>CM045991.1:26587195-27787195 GCA_025175895.1 Wurfbainia villosa | reverse complement strand
TTGTAGATACTAGTTCGAGTGGAGCTCGGTGATCGACCGAGAATCGACGACTTTTGCTGTATATATAGGCGAGTACATTCGATTCTTGGACTCTTTATGTTCCTTGTGCATGAATAAATGAGATAATTGATTTATTTATATTTGTATAATTGTTTTCAAAATTAGGGATAAAAATGGTATTTAAAATAGCGAAATGGGTAATAAATAATTAAACTAATGGAGGGTAAATAATTGATAATATTTTCTGTTCATATACGGGTTTTATATGGGGTAAACATGGGATGGGTTATTTTACAAATTTAAATGGATACTCTGACCTACTCTTCCGTTGATACTTATCTGTTTATATTGCTTGACCTTCTTTACTCATGATTATTTCATCTGTTGATACTTGTACCTTTTAATGATACAACATGTACATATAACTCTTATGTTGATGATTAAATAACTTGAATTAAGTTGATCATGCAGATTTATCATGAGATGTACACATATAGTTGAACAAGGGTGAAAAAGAATTAAAGTTGAATATTAAAGAAATGAATGAGAAAAACTAAAAGTGAAACTCTGAGCCTAGCCTTATACCAGAGTACCTGACCCCCACTTGAGTAGTGGTAGCATGAGTTGCGTGTGGTCAGATTTTGGTGATGGGGCTTTTAGCCCATACGTCAGATGACGTTATATACACTCTGATGATATTGGCTCCAGTTATTCACTATTTAGTTGATTTATCAGATTATTGTTGATCTATCAAATTGTAGTTGATTTATCGGATTCACATTATTGATAATGTTTATAAAGATGATATATACATATATATGTATGTATAAGAACTTGGAACAAATTAAAAGACTTGAAACAGAAAGGAAAGAATAAAAGAAAATTTTACAAGCTCCTTTGACCTCTTAAATAAGATTAAATTCATGCACATCTTTCCTTATTACCCGTTTAGCAATCTGTGCTAATGTCTGTTTTCTTTGGCCTCCAGTTTTGCAGGCTCGAGCACCCTTTTGATATTTCACTGATTTTGCTGTACATAGAGTCGCTCAGAGATATCGGTCTACTATCTTCCTGGTTTGGTTTTTATTTCGATGTATTTTGTTTAGTTTCATTGATTTTCTATTTAGATGTATTTCCAGCTTATGTAGAAAAATCTATCTTCATTAATATAGACATTTTATGGAATTTTTGGAGTTACTTGTATTATATGACCCTTATGTCTTCTTTATTCATTCACATGTCACCGAGTAGGGTACCGAACTAACACCCTCGGGGCGTGACATAACATGTCGAATCAACAACACATGAATATAAGAGGAAGCTGCAAGAAATGCTATCGGTCAAAGGAACAAAATAATAGTTGTTTGGTGTTTGAGGTAGAAAGGGAAGTCAAATATTAATCATTTAAAGCGCAATAAATAATCATTTTTAGTTACTACCATTGAGTTGAGCGTCCTCAATTTCAACATCTGATGCTGGCAGTAGATAATCACATGCAATTTTTTGCATGCTTCAAGGCACAAAAGCTGCTTCTGCATGCTGCTTTCACATTCTGCACGAACAACTTGTATAGGGCTGCTTTAGGGAAGACACAAAGTGCACTTATTAGAATCTTCTTCAAAGTCAAATCTTGGATGAGATCTAGAGTACCTGGGAAAGAAGAGAATAATTTGGTGACTGTGGCCTCTTGCTCGTTATCATAATATATATATTCAAGATATTATAGGAAGAATCAAGACTAAAATTGGAAAAAGAAAGGAACTTACTCATCAGAATTAAGCAAGCCTGAAGCAGTAGAAATATAGTAAAGCTACACTAGAATTCATATTCACAATAGCTCCAGTCGATTCAACACAGTATATTTCATCCAGAAGCATATTGGTTTGTAGGGATTTACATGGAATAGAAGCTTGGTTTCTTGATTCCTCTCTCATCATATCACCACTTTTAAGAAAGTTAATCACTTTTGACATTGTAGCCGTATTGACACTCGTCCTGTAACAAAATATTGCGTCAGAAATGTTCACTAACAAACAACAAAAGATAATAATCAAGAGTGTCAGTCCTACGCCTATCAGCGTTCCCAACAGAAATCGCAGAAAAGATAAATTGTAAATCCTAATACTTTAAGAAAAATCGGAAACTTTAGTCTAATAAACAGTAACATTTAGGAACTTTGAAAGTAACAACTGGTGTAGACAGAAAAGGATAATGATCAAGAGTGGCTGTTCTAGACCTACTTCACTAGCAATCTCAGTTAGCTTCGACGAGCTTCGGCGATACTGTAGCAACACAAGGAAAGCAACAAAATGGGAAAGAAGGGGCTGCTGTTGGTGGCCGGAAGGAGGAGGAGAAGAAGAAAAGGAAATAGGGCTGCGGCTGGAAAAAACAGAGAAGAGAAAGGAGGAGGAAGAATAAGAGAAGGAAGGAAGAGCCGGCGCGCGAGTGGTTCCCGGCGAAGGACGGCCTGCTGCGCGTAGGGAAAAATGAGAGAAGAGGGGAGAGAAATGGGTTATATATATATATATATATATATATATATATATATATATATATATATATATATATATGAACACCAGCAGTTTGAGAAAACCTAGACAATGGCATGGTAAGTGACGATGAGATATTCAATAAGCAAAAACAGATGCAGTCTGAACAAAGTCGTGATATCTTGTTAGCATTCACACACCTCCGCTTCAATAATAATAAGAGGGATGTGGTTGATGTTAGGCCAGTCCGGACCAATATCCTCTTGGCAACGCTTTTCAAGCTCTGCACTACAGCTGTAAATCGTCAGCATCGACAGAGAGGCAGGCATCTTCCGCAGTGACTTGAGTTCTGGAGCAGAAAATATACTAAAATGCTTGAGCGATGAAAAGCTCTCTAAACTTGCAGGTAAAGATTGCAGATGAGGCATGTGTCCCAATGTTAAATCTTCCAGAGACTCCCGATATTGCAACAACCACTCCTCTATCTCAGAAGGGAAACAAGTGAATTCGGCAACAGGCCCGTTGCGATTTTCTATTGGGGAATGGATATAAAGGGCTTCTAGGCTAACTGGAGTCGGCAAAATGGGTAAACAGAAGATGCTGTCGATACTAATCGCTTCAAGTGGAGGTAATGTTCCCTTCTTCATCTTTCTGACACTTTGTTCTGCTGTTGTTGCAGAATTTTGTAGAGTGGAAAATCCTGTGGCCAGTAATTTGGGGCATTCACCGATTAACAATCTTCTGAGGGAGACAAGTGCAGTCAATGAATCCAATTCGCGTAATTCTTTACAATCAGAAATATCCAATGTCTGCAACGCTGTCAGATGATGCAGATACTCTATCTTGGGAAGAGACACCAAATGATCGTAACTTGATACTCGCAACCATTCGAGGGAGGTAAGACCTTGAAGGCGTCGACCCAATGACGCTTGCGAAATGTCAGACTTTTGTGATTCTAGGGATACAAGAGAGGAGGGAAGGGCAGAGTGATCAAAAACCGAGGAAGAGGATACCGCATGCTTCCTTGTCTCGTCTTCTAAAAGTTCCTGGGACTCAATCTGAACAGAAAATCCTCCAAGTTCAAGGTATTCCAGTGACGACGGAAGGAGATTATCATTCTCTTCGCCAATAATTGGGTAGTCATACATTTGAAGGGACTTGAGGGACGTCAGCTGCTGAAATCCTCCAAATGTCTTAGAACCATTAGAATACTTGTAGAACCGTGGAAGAGCTTCTACCCCCAATTTTGTCATGTGGAGCTTCTCTATAGACAATGGAAGGTCCGGAATTTTCTTTAGTTTAGGACAGTCGTCAATTACAAAACTTTTCAGATGAGGAAACCATATGTAGTCATCCGCACCTTTCCATTCCTCCCAGAGTGGAAAGTTCTTAAATATAAGTTTCTCTAAAACTGGAAATTGTATGCCCATCTGATCGGAGGAGTGACAACCCAAACTTCTTATAGCTTCCAACTGATCCAATATTAGAAACTTAAGGCAGGGCAACTTCCATAGAGGGGGAAGCTCTTCTAAACTTGTACAAGCATATAATTCAAGAGATTCAAGCCAAGAAAGAGATGAAGCATCCATCCACGGTGCAGGCCTACCACCTTTATAATGGGTAATGAAGAGTTCTCTAATCATGGAAGAGGGTCGTAAAGCCGCCAGAACCTCCTGTTCATCAAGGCCAGGATTACTACTTACTTCTTGCTCGCCGAACTTTCCATCCCAGTAGTGCAGTTCCAGTCTTGTGAGATTTCTTTGCCTGACCAAGTTCACTTTATTGGCCTCTTCGAGACTCCGCACATTGGAAAGTCGTTTAATAGATAATTCACGAAGATCACTCATATTCATCAGCTCATCAATTCTCTGTCCTGGTTCTGTGCCCACAGAGAAGCATAATTCTTGGAGGGATGTTAACTTTCCTACTTCAGAAAATGCATTTACTCCGTATATATGTCTTAAGTTGGTCAACTTGTCTGCGTCTTTTGCCAGAATGGAATAGTCTTTAAATGAGTCACCAATTAGAACTTGTAAGAAATAGAACTTGCATATTGACTTTAATAGTGATAGTGACAGCGGTTGCGAAAGAGCTGAAATGTCAAGAAATCGTAGTTTTACAAAGTCACCAATGCTTTCCAAACACTGATTAGACTCTATAATCAATACTCGAATTCTTCTCGGTGTTTTACACGCATCTCGAATAAAATCATCATGTTTTCGACGATCCCCAATATAGAACTGAATCCAGAGGGTTCGCAAGTGCTTGAGTTTGCATACCATTTTAGCTATGTCATGGAGTTGAGCATCTGTACTGGTAATAGATATAGATATATGGCGGATGGCATTATAATCCAAAATGCAACTTGGAGGGGCATTCACAATTCTATAGCATTCATAGCGTGAGACATGACGAGCAAGACCGTTTAGCATATCGTGCATGGTATAGAAGCCTTCTGCTAAAGCGGAGAAATATATCACCTTCCTCAATTCACCCAAATGGTCACCCAAATTGGATGTATGAACATCAAAGAAAGATTTGTTGCACAACATATCAAAGCAACAGTTAGCTATGACCACGTCCGAGCCCTCCTCTGATCCATCCGAGTAAATTAGGCCTGCTGCCACCCACATGCCAACTAGCTTTTGCTTATTGAATTGGTAATCTCGAGGAAATATGCTGCAGTAGGAAAAACACCGCTTCAAGCGTGGTGAAAGCATCACGTAACTGAGTGTTAGAGCCGGAATGAATTCGTCTCTTGAATCTTGTGGCGTTTTCCATACTTCACTTCTCGAAATGTTCATCCAGTGATCAACTTCCAGTTTACTGTTCAACGCTCCTCCGATTGACTTTGCTAGAAGAGGTACGCCACCCAATTTCTCCATTATCTCTTCGCCAATTTTTGTAAGAAGCGGGAATTCATTTGGATTTTGACCGGCAAATGCATGTTCGTAGAGGAGCGAACGACATTCATCCTTTGACAAGCCCGGCAACATCATTGGCTCCATTGTGCCTCTGATTACTTTTGAGACAATCTTCGCAACTGATCTCAATCTAGTTGTTAATAGTATCCAGCTACCCTTTTGGCCATATAGCAATGGAGCACATAGTTTCTCCCACTCTGTCTGCTTTTTGTCATCCCAAGCATCATCTAGGACGAGTAAAAATCTTTTGGAATGTAACACCTCCTTGAGCTTCACTGGTATCAGTTCCATTGGCCCAGATTCAGATTGGCGGGTTGAATACTCCAGAATTTTCTTCATAAGACTTGATGCATTGAAATCAGTTGAAACACATACCCAGATTTTGATATCGAAGTGTTCCTTCTTCACGTTTTCAAAATGATCGAACACTTGTTGAGCGAGCGCAGTCTTCCCCATACCACCCACCGCTACCAAAGGAAGGCAATGCACGTTCTCACTCCTCTGAATTTCGGATTCTCCCAGCAAATAGTGGATGATTTTCCCTTTTTCTTCCTCACGTCCCTTGAATGATAATGCAGGCAAAGAAGAGGTGATCCTACTTTCATTAGTCAACGGTATAATCTCCTGTTGTATTTGTCCAGAGCCGATGCCACCCGTTTGCGTCACCAGTGCCAGAAACTTCTCGACGTCTGAAGCAGAGGTGTTCAAGTTCTTAACGCAAGTCCTTAATCTCTCAAGAACAGCAGGACTTTTCCATAATCTTTTTGCAGCACTAGCAGAAGCATTAACAGCTCTAGAAAGCCTACTTTTGTCACTATCAGATTTCTTCTTCAGTTCACGATATTCCAGCTCATCCAGCACTTCCTCAGCCTCGTCGATCTCATTCCTGAACTGCCGAAGCCACTCCATTAATGCTGGATTAGAAGCTTCATACGAAGTCAATCTATGTTCGGCAAAACCGACAACTGCTTGGATATGAGGAAGTAAGCGTCTGAGGTTTTGCAATTCTTCTTGCAAGTCGGTTTTCCAATAGTACCGATCTCGCAGATAAGTAGTGGCTGCATCAATTAGTTTATTGATGACATAACTTGCACCTGCCTTCGCCAGTATCGGCGAGACTGCGTCCATAGCTGCAGCTATTGATCCATGATTTTAGATAAATTAGACAGTATTCATAATGAACTTTCGTCTATTAAAAAATACATAGTAGCTGGGATCTCAGAAAAAAAAATTGCAATAGAAAAAGTAAAGGAAAAAAAAGTGAAACATCTGTTTCTTAATCATAATTAAACTTATTTAGGTTGGTGCATTCATATTCAAGTTCAAATTAATCAGATAATGGGACTCGAGTAGAATTTTGATATTGATAACATATTTGACAATGTGTTTGACAGTATGACTAATGGATGATTTGAATATCCAAAATTATATAAGGAAGATTTTTATAGAAAAAATTGTTGGAGCAATCAACCTAAGGTCAAGGTTGACCAAGCTCGAGTCAGATTCGAGTTGGAGTTGGAGATAAGTGTGAAGTCAAGTAGGTCAAGATTAATCAGAGATTTAACGAGGAAAGTTCAACTGGAAGTTGGCAAGGAAAAAGTCTAAGTCGGTCAAAGTTGATCGGACACTTAGTGTTAGAAAGTCTAATTGGGAGTTGGCAAGGGAAAAGTCCAAGGTTGATCGAACATTTAGTGTTGGAAAGTCCAATTGGGAGTTGGCAATAGAAGTCCAAGTCGATCAAGGTTGACTAAACACTTGCCACGAGGAGAGAGAAGTCCAAATAGATTAAGGAGGATCGAATGTTTGGTGAAGTGAAGTCCTGGTAGGTCATGGGGTGACTATTTTTGGCAAGGGAAGTCCCGACAAGTCAAGGAGGTCATGCTTAGCAAGTGAAGTCTCGACGGGTCAAGGAGATCGTGCTTGACAAGTGAAGTTCCTGTAGGTCAGGGAAACTGTTCTTGGCAAGGGAAGACTTGGCAAGTCTAAGAGGTCGTGCTTGGCAAGTGAAGACCAAGCAAGTCTGGGAGACCGTGCTTGGCAAAGGTATACCTATTAGCATGACGAAGTCGATGGAAGTATTTGAAGGCTAATGCGAAGGGTGAAGGAGTCGTAGAGGATTCGAATGAACCCTAAGAGCGCGTGATGGAAGTGACTTGAAGACTTAGATCAAGGGTAAGTGTCAAGTATGAAGGGATCATACTGTTGGGAACGGTAATAATTCATAGTTGAAGTACTGGTCAAGATTGTTGGTGCAATCGATCCAGATTACGATTGACCAGACTCGAGTGAGACTCAAGTAGGGTTTTAATGTTTGACAATGCATATGATTAGTATATGGTTGGGACATCTAATGTCATATGAGGGAAAATATTAAGCGGGAGATTGTTAGAGCAATCACCTCAGGTCAAGGTTGACCAAGCTCAAGTGAGACTCGAGGAAAATTCCAAGTAGGGAGACTTGACAAAGAAAGGTCCAAGGATATAATCTTAGCAAGGAAAAACCCAAGTATTGATATTTGACAAAGAAAAGTCCAAGTGCGTAGTTTTGGTCGTATAAGTCCAAGTGTGTAATCATGGCGGCGAAAGTCTAAGTGCATAGTCTTAACCGTGTAAGTCAAAGGGTGGAGTCTTAGCAGCGTAAGTCCAAGTATAACTTGGCTAAGGGCACCTGAGAGCATGACATATCCGATGGAAACACTTGAAGGCTAGCGTGAAGGGCAAATGAGTCACAGGGACTCAGATGGATTCCAAGGGCGCGAGGTTTATGGAAGTGGTTAGAAGGCTTAGGTCTAGATTAACGGTGAGTATCAAGTATAAGAGAATCATACTTAGGTTAAACCTCATGTTTGAGGTGGAGCAATCAATTGGCAGTATTAACCAGTCGACTGGTCCAGTAGAAGGATGACTCTGGTTATGGGGCTCAGTTTTCAGACTGGATGCTCGGCATTGTGCGACTTGGGATTCAGACTAAGTGCTCGACAGTCGACTGCTGTGGACAAACAGTCGACTGGCCTTGAGTAGTCGGGAAACTCGAAGGGTGCTCAGCAATGAGCATGTTGCTCAGAAGAGCAGTCGATTGTCGTTGTGAGCAGTCAACTAGACAGTGTGTTTGGGAAACCTAAAGGGTGCTCGACACCCGAGTGAGGAACAATGTTCCGACCGAGCAGTCGACTGTTGTGTATGGACAGTCAATTGGTTTAAGTGGACATGAGCATAGAAGGTTTCCGAGTAGACTATTGGCTCATGGTAGTCGACTGGTGACTTCTGACAATCGACTGTTAAGTAAGGGTAGTCGACTGATCGACCATAATCCTACATGGATTAGTCTGTTGTGAGACAACGGTCAGGTGACTAGTCGACTGGGAGTAAGGTCAGTCGACTGGTAGGTGGAAATTCAGCCCGACAAAAGCCTATAAAAGAGGAGTTCGTGAAGGATTTTGGTAGCGATTTTTAGAGAATTTGAAGAGGAAGTGCAAGTGCAAGTCTATATCTTCAAACTATTCCAAAACAACCAAAAAGAAAAGCGATCAAAGTAATCTTCTTGTAAAGTATTCTTTGCATTTCCTTTTTGCTTTATACTTTGGTTGTATTTTTGTAAGTTCTGTTAAGAGGTTTCTCCATCTTCGTAGTATTTCTGATAACGAAAAGGTTTTAGTGAGTGTGGATCATTAGAGCGCCACCGTGAAATAGGAATTGTAGATTCCGAACCACATAAAATACTTGTATCGTGATTGTGTTTGCTTGTTTTATATTTTCGTATTATTCGTATTTGTATTCTACTGTGCTAACACGATTGTAGACAAGTAAACACAAACACAATTGAATCAAGATCGACGATCGCTATTTACCCCTCTGGAGTACACCATCTATTAAATATGAATAATAATAATAATAATAATAGTAATATATATATATAGAGAAATTATCTGCCGCACGACTCACCGTCCGCGCCCCCTCTCGCGCTACGATCCATCATCATCGCCGTCGTCGGACGGGCGCGATCGACGCCTTCGACCGATGGCGCGGCCCGGCGGCTGACGATTCCGGCTATCGCTCGAATCTGGCGCAAACCGGCCGAACGACCGCTTCACGCGCCGCAGCGGGCGCCATCGCCATCGCTGATCGCGATCGGCCGGATTCCGATCGAATCCGTCGGACGGACCGGCGTGACTGGTCCGTCCGGTATAAATGGTCGGCAGCCATTCGGCCGTCGGCGGGCCGAATCGCGGCCGAAATCGGCCGCAGACCGGCGGCCAATTTTCGTGTCTTGCGGTCGGATTCGGTGATGGCCGGTCAACGGCGCCGAATGACCGAGTCGGCTCCATCCATCCGGCGCGGATTCCCGGAATCCGGCCGATCGCGCAGCGGCGATGGCCCGACCGCCGGCAGCGAGCGTTGCGCGGTTCTGCGACGGATTCCGGCGCTAACCGGTCGAAAATCGGTCACCTCCGGACCGTCTACGAGTCGGGCATCGATCGCACCCGGTCCGGCGGTCGGCGATGCCTGGACGGCGCGGCGGCGACGGCGACAGTGACGGTGGCTCGACGCGTCACGGAGGGGGCGCAGACGATGAGTCATGCGGCAGATAATTTCTCTCTCTATATATATATATAATCATAAGTTTTCGTTGCCCTTATTTTCTCCCGTGCCCTACACCCTTTCGCCGTCGTCGCCCCTTTTCTCTCCCTCGTAATCATCTCATCTCTTGTACTGCTGCCACTCTCTTCCTCTCCTCTCCGTCACCAACCATCCATTGGGCATCTGCTCTGTGTGTTGGTCGCCAAAGCTAGGAAGGAGCTTGGCCTCGTCGTCTTGAGCAACGCCTTCCTTCCCTACCACTAACAACATCTCCACGGAGCACCACCACTTGCTTTCCCCCACTGCCATCAAGCTTGCAGATAGCGCCATCAAGGGCACCCTGGTGCTCTCCTCCCCTTTGCCCAAGTCGCTCATCCTCGCCTCTAAGCCCATTGTCAAGGGGAACGAGGCAACCAAAAGCTTCATTTTGGAATTCACCCCCAAGCTTTCATCTGCGGCGAGAGTTAATCTCAGGGCTTGCCTTGGCGTCACTAGGGCGTTGTTTGGGAGGAGGGGAGGGGAGTGTAAATAATGGAGGGGGGAGGGGGAAGGAAGGAGAGGGGAAGAAAGGCTTACACTTCAAATTAGGATGTAAGAAAAATTGGATTTTTGTGAGAAAGGGGTATAAGTTCCTTTCCCTTTCCTCATTTCTTCCCAAATGAAGATCGTCTTTTTCTCTCTTATTTATTTTTACTTTTTCATTATTTACACTTTCTTCCTCTCCTCCCAAACAAACCCTAGGTTGCTCAAGCACTCCGGATTCCCACGCCTCACAGTTGGATCTTTGGGGGCAGGCTTTCTAAAAGGCGGATACAACATCTCAAATAACTATTTATGAGGTTGGAAGAATTCGTCGTGGTGCAATTGAATTCAACTGTTAGGAAGGGCATCAATGTGTCGAGCTTGGCTGTTAGGTTACCACGATGGGGAGAAATACCAAACACATGCTTTTAATTGAGAGGCATAAGAGGACACAGATTGAATGTCTGATTTGGGTGGAGACTCGAGGCCTGGAGTTCGATTGACTTACAAAATGATTTCTGGTGATGCACCTTGAAAAGCAATATTTTATTGCATAAACAACTGTAAGCAAGTTACAATTGCAAGAATAGTGATACTAAATGCAGCTAGAGACTAGAACTTACATTTCTTAGGCAACTTTTCTTTAGTGTAATTGTTAAATAATTGTAGGACTCTGACTAGATGGATTCATAGATGCGAAGACAGTCAACCTGATCTACAGAACAGGCGGATAGTTCTTCCTTTGATCTCTGTAGATATTTGACCTTAGTGCATGAATTTTGATTATATAGTTAGTTCAATTATCTTGACTCCACTCTTATTTATACTTGAGTTTAATACTTACCTGCTTGACCTTAGAGATGATCTACTTGATGTCAATACAGTCTCCCTTGCTATCCATATTATTTTAACATTGTTTATACCGATTATGATTATAATACTATTGATCAGAGATGACTATGTTTGAGTGGATGATTGTTTATTTCTGTTTATCATTTGCATTACATGTATACTGACGACTATTATCTCCCTTATGGTTGAGAGAGAGTTGTCAATCATATTTGTCCACCCGACCACTCGGGGTAGTGGTTGTGGAGGTGCGTGCTTGTCCTGTCGTGCCCACTCAGCTACTCAGGGATAGTGATAGTTGGAGTTGCGAGCAGCAGAGACCCTATGGTATATAGCTAGATAGCTATTATACATTGTCCACTCAGTTCCACTCAAGAGTAGTGGTAGTCGAAGTTGGTTGCAGTTGTCATGTGTTTGTCCACCCAGGCCATACATCGGGGTCATGGTAGCGAGGTGCAAACAGTGATCATGCATATACACTGTGATGTGCGTTGCACATGTTGATTTATATTGCATATGTTTGTGATATGATGCATATGATTGAGCTATGGTTGTTACATATGTTTGTACATTGACATACATGTCATTTGCTTGTTTTATTCGGTTATATATTGCTCATGTTGTTACGAGTTGTACCATTGCAGATCCTCATTTATTTTTGCTCATTGTACTATACTTGGTGGATCAGGTTGGTATATGTATTTATTATATTTTTATTGTTATTTAGCTGATATTATCTCTGAGACTATATATCATTTGATCTCTATATATATTAGTTCATGCACTATCTTTCTATACCCGCTGAATATTTTACTCACTATCCCGTCTGGGTCTCTTCCTCCCAGATAATAGGTAGAGGATATGGTATGGTGCTTGGAAGTCCTATTTGCCGATCTCATCTCACATCGGACGTTTTGGATTCTATTTCATATTGATTTCACAATTTGGATTATGGTTTGTATTGTTATGATATTGGTTGATATTATGGAGGTGATTGTGGTATTGATTTTGATTATGTTTTTTTGTTGTGTCAAAGTCGTACCGGTATGCATCTGTGTCTTTGTATCTTTATATTTGACAGCGTTATTTCACTGTGGTATATGGCTTGTGTATGCCAGTAACTATTTGGGTCCTGTATCAGTATTGTATTTTATATTATCACAAGGAGGTACCGTCCGGTTTGATGGATAAGTGTACCTCCGGAGCATGACACCATCGATTCAACAATTGATATCAGAGCTAGTCCGCTCTGCAAGGACTGATCGCTTGAGGAGCACAAAAGCTAGAGGACAATGTAGCCAAGCGACGGATTTGGATATGACATCTGGATTCCTCCACCATTCGACCGAGACGACTTTTCGGCATGCATGGAGTGCAA
Organism: Wurfbainia villosa; assembly: GCA_025175895.1. Lineage (NCBI taxonomy): Eukaryota > Viridiplantae > Streptophyta > Magnoliopsida > Zingiberales > Zingiberaceae > Wurfbainia > Wurfbainia villosa. The sequence continues at coordinate 27,774,456 of CM045991.1, read as the reverse complement.
GGATGGAGACATTCCTTATGATGGATATCGAGCAATGGTTCATCCTAATGGACGGGTTTGAGGCTCCCATGGATAAGAAGGAGAGGATTCTCAAGAAAAAGAAGTAGACGGTGACCAAGTCCAAGCCTCTGAGATAAATGAAAGGGTAACGAAAACCCTAACTAGTTTAATCCTTAATAATATTTTTGTAAAATACGAAAAATTTTTTTTTTTTAACCCTTTAATTAATTGGGTTTAATTAGTAGACTGATTGAGTTGATTAGCTAAATGGGCTAATGGGGTTAATTATCTTGTTGGGCTGAAATTGGGCTTGATTTGGATTAATTGGGTTAGAATTCGAATTGGGCTTGGGCTGGTATTAGTTTATTGGGCTGAATCTATTGGGTTGAGCCCATTGGGCTGAATTCTTTGGGTTTAATGGAATTTGGCTGAACCGGTTGGGGTTTGAACTGGTTCGATCGAATTAAATGTCGGAAAAACTCGATCAACTGCATCTTCACATCGCGATTTCCTTTTCTTCCCCGATTCCACGCGCGCGATCCCAACTTTCTTCTCTTCCTCGTTTCGCCACCGCAGCTTTTCTGATCGCGACGCCGCTTCTTCTCTGCCGCGAATGCCTTCTCTCCAAGCTTCCTTCCGTCAGTTTTTCTTCCTAATCTCCACTGCTCAAGCTTGGGATTCCGGTGCCTTGCCTCTGCTACTGTATTGTCGTCGCTGTCGGAGCTGCTCGCCGTCGCCAGCTTCGTCGAATGCCTGCAGCTGCCACACCCGGTCGCCGCCTGCATTCATCGAGGATTGGCCCCACCGGAGGTGTCCTCATCTTCCTTATCCAGATCCCTGCCAACAGCTGATCTCGCCGCCCTTCTTCTCCCGGTCCGATGACAGCAAAGACCACAGCCATGGCTGAGATCTGCACGATTGATGCAGCGACGGTTCTTATTGCAATTGATCTACCAGTTCTTATTCGTCGTTGCCGTCGGATCTTCTTTGTTTCTGCGGTGTGGTGAGCTGAATTGCAACTTTAATTTAGTTGTTGTTTAGATTTTGTTTATTATTGTTGTTGATTTTAGAGTGTCAATTATGGTTGCTGTGTTGTTGTGGCTATATTGATCTGGGTGATGGTTAGGGCAGAATCTGGACCCGAGTTGGAATTGGGAGGTAGGTGATTTTGGGATGTGGTGTGGTGATTTGAAAATAAATCTGTGAATGGAAGAGTATTGTGGATTTGGGTATCAATCTGGGTTGTATGGATGTTTTCGATTAGAATCGGGGCTGTGATTTGGATCGGTAAGATTGATCCAGAGTTGATTTAAGTTCTGTGATTTCAGGTTGTGGTGTTGTGTGTGTGGAAGAGAAGTTGCAGGTAGCTGCCGACGAGATGGTTTGGGTGTATGGATTGAACAGTGAAAGGTAGGAAATAATCTCTGTTTTCCTTTGATTATTTTGTGTAGGAAATCGTTAGATTGTGGTGTTTGTATCAGCAGTTGGCATAATTGGTCAGATACCTCTTTGGGTGTTGTTTCTGTTGAAATCGGTTTGGTGGTTGTAGATGATTAAAGAGTTGTTGATGGTTATAGTTTTGCTACTGTGATTTGGGGATAAACAGTGGACCGGAGTTGTAATTGGGTTCTTTGACTGTGCTTGAGGCAAGAATCAGTGTGGGGTAGTTTCGATTGTTTTCTTTTACTTTCCTTGGTGTATCGAATTTGGGATAAGTGGGATTCTTACTCGTAGACGAGGAAAGAATGCGAATTATAGAACGAATTGGTATTTTGTTCATATAATTATTAGAGACTTGTACTTAACCCTAATTTGTTATTATTGTACAGGTTTGGGATACGAAGCAGGTCTACGATCGTGAGGATTATTCGAGCTTCGTATCAGGTGGGTAATATCTACCTGGTCCGGTAGTTTGATCAACTCTAGTGCATGATCTTGGATTTATGTTTATACCTGTTTACCTTAAATCCACTCTTATTTAATCATATGCTTGTACTGCTTTGACCTTTGAGATATAAACTCTGGTACTTCATTGATTATCTAGCTCGGCTAGGAACTATAAACCCTATTATGTATTAGGTGATAGATGTTGATGAAGTACATGTGGTTAGGGTTATCTTTGTGACTTCAGATTGGTTTACTGTATTACATCACTAGGGTTAGGTGATGGTTTGGATTATGGAATCGATTGTTATATCATATCCGTATTAGTGGTGCATTTATAATGGATCTATTTGTCTGTGCATAGATAATTGTATGATTGTCGTGGTCCTAGTGTGATGGTATATCCATTAGGGATTGTGTGTGCATGTATGGTTATATGATGATCGATTGTATATCGCCTACTAGAGGTCTTAGCATGGTTATTGTCGGTGTGTATGACTCTTGTGATAGAGAGAGTCTTATGGATTGTAGTCCTTGCATGGTTGACTTTGATTGACTAGGTCTCCCCGTGAGTTAGGAGTGTTGCGAGGATTTGTGTGTGAGCTATGCATCATTACATTTCATGCATCTTGGCAGTAGGTATGCCTTGTGGTTGAGACGAGTCGTCAGTCATCCTGCCTCCTCGGCCACTCGGGGTAGTGGTTGCAGGGTTGAGGGCAGAGCATTGTGTGTGTGTCGTTCTCGGCCACTAGGGATGGTGGTAGCTGGAGATGCGCACTTGACCACTGTGCGGAGTGGTAGTTAGCGCACTCACCCACTATAGATGGTGGTCGTGTGATGTCGCGAGTCTGGGTGCGGTGCTCGCTCACTCATGGGTAGGGACGGAGCGGCAGCGAGGACCCCGTGTGAGTAGCATATAGCTCTATGGCGGCTAGCTACTGTTTCATACTACCCAACTCGGTCACTCGAGAGTGGTGGCGGCTGGAGTCGGGATAGTTGTCATGTCGTGCCACCTAGGCCACACTGGGGTCGTGGTAGCGAGTTGAGTACGCAGTCATGACCATACATATGCATTGCTGATATATATGTATGTATGTATTTGATATATGTTTTACATATGCCTGTGAGATGCTGCATTTGATTGATTACATGTGTACATGCCATTTGTATTTTATTTCTTATTATGTGTTGAGCATGATACATGCGTTGATTCAGACTGTTATATGCATTTGATTAGCATCATGTCATTGTGTGGTACGGACCGGGTTATTATACAGGTGATCATATACTGTTCATATGTCTGAGTATTGGTCAGGTATGGGATTGACCTGGTACATTATATGTGTTATGTTATTGTATATCTGTTAGGATGATATAGCTTATGGTGTTGCAGACCGTCAGGTACGTTGGTACATTACTTTATGTTCAGTTGATCAGTTTAGTATATACATTGCGTATGACTTTACTGTAGTTACTTGTTATTAGAGTTGGATAGGACTGTATGTCTATTGGACTCATCTTTGTATACAGTAGATCTTTACATGTATACTTGTAGATCTATCCTTATATGTTGTTCATGCACTTTCTATATATTACCCCGAGTTTATACTCACCACCTCTGGACCTCGGGCTTCCCGCCGCCTGCATAACAGTAGAAGATTTCTTGGGCGTTAGACTCATGGTGATCCCATCTCACACCGGACGAATGGACATGTTTTCCGTATTGTTGTATTTCTACGGATTGTCGTTTTATGGTTTTAACCTGTATTATTTCCGTATCTGTGATATACGGACGTGTTGTATGTATTTGACTTTCGATGTGACTTCTATTATGTTTCTTGTTGTGTCAAGTCACTCCGGAGTGCACAGTTGGGTCATTGTATATTGTTTTATCTGTTGTATGTTTCCGCTGCATTTTTATATGTTGATATCTGTGTATATCATATTGTTGTTGTGGGCCTACGGGCCTTGTATTAACCCGATATATTGTCACGTACAGGGGAGATGTCGTCCGTTTGCTTTTCGGCACAGCATACTCTCGGGGCGTGACAATTTTATTGGTATCAGAGCCCTAGGTTGCGAAGTCCATTTTCGGATTTGATTTCGTTCGGACATCGAGTTTTGCTTTACTCGGTTTTGTTTTGTGAGTTCTGGGATCTGGCTGTTGCGGACATCTCCGAGCTACAAGGATTAAGGTATGTTGACTGTTATTACATATCTTTCTGTTGGCTATGCATTTAGTTGCTTATAACAGTGCATGACTTGTATTATGTTAATCAGTATTCGTAACCGTGGTTTGAGTTTGACCACGGGAACGATATGTTGAGGTTATTAGATATGTACCTGCTATCGAAAAGGTAATTACCTTTGAGAGCCGACTGATACCGAGTCGGAAAGCAGAGATTAGGTAGTCACATCTATTGTGGAGATTAAGGATTTCGGTCCTAAGATTTTCACTAATTATGTTAGTCAGATCATTACCTATTGGGTAATGGACAAGCGAGTACACTATTCTTGTCAGATAGTAGAGGATTATTTTGGTGATATTCATAGGGATTTTGATCCACAGGTTGGTCGTTCTAGGTTGTATAACGTCGAGGGTACTTTTGAGTACTTACTTAACTCAGAGTACTAAGTTAGCTGCATACCATTATCCGGATCTAGCCGGTACTTGGTGGAAGAGAGAAAATAACCTTCGGGAAATCACACATCACTTGGCCACGGTGTAGTGATGTTGTGAGAGGGTATTTTCCCATGTCATTTTTGACTCATCGTCAGGGAATTCTTGAGCTTCAGGTTGGGTGATCGTCTGGTGACGAAAGTACCATGCAGAGTCATTAGACTCGTGAGAGTTACGACCCCCCTAATAGCTCGAGAATGTGATTGGGTTGGTTTTGGCCACCCACAGGAGTATCGGTGGACATCTTGATCAGGATGTTTGGATCTCCTACTAGATCCTACCGGAAGTGTATAGACCGAGTCATGTGTATAGAAATGACTCCGTAGCAAGTGTTTTAAGAGTTGGAGATTTGATAAGCATATATTGCAAGTCAAATTATTGGAATTAGAAGTCTCCGAATGTTGGATAAAAGGAGCAAGATTAAAATCGTGAGTCACGAGCGACTATTGGAGAGTTTTCCGATCATAGAAGACCGATTGTGGATTGTCAGCAGCTTCTCATGTTTATCAGCGAACTCAGAGGAAAGACTCCGAAAGGAGATTATGTGTGTGCGGTCACGGATTACGGACGAGACAGAGTCAGATTATCCGAGGGACCATTGTATCTGTTTCTACTATAAGCAGTCGGTATCTACGAGGAGAGTATGTATTTTGAAGACTCAGTTGAAGACTATGGATGATGCTTTCGAGCGGACGATCCACAACCTCGAAAGCTGAGATCATTACAGAAGATGGAATATCACATCAGCAACGATCTACTACCTCAGATATAGTTGGAGCTTTTTGATACTTTCATCCGGAAGAAGCGAGTTACCCAGCACTATCAGCAGAGGACATATCAGAAGACTCAGACGTTCAGACAACAACGGTTACTTATCCAGATGCCAACAACTGTTACCTTTCGGATACGACAAGTACTTTCCCAGATGTGGTTATGCTTTATACAGGGGAGAGAGATTTTACGACGATAGTCGTGTCTATGCAGTATTCTCCAGTTGCAGCTATACCTTTCACAGAGATGGAGCGTGCTATGATGTTGACAGTTCTTCAGTATTATACAGCCAGATGTGTATCTTTTGCCAATACAACAGTGTTTACCATCCCATTGCAGTTGTTTCAGTTGTACCTCTGTTCCAGCAGTTGATTTCAGTTCTTCCATGATAGTCTTTGCATTTACATGAGCTCAGCCGTCCAGAACAGATGTTGGACAAGTTTACATGATTACTCGAGGAAAAATATAGAAGACCGAAGGATCAGACCTTCGGGGTATTACTTTAGGTTATCCTATTTGCGTATATATCGAGAGATACTAGTAGTTTACAGGTATCTTTGTCTAGAACATTCTTGGATAGGGTTCGAAGGGTTCCTATCGACTGGTGGTTGGTGATTTTCTCTACCGTTTGGTGAGATGTTGATCAACAACCAAGAAGGCAAGGGATACCCTTAGCCTTTGCTAGATATACCTCCACAATAGACATATCCTTACGAATAGTTGGATTGTTGGGGCGTTGGTATACTAGGACTCTCGGATGTACGTATAATCTGAGAGTATTCGGATGTAGTTTTGGATAAACTCCTAGGCTTGCCACTGCATGGGCAAGTGGAATATGCAATTGAGGTGATTTCGGAAATAGTCCTGATATTGGGGACCTCATACCGGGAGATGATTTTATGGGTATCAGTGTTGCTAAACACTATGGGAGATTTATCTGCCTCAGTGTTTCTTCTTGAGAAGACTTGTAACTCTTTGTTAGAAGAGAGTCAGACCTTTGAGGTTATGCATCGGTTATCGATGATGGAATGCAGTAATTGTTGTGAATGAATATCCTTCGTTGTGGATAGATGATTTGTTTAGATCAGCTAAATGACACCTGTGTATATCCTAGGGTGATATACGACTGGAATGTTGATATTGTAGTGACTTGGTGTCATACAATGATCATTGTCGATGTGATGATTGAGCTATCATCAGCTTAGAGTAAAAGGATGCAGGTGTATAAAAGACGACATTTCATACTTAGTATGAATTTTACGAGTTGTTGATAATGTCGTTAGACTTATTAACGATTTAGTCGTTCATGGATTTGAGGAATCAAGTACTCTTGGAGTATTTGAGATCGATTGTCATCATATATGTGGAGGATATATTTTGAGATATATTCACGATCTTAAGGGAAGTTATGTTTCCCTAGATTGATTTGGTGTTTACCAGAGATAGAGATAGGATGTTCTAGCGATACTATACTGCCGACTTGTTGGACCAAGAAGGTGATGGAAATCACCTGGTCGGAAGTGGGAAGCTAGGTTTCAAGGCCTAGAAGGTGGCTGACTTTTGTGTCAGTGTTAGTTAATCCGTCCGATATGGATGGACGGGTATTGTACATAGATACAATATGTCAAGGATTAGGAAGCGATCTGATGCGATTAAAGGAGGCGTATATTATGTGTATCTTGGTTGAGAAAGCGAGATTAATCATTATAGTCTTCCGATTACTTTGATTGGGTGATGAGAATGAATTTTGGACATGAGATTAATTTCTCTTGTGAGAATAAATCTCCAGCCCACAGGAAGGATGGTGGTTCCCGAGTTGCATTCGCTTTAGGAAGAGTTGTTTGAGGAGACTCTTCATTGAGAGTGATGATTTATTAGTGTATCAGAAAATAGTGAGTATTGAGGCGTTATTGGTGTAACGATATATGGGACACGGTTGATTTCGTAGTTGATGTTGGGTATGCCAACAAGCAAAAAGAGGAATATTGTGATCGGTAGGGTTATGTACCATGATGAAGTGGGAGCCTAGTACGTTAGACTGGGTTGAGAGATTATCTAGAATTCAGAAGGGACTTGATCGGATTTGGATAGTCGATGATCGATTAGCTAGGTTCGCTCATTTTCTTCCGAGCCGTAAGATGGACTCCGTTGGATCGCTTGATGGAATTATATCCATGGGGCATCCTTGGGTATCATTTCTGATAGTGATTCATGATTCACCTTACGATTCTGGCAAAGTCTCCCATCGGTTACAAGTAGAGAGCTCCACTCTGGTACAGTTATTGACCTTTTATTAGGTCGGTTGAGAGTGTATATAAGAGCTGGAAGATAATATTCGAGCTCAGTACCCCATTTAGTCACTTGAGGTGTGACTTTTCTCCGGATACTTGGGATGGTTATTTTGACATATCATACAAGTATATAAGGAATTTGGGACAAATTTTTATAAGTGGGGAGAATGTAAAATACTGAAAAATAAAAATAAATTTAACCCTTTAATTAATTGGGTTTAATTAGTAGACTGATTGAGTTGATTAGCTAAATGGGCTAATGGGGTTAATTATCTTGTTGGGCTGAAATTGGGCTTGATTTGGATTAATTGGGTTAGAATTCGAATTGGGCTTGGGCTGGTATTAGTTTATTGGGCTGAATCTATTGGGTTGAGCCCATTATTCTTTGGGTTTAATGGAATTTGGGAACCAGGTTGGGGTTTGAACCGGTTCGATCGAATTAAATGTCGGAAAAACTCGATCAATTGCATCTTCACATCGCGATTTCCTTTTCTTCCCGATTCCACGCGCGCGATCCCCAACTTTCTTCTTCCTTCCTCGTTTATACCGCGACTTTTTACGATCGCGACGCGCTTCTTCTCTGGCCATGAATGCCTTCTCTCAAGCTTCCTTTCAGTTTTTCTTCCTAATCTCCACCGCTCGGCTTGGGATTAGGTGCCTTGCCTCTGCTCTTGTATCGTATTGCCGTCCGGGTGCTGCGTCGTCGCCGCTAAATATGCTGCAACACCCGTCGCCACTGCATTCATCGAGGATTGGCCCCAGGTGTCCTCATCTTCCTTATCCGGATCCCTTGGTGATCTGTCGCCTTCTTCTCCGGTCCGATGGAGAAAGACCACGACCATGGTAGATCCGCACGATCATTGATATGCGGCGGTTCTTATTGCAATTGATCTACCAGTTCTTATTCGTCGTTGCCGTCGGATCTTCTTTGTTTCTGCGGTGTGGTGAGCTGAATTGCATCTTTAATTTAGTTGTTGTTTAGATTTTGTTTTATATTGTTGTTGATTTTAGAGTGTCAATTATGGTTGCTGTGTTGTTGTGGCTATATTGATCTGGGTGATGGTTAGGGCAGAATCTGGACCCGAGTTGGAATTGGGAGGTAGGTGATTTTGGGATGTGGTGTGGTGATTTGAAAATAAATCTGTGAATGGAAGAGTATTGTGGATTTGGGTATCAATGGGTTGTATGGATGTTTCGATTAGAATCGAGTGTGATTTGGATCGGTAAGATTGATCAGAGTTGATTTAAGTTCTGATTTCGGTTGTGGTGTGTGTGTGGAAGAAGTTTGCGCAGTAGCGAGAGATGGTTTGGGTGTATGGATTGAACAGTGAAAGGTAGGAAATAATCTCTGTTTTCCTTTGATTATTTTGTGTAGGAAATCGTTAGATTGTGGTGTTTGTATCAGCAGTTGGCATAATTGGTCAGATACCTCTTTGGGTGTTGTTTACAAATCGGTTGGTGGTTGTAGATGATTAAGAGTTGTTGATGGTTATAGTTTTGCTCAGATTTGATAAGCGAGTTGTAATTGGGTTCTTTGAGGCAAGAATCATAGTTTCGATTGTTTTCTTTTACTTTCCTTGGTGTATCGAATTTGGGATAAGTGGGATTCTTAGAGGAAAGAATGCGAATTATATTGGTATTTTGTTCATATAATTATTAGAGACTTGTACTTAACCCTAATTTGTTATTATTTGGGATACCTACGATCGTGAGGATTATTGTAATATCTACAACTCTAGTGCATGATCTTGGATTTATGTTTATACCTGTTTACCTTAAATCCACTCTTATTTAATCATATGCTTGTACTGCTTTGACCTTTGAGATATAAACTCTGGTACTTCATTGATTATCTAGCTCGGCTAGGAACTATAAACCCTATTATGTATTAGGTGATAGATGTTGATGTAAGTACATGTGGTTAGGGTTATCTTTGTGACTTCGATTAGTTCTTGTATTACATCACTAGGGTTAGGTGATGGTTTGGATTATGGAATCGATTGTTATATCATATCCGTATTAGTGGTGCATTTATAATGGATCTATTATGCAATGCATAGATAATTGTATGATTGTCGATATGTGACGGGGACTAGAGGTCTAGTGTGATGGTATATCCATTAGGGATTGTGTATCTGTGTATGGTTATATGGATGATCGATTGTATATCGCTCTTGACTAGAGGTCTTAGCATGGTTGGTTGTCGGTGTGTATGACTCTTTGTGATAGAGAGAGTCTTATGGATTGTAGTCCTTGCATGGTTGACTTTTGGTTGACTAGGTCTCCCAGTGAGTTAGGGAGTGTTGCGAGGATTTGTGTGTGAGCTATGCATCATTACATTTCATGCATCTTGGCATTTGGGTATGCCTTGTGGTTGAGGCAGTCGTCGGTCATCCCTGCCTCCCGGCCACTCGGGGTAGTGGTTGCGAGGTTGAGGCGAGCATTGTGTGTGTGCCTTGGCCACTAGGGATGAGTGGTAGGCTAGATGCGCCTTGACCACCTTTGTGAGTGGTAGTTAGCGCAGCGCTCACCCACTATAGATGGTGGTCGTGTGATGTCTGATCACAGTGCGGCTCGCTCGTCTACTCATGGGTAGGACGAGGGTGGCTGGCCGGGACCCCGTGTGAGTAGCATATAGCTCTATGGCGACTAGCTCTTTGTTTTACTACCCAACTCGGTCACTCGAGAGTGGTGGCGGTGAGTCGGGATAGTTGTCATGTAGTCGTGCCACCTAGGCCACTTAGGGTCGTGGTAGCGAGGTCTGTGATCGTGACCATGCGTATGCATTCTTTGATATATATGTATGCATGTATTTGATATATGTTTTACATATGCACTGTGAGATCTTTGCATTTGATTGAGCTATGATTGTTGCACATGCTTGTACATCATGATACATGCCATTTGCATTTTATTCTTTATTATGTGTTGAGCATGATACATCGTTGATTGATTATATGCATTTGATTAGCATCATGTCATTGTGTGTGTACAGACAGGGTTATTATCTGGTGATCATATCTATTCGTATATATGTAGTATTGGTAGTATGGGATTGACTGGTACATTATATGTGTTATGTTATTGTATATCTGTTAGGATGATATAAGCTTATGGTGTTCGAGGCCAAGTCAGAATGCGTTAGTACATTACTTTATGTTGATTGATCATTTAGTATATACATTGCGTATGACTTTCTTGGTTACTTGTTATTAGAGTTGGATAGAATTTGTATGTCTATTGGACTCATGTTGTATACACATAGATCTTTCACATGTATACTTGTAGATCTATCCTTATATTGTTCATGCACTTTCTATATATTACCCCTGAGTTTATACTCACCACCCGGACCACAGGCTTCCTGTCGCCATGATACTTGTAGAAAGATTTCTTGGGCGTTGACTCACTTGGTGATTCCATCTCACACCGGACGAATGGACATATTTTCCGTATTGTTGTATTTCTACGGATTATCGTTTTATGGTTTTAACTTTGTATTATTTCCGTATCTGTAATATCTGGACGTGTTGTATGTATTTGACTTTCGATGTGACTTCTATTATGTTTCTTGTTGTGTCAAGTCACTCAGTGCTACAGTTAGGTCATTGTATATTATTTTATCTCATTGTATGTTTCATTTGCATTTTTATATGTTGATATCTGTGTATATCATATTGTTGTTAATAGACTACGGGCCTTGTATTAACCCGATATGATTTGCCACGTCGTGAGGAGATGTCGTCCGTTTGCTTTTCGGCATACTCTCGGCGTGACAATTTTATTAGTATCGAGCCCTAGGTTGCGAAGTCCATTTTGGATTTTGATTTCGTTCGGACATCGAGTTTTGCTTTACTCGGTTTTGTTTGTGAGTTACGGGATCATTGCGGACATCTCCTACAAGGATTAAGGTATGTTATTTATTATTACATATCTTTACATTGGCTATGCATTTAGTTGCTTATAACATGGATGACTTGTAATATTGGTTAGTATTAAATGGCAGTGGTTTGAGTTTGACCAGGAGCGATATGTTGAGGTTATTAGATATGTACTGCTATCGAAAAGGTAATTACCTTTGAGAGCCGTGATCTGAGTCGGCGGAGATTAGGTAGTCACATCTATTGTGGAGATTAAGGATTCGGTCCTAAGATTTTCACTAATTATGTTAGTCGGATCATTACCTATTGGGTAATGGACAAGCGAGTACACTATTCGTCACGGATAGTAGAGGATTATTTTGGTGATATTCATAGGGATTTTGATCCCTGAGTTGGTCGTTCTAGGTTGTATAACGTCGAGGGTACTTTTGAGTACTTAACTCGTATTATACAGAGGAAGCTAAGTTAGCTGCATACCATTATCCGGATCTAGCCGGTACTTGGTGGAAGAGAGAAAATAACCTTCGGGAAATCACACATCACTTGGCCACGGTGTAGTGATGTTGTGAGAGGGTATTTTCCCATGTCATTTTTGACTCATCGTCAGGGAATTCTTGAGCTTCAGGTTGGGTGATCGTCTGGTGACGAAAGTACCATGCAGAGTCATTAGACTCGTGAGAGTTACGACCCCCCTAATAGCTCGAGAATGTGATTGGGTTGGTTTTGGCCACCCACAGGAGTATCGGTGAACATCTTGATCAGGATGTTTGGATCTCCTACTAGATCCTACCGGAAGTGTATAGACCGAGTCATGTGTATAGAAATGACTCCGTAGCAAGTGTTTTAAGAGTTGGAGATTTGATAAGCATATATTGCAAGTCAAATTATTGGAATTAGAAGTCTCCGAATGTTGGATAAAAGGAGCAAGATTAAAATCGTGAGTCACGAGCGACTATTGGAGAGTTTTCCGATCATAGAAGACCGATTATGCGGATTGTCGTGACTTCTCATGTTTATCGTGAACTCGGAGGAAAGACTCAGAAAGGAGATTATGTGTGTGCGAGTCAGTTACGGCGACGAGACGAGTCGGATTATCCGAGGACCATTGTATACATTTCTACTATAGCGGGTATCTACGAGAGAGTATGTATTTTGAAGACTCGATTGAAGACTATGGATGATGCTTTGGCGGACGATCCACAACCTCGAAAGTCGAGATCATTACGAAGATGGAATATCACATCGCCGAACGATCTACTACCTAAGATATAGTTGGAGCTTTTTGATACTTTCATCCGGAAGAAGCGAGTTACCCAGCACTATCAGCAGAGGACATATCAGAAGACTCAGACGTTCAGACAACAACGGTTACTTATCCAGATGCCAACAACTGTTACCTTTCCAGATGACGACAACTGTTACTTTCCCAGATGTGGTTATGCTTTATACAGGGGAGAGAGATTTTACGACGATAGTCGTGTCTATGCAGTATTCTCCAGTTGCAGCTATACCTTTCACAGAGATGGAGCGTGCTATGATGTTGACAGTTCTTGATTATTATCTGACGGATGTGTATCTTTTGCCAATACAACAGTGTTTACCATCCCATTGCAGTTGTTTCAGTTGTACCTCTGTTCCAGCAGTTGATTTCAGTTCTTCCATGATAGTCTTTGCATTTACATGAGCTCAGCCGTCCAGAACAGATGTTGGACAAGTTTACATGATTACTCGAGGAAAAATATAAGACCAGAAGGATCGGACCTTGAGGTATTACTTTAGGTTATCCTATTTGCGTATATATCGAGAGATACTAGTAGTTCTGGTATCTTTGTCTAGAACATTCTTGGATAGGGTTCGAAGGGTTCCTATCGACTGGTGGTTGGTGATTTTCTCTACCGTTTGGTGAGATGTTGATCAACAACCAAGAAGGCAAGGGATACCCTTAGCCTTTGCTAGATATACCTCCACAATAGACATATCCTTACGAATAGTTGGATTGTTGGGGCGTTGGTATACTAGGACTCTCGGATGTGCATAATGTCGAGAGTATTTTGGATAAACTCTAGGCTTGCCCTTTGCATGGGCAAGTGGAATATGCGATTGAGGTGATTTGAAATAGTCACGATATTGGGGACCTCATGCAGGAGATGATTTTATGGGTATCAGTGTTGCTAAACACTATGGGAGATTTATCTGCCTCAGTGTTTCTTCTTGAGAAGACTTGTAACTCTTTGTTAGAAGAGAGTCAGACCTTTGAGGTTATGCATCGGTTATCGATGATGGAATGCAGTAATTGTTGTGAATGAATATCCTTCGTTGTGGATAGATGATTTGTTTAGATCAGCTAAATGACACCTGTGTATATCCTAGGGTGATATACGACTGGAATGTTGATATTGTAGTGACTTGGTGTCATACAATGATCATTGTCGATGTGATGATTGAGCTATCATCAGCTTAGAGTAAAAGGATGCAGGTGTATAAAAGACGACATTTCATACTTAGTATGAATTTTACGAGTTGTTGATAATGTCGTTAGACTTATTAACGATTTAGTCGTTCATGGATTTGAGGAATCAAGTACTCTTGGAGTATTTGAGATCGATTGTCATCATATATGTGGAGGATATATTTTGAGATATATTCACGATCTTAAGGGAAGTTATGTTTCCCTAGATTGATTTGGTGTTTACCAGAGATAGAGATAGGATGTTCTAGCGATACTATACTGCCGACTTGTTGGACCAAGAAGGTGATGGAAATCACCTGGTCGGAAGTGGGAAGCTAGGTTTCAAGGCCTAGAAGGTGGCTGACTTTTGTGTCAGTGTTAGTTAATCCGTCCGATATGGATGGAAGGGTATTGTACATAGATACAATATGTCAAGGATTAGGAGCGATCCTGATGCAGTTAAAGGAGACGTATGTTATGTGTATGCTGGTTGAGAAACCAGCGAGATTAGTCATTATAGTCTTCCAGTTACTTTCAGTTCTGGGTGACAGAATGAATTTTTGGACATGAGATTAATTTCTCTTGTGAGAATAAATCTCCGCCCCTGGGAAGGATGGTGGTTCCCAGAGTTGCATTCGCTTTAGGAAGAGTTGTTTCAGGAGACTCTTCATTCGAGAGTGATGATTTATTCGGAGTGTATCCGAAAATAGTGAGTATTGAGACGTTCATGTTGGTGGAACGATATATGGGACACGGTTGATTTCGTAGTTGATGTTGGGTATGCCAACAAGCAAAAAGTGGAATATTGTGATCGGTAGGGTTATGTACCATGATGAAGTGGGAGCCTAGTACGTTAGACTGGGTTGAGAGATTATCTAGAATTCGGAAGGGACTTGATCGGATTTGGATAGTCGATGATCGATTAGCTAGGTTCGCTCATTTTCTTCCGAGCCGTAAGATGGACTCCGTTGGATCGCTTGATGGAATTATATCCATGGGGCATCCTTGGGTATCATTTCTGATAGTGATTCATGATTCACCTTACGATTCTGGCAAAGTCTCCCATCGGTTACAAGTAGAGAGCTCCACTCTGGTACAGTTATTGACCTTTTATTAGGTCGGTTGAGAGTGTATATAAGAGCTGGAAGATAATATTCGAGCTCAGTACCCCATTTAGTCACTTGAGGTGTGACTTTTCTCCGGATACTTGGGATGGTTATTTTGACATATCATACAAGTATATAAGTCGGAAATTTGGGGACCAAATTTTTATAAGTGGGGGAGAATGTAAAATACGAAAAAAAAATAAAAATAAATTTAACCCTTTAATTAATTGGGTTTAATTAGTAGACTGATTGAGTTGATTAGCTAAATGGGCTAATGGGGTTAATTATCTTGTTGGGCTGAAATTGGGCTTGATTTGGATTAATTGGGTTAGAATTCGAATTGGGCTTGGGCTGGTATTAGTTTATTGGGCTGAATCTATTGGGTTGAGCCCATTGGGCTGAATTCTTTGGGTTTAATGGAATTTGGCTGAACCGGTTGGGGTTTGAACTGGTTCGATCGAATTAAATGTCGGAAAAACTCGATCAACTGCATCTTCACATCGCGATTTCCTTTTCTTCCCCGATTCCACGCGCGCGATCCCAACTTTCTTCTCTTCCTCGTTTCGCCACCGCAGCTTTTCTGATCGCGACGCCGCTTCTTCTCTGCCGCGAATGCCTTCTCTCCAAGCTTCCTTCCGTCAGTTTTTCTTCCTAATCTCCACTGCTCAAGCTTGGGATTCCGGTGCCTTACCTCTTGCCTGTATTAGATTTTGCCGCTGCGGCCGCCGTGCCGCCGCCATCGAATGCTCGCACCACACCCCGCCTGCATTCATCGAGGATTGGCCCCACCGGAGGTGTCCTCATCTTCCTTATCAGATCCCGATCTCTTCTTCTCGGTCCGAAAGACCAGATAATTGATCTACTCTTATTGATCTTCTTTGAACTTTAAGTTGTTGTTTAGATTTTGTTTATTATTGTTGTTGATTTTAGAGTGTCAATTATGGTTGCTGTGTTGTTGTGGCTATATTGATCTGGGTGATGGTTAGGGCAGAATCTGGACCCGAGTTGGAATTGGGAGGTAGGTGATTTTGGGATGTGGTGTGGTGATTTGAAAATAAATCTGTGAATGGAAGAGTATTGTGGATTTGGGTATCAATCTGGGTTGTATGGATGTTTCGATTAGAATCGGCCGTGATTTGGATCGGTAAGATTGATCCAGAGTTGATTTAAGTTCTGTGATTTCAGGTTGTGGTGTTGTGTGTGTGGAAGAGAAGTTGCAGGTAGCTGCCGACGAGATGGTTTGGGTGTATGGATTGAACAGTGAAAGGTAGGAAATAATCTCTGTTTTCCTTTGATTATTTTGTGTAGGAAATCGTTAGATTGTGGTGTTTGTATATCAATGATTGGCTTAATTGGTCGATACCTCTTTGGGTGTTGTTTTCATTGAAATCGGTTTGGTGGTTGTAGATGATTAAAGAGTTGTTGATGGTTATAGTTTTGCTCTTGTGATTTGGGGATAAAGCAGTGGGACCGGAGTTGTAATTGGGTTCTTTGATGCTTGAGGCAAGAATCGATGAGTAGTTTCGATTGTTTTCTTTTACTTTCCTTGGTGTATCGAATTTGGGATAAGTGGGATTCTTACTCGTAGACGAGGAAAGAATGCGAATTATAGAACGAATTGGTATTTTGTTCATATAATTATTAGAGACTTGTACTTAACCCTAATTTGTTATTATTGTACAGGTTTGGGATACGAAGCAGGTCTACGATCGTGAGGATTATTCGAGCTTCGTATCAGGTGGGTAATATCTACCTGGTCCGGTAGTTTGATCAACTCTAGTGCATGATCTTGGATTTATGTTTATACCTGTTTACCTTAAATCCACTCTTATTTAATCATATGCTTGTACTGCTTTGACCTTTGAGATATAAACTCTGGTACTTCATTGATTATCTAGCTCGGCTAGGAACTATAAACCCTATTATGTATTAGCTGATAGATGTTCAGTAAGTACATGTGGTTAGGGTTATCTTTGTGACTTCAGATTGGTTTACTGTATTACATCACTAGGGTTAGGTGATGGTTTGGATTATGGAATCGATTGTTATATCATATCCGTATTAGTGGTGCATTTATAATGGATCTATTTATGCATGCATAGATAATTGTATGATGTGTATGTGTCCTAGTGTGATGGTATATCCATTAGGGATTATTGTGTCTGTATGGTTATATGGATCTCGATATATCGCTCTTGACTAGAGGTCTTAGCATGGTTGGTCGGTGTGTATGACTCTCATGTGATAGAGAGTCTTATGGATTAGTCCTTGCATGGTTGACTTTCAGTTGACTAGGTCTCCCCGTGAGTTAGGGAGTGTTGCGAGGATTTGTGTGTGAGCTATGCATCATTACATTTCATGCATGCTGACGACTGGGTATGCCTTGTGGTTGAGACGAGTCGTCAGTCATCCTGCCTCCTCGGCCACTCGGGGTAGTGGTTGCAGGGTTGAGGGCAGAGCATTGTGTGTGTGTCGTTCTCGGCCACTAGGGATGGTGGTAGCTGGAGATGCGCACTTGACCACTGTGCGGAGTGGTAGTTAGCGCACTCACCCACTATAGATGGTGGTCGTGTGATGTCAGAGTCACAGTGCGGTGCGCTCGTCTACTCATGGGTAGGGGACGGAGCTACAGCGAGGACCCCGTGTGAGTAGCATATAGCTCTATGGCGACTAGCTACTGTTTCATACTACCCAACTCGGTCACTCGAGAGTGGTGGCGGCTGGAGTCGGGATAGTTGTCATGTCGTGCCACCTAGGCCACACTGGGGTCGTGGTAGCGAGTTGGGTACGCAGTCATGACCATGCATATGCATTGCTGATATATATGTATGTATGTATTTGATATATGTTTTACATATGCCTGTGAGATGCTGCATTTGATTGAGCTATGATTGTTGCACATGCTTGTACATCATGATACATGCCATTTGCATTTTATTTACTGTTATGTGTTGAGCATGATACATGCGTTGATTCAGACTGTTATATGCATTTGATTAGCATCATGTCATTGTGTGGTACGGACCGGGTTATTATACAGGTGATCATATATCGTATATGTTCAGTATTGGTCAGGTATGGGATTGACCTGGTACATTATATGTGTTATGTTATTGTATATCTGTTAGGATGATATAGCTTATGGTGTTGCAGACCGTCAGGTACGTTGGTACATTACTTTATGTTCAGTTGATCAGTTTAGTATATACATTGCGTATGACTTTACTGTAGTTACTTGTTATTAGAGTTGGATAGGACTGTATGTCTATTGGACTCATGCTATATACCTGTAGATCTTCACATGTATACTTGTAGATCTATCCTTATATGTTGTTCATGCACTTTCTATATATTACCCCTGAGTTTATACTCACCGCCTCGACCACAGGCTTCTTGTCATGAATACGGTAGAAGATTTCTTGGGCGTTGAGCTCATGGTGATCCCATCTCACACCGGACGAATGGACATGTTTTCCGTATTGTTGTATTTCTACGGATTATGCGTTTTGTGGTTTTAACTTTGTATTATTTCCGTATCTGTGATATACTGACGTGTTGTATGTATTTAGCTTCGATGTATGACTTATTATGTTTCTTGTGTCAAGTCACTCGGAGTGATTGGGTCATTGTATATTGTTTTATACATTGTATGTTTCATTGCATTTTTATATGTTGATATCTGTGTATATCATATTGTTGTTGTGGGCCTACGGGCCTTGTATTAACCCGATATGTTGCCACGTACAGGGGAGATGTCGTCCGTTTGCTTTTCGGCACGGCATACTCTCGGGGCGTGACAATTTTTGTGTAAATTAGGTGATTATAAGGATGTCCGGGAGCTAAGGAGCAAATTGATAAAACTCCATGAAGAGCCTTCATCGGCACGAGTAGAGGAAGAGTCGAAAGAGGAATGCTCATCCTCTTAGGCTCATGAAGAATTGGAAGTTGAGAGGTGCTCAACATCAGAGGTAGAAGTGGTTGTAGAAGTCTCCACCTCTAGGATTGAGGGAGAGGTTAGATTTTCAATGTCGGAGCAAGAGGAAGAGCCTTTCACTTTCAAAAATGTCGAAGAACAAGCTCATGGTTCTTCTACTATTTATGAAGGTTACTCAAGCATAGTTGTTAAAAATAAAAATCACATAATGTGCTTTGAGTATAGGGAAAAGGTCATTACAAAAGTAAGTGCCCTAAATTGATCAAGAAGAAAGATCAATCGGTACCAAAGGCCAAGGAAAATACTAAGGAGGTTGGAGTCCTAATGCGCAAGAGCAAGGAACACATAGTGTGCTTTTGTTGCAACTAAAGAGGGTACTATTGAAGTCAATGTCCTGGGGGGAGGCACCCGATCAAGGACAAAGTAGGAAGATTAAGTGTAAGAGAGCGCATAAGATAAACTCCAAGGTAATATTTAATAATTTATTTGCAATCGTTAATGATAAAAGACATGCAAGTAGAAATAAATTTTATTATTTAAGAGCAAAATCGCATGAAATTAGATCTACTTCACCTAAGGATAACTCTAGATAAGTTACCTCAAAAATAAGACCATCTAAGGAGAACATTATAATTATTAGGGATAGAGCTAGTTTACTTGAGGACACTAACAATCTAGGCAATAATCCCAAGAAGACAAGACACATGCCTAGGAAGAAATAAAGTGCCCAAAAATATAATGGACAAACCAAAATTGAGAAATTAGAGGTGGAAAATCAAGCTTTAAGGTTTAAGCTTGAGAAACTAGAAAAGATCCTTAGGAAGATGGAAAATACATTTAAAGGGTCTTATGGGCAAAACTTTGGGTCTAGTAGTCAAAACTTAGGGTCTAAAAGGTAAGGTGCATCAATGGACAAGAAAGATTTGGGTCATAAACCTAAGTCCAAAGTAGATAAGCCTACTTACCATAATGTTCAATATAATTATGGAATAAATTCTAGGTCTAGAACAACCAAAGTTATAAGGAAAATCATCTCTAGAGTTGACCATGATAAGTGTCTAGTGACTAAGGCTTCGAAGAAACCTAGAATAGTCATTAAGAAGGCTACAAGGGAAGTTATCCCTAAAGCTAGCCTTAAGAAAATCACAATGACCAAGACTTCCAAACCTAGGAGGATAATTAGAAAGGTGCTAAGGGAGGTCATCTCTAGTGAGTACCTTGTAAATCCAAGGAGCTCCAATATGTATTGAATTCCTAGGAGTGTAATTCCTTCATGCTAGATGGGTAGAGGATGTGTCAGCCTTGAATGGATTGGTAGTTAATCTGACCATGGTAAAATTGACATTTTACGACATTTTTAAGGTGTTGTTATACTTTGGAAATGAGTTTAGAACTGATTCTAAAAGAATTTAGGATGTGTCAATATATATATTGAAGTTTGAAAAATTGATTATGATTAACATAAATAGACTTAGAGTCAAAAGTGTGTCAATTTAGGGATTTGGCACACTCAAGGGAGTATTTGATATAATCTTAGCAAATGACAATTAGATTTAAGACTTAGGTATTCCTATACCTTGATTTTATATATTTGTAATGCTTTGATTGTTATATCATGACATCACGTTTCATATGATTATTTCAAATGTCATGCTTATACTTAGGTTTATTTTTATATCATGACATCATTGTTGGGAGTATTGGGAATACAATCAAAGTTTCATATTGGTAAGACATGAAAAAAATTATGTGCTTATAAGATGAAAAAATATCTTTATTGGTATGAGACCTTTTGGATAAAATTCAAAAACAAAACCATGAGGGCTTAGGCCTAAAATGAACAATATCATACCATTATGGAGATATATGAATATTATATACACTAACAATTGGTATCAGAGTCATGGTTCATGTCAAGCCATGAACCTCGAACGAAGGAAGTGAAGCTCCCATGTCTGGATCAAGAGAATCAGACACCAGGCATGAAGTCCAGTTGGGTCGGGAGGACCAAACAACTGACAAGAAGTCCAGTTGGGTCAGAAGGATTGGATAATTGGCAGAAAGTCCAGCTGGGTCAAGAGGACTATATAGTTAGCAGAAAGTTTCAGTGGGTTGAGGATCAGATATCAAACAAAGGAAGTCCTTTGAGAATGGATAGACTTGAGGGAGACTCAATGTAGTTCTTCGTTTGAGGGGAGGATTATTGGGAGTATTTGAAATACAATCAAAGTTTCACATTGATAAGACATTGAAAAGATCATATGCTTATAAGATGAAAAAATATCTCTATTGGTATGAGGTCTTTTGGGTAAAATCCAAAAATAAAACCATGAGAGCTTAGGTTTAAAGTGGACAATTTCATACCATTATAGAGATATATGAATCTTATATGCACTAACTATCATGTTCATTGACAAATGTTTTAATCTATGCAATCAATTTATGTCATGATCATAATTCATGCATTGAGGTCAATTAAATTGAAATTAAGGACAAATGACAGTATTTGATATTCTAGATAAATGAATCAAATAGATATGCCTAGATAAGAATGTATGAACCCTTAGATTAGGGAATAACAAAACTCACATCTCATAAAGACCATAGAGACATGTGTGTGTTTTGAAACGACTTAGAAACATATGAGATGTTAGGAAAATGAGTTAAGTTCAATGTGTTTAGATAGTACATTCAAATAAACTCAAACTCATTAACTCATAAGGATCAATCACAACTCACGAGGAAAGCTAATGTACAAGTCATGTGCATTGATCAAATTGACCATGATTCAATATAAGGTTTTTAAAACATTTTAAAATCATTTTGAAAAACTTTGGTGAATTCTATTTTTTGATAAAAATCACCATTGATAAGATTTACACAAAGTTAGACAAAACATTAAAGGTTTCAAAGCTTTTGAACTTGTATCATTCTTGGAAATTAATGAGTACTTTAATATAAAATTATTTTTCACCCATTGTATTTAGCTTAAGTAACATATTTATGAAATTTCAAAATTTTCCAAAATTCATAGATTTACTTGTGTATTTTCATATTTCAACCTGAAAATCCTGATTTTTGCGAATGTAGAAATCAATCGACTGTCTCATGGAGCAGTCGACCGGTGCTTATATCAGTCAACTGTTATGTTGATTTTGATTGAATAAGGGTTCTTTAGCTATGTATCAGCACCATTAGGCTACCCTAACTACTTTTAACCTTATAATATGCTTAGACAAACATTGAAATTCATTGGAAATAATTTAGAAGAGTTATTTAGGGTAAGAATCAAATTCTAAGGTAGTGAAAGTTCAAGTTTTAACTTTTACCCTTATTTTGATTGGTTAGGTTTTCTACAGGCTTAGGAACTCTCCAAGGATATTGTTGGTGCAATGGTCAAGGGGGAGCAAGTCTTTAGGGGGAGATTTTCAATCTAGGGATGATGGATGATTTTTAAAGGAGAGAATGAAAGATTGCATTTCACTTAGTGATAGGGGTTATATCACTAAGGAGAATAAAAGTATTTAAGATGATTTTGGACTAAGAGGGAGAATGCAGTCGACTGGTCTTGGGTAGTTGGGAAACTCGAGGGGTGCTCGACAATGACCGTGCTACTCGAGAAAGCAGTCGACTAGATAGTGTGCTCGGTAAACCTGAAGAGTGCTCGACACCCAAGTGAGGAACAATGTTCCGACGGAGTAGTCGACTATTGTGTATGAGTAGTCGACTGGTTTAAATGGACACGAGCATAGAAGGTTTCTAAGTCATTCGCTCGGGACGATCATTGGTACTTCCAAAGAATCATTTGTTGAGTAAGGGCAGTCAATTGATCGGCTATAATTCTACGTGGATTAGTCCGTTGTGAGACAATGGTTCGGTGACCAGTCGACTGGGGGTAAGGTCAGTTGACTGGTAGGCAGAAATCTAGCTCAACAGAAGCCTATAAAAGAGGAGCTTGTGGAGGATTTTGGTAGCAATTCCTAGGGGATTTGAAGAGGAAGTGCAGGTGTAACCATTTTAAAGCAATAAAAAAAATGATCAAAGCAATCTTCTTGTAAAGTATTCTTTGCATTTCCTTTTTGCTTTATACTTTGGTTGTATTTTTGTAAGTTCTTATAAGAGGTTTCTCCACTTCCGGAGTGTTTCTGAGAATGAGAAGGTTTTAGTGAGTGTAGATCACTAGAGCGCCACCGTGGAGTAGGAATCGTAGATTCCGAACCACATAAAATATTTGTGTCGTGATTGTGTTTGCTCGTTTTGTGTTTTCATATTATTTGTATTTGTATTCTGTTGTACTAACAAGATTGTAGACAAGTAAGCATGAATGCAATCGAATTAAGAAATTGATGATGTTATTCACCCCCACCCCCCCTCTAGCGCACACCATTGGTCCCAACAGAGGTATCTCGACTAAGGCGATAGAAATGGATAGAAATCAAGTCGTTGGAGCTTTATAAAAGGAGGACTTCGTCGACATCTTTAACTAGTTTCTGAGGATCTTGAAGGGGAAACGTTGCTGCTTTCCAGACCTTCTAAGCATCTCAAAGTAACCAAACAAGCATTCGATCAAAAGCTCAATCTTGTAAAAGTGTTTTCACTTGTTCTTTCATTTACTTTTATTTTTCTAGTGTTTAGTTACTGTAAAGTTTATTGTAAGAGGTTTCTCCACCTTCGGTGTATTGCCGAGAAGGAGAAAGGTTTTAGTGGTATGAACACTAGAGCTCGGTCGTGGAGTAGAAACTAGACTTTCGAACCATGTAAAATTTGACGTTGTACTTGTGATTTGTGTATTGTGTTTATTTCTATTTGTGCTTTTATTTTCGCTGCGTACTAACAAATTGTAGACAAGTATATGAACGCGATCGAACCAAGAAATCAAATAATCACTATTCACCCCCTCACCCCTCCCCTCCCCCTTCTAACACATCATCAAGGTCCAACAAAGTGATATCAGAGCGAGGACACTCTTTAAAGACTAATCGTCAAGTGAGCACGGCTAGAGGCAATGGACTTTGGCGACGGATTTGGGAGTGACACTTGATTTCCACCACCCTGCGGATTTGGTGGATTCGTTTAGTTGAAGACAATGACCGAGTTCTTTTTCCTAATGGACATCAAGGAATGGTTCACATTGATGGAAGGATTCAAGGCTCTAACGAATAAGAAGAGGAGAACTCTTGACTGAGGCAAGTGGACTGAAGAATAAATTTTGAGATCCGACGCAAATGACAAGGTAACCAAAATTCTAGTTAACTTGAAACCTAACAATGTTTTGTGCAAATTAGGTAAATATAAGGATGCAAGCGAACTTTAGAGCAAATTGATTAAGCTCCACGAAGAACCTTCCGAGGCCCAAAGTGAGGATGAACTCGAGAAAGAAAGCTCAACATCTCAAGAGCTTGAGGTTTCGGAAGTTAAGAGATGCTCAACATATGAGGAAGAGGAAGAGGTTGAAGAAGTCTCCACCTTTAGGATTGAGGGGAGGAGAGACTATCAACATCGGAGCTAGAGGAGCCCTCTACATTCGGGAGAGATGAAGAATTCAACCAAGTTTTCCCTACCATCGAAATAGGTAACTCAAGCTCAATTCTTAAAAATAAAATTCATATAATTTGCTTTGACTGTAGGAAAAAAGGGCACTACAAGAGTAAATGTCCAAGTCTAATCAAGAAGAAAGTTCAAGTGTCAAAAGCCAAGGAAAAGGTCAAGGAGGTCGGAGCCTCGATACAGAAAGGCAAGGAGCATATAATGTGCTTCCAATGTAAACAGAAGGGTCATTACCAAAGCCAATGTCCAAGGGGGAGTCATCCTAAGATGGATAAGATAGAAAGCTTTAGTATAGGGGGAGCTCTTAAGGCTAAGGTAATATTTAATAATGCATCTTCAATTTCTCATAATTTACTTACAATTGTTAATGATAAGAAGCATGCTAGTAATAAATTTTATTTTTTAGGTACAAAATCTTATGAAATTAGGATTAAGGACAATTTTAGAACCACTCTATCTAAGAAAAATACTAGAACCTTTAGAGGTACACCTAGCCCACCTAACAATGAGAACAACCTAAGCAAAAATCTTAAGAAAAATAAACACGTGCCTAGGAAGAAGAAAGCCCAAAGAAATGATGAAAAATCAAAATTGAGAAATTAGAGGTAGAAAATCAAGTGTTGAGGTCAAGACTTAGTAAATTAGAAAATACCCTTCCAAAGATGGAAAATATGCTTAATGAGTCTAATGGATAAAATTCAGGGTTTAGAAGGCAAGTACTGTCTAAGGATAAAAAGGGTTTGGGTTACAAATCTAAGTCCAAGGAAAATAGGTCAACCTACTATAGTGTTCCATTTAATTATAGAATAAACCCTAGGTCTAGGAATATCAAGGTTACTAGGAAAGTCATCCCTAGAGTTGACCTTGGTAATGGTCAAGTGACTAAGGCTTCCAAGAATTGCCTAGGAAAGTCACTAGGAAAGTTACAAGCAAGTTATTCCTAGGGTTAATCTTAAAGAGACCACAATGAATAAGGCTTTCTAAAAGCCTAAGGGAGTCATTAGGAAGGTAGCAAGCGAAGTTATCCCTTGTGACTACCTAATAAACCCAAGGAGCTTCAATAGGTATTGAGTTTCTAAGAGTGTGATCCCTTTACACTAAATGAGTTTAGGGTGTGTCAACCTTAAATGGATGGGAAGTTAACCTAATCATGATAAAGTCAACACTTTAGAGCATTTTCAAGGCAATATGATACTTTGGAAATGAGGTAAGAAATATATTCTAAAAGACTTTAGGTTGTGTCAATGAATTTAATAGAAGATGAAAAATTGATCAAAATTTGCACAATTAGATTAGAGGTATGGTGTGCCAAAATTTAGAGATTTGGCATACTCAAGGGGTTAAATTGTAATTATATCAAATTGAGTATTTGGCATAATCCTAGATAATGACAATTAAAATTATGGCTTAGGCAATCTTATTGTACGTTATACACTTGCAATGATTTGATTGCAATACCATGTCATCACATCATAATCATATGGTTAGTTTAAACATGTCATATTGATGATTATGATAATTTATGACCTAATTATGACATCATGTATGTATGATAGATTTTCTTTTGAAAGTTATGCAAATAATATGTCATAAACATATTCATGTATTAAATTGAATTTAAAGACAAATTACATGATTTGATATCCTAGATAAAAACATTAAATTGGAAATGCCTAGGTAGAAATGCATGAACCCTTAGTTTAGGGAAAAATAAAACTCACATCTCACAAAAGACATGTGTGTGTATTGAGACATTCTAGACACATGTGAGATGTTAAGAATATGAGTTAAGTTCAGTGTGCTTGTAATGATACATCAAAGAGAACTTATCTTTCAATTATATGATAAATCATGAGGAAAGTTAATGTACAAGTCATATGTATTTAGCCCATAGATCATGATTGAAAATAGGTTTTGAAAATAATTTTAAAAATATTTTGAAAAACCTTGGTAAAGTTTATCTTTTGATAGCAATCACCATTAAGAATGTTGACACAAAGTTAGGCAAAACATTGAAGGTTTTAATAGTTTTGAACTTTGTATCAATCTTTCAAAATAATGAGTATTTTAATATAAAACTATTTTTTCCTCATAGTATTTGGCATAAGTAATGCGTGTATGAAGTTTCAAGATTTTTTGAATTTTTTAAAATTATTTATGCATTTTTGAAACTCAACTGAAAATTTAAATTTAAAAAAATCAGAAACCAGTCGAGGTGGCTAGAGATAGTGCCAATTGACTGGTCAACTTTTCAATCGACTGTTAGCACTGTTTTTTGCTTAACAATGTTGGTTTAAACCATCTAACTATAATCCTAGGTTAGATAACTACTCCTAACCCTCTAATATGCTTAGACAAACATTGGAAGGGTAAGATTTTCATTGAAAATGATTAGGAGAATTCATTAGGGTTAAAATCGAATTTTGAGGGAGGTTAAAATTCAAGTTTAAATTTTTACCCTTATTTTTTATTGTTTAGGTTTTCTATAGGCTTAGAAACTTTACAAAAACATTTTTGTGCAATGGTTAAGGGGGAATAAGTCTTTAGGAGGAGGTTAACTGTCAAGTCATGATGGTTGATCAGTAATAAGGGTTTTCTCACTAAGGATAATGAAAGGGGGAAAATGAAGGTTTGAAAAGAGGGAGAACATGATAAATCATGAAGGATCTCATTGGAAGATAAGAGACTTTTTGATATATGTCAAAGGAGGATAAATAGAAGGATTTAAATTAGGCTCAAGATGCTTAGTGCATAAGAATGACCTATAAACCCTAATATACACTAAACCCCAAAACTCCAAAATTTCAAAATTCTAAATTCTAAGTTTAGGAATCTTCATTATGCTTTGGCATAAGAAGAGTCAAATTGGACTTATGGGTTAGTCTAACTTAAAAGTATTGTCAAACATAAAAAAGAAAAAGATTGTTGGTGTAATTAGACTCAGGTCAAGATTGACTAGACTCGAGTGAGATTCGAGTAGAGTTTTGATATTTGACAATGTGTTTAACAATATGACTAGTGAATAGTTTGGACATCTAAGGTTATATGAGAGATTGTTAAGGGGAAGATTGTTGGCGCAATCAACCTCAGGTCAAAGTTGACCAAGCTCGAGTGAGACTCGAGTTAGAGTTGGAGATGAGTGTGAAGTCAAGTAGGTTAAGGTTGAACAGAGACTTGATGAGGAAAGTTCAACTGGGAGTTGGAAAGAGAAAAGTCTAAGTCGGTCAAGGTTGACCAGACACTCGGTATCGGAAAAGTCCAACTGAAAGTTGGCAAGGGAAAAATCTAAGTCGGTCAAGGTTAAACGAACACTTGGTGTTGGAAAGTATAACTGGGAGTTGGTAAGGGAAGTCTAGGTCGATCAAGGTTGACCGGACACTTGGCACGAGGAGAGAAAGGTCCAAATAGGTCATGGAGGACTGAATGTTTGGTGAAGTGAAGTCTTAACAGGTCACGATGTGACTGTGCTTGACAAGGAAAGTCCCGATAAGTTAGGAAGATCGTGCTTGACAAGTGAAGTCCCGACAGATTAGGAAGACCGTGTTTGACAAGTGAAGTCCCGACAGGTCAGGGAGATCGTGCTTAGCAAGGGAAGACTCGATAGGTATGGGAGACCGTATTTGACAAGTGATGACCCGACAGGTCTAGGAGACCATGCTTGGCAAAGGTATACCCGTTAGCATGACGAAGCCGACGGAAGCAATTGAAGGCTAGCGTGAAGGGTGAAGAAGTCGTGGAGGACTTGGATGGACCATAAGGGCATTAGGCCAATGGAAGTGGCTTGAAGGCTTAATAAGAAAAGTCTAACTAGGAGTTGACAAGGGAAAAGTCCAAGTCAGCCAAGATTGATCGGACACTTGGTTTGAAATGTCCAACTGAGATTTGGCAAGGGAAAAGGCCAAGTCGTTAAGGTTGATTGAACACTTGGTGTTGGAAAGTCCAACTGGGAGTTGCCAAGAGAAGTTCAAGTCGGTCAAGGTTAACTGGACACTTGTCACGAGGAGAGAAAAGTCCAAACGGGTCAAGGAGGACCAAATGTTTGGTGAAGTGAAGTCCCGACAGGTTACTGGGTGACTGTGCTTAGCATGAGAAGTCCCGACAGGTCAAAGAGACCATACTTGACAAGTGAAGTCCCGGTAGGTCAAGAAGATTGTGCTTGACAAGTGAAGTCCCGTCAGGTCAGGGAAATCGTGCTTGGCAAGTAAAGGCCCAATAAGTCTTAGAGACCATGTTTGATAAGTGAAGATCCGACAGGTCTGGGAGACCGTCTTGGCAAAGTTATACCTGTTAGTATGACAAAGCCGACAGAAGCACTTGAAGGCTAGCGCGAAGGGTGAAAGGAGTCATGGAGGACTCTGATGGACTTTTGTGCGAGGCTGATGGAAGTGACTTGAAGGTTTAGGTCTAGACTAAGAGTAAGTGTCAAGTATTAGGGGATCATACTTGATGTGATAAACCTCAGTTTTGAGGGGTACCAATCGACTGTTGGTATAGCCTAGTTGACTGGTCAAGTGGTCGGGCAATGGGAAGCCCGATCCGAGTTGTACGACTCGGGAAACCAAGCGATGCTTGGGAAGACCGAGTAGCACTTGGTACTCGACACTCGATCCTCGAGCGCTGCAGGTGCTCGGGTGCTACGGTGCTCGGGCGATAGCCAAGTGAGAAATCGGTGCTCAAGAATTAGTAGTGGTGCTCAGGGAGCAAACATAGTCGAGGTGGCACCTCGACTGGAAGTGTGCGGACGAGCGAAGCTCGAACACGCAGTGACTCGGGAAGCATGGATTTCTCAGTCGAGGCGGCACCTCGACTAATCGGGTGCTCGGGAGGTGCTCGACATTCAAACTCGGGAAAAGCTTGAGTGCGCACTCAGAAGCAAGACACGCTCGACCAACATCTCTACTAGGTAACAGTCGAGGTAATGCCTCGACTAGGTCAAGAGGAGTCGGGGACTCTGACGCTCGGGCTAAGTGAGAAACAATATTCTGTCGTAGTAATCAACTGTTGTGGTAAAGCAGTCGACTGGTTGTGAGGAGCAGGTGCTCAGAAGCAAGGCATGCTCGACCAGAACCTCGATTGGGGTAGCAGTCGAGGTGGCACCTTGACTAGACCTAAGTTTCAGCAAGTGATAAGTCAAAAATGAAAGGGAAAACTTATCGTTGGGAATGGTAATAATTCTTAGTCGAAGCGTTGGTCGAGGTAGCTCGATTGAGGTGGCAGAAACGGATAGAAATTAGGTCGTTGGAGCTTTATAAAAGGACTTTATCGACATCTTCATCAACCGATTTTTGAGAATCTTGAAGAGGAAACGTTGTTGCTTTTCAGACCTTCCAAGCATCTTAAAGCAACCAAACAAACATTCAATCAAAAGCTAAATCTTATAAAAGTGTTTTCACTTGTTCTTTCATTTACTTTTATATTTCTTGTATTTAGTTGTTGTAAAGTTTATTGTAAGAGGTTTCTCCACTTCCAATATGTTGTCGAGAAGGAAAAGGTTTTAGTGGTGTGGACACTAGAGCTTGGCTGTGAAATAGAAACTAAAGTTTCAAACTATGTAAAATCTAGCGTTGTGCTTGTGATTTGTGTTTATTTCTATTTGTGTTTTTATATGTACTAACAAATTGTAGATAAGCATACGAACACGATCGATCCAAGAAATCGAATAATCGCTATTCACACCACCCTCCTCTGATCAAAGTCCAACAATTCAGACAAGTAACTCTGGTCGCTAAGAACAAAAGGTAAATGAACAAACAAAGCTTCAATTATCGATCAATGATTTAAGATAAACTATATATTATTCCTGATCTTCAACTTCCAAGAAAACACATATAATAATTGAGATCTTAAAAAAAAATAAAATTAGTAACACAAATAGAACAAATATAAAAGAGGAATACATCAGATCATCTACTTGTTCACAATTAAATTTGTTCAAATAATAATAATAATAAATAGACTTGTTCACAACTTTCCTCTAATTTGCAAGAAAAAAAAAGAAGATAAATTAATATCGTTCATGAGACATCCAACAGAGAAACAGAGATAGAGGAAGATGCAGCAGAGATACTAAAGAAAAAATTGATCAAGAAAATGATAAAAAAAGAATAAAGTTAGCTTGATTACTTTCTTGAAGCTGTACGGAGCTCGACTTCTATCCTATTAGATACGTAGAAGAACCAAGAAACACAATTGAACAAATGTGTAATAAGCAATTGAGATCTCAGAAACAAATCTGTAATAAAAACGAAAGCATATAGTTGCAAAGGCAGATTGCATGAAATTTCCTTGTGTTCCGACACGAACGTCAAGATCATTGACCCATCTCAGCTTTAATTTTTGCTTTGGGAGTTTTCTCTCAGTGGTATTCACACTGTTGGTCCCAGCTTCATAGGTTGTGTGGATGAACTTGCCTGCCAAAGAACGGATTTGTCTGCGAAGTTTGCATGAACTTAATTTCCTCCCAAATAATTGGATCTGTGTTCCACATGGACGTCAAGATCATTGGGACCAGCTTAATTTAGACTTTTCGCCCTTGGAGTTTTCTGTCAGTGGTTCTATTCACTCTGTTCGCCCAGCTTTACAGTTTTTTACTATCATGGACGTCGAACAGAGCTCAATGCCAGCCAGCTAGACGTTGAACAGGAGGAGCCATCGAGACTGGTTAAATTGTAATGGGTCTGAGTGCCGATAAGAAACTCGAGATCGATTAGGTCTCACACGGAGATTAAGTCTCGACGGGATGACACGATAATAAGAATAGAGTGATGTTTGTCGAGACGGATAGATTCGATGTCGGATAAGGAGTCTAAAATTTTTTTGGATTTCAAATGGATTATTCTCTGTCTTTATCATCGAGTCAAGAGACAATGTCTCACCCACGATTTATTCCCCTTGTCGTCAATAGTGACAGAGGTTACTAGGTGAGTGGATTTCCACCTTTTGCCGATTAAGTCTCACATGGACTCTTGATTAAATTAAATTATTTTATTAAATCGTAACTTTTTATTAATTATTTTATTATACATAATAAATTGAAAGAGAATTTTGACCTAATGTTAACATTTTTTTATTGTGTGATCTAAAAATACAAATTCAAATTCTGAAAATAATCTATAAAATATGATAAAACTGTGTACAATAAAGATACAAATTTTATACACCGAATTATCTTTGTTTTTATCATATATAATAAGTTATAAATTTTCTCGTGTAATATTAATCATAGATCATCATATTTGATTATTTTGAAATACCTAATTTTTAACAAATTATTATTTATTGTAAGATATAAGTACCTTATTACAGTTTCAATCACTATTTAACAGTAAATTAATCTAACGCTGAGTATTATTTATGGTATCACAACTACATATTTACTATTTTAATTAAATTGTTATATCATTTTATAACAAATAAATTAATTTAATTCTAATTTATTAATTGTAATTATATAATGTAACTGCGTAGTGTACACACATTGCCTTTTGACAACGTGAGCACGCACTACACGAAGTGCAGTTTGCGCACTTCGTGCAGCGCAGCGGTGTGTGTCCAAGAGCAGGGAAGTGAGATAGACAGAGAAAACGCTGAAAGACTGCGGAAAGAGGAGAGCGGAGTTTGAGTATGAAGTTTTCGTCGGAGAGAACGAGAAAAAAGAACACCGAGGTACGACTGCGAACTTAGCTTGTGAAAGAGGAGGGTCTATCCGTTGCGATTGATCCTTAGACGAAGAACAGAAACATCATCTCAACAGCATCTGGACGCATGAAGAATCTGATATTCGCTGTAAATTTTTCGTTCTCTGTCTATATTTAATATTTCTCACTTAAATCAGTTCAAAAGGATGTATAAATCACAGCATATAACAATCAATTAACCTAATTTATGGGTATCTGACATTATCGAATATAATTGATCGCCGAGCGATATGAGTGATCCCTTAAAAAACACTTTAAATTTACGAATAAAATATTGACTTTGCTCGTAAAACTGTAAAGGCAGATCATAACGTTAAGCTTTCGAGGCTCCTCCTCGTGATTTTAGATTAAACATTGCGAGTAAAGGACGACAGCGAAGGTTCAAGAAATCGTGCAGTCTGGACGGATGGAAGTAGCTATCATATTTGACAATTTGCAGATATGGTACCTAAACAAAGAAGAAAATGCTAAAAATTCTAAAGAAATTGTCACAGCAATTGAACAGCTGAAGAATGAGGATAAAATACAAGTCATCAAGAAAAAATATATAAATGTTTGACAAGATGAATGTTAAACCCACAGCTGTTGAACTAAATATATATAAGAGCTTGTGAGATCAAATACATTGTTGGAAATTTTTATAGATTTATTAAAATTTGTATTAAAACAAATCAATTAGAAGGGAGCCTGCAGCAATTAAAAGTTGAGTTGATGCCATGACTAAGAAGTTCTGATGGATTCATCCTGAATCCTCAGAAAAAAAGATCACAAATCAACTGGAGTGATTAAGTTTATCAACAAGAGGAGATGAAGTTATAGATGTACTTCAAATATATAATCTCTATTCATACATTTCACCAAAATCTAGAATGCTTGTAGGTTCAGCAACAAGAGTCGAAAAAAAGTTTGATTGTAGTCTACTTCTTAATAGCAATATCTGTTCACCATTGAGTGTGGAACTGAAAGAGACACTTAAAAAAGATCAGCAATTGAATGTTATCGATTAATCAACATGAAAATATATATATTACCTCTGGGATTAATGGTACATATGATATTCTTTTCAAGACTATATTCCATTCTGTAAATATTTCAAGAATTCAAAAATGGACAAGAAGATTAATTTACCATGAAAACGAATTATAAAGTGGAAAATGATGAACAAGCTTAGGACATTTTTGAAGGAAAATTTCAGATAACAAAAGATGAAATTATACTATGTATAGCCAGATATTATTATATTTCTTTAAATTTAATAACATCTGAAGCAGTAGTATTCCAATTCTTCATGCATGCCCTTGGTCTCTCAAGAACATCATCAAATCAAATTTTAGTAATCCTTTTGCAATTTTAACAAAGCATCAATCGTTTTAGAAATTAGAACCGCCACATTATATTAGCGGTCCCCCACCGTTGCCCCTACGTGTGGAGGGAGATAAATCAGATGTTAAGTGACTAGCGTAGAAATGCGGAGTCAACGGTAGTTTGATTATCACCTCCGGAAATCGATCTCTTGCCCTTTCAAACCTTAACATGACTGTGTTAGCTATTGAAAACAAATACTTAAAGCGCAAAGAGATAGTGTTCAAAATTGATAACTTGCCCATTTGATGAAAGACCAGGTGCTGGGCTTGGTATTGTATACACATGATCATGTTTAACTCAAAAGCCTGTTGCTGACCAAGTTGCAATTGACTTGAGCCTGAGGTGGTACGTATAGAACACAAGATAAGCAACATTAAGATTATTAAATAGCTCAGAGAATAAAAATGGACACAAGCAATTCGAGAAAACTCAGTCGGTGGCATAGTAAGTGATAATGAGGTAATTAAACAAGCAAACACAAGATGCAGCATGAACAAAGTGGCGAATCCTTGTCAGCATTAGCACACCTCGGCCTTGTCCTCTTTGCCCACTTGTCAAAAATGTGGTTTATTTTAAGCCAGTCCGGACCGAACTTCTCGTGGCAACGCTTCTGAAGCTCTGCATTGCATCGTCAGTTCCTCAAGTGGAGCAGACATCTTGGACATGACTTGAATTCTGGAGCAATATACTGAGATCCTTGAGCGATGAAAATCTCTCCAAACTTGAGGGTAAAAATTGCAAATGAGGCATCTTACAATAATTAAATTTGTAATGTAATATAATATACAATGAAAGGGTCAATCCTTCACAAATGTAAAGATGTCTCTCTCTATACATTGATTATTAATCTCAAAGATCACAAATTCACTGTGATTTATCGGATTGATAGAGTTGCTGGATTGACGGATTCGCACAATGAACAAAGTGGCAATTCCTTATTAGCATTAACACACCTCTTCCTTGTCCTTTTTGCTCGCTGGAATGTAAATGTCATCGATGTGCTTGATGTTAGGCCAGTCCGGACCGATATTCTCTTGGCAACGCTTCTTAAGCTTTGCACCGCATTCAAAAATTGACAGCTGCTTCAGCGACGAAGGCATCCTGGGCAGTGACTTGAGTTCTGAAGCAGAAGATATTCTAAGAATCTTAAGCGATGAAAAGCTCTCCAAACTTACGGGTAATGATTGCAGACGAGGCATCCGTCCCAATCCTAAATATTCCAGAGACTCCCGACATTGCAACAGCAACTCCTCTGCCTCAGAAGGGAAACAAGTGAATTCGGCAAAGGCCACTTGGGGATTTTCAGATTCGATAAAAAGACCCTTTAGCATTACTGGAGTCGGCAAAATGGATAGATAGAAGATGTTGTCGATAAAAATCATTTCAAGCGAAGGTAATGTTCCCTTCTTTATCTTTGTGCCACTTTGTTCTGTTGTTGTTGCAGGACTTTGTAAAGTGGAACATGCAGTAGCGAGTAATTTGGGGCAGCGCTTAATATCCAAATTCCTGAGGGAGACAAGTGCAGCCAATGACTCCAATTCAAGCAATTCTTCACAACCAGAAATTTTCAATGTCCTTAACGCTGTCAAATTATGCAGATACTCTACGTTGGGAAGAGACACCAAATTTCGGCAACCTGATACTTCCAACTCTTTGAGGGAGGTAAGGTCTCGAAGGCATCGATTCAATGACTCTTGTGAAATATGAGAGTTTTTTAATTTTAGGAATTCAAGAGAGGAGGGAAGGCTGCTAGCAGCTTTATTGCTTGCAGAGTGATCAAAAACTGAGGAGGATGATACCGCATGCTTCCTTGTCTTATCTTTTAAAACTTCCTGTGGCTCAACCTCATTGTCAATTGATCCAATCTGTACGATCTTTGGGCAGTCACAAATTTGAAGGGACTCGAGGGACATCAGCTGCTGAAATCCTCCAAATGTCCTAGAACCATTAGAACACCTGTAGGACCGTGGAAGAGCTTCTAACCCCAAATTTCGCAGGTAGAGATTCTCTATAGACAACGGAAGGTCAGGA
This sequence comes from Wurfbainia villosa, assembly GCA_025175895.1. Taxonomy (NCBI): domain Eukaryota; kingdom Viridiplantae; phylum Streptophyta; class Magnoliopsida; order Zingiberales; family Zingiberaceae; genus Wurfbainia; species Wurfbainia villosa. Next base: position 27,738,820 of record CM045991.1, on the reverse strand, counting down.
ATTTTCTTTAGTTTGGGACATTCCTCAATTACAAAACTTTTGAGATGAGGGAACCATACGTAGTCATCTGCACCATTCCATTCCTCCCAGAGTGGAAGGTTATTAAATACAATTTCCTCTAGAACTGGAAATTGTTTGTTGACCAGGCCGGAGACGTGACAACCAAAACTTCTTATAGCTTCCAACCGATTCAATTTTAGAAACGTAAGGCAGGGCAACTTCCATAGAGGGGGCAGCTCTTCCAAACTTGTACAACCGTATAATTCAAGAGATTCGAGCTTAGAAAGAGATAGAATATCCATCCACTGTGCAGGCCTACCACCTTTATAATCTGTAATGAAGAGCTCTCTAATCGTGGGAGGGGGCCGTAGAGCTGCCAGAACCTCCTGTTGATCAAGGTCAGAATTACTTGCTCCATTCCAGGCCAGTTCCAACCTTGTGAGAGAACTTTTCCTGACCAAGTTCACCTTATTGACCTCTTCAAGACTCCGCACATTGGAAAGCTGTTTAATATTTAATATACGGAGATTATCCATGTTCATCAACTCGTCGATTCTATAACCGTGCTCTGTGCCCACAGTGAAGTATAATTTCTGGAGGGATGTTAACTTTCCTACTTCAGCAACTGAGCGAAGTGCATCCTCCGTCACTCCGTATAGATGTCTTAAGTTGGTCAACCTGTTTGCGTCTTTTGCCAGAATGAAATAGTCTTGGCATAGGTTACCAATTAGAACTTGTAAGAAGTAGAACTTACATATTGATTTTGATAGTGATAGCGACGACGGCTGTTGCCAATGAGCTGAAATGTCAAGAAATCGTAGTTTTGCAAAGTCACTGATGCTTTCCAAACACTGATCAGATGCTATAATCAATACTCGAATTCTTCTTGGTGATTTACACGCATCTCGAATAAAATCATCCAGTTTTTGAGAAACCACATCATACTGTATCCAGAGGGTTCGCAAATGCTTGAGTTTGCACACCATTTTAGCTAGATCATGGAGTTGAGCATCTGTACTGGTAGTAGATATAGATAAAGATATATGGCGGATGGCATTATAATCCAAATTGCAACTTGGAGAGACATCCACAATTCTACAGCATTCATAGCGTGAGACATGGCGAGCAAGACCGTTCAGCATATCATGCATGGTGTAATAAATATCTTCTGCTGTATCATAGAAATCTGAACTCCGATTCCAATTCCTTGTATGGACATCATAGAAAGATACAAATCGGCTCTGATTGTCTGTATGAACATCAAAGAAAGATTTGTTGCACAACATATCGAAGCAGCGGTTAGCTATGTCCTCATCCGAGCCCTCCTCTAATCCATCTGAATAAATTAGGCCTGCTGCCACCCACATGCCCACTAGCTTTTGCTTATTGAATTGGTAATCTTCAGGAAATATGCCGCAGTAGGAAAAGCACCGCTTCAATTGTGGCTGAAGCATCACGTAACTGAGTGTTAGAGCCGGAATGAATTCGGATTTTGAATCGTGTGGCATTTTCCATACTTCACTTCTTGAAATGCTCGTCCAGTGATCGACTGTCAGTTTACTGTTCAGCGCTCCTCCAATTGACTTTGCTAGAAGAGGTACGCCGTTCAATTTCTCCACTATTTCTTCGCCAATTTCTTTAAGCAGCGGGAATCCATTTGAGACTTGACCGGCAAATGCATGCTCGTAGAGGAGCGATCGACATTGATCATTTGATAAGCTCTGCAACATTATTGGTTCCATTGTGCCTCTGATTTCTTTTGAGACCATCTTGGCAACTGATTCCATTCTAGTTGTTAATAGTATCCAGCTACCCTTTTGGCCATATAGCAACGGACGACATAGTTTCTCCCACTCTCTCTTATTATTGTCATCCCAAGCATCATCGAGGACAAGTAAAAATCTTTTGGAATGTAAAATCTCCTTGAGCTTCACCGGTATTAGTTCCGTTGGCCCAGATTCAGATCTGCGGGTTGAACACTCCAGAATTTTCTTCATAAGACTTAATGCATTGAAATCAGTTGAGACGCATACCCAGATTTTGATGTGGAAGTGTTCCTTCTCCACGTTTTCAAAATGATCAAAGACTTGCTGAGCGAGTGCAGTCTTCCCCATACCGCCCATCGCTACCAAAGGAAGGCAATGCACGTTCTCACTCCTCTGAATTTCGGATTCTCCTGCTAACTGATCTCCCAGCAAATGCTGGATGATTTTCTCTTTTTCTTCCTCACGTCCCTTGAATGATAAAGCAGGCAAAGAAGAGGTGATTCTGCTTGGATGAGTCAACGGTAGAATCTCCTGCTGCATTTGACCAGTGCCGATGCCATCCGTTTGCGTCACCAGTGTCAGAAAATTCCCGACGTCTGAAGCAGAGGTGTTCAAGTTCTTAACGCATGTCCGTAATCTCTCAGGAACATCATCCCATTTCAGAAATCTTTTGCCAACTCTAAAAGAAGCATCGACCGCTCTAGAAAGCATACTTTTGTCACGATTAAATTTCTTCTTCAGTTTAAGATATTCCAGGTCATCCAACACTTCGTCAGCCTCGTCGATCTCATTCTTGAACCGCCGAAGCCACTTCATTAATGCTGGATTAGAAGCTTCATGCCAAGTTAATCTACGTTCGGCAAAATCAACAACTGTTTGGATCTGAGAAAATAAGAGTTGGAGTCTTTGCAATTGTTCTTGCAAGTCGGTTTTCCAGTAGTACTGATCTCGCAGATAAGTAGCGGCTGCTTCATTTAGTTTATCGATGATAGATTTTGCACCGGTAATCTCCAGTATCGGCGAGACTACGTCCATATATAACTGCTGCTATTGATCAATGATTTTAGATAAATTAGACAGTATTCATAATCATCTTTCGTCTATTGAAAAACACAAGCTGCGATCTCAGTAAAAAAAAATTTGCAATAGAAACATCTATTTGTTAACCAAAATTAAACTTGTTCAGACAACTAACTTTGGTCACAAGAACAAAAGGTAAATGAACAAACAAAGCTTCAGCTCTATGGATCAATGATTTAAGATAAACTAGATATTATTCATGATATCCAACTTGCTAGGAAACACATACTAGCTGAGATATTAGAAAATAAACCTTTGTAACACAAACAGAAAAGAGGATAAAAGAGGAATATATTACATCTACTTGTCGTTCACAATTAAGCTTGTTCGTATAATAATAATAATAAATAAATAAATAAACTTGTCCGGATAACTTTCCTCTTATTTGCAGGGAAGAAAAGGTATATTGATATCGACGATGAGACATCAGAAAGAGACAGCAGAGATACTAAAAAAATAATTGATCAAGAAAATGGTAGAGAAGAAGAAAGTTAGTTTGATTATTTTGTTGAAGTTGTACAGTGCTATCCTATGAGATACGTAGAAGAATCAAGAAAATCAGTTGAATAAATGTGTAATAGTAGCTGAGATCTCAAAAGTAAATCTGTAATAGAAACGAGAACAAAAAAGAGCATCAAAAAGAAATATATCGTATCTGTTTTGCCATAGAATAATAAAGTAAGAAGAAGCGACAACCAGAGCAAAAGGATCTAAAGAAGAAAAAAAATGATTTAATAACCTGGCTGAAGCTGAACAGAGCTAGAGTTAGAATGTTATCCCGTTAGCTGTGCAGAAGAATCGAGAAGAAGAGTTAATTTTTCTCCGCAGATTGCATGAACTTTCCTGCCAAATAATTGGATCGGTGTTCCCACATGGACGTCAAGATCATTGACCGCAGCTTTAATTTTTGCACTTCAGTTTTCTCTCAGTGGTATCCATTCACAATGTTGGCCCCAGCATTACAGTTTGTGCCGAATAATTGGGTCGTGTGCCAATAAGAGACCGGAGATAGATCAGGTCTACAACGGCAGATATTTCATAAAAAAAATATATAATTTAATTTTTTTATTGTGCATGATATTATTTTCATAATGAATTTAAAAAAAAATTATTCGAATGACTTTAGACTCAAAAATTTATTTGATGGATGTAGTGCGATTTCGATGTTAGATCATCGTTCAAGAATAATACGACTGTAAAATTCAGATTGAATCATGAAAAAATTATGAATATTTTTTTTATTTATCTTTGATGGTCGATAGAGATTAATTTAACTTCGATTTTATTCAGCTCAATTATCGATGAAACATTTTGAAGATCCGTATAATAGAATCAATCACTTTTAAAAATTAATTGGATTGAAAATTCATTATGTTACTTTATTAAATTGTAACGTTTAATTAATTATTTTATTATATATAATAAATCGAAAGAGAATCTAGATGTAAATTTGAAAATTAGGGATTCAAATTTTAAAAATTAATTTTTATTAAAACAAGATAAAATTAACTGACTCTTTTTTTTATTATATATAATAAGTTACAAATTACTCGTATAATATTAATCATGGATCATCATGTTTGATGATTTTGAAATGCCTAAATTTTAACAAGTTATTATTTATTTAAGATATAAGTACGTCATTGCACTTTTAATCCCTATTTAACAGTAAATTAATCTAACGCTGAGTATTATTTATCGTATCACAACTTCGTATTTACTATTTTAATTAAATCATTATATATTTTATAACAAATAAATTAATTTAATTCGAATTTATTTATTGTAATTATATAACAATCAATTAACCTAACTTATGGGTATCTGACCTCCAATCTAATTGGTTAATTGGTCGCCGAGCGATAAGAGTGCTCCCTTAAAAAAACTTTAAATTTAAAAATAAAATTTTGCCTTTTCTTATAAAATTCCAAATCGATTGGATTCTTTCTTAGGGCATGCAGAAATATAATTACCTTGTAGAAAATTTTAAACATTACGTGAGAAATAAATTTAAATATTACACAAAACACTTTATGTCAAAAACAAACAAACAAATCAAAAAATACAATCTGTTCATCTCAGTGTACGATAAGATACATAATTAGTATGATTTAATTTTTAGAGGATATGGTTAGGATTCTAAAGGGATGGATTTTACTAGATCAAGCTCACTGAATGTTGTCGATGGAGTTAGGATAGAGTTAGTTAGATATGGACCAGCACCCTAATAAAAATTTAAGGGGTATTTGATAGGCGAAATTTTTTTTATTTTTTATTTTTATTTTTTTAAAAAATGAAAAAAAATATATTTAGCTGACATTTTTCATCTCATTTTTTTTAAAAATAAAGAAGCATTTTTTTAGAAAATTAAAAAACACAAAAAATTATTTTTTATTTTCTAAAAATAAAATAAAAAATTCTCTATAAATCAAACGCTCTCTTAAATTTGTATTACTTTTTCTTAGCCCATGAGGTGTAAATTATAATTTTAAGTAAAATTAGTTTGATGAAGTGTGATTTTAATACACCGAGTAGAAACTTGGAAAAGTGAGAATATTTGTTAGTGTGAAATGACATTATCATCGGCCATCGAGTGAACATCATGCATATATTCAATTCGTCATCATCTGCCCTAATTGTCATCTACCCATTTGATATGGCACAGAGATGGTATCCACGTAGCAAATGTCAAACTAGATTTACATGACTCACCGAATGAACATATATATTAGGTCTATAAACTTCATAGCAAAGTCATCTAATTAAGGCCTGACCTAGACTGGGTCCAAAGGGAAGCTCGGCCCAAAAACAATTCAACCGATCTAGTAGACAAGCAAAAGAAACATTTCACTCGCGTCTCAAGAACATGAATGACCCAAGGGGCAATTCAACCGACCTAATAGACTAACAAGAGGAGTGTTTCACCCACATCCCAAAAACATGGATGGACACATACATGAGTGGACACATGAAGAATGCGCGAAGTGCTCTCGAGTGTGTATAATAAAAGGGTGCCCGTATAAATAGGTGCAGAGTAAGATTTACCTCTTAAGCTATTACTTTGTCTCTTTTGCAGTTTCAATTCTCTAGTTGGTTGTCGATAAGACTTGACTTAAACATCAAAGGGATTTTGGCAAAGTTCTCCATTGACTCACTCCTTAACTCTATTTCTCTGTTGTTTGCGGTGGAGATACTGAAAGAGAAAAAGATAGTGACGACTCAACGAGACATCCTTTTCTCTGAAGGCATCCTAGTGGAAGGGTTGTCGAGTCATTTTTTACCTCTACGAATTAGGGAATATAATTGAGCCTTAGATCCCAAGGACCACATCCTCTCCTGCATCTATAATGATGGAGTAAAGTATTGGGTATCTCTAACAACTCTAGTGGGGTTGAGGGTTGACCCTGCAATAGTTCAACTAATTAAAGCCGAGATCCATTTGCTCTTTGAAGAATTCAACATCATATTCTTGCATTATTTTGTCAGCAATAACAGATTATGATGGCCTCCTAGGAATGGGCGAAGAAATATATAGATATAGAAAAAGTTCAACAAGCAAAAAAGAATGATTCCGATGTGGTGGGGCTTAGGACCAATCGGTTGGAGAGAAGGGTACCCACTCGACCTCTCGATATGAAATCTCAAGGGCATTCCTCAATTACGCACTAGGAAAACAATGGAGGAGAAGACTGTGCAAATTGAATGCCTAAGAGGTTTAATGGCTATGTAAGGAGCCCTTATGATCAAGCGTTGTTGAAATTATTTTGTATTTTTCATCAAGTATATAGTCACTCTACCTAGGCATGCAACAGGCTTATCAAAGAAATTAATTGAGCAGTGTAGCACTACAAACGAACCAGATCTCTTTGGGCACTGAAAGACCAACTTTCGATCAAGCAACCACGCTCTGCCTAGTTGAGGACTCGGAAGAAGCGCTCGAGAGTAGGCGATCTGACTCGCCGATCTCAAGAACCACCTCGAGGAAGTCAAAACGTTCGAAGGTAGACCTTAAAGGACAACCTCCCTCATCGAGGGAGTATTAACATGATTTCTAAAGTAGCCACGGATAGGAACTCTAACAGAGTTGGAAAAATTCATAGTCATCCACTAAAAAACTTTGAAGTTGATATTAGAAGTGGTCGACTAGAAAGCTCTATCATCAATTTTGAGCTAGCAGACCTAGAGTACGTAGTTACTCCTCATAACGATAGGTTGATGATACAAACTAGCTTAACCAGCTACGTTGTAGCCCGAGTGTTCATTGACTTGGGAAGAAGCTCCATTGACATTCTTTTCAAGGAAGTTTTTGATCGGATGTAAATAAACTAAACCGACTTCCGAACCATGTACATTTCTCTGTTTGATTTTACAGGGTATGAAGTTAAATCGAAAAGGCAAGTCAACCTCCCATTGCCCTTGGGGTGGAGGCCCTAGGAGAACTCATATGATGGTTTTCCTGATGATAAAAATTGTTTCTCAATTTGGGGAGGTCGATGATGAGCTGATTCATAACATCGACGTAGCATCAAAATAAATTCTCAGTGGATAGACCAATAAAAGAGGTCCGAGATCTAGTAGCAGCAAGGAAATACTATATGAAAATGATTTGTGTCGACTTAAAAAAAGTTATAGTTGGAGGTGACGTAGGGTACCAAAGATGAAGAAGATCGGAGATCAAGCTCTATAGAAAATGTAAACTTTGAGAAAGATGAACCAAGGAGATTCAAATAGGTGAATCAAAGGAGATTCAAATAGTAATCACCGGACAAACCTCCGATTCTTCACGGTGCAGCAGGCATACTCTAGAGCCTGACAATGGAGCCAACCCCCACCTCCCCGGTCCCAGCGACCTCGTTGAGTTGAGCAGCCAACAGCGCTTGCTGCGCCGCCGTACCATCCGAAACAATCACCCAGTACCGCTCTTGCACCCCTACCACCCGCTTCAAATCCAACAACTGGACGACCGATTTTAGATCGAGATTACTGCGGTTAACTTTTGCGATCGCATTTGCCATCAGCCTCACAGCCATTCCACACTCAAGCACCCGCCCGATCGCAATACTATATCCTTGAAGTTTCGATCGATCATAACATACAAGATCATGTTAAATAAGTGCACTTTTTTGGATGGGAGACCATAGAAATTAGGAATTAGGCTCCACGACTCTGCGAAAGGTCAGAGCTATTCTAAGTTATCAAAATAATAATAATTATAAAAAGAGCATATATGTAGTTACAAAAACTCATTCAAGCTCAAAACTAGATTCTTTAAACACTTAAATAAAGTATTTAACAAACGATAGTTGCTTAGTCTAATGACATGCTGTTAAAATCAAACATTCGAAATCCATATAACAACAATATTAAAAAGGGTGTCGCAAAAACCATAAAAAAAGACCATAGAAAATCTTATGAAAGGATCTCTATAAAATTTGCATTCGACATAACAAAAACAAAAGAAGCAACAAGCACCAACATGAACAAGACATGGCATCATCGCAAAATTCCTCTTTCAAGGAAGAGTGAACATTACAAAATCATAAACTAAAGAAGAGCTCTTGTGTGTAAGAAAAGAGGAAATATATAACTTACTCGCCGATAAGTTAAGTATCTTCTCAGTAGTTTCTTGCTCGCACCATGTACAAAGTGGCACATGAGAAAATACAGTGGAAACTAAAACTTCGGCGGGGCAAACCTCAAAGGTGATCATGAGATAAATAGATTCGGGATATGTAAGCTTCAGAATGAACAACTTAATTACATGAATTCAGGATTCAGATGCTGCCCGAGATCTAAGTTCCCTCAGCAGAGCCTTGGCTACCATTCTTTTTGCAGTCTTCTTATTAGGCCCTGTGACCATTTTGGTATGAGTTCTCCCTTTGGCTTCTACATCGGCAGTCATATTGATTTTGTGGTTTTGAATGGTCATTTTGTATGTCAATTGGTAGTGCTTATTAGAACAAAGGTGCTGTAATTCATGCACCGGATTCTGCTCGACCGTTTCTGGGTTGACCATCGGTTCTAGCAGAGGCTTCATACTATACCATACAACTTCTTTGTTATATCCGGAGTCGACAAAGATAGCTCCGGCGATGGATTCTATGATATCTCCCAATACCTTTATAAAATTAAGCATTAAAACATGAACGAAGTGAAACTACAAAGAGGTAGGCTACATCTGAATTACTCGCAAAACACTATTGAACTAGCATAATGACTGAAAGAAGACAAATATGGTTCTGTACCTTAAGTGGATCTGCACTAGCATCTGATACATCCGACGAAGCCCCAGGATTGTTTGCAAAAATTTCAAGGTAATATGCCATCCTTTTATGCAACTCCAACAAAGCATGAAGAATGTGCTTGTTCAGTATGGCTCTAATAGCTGCTCGAGCATAGCAGTCTTACTGACATTTGCCGATCAAAGATGAGTCAACATTTGAGGAGACAATCCAGGATACTTATTGTAAAGGTACCAAGTCATGAGAAAGTCTAAAACTGCATCACCGAGAAACTCAAAACTCCGCATTAAGTAGAAGGGAGAACATTTAGAGTTCCAACAAACAGATGAGACATCGACATGAACTAAAAATCGAAAAGAGTTAAAATGTTCTTAATTTTCATAAGTAGGGTCGCAATCTGGTGACCAATAGATTGTTCTTTTTTTCTCTTTAGGTCTCTCCCTCACAGGGTTTCCACGAACAATCCAGTGATGATTGGAATCCAGGAACATCAGGAAGAATGATACGAATAATAAGGATCAGATATAATACAAACATGATAGCATCCAGGAACATCAGGAATCCGATACGAAGCATGAGTTAGTGCTTCAAGCAAAAGTGCAGGATTTCGGAATGAATAATTTAGCAACGACCGAAGGTCGTGTGTATTTATGCACATTTCATACTTGAGCAAATCTTTCCTTTCAGGAGTAGTTTCCGGATGGAATTTCACCTTTATACCCAGCCACTCGATAAATTTCAAAGCTGCCTTTTCTCCGGCAGCAATAAGGAACACTCCTATCAGTGCCTCTACGGTATCAGCAATGGCCTTGCTCTTAACGATTTTTGTACGGCAAGCGTAAGTACAACTTGAATCTGGGAACAGGGTCTCCTCAAAATGATCTGCACAACTACCGGGGATAAACCATACTTGAGGATCAAATCGCCTATTGCGAATAAGCCCCTGCCAATATGATAAATCACAAAAGGTGAAAATTAAAAATCTAGAAACGTTGGCAAATCAAAAGCTATCATTTGGGTTTGTTACGCACAAACACAGAGAGAAGAGAGAAAAGAGAAACCGCAATTACGTGGTTCGGTCACACGACCTACGTCCACAACAGGCAAGAAGATTAATTTTCTGAGTGTCTTTACAGCAACCTACGAATCCTTATTTAATAGAAATAAAACGGATTCGGGTTACTAACGGGTCGGCCCACAATCCGGATCCGCCCAATATTATTCAAGACAAATAACAATTCTCCACCTTGACTTGAATCTTCCTGCCATCCATGCCCCGAAAGACATTATGCTATGCGAACATTCACCAAGTCCAAGCTATGCTTGAACTTTTCTGCAGGCAACGGCTTTGTCAACATATCTGCTGGATTATCAATTGTGGCTATCTTCTCTATGGAGAATGATTGATCCTCTATGACATCTCGAATGAAATTTAATCTGACATCAATATGTTTTGATCTTTCATGATATACTGGATTTTTCGCCAAGCTCAATGCACTTTGACTATCACAATAAATGATAGGTTTCTGCACATCCAAACCCAAGCTATCAATAAGACCATGCAACCACATACCTTCTTTTACTCCTTCTGTCAATGACATGTATTCCGCCGTAGTAGACAAAGCAAGCTATTAGTGCGTTGCTTTCCAACTAATAGCACATCCATAAAGAGTAAAGATATAACATGTCAAGGATCTCCTTCTCATAAGATCTCCACGATAGTCAGAATCTGCATAGCCAATAAGACTTCTGGTATATCCATTAATACCATAAACCAAACAAATATCACCCGTGTCTTTCAAGTATCGCATAATCCACTTAACTGCCTCCCAGTGAGCTTTTCCAGGATTACTCATAAACCTGCTTACCACACTAACAGCATGAGCTAAATCTGGTCTAGTGCATACCATGACATACATCAAGCTTCCAACAACATTTGAATAAGGAACTCTACTCATGTAATTCCTTTCTTCATCAGTACTAGGTAATGCACTAGTATCAAGTTTAAAGTGTGCTGCCAAGGGAGTACTAGCCGGCTTAGATTTTTCCATCTGGAAAAACTGCAGTACCTTCTCAATGTATTTCTGCTGAGATACATATGAGGGCTCTGCTTCGCTTTCTCCAAATTTCCATGCCTAAAATTTTCTTTGGTCGCACCTAAATCCTTCATTTCAAACTCATCATTCAACAAACTCTTCAGATTGTTAACATCAATCTTATTTTTCGCTGCAATTAACATGTCATCCACATATAGCAACAAATAAACAAATGAACCATCAGACAGTTTTCTAGAGTAAACACAGTTATCAAAGGAATTCCGAACAAACTTCTGGGAGATCATAAATGCATCAAACCTCTTGTACTAACGCTTAGGAGACTGCTTCAACCCATATAAGGATTTATTCAAAGAAACACACATGGTCTTCCTTTCGTAATCAAGAAATCCTCCGCCGTGACATATAAATCGCTTCCTCTAGATTCCCTATGTAAGAAAGCAGCTACATCAAGTTGTTCTAACTCAAGGTTAAATGTACTCACCATGGCTAGAAGAACTCGAATGATCTTATGCTTCACAATCGTGAGAACACTTCGTGATAATCAATTCCTCCTTTTGTGAAAAACCTTTCGCCACAAGCCTTGCCTTGAACAAATGGTTCAACCAGAATACCTTCTTTCTTCTTGAATACTCATTTGCATCCCATGGTTTCACACCCTCGTAATGGTACTAGATCCCATGTTTTGTTCTTCAAAGTGATTGATCTCCTCATTCATGGCAATTAACCATACCTGCTTCTTTACTCAGATCGCCTTCCTTGTATGACTTGGTTCATCAATCAATATTCGAGCAATCACAAAGCAAATGCAACAAAGATAGTATCAATACTCTCAACACATTCTCGCATATCTCAAGGCTTTCGATTTCCCTCCTCGACCTCCTTGTTGCTATATTTTCTCGACTCTTCGCCTTGCACATCTCTCGACTGCTCTATAGGATTTGTAGTCATCCTTTTAGGAGTTTCAATCTCAAACTCCACCTTCGTCAAGACTTTATATCTCTTACTGCAAGATCACCAAGCTCCTCTTTCACCAAACATAGCAGACTCATCAAATGTGACATCTCTGCTAATAATAAATTTTGGAGTTCTATCATTTTCAATACACCATAACCTATACCCTTTAACTCCAGCAGCATACCCTAGAAATATGCATTTCATTGCCCTAGCCTCAAGTTTACCATCATTAACATGGGCATATGCAGGACAACCAAATATACGCAAGCCAGAATAATCAGAGGAAGTACCGTACCATACCTCTTGAGGAGTCTTCAAATCAATTGATGGAGATCTATTTACCAGATAGCAAGCAGTATTAACTGCTTCAGCCCAAAATTGTTTCGAAAGTCCAGCGTTTAATCGCATGCATCGAGCACGCTGCAACAGTGTTTGGTTCATCCGTTCTGCAACTCCATTCTGTTGTGGTGTATGTCGTACAGTGCGGTGCCTCACTATACCTTCTTTCTTACAGAACTCATCAAACGATGCATTGCAGAATTCTAATCCATTATCTGTTCTGAGTGTCTTGACTTGTTTTCCAGTACGTTTTTCCACCATAGTCTTCCACTCCTTGAACCGCCCAAACACTTCATCCTTTGTCTTCAGAAAATACACCCAAACCTTCCTAGAGTAGTCGTCAATAAAGGTAACAAAGTATTTGCATCTGCCATGTGATTCAACCTAAGAAGGACCCCACAAATCTAAATGAATATACTCAAGGATACTTGTAGAAGTGTGTCTGCCAGAACTGAACTTGACCCTGCGCTGCTTGCCCATAACAATAACATAAGTCTCATAACTTCGCTTTCGCCTCCATCTAACAACTCCTGTTTGCTCAATATGCAAGTCCTTTCACTCATATGACCCAATCTACGATGCCATAACTCGCATAATCATCATATCGCTTCTAAAGAACGAGATACATCGCCACTGCTCCAATCATCAATTTCCTACCAAGATGTAAATTCCATGCTGCAATTTACCCTTCATTACTGTCAGAGCACCCTTTGAAACTTTAATTTGCCCATCTCCACCGGAATAATTGTACCCTTGCTTATCAAGAGCACCCAAGGAAATCAAATTTTTCCGTAGGTCAGGTACATGCCAAGCATCGATTGTTCTAACCATCCCATCATACATCTTAATCTGCACAGAACCACTGCCCTTAACACTAAGCTCCTCATCATCACCCAATTTCACACTACCATTCCATTCCTTAAAGGAAGTAAACAGATTCTTTGAAAAAGTCATGTGATAAGAAGCACCTGTGTCCATGACCCAAGTATTTGCAGAACCTGAAGTATAGACAGTCAAAACATCACTACCTTCACCTTCATCAGAACTATCGTGCACTACACTTGCACTAGCTTTGTCATTTGATTCCTTCTTTCCGTTTCCCTTCTTTCGCTGTGGGCATTCCCTTCTAATGTGCCCCTTTTCTTTACAGTGATAACACCGAGGTCCATAATTTGACTTCGATTTCGAACGTGACTTACTCTTGTTGCCTCCATCCCTTTCCTTGTTCCTGCCCCTGCTAACAATTAGACTAGAGTCTGCTCCGCTTTCATTAGAACTAGAGACCTTTCTTTTCAATTCTTTAGACTGCATAGCATCTTTCACATCACTAACAGAAATAGTCTCTCTTCCATAAAGCATAGTGTCAACAAAATTCTCATATGAATTAGGCAAGGAACATAAAAGAATGATTGCTTGATCCTCATCATCAATTTTAACCCCAACACCTTGCAAGTCTAAGATGATTCGGTTAAAATTATCAACATGATCTTTTACCTGTGTATTTTCTGACATCCGCAAAGTATACAAACGCTGCTTCTGATACAAACGGTTCGTTAAGGATTTTTTCTGATACTTGCTTTCCAGTTTCTTCCATAACGACGCAGCAGTGGTTTCATCAACCACCTCTCTCAGGACTTCGTCAGTCAGACTCAACAAAATCGCACTATGCGCTTTTGCCAAAATTTCAATCTTCTCTTCTGCCTTCAAACTTTGAGACAAGTTTTCTTCTCCATCTAATGCTGCTGCACATCCCTGCTGAACCAGAACAGCTTTCATCTTCACCTTCCACAAAGTGAAATCGTTCGATCCATTGAACTTCTCAATATCAAACTTGTGAGATGACATCTTCCAGATCTTGATCAGCAATCATTCTGTATATAGATTTTGTATATAGAGTAAATAGTAACTGAGGAGTCTCGGTTCTTCCGTTCCACCACCACACGGGGATAAACTTCCGCTCTGCGGGGATAACATTTTGTATATAGAGTAAATAGTAACCGAGGAGTCTCGGTTCTTCCGTTCCACCACCACACGGGGATAAACTTCCGCTCTGCGGGGATAGCATTTTGTATATAGAGTAAATAGTAACCGAGGAGTCTCGGTTCTTCCGTTCCACCACCACACGGGGATAAACTTCCGCTCTGCGGGGATAGCATTTTGTATATATAGTAAATAGTAACCGAGGAGTCTCGGTTCTTCCGTTCCACCACCACACGGGGATAAACTTCCGCTCTGCGGGGATAGCATTTTGTATATAGAGTAAATAGTAACCGAGGAGTCTCGGTTCTTCCGTTCCACCACCACACGGGGATAAACTTCCGCTCTGCGGGGATAGCATTTTTTATATAGAGTAAATAGTAACCGAGGAGTCTCGGTTCTTCCGTTCCACCACCACACGGGGATAAACTTCCGCTCTGCGGGGATAGCATTTTGTATATAGAGTAAATAGTAACCGAGGAGTCTCGGTTCTTCCGTTCCACCACCACACGGGGATAAACTTCGCTCTGCGGGGATAGCATTTGTTATATAGTAAATAGTAGGAGTCTCGGTTCTTCCGCTCCACCACCACACGGGGATAAACTTCGCTCTCAAGGATAGCATTTTGTATATAGAGTAAATAGTAACCGAGGAGTCTCGGTTCTTCCGTTCCACCACCACACGGGGATAAACTTCCGCTCTGCGGGGATAGCATTTTGTATATATAGTAAATAGTAACCGAGGAGTCTCGGTTCTTCCGTTCCACCACCACACGGGGATAAACTTCCGCTCTGCGGGGATAGCATTTTGTATATAGAGTAAATAGTAACCGAGGAGTCTCGGTTCTTCCGTTCCACCACCACACGGGGATAAACTTCCGCTCTACGGGGATAGCATTTTGTATATAGAGTAAATAGTAACCGAGGAGTCTCGGTTCTTCCGTTTCACCACCACACGGGGATAAACTTCCGCTCTGCGGGGATAGCATTTTGTATATAGAATAAATAGTAACCGAGGAGTCTCGGTTCTTCCGTTCCACCATTACACGGGGATAAACTTCCGCTCTGCGGGGATGAGACAGCAAGTATTCCCGAACACCCTGGATAAGATATTAATATACATCTTATGCATAATCTTAGAAAGAAAAGAGATATTTTGATAATATGGAAAATCTGCAGACGAGATAGGTTAAACATTTGAGTTCCAAAGTGAATGATCTTATCAAAAAATTCATGAGTTATACACACATAATCATAAATAAAACAAATTATATAGATATACACTTTGATCTTGCTTTTGTATCGATAACATTAAACAGATTTCTAAATTTAGATAATATTTTTTTAATAAATCACAGATTCCAAAAGTAAATATTCAACCAGTCAAAATCTAAATATAAAAGACATCATGTTCACTGATGCGGGTGCGGGGGAAAAATCCGTTCGCTCCGTTTTCAAGGCGATGAGGCGATGAGGGAGGTCTCGGAGTATTCTCCCCCGGCAGCGATCAGTAAAGAATAAGAAAATGAAGTAGACGAAACGCGAAAACCCGACACCAGCAATCGAGATTCAGACACGAGATATAACGTGGTTCGGAATAAGGATTCCTACTCCACGGGGGTGAGGTTTCTCACCAGATGCGGTGCCTAAGCACTTTCACTATGAAAATCCTCCTTTACAGAAAGCAAGTTTCCGAAGGTGGAGGAGAAATGACCTCTTACAATGATGTTACAAGATGAGGAAAATACAAGAGACTTAACAAACAGCAGATCTCCGTCCTCCTTCTCCGGCGAGACCGTTCTTCCTTTTCTCTCGTCTCCTCTTCTCTCTTGCTGGATGTGAATGATTGCGGATCGATCCCCCTCCTCTTTCCTCTCTCTCTCTCTCTTTTATCTTCCCTCCTCCTTCAACGTAACGTCGCGGATTATCTCTATCGTACACGTGGCCACCTCCTCTTCCTGGAGAATAATTGCATATAAATATGAGGAACGAGGACTCCGAATATTGCATGGGGCCCCCTGTTGCATAGCACCTTTCCTTTTACTTTTTGACGAGGGTTAGACTGTTTCCTCACCTATCTGCTTTGGTTGAAGTTAACTTAGGCCCCTAGACCCTCGGTGACCTAGCCGTCGGGGTTCTCCCTAAACCGAACCAATTCTCCTTTTTCCCGTACCAAACTTCTTTCGCGTCGATTAGGTTGAGTTGACCCTTCCTCCATCCCATTGGCTTCCGGACTTGCCTAGTTGAACCAGTTCCTAGTCCTCTGTTAGCGAAGTGCCTTCCGCCTTTTTTCCACCTGCGTCCCTTGTTTCTAGCATTCGCCGCGCGATAGCTCGCTTTACCGCGTGATGACCTCTGTACGGCGCTCGTGTCGATTACTTAGATAACTCGCCTCGCGTGTCAATGGCCGATAACTCGCCGCGCCGATAGCTCTCGCTACTTGCCGTCTGATGACCTCTGGTACTTGCGCCCGTGTCGATTGCCGATAACTCTCGCCGTGTCAATGACTTACGATAACTCGCGTGCGATGGCTTCGATAACTCGCCTGCTCAATGGCTGTCGATAACTCTCGCTCGCGCCAACGCCGTCTAACTCTCGCCGGCTGTTTCTCCTTTTCCCTTTGACAACCAGGGTGTTTTGGGACGGGTCACGTCACGCTAACTCTTATTGGGAATTAGGTAGAAAAAGTACGAGTAGTTATAAGCGGCTTTCCAAATCAGTAAAGTTTATGCAAATTCCTACTCCATGGGGTGAGTTTCTCTTGAATCAAATCCATCCGTTCACCTATAATTCCCCCTTTTCCTTTATAACTCCTTTGTGTGCCCTCGAGGCGGCTGATGGGCCCGTTGTTGGTCTTGAGGGCACTAGATAATCGAACTGTTTTGATTATGGCAAAGACACAAAGTTAAGTTTATATTGTTATCTCACGAGCTAAATCAAGTGTGCGAGAAAAGTACTAAAAATTTGGGTGAAGGCTAGCGACACCGGAGAAGCCGTGGTGGTCAGGCGACACTTGAGTGGTCGGAGGGAGCCAGAAGGAATCGAGTGGAAGGCGGGGCGAGCTACTATCGAGAGTGGCTCGTCGAGTGAGAGATTGTAAGGTCGTGTCCTCTTTCTGAGGGATGGCCGTGGACGGTCGACTAAGACTTCTGTGGAAGGTCTAGGTCGAGATCGGACGATTAAGCCGTCGTGTTATCATTTTAGAGCTAATCTCTTCTACTGCGAAGTGGCGGTGCGATCATTCTTGGACATTAGGCGATCGGTATTATCGATTGGTGATGAGATGCATCGGATCGTATCATCGATCGGTGATGAGGCATCGATCGTGATGGCGGCGATTGCTTTGCGCTAAGGTCAAAGCGGATAACGTTTGTAGCGCGCCACTTCGCGATAAAAATTTGGAAAAATTCATGATCCGTTCCAAAGAAATAGGAGACAAATTCAGAGGCTAAAGTCTATAAAGGAGGAGGATTCATCTCAAAGATCATCAATTATTCATCAAGTGCTCCTGGCGCTTGGCGCTTCAACACCGTCATGCCGGCGTAGCGGCGTATAACCTCGGATCTTCTTCGGTCGGCGTGATTCAAGTAATATTTTTGATATTATATTACGTGTTTTTATCTTCATAACGAGGTGAGGTAGGCTTGTTGCCTCATCCTCGTGTATTCGGTTTTTGTAATCGTTGTCTCCTACCTCCAACGAGGAGGAGACGTTTTAGTGCTTTGCCCTCCGTACGCGGTCTAGGACCGATAGGGCCTTGGAGTAGCAACCGCTGGGTTGTGAACCAAGTAAAATAAACGTGTTCATTTATTTTCCGCTGTGCTTACTTTGCGTATTGAACGAACGAAAAAGAAAAGATTTACGATCGCTATTCACCCCCCCCCCCTCTAGCGACGCTTCTCGATCCAACACCCATGGGCTCCACTTCTCCTTCTCTCTCCGTGAAATTGAACCGTCACGGGAAACCCTATATAAACCTCCACCTTCTCCTCTTAGGTATCATTTAGCGTGCCTAACAATTCAGTCTGTTCTTCTTCTTCCGCGATTTTCACCGGCGCTGTTTCGGCGATTCAGTCCTCCCCTTCTCACGCGATTCTCCCTTTCCCCCGAGTAAGTGCTCTGTTTAGTTTAACGCCCATGGCTCCTAGGACCACCCTTCCACACTGATGCGAACATCACAGTAACTTCGGTTAGATTGCAACCATTACTTCTTTAACATTAAAACGACTACATAGCCCCTCTATAAAATCTTTCTTCACAACTAAAATACATCGACCTCACAACCCTCCTCCTCTTTGACTGCTTTTTCTCCGAACAATTTCTTAACGGCCTATCCTGCAGGTACCCTCAGTCTATTTGGACTGCTAGATTTCTATGGACTACCCACTGAACCAATTCACCCCAACTCCTTAGAGATTCTATCGAGAGCCCATAGTGTTCAACATTTGAACCTCCCTTTGACCCCAGAACTATTCCATTGCTTCTTCCAATTAAAGTCTTCTAAAGGCCTCTTCTATTTGTCTAGTCGTTGGTTTGCCAATTTACAGTGAACACCTACTTCCACAAGAAATTTGGGAAGCACTATACTTCTTTGTACAACTTCACGAGTCTTTACCTTATTACGATACTTGGAAGGTAGACCTTCCGAATTACCTTCCTTCCGGGACATGAGGACCAAATGTCCTTTCCGGAGGTGTATAAAGTTTTAGGAGAGTTTGCACTCTTTGTTGAACCATGCTAGAGACTCCCCTCTTGCGTCATTTGGATTATCTCCTCTACCTCTGGCGACTTTGTTCTATAGGTAGGTGTTATTTAATGGCAATAGGACTTCATTTCTGCGTTATTCATCTTTCGACAACATACCTTGCGGATAACTCGATCGAAGGCTTTGGTAGAAGGGGAGGCGATTGAGGCCGAGAAGAAGAAAACCTCGACCAAAGAGGTAAATAAACGCAGCTCCATCATCTCCTCGTAAAGCTACGGCTTATTAAGAAAGGAGCCTCGAGTTCCTCGGCTCTTCCTCCCTCATCTTGGACCGCTAGAGTCTCGTTCCTAGCCATTTATGAACCAAGGAGAGGAGGCAATACTTCCCTGCCCTTCTTCATCCCCTCACGGAGAGGATTCCCCCTCCCATTTTTTACATTCTTCCCCATCGCCCGAGTCGCCCCCATCCTCTCTCTGAGAACTTCCCCGCTCCCAAACCTTCCGACCCAGGGCTCTGTTCCCCGTCGTATCGGACCTTCCGCCTCTGCTGAAGGAAGACCCCTCTATTCCGTTCCTCAGGGCCACATTAGGATCCTTCTGAAAATTCGGCATCCCGGAGGTGAAGTTCTTCAATCAATCAGGCGTAGGCCCTTGTGAACAAGTAGGCAAACTCTGGCGGAGTATCTATTGTTTCTTCGTTTCTTCTTCACCTTGCCTATTTTCATATACTGGCGTGTACCAATAACTTGTTCTTCTTCAGGCCGCCACCCAATATAGTAGTATGATAACCCATCTGGCCCGGTTCCAATCAACTGTGGAGACTCGCCACTTTGCGCCGTGTCTCAGCGAAAAAGCTCGTCAATCGGCGAGCAAGAGGCGAAAGAAAAGGATATGAGGGCCAATGCGAAGACGCAATGATGCAAGTGGCTCTGCTTCAGAGTGAGAAAGAAGAGCTGCAGCGGAAGAATGAGGAATTGGAGTAGCGGATTTTCCTCGATCTAGTGGTACCGAGATAGATGAATTGGCGAGGCGAGGAGTATAAAGGGCACAGGAGATGCCATGATTGACTGCAAAATCCTCAACCACCATCCTACAGCTTCAGCAGGAGCGCTCCTGGCTCCAATTGGAGCGTCAAGCTTGGGAGTCCACCAGTTAATCTTGCACAGAGAAATGCGCGTAGCTTTCTTCCCTGGTGGCGGCTCTTCCTCAAACCTTGTCCACAATGGCTCAGCAACAAGCCCTTCTTCATCAAGAATATCATGAAGCTCTTTGGTGTAGGTGCCAGAGCATCTGACGCCACCGAGAAAGATGCTCTGGCGGTGAGGCTGGCGGACGGAGCCCAACTAGCCCGTCGAAAATCAAATGAAGGAAGCGGAAGTGACCTCAAGAGCGGATATCGTCAAGAAGGGAGTAGACTTGTTCATATTAGGTTTGAGTGACTCAAAACGCCGAACAAGGATATCCGCCTCCTGGCGCGAACACTAGTTACTTAGATCCTGTAGCGGCGTTGGCTAATTGTTCCCCCGAACGATTTGAACTGTAACCTCCAATACTGTCTTTTTTGTAATAACTTTTTCTTCTTGTTAGAGTGACTTTTATCAATATGTCTGTCCTTGCGGGTTCCCTAACGAGTCGGGGTTTCTGGGCCAATTTTGAGCTTCCCCTTGTCATTTCTTTACCCGTACCACATAACGCCATCGCCTGGCTGGCTCGGGGTCTCTCTTACGGGATTTTGCCTACTAGTATCCATATCCGCCCCGATTTTGGTTCGGACGTCACTTTAAATGGCCTTTTGCCTGTTGATTTTCCCTATCCTTCCTCCTGCTTCGGAAAAGATGCCAGCCTCTTCGTCTTCTCCCCCTTCCCCAGAACTTTTTCGCCATTCTCCTTCCATTATAAATCCTTCGTCCCCCTTGTCTTCGTCTTGCTATCTTACCATCATGGCTTCAGCAGGGCATCCCATTGAAATTTCTTCGGAATCAGAATCTTTTGAAATACAGGACTGGGTCTCTGAAGATGATGCAGATTCGGAAGATCAGCCACGCCACTTGATCTTCCATCCCTACCTTTTCCGCGCCTTAGGTCCAACTCCCACCCCTCCGGTGGAGATCCTTCAGCGCTCCTTTCCCTCCTTCCGCAGCGGGGTGTGGAATCCTCCCTTCACGTGGGAGTATACGGTGGAGATCCTCATGCGGTAGTGATCTTCCCCCACTTCGCCAGACATTGGCTTCGTCGTGCAGTTCCTTGGCGAGGACTTGTCCTTCCCCTTTCGATGAAGGTCCACGGTTCTTCCTCCACCTCAAGGCGGCGTTTCCGAGTCATATTGGCTCCTTCTCCCCCAAAGAGACATCTCCGTCTCATCTGTCCAAGAGTAATGTCGGGGAAAGTCTGTATAAATCAAGCCAATGTAATTATTTGGTATATTAATGAAACAAAGAAGGAAAGCGATATACGCTTTCGTCTTTTTACGTAGAAATAAGGTTTACATTTTGAAGGATGGTACCCGGATCTGAACACACACTTTTCTGTCAGTTCTCAGGGATTCGGACCCTCTTAATTACGGTTGTCTTGCCCGTCGACCTTCCCACTACCGCCTACACGTTTCCCTTTCTTTTCTGGCATTTATGGTCCCTACCTCTTCTACCAATAAATGCATTCCTCCCCTTCATTGCTATAAAAATCCACCGACCTTTACCTGATAGTTTCCACCATTCTCCTTTTCCCTTGGCTTGTCATGATGAATATCGAACAAGGTAGCAGTTCCTCGCCTTTTAAAGAAACGATAAATGTTTGGAGGAACAAGTGAAGTGTTTACGCTAGAGAAACCTCATGCCAACAATCGTTCCTTGCGCCAACAACTGATCGGGTCCAAAAAAGAACTGTCCAAGCAAATCTTCTTGAAGCAGTCTTATCTTCAACAGCTACTGCGCCAACCCCGACCGCGCAAAGAAATTCCATCCGTTCCGCCTAACAAAGAATTGTAATACCCTAGATGTATTAGGGTTTCTCTTGTTGTTTCTCCTTGTAGATGGCTGGGAGTATGTAGTTCTCCCGTATCATCGAACTTCCCTAGTTTATCTCCTTCCTCCAGGACCTTCTGAGTTGTACTACTTTTTACTCCTTTTGTATTTACATGTAATTTGGGGCATATTTCGGCTCTTCCGTCTTTTCAATCTGCGGGGTATATAGACCCCTTAGACGAGCCGACTCGGGGAGTCTCGGTTCTTCCGTTCCACCATCACACAGGGATAAACTTCCGCTCTGCGGGGATAGCATTTCATATACAGAGTAGATAGTAACCGAGGAGTCTCGGTTCTTCCGTTCCACTACCACACGGGGATGTTCTTCCGCTCTGCGGGGATAGCATTTTGTATATAGAGTAAATAGTAACCGAGGAGTCTCGGTTCTTCCGTTCCACCACCACACGGGGATAAACTTCCGCTCTGCGGGGATAGCATTTTGTATATAGAGTAAATATTAACCGAGGAGTCTCGGTTCTTCCGTTCCACCACCACACGGGGATAAACTTCCGCTCTGCGGGGATAGCATTTTGTATATAGAGTAAATAGTAACCGAGGAGTCTCGGTTCTTCCGTTCCACCACCACACGGGGATAAACTTCCGCTCTGCGGGGATAGCATTTTGTATATAGAGTAAATAGTAACCGAGGAGTCTCGGTTCTTCCGTTCCACCACCACACGGGGATAAACTTCCGCTCTGCGGGGATAGCATTTTGTATATAGAGTAAATAGTAACCGAGGAGTCTCGGTTCTTCCGTTCCACCATCACACGGGGATAAACTTCCGCTCTGCGGGGATAACATTTTGTATATAGAGTAAATAGTAACCGAGGAGTCTCGGTACTTCCGTTCCACCACCACACGGGGATAAACTTCCGCTCTGCGGGGATGAGACATCAAGTATTCCCGAACACCCTGGATAAGATATTAATATACATCTTATGCATAATCTTAGAAAGAAAAGAGATATTTTGATAATATGGAAAATCTGCAGACGAGATAGGTTAAACATTTGAGTTCCAAAGTGAATGATCTTATCAAAAAATTCATGAGTTATACACACATAATCATAAATAAAACAAATTATATAGATATACACTTTGATCTTGCTTTTGTATCGATAACATTAAACAGATTTCTAAATTTAGATAATATTTTTTTAATAAATCACAGATTCCAAAAGTAAATATTCAACCAGTCAAAATCTAAATATAAAAGACATCATGTTCACTGATGCGGGTGCGGGGGAAAAATCCGTTCGCTCCGTTTTCAAGGCGATGAGGCGATGAGGGAGGTCTCGGAGTATTCTCCCCTACCGATGAGAATAAGAAAATGAAGTAGGACGAAACGCGAAAACCCGACACCAATCAAGATTCGGACCACGAGATATAACGTGGTTGAATAAGGATTCCTACTCCACGGGGTGAGGTTTCTCACCACGGACTTTCACTATGAAAATCCTCCATTACAGAAAGCAAGTTTCCGAAGGTGGAGGAGAAATGTCCTCTTACAATGATGTTACAAGATGAGTAAAATACAAGAGACTTAACAAAGCAAGCGGATCTCGTCCTCCTTCTCCGGTGAGACCGTTCTTCCTTTTCTCTTGTCTCCTCTTCTCTCTTGCTGGATGTGAATGATTGCGGATCGATCCCCCTCCTCTTTCCTCTCTCTCTCTCTCTTTTATCTTCCCTCCTCCTTCAACGTAACGTCGCGGATTATCTCTATCGTACACGTGGCCACCTCCTCTTCCTGGAGAATAATTCTGTTACAAATATGAGGAACGAGGACTCCCCCGAATATTGCGTGGGACCCCCCAAGCCGTTGCATAGCACCTTTCCCTTTACTTTTTCAGGCGACGAGGTTAGACTGTTTCCCTTACCTCTCTGCTTTGGGTGAAGTTAACTTAGACCCCTATACCATAGGTAACCTAGCCTTAGGGTTTCTCCCTAAACCGAACCAATTCTCCTTTTTCCCGTACCAAACTTCTTTCGCGTCGATTAGGTTGAGTTGACCCTTCCTCCATCCCATTGGCTTCCGGACTTGCCTAGTTGAACCAGTTCCTAGTCCTCTGTTAGCGAAGTGTCTTCCGCCTCTTTTCCACCTGCGTCCCTTGTTTCTAGCATTCGCCCGTGCCGATAGCTCTCGCTACTTGCCCGTGCCGATGACCTCTGGTACTTGCGCCCGTGTCGATTACTTCCGATAACTCTCGCCCGTGTCAATGGCCGATAACTCTCGCCGCGCTAATGGCCGATAACTCTACTGTGTCAATGACCGGCTTCGATAACTCGCCGCGTCAGCGTCGCAACTTTAACTTTCACTGTTTCTCCTTTTCTCCTTTGGCTGAACCAGGTGTTTTGGGGACGGGTCACGAGTCACCTGCTAACTCTTCTATTGGAAATTAGGTAGAAAAAGTACCAGTAATACCATTCATCATGGAAACTGGAACATCAATGTTTTGCATGGAATCAGCGAGGATGTCGTTTTTCTTTAGCCTGGAAGCGTATAGCAAACACTGGATACGATGCATGATCGATGGAGCAAAGGAGAAAGTGTATACGGTGTTGGCTGAGATAGGAGACATAATGATGGTACAAAGTTCAGAAGGCAATTCAACACTCGCATCGCTATTAACCGGAGAAAAGAACAGTGGCAAGATCAGAGACAAATTAAGGAAAGAAAATATTCACAAACTCAATGACATGAGCTATATAAATCATTTTCCATCATTGACTGAGTAAGATAATCTACCAAACTAAGTTATGATTTAACAGTAGCAAATCGCTTTCAACTTTTTTTTGTTAGCAATTCTTAATTCTTCCTTGATCGCCTCAGTTATCAAGATGAGAATCAAGTTTGAAACCCTGAAAACGACATGATGATCGAGAATGAGAGCACACTTGTTAGGCACGGTGATCATGCTTTGTGACAGGATTACATTGACGCTATGCCACTCAATTAGAGTTTATAAATTTCCATTTTAATTTCCAGTCTAAAGTCAAGATTTTACATACACAAACTGCTGCTAGTGCACAATGACGTGTTTATGACACTTCGTTACTTAAAGATATACGTGGCCATGTTTTTGTGCTTTCATGCATGGTTAGTTAAGAGTTTGATAGCATCTTGTTCTAGGGCCACTTGTTCTTTAATAGTCTAAGCTTCTTTAGACTTCAAGTCAACCACTAACCATAGCAAAATAAAAAGAAAAAATAATTGTTTTGATTCAGAAATGTTAGTTCAATAATAAGAATAAATCAAAAAGAATGTCTCAAAAGTTAAAACATAAATATTTCTTGCAAAGATACATGAATTTTGGTGTTTGTGCGTGCAAATACAAACTGAAGATACGTAAATAATTAAGTATACACACATAAATGACAGAATGCTAAATTTGAAAGACTACCATACCCTGTTCCATCCTAAAAGAACGTTTGTGAAGGTAGTTTTCAACCATAAAAAGATGTCTACCCGAAAGTAGAGGTTGATTTTCACAAGTCAACACAACATCATGCCTGCAATTTTAATCGTGTGATTGAAAGTGAATCAACGCATAAAATTTTAATCGTGTGATTTAAAAATAATAAATTCAAATTCTGAAAATAATCTCTGATAAAGTAAAATAAAACTATTCACAATAAATTAAATCATGCATTAATCTAAATTTCGTGCATCAAATTGTTATTTTATTACATATAATAAATATTAATCATGGATCATCGTGTTTGATTATTTTGAAATCCCTAATTTTTTAACAAACAAGTAAGTACTTATTGTAAGATATAAGTGCGTTATTAATTACACTTTTAATCGCTATTTAACAGTAAATTAATCTAACGCTGAGTATTATTTATCATATCACAACTTCATATTTACTATTTTAATTAAATTATTATATAATTTATAACAAATAATTTAATTTAATTCTAATTTATCGATTGTAATTATATAACAATCAATTAACTTACCTTATGGGAATCCGACGTCGAATTTAATTCCCTCAAGCAGTGTAAAATCAGGCATCCACGATTCGAGCTTAAGCGATTTATCCTCTAAATGAGACGTGCACTAAAAGATGCTGAATTGATAGTTGCTCGGTCTTCCTTTGACAAAGGAGATGAGTTGGCTCTGTGTTTATTGGCTAATACCTGGTGGGGCCTGCTTTTGTGGGTGGGCCCATTCTACATAATTATGCGAATATTATTTTAAAATAAGCTCCCTTTTCTTCTTAAACTATTACTTTATCTCTCATTCAGTTGCTATCCTTTATTCGTCGATGAGACCTGACTTGAATATCGGAGAAATTTTGCTAAAGTTTTCTTTAGTTTTCTCTCAACTCTTTTTATTGTTTGCAATTGACTCGCTCGCTTGCCTATTGTGCGACTTAAACTCTTTTCCCTTTGTTTGTTGAGTCGGAGTACTGCTGACCCGGTTAACCATTGACCTCCATGGATCGACTCGATAAAAAAATGTGAATTCGACAATGGCCTAACTTCTGTCTACTCGATCAACTTGCCTGTGGAAGTTTACTCAGTTGACATGCTCTCGAGAATGAAGGGCGGAGCCACATATAAGATTACCTGGGCTAAAATTCTTTTTTCCCATTTAATCTGAGTTTAGATCGGAATATTTTTCTCTTCCGGTGATTTGCCAGAGGCTGGCTCCGCCAGTGTCGAGGATTCAACTCATCTTTGAATCTTAGACCGGATCATAGGTGGGAACTTGAGTTGAGATGAGAGATGCTAGAAGAAATCACAAAGAGGGAGGATTAACATTTGAAGACAGAGGCCACAATGTGTTCTCTGACTCTGAGGCTCCTATTGGACAGTAGAAAACCCAAATAGGATAGTGACAACTACGATAGAAAAGTTGATTCGGTGACAATCCGTACAAAACCCCCCATCCATAGAAGTGTCCATAGGGGCATCAACCTAACGGGAGGTATAGTCTCGGGAGTGAACTACCCATGGCCATGAGTCCTCTAAAAAAGACTCCAACAGGGACCATGTGGAGGTATCAAAAGAGAGAGTGATGATTCGGCGACACACTCTTTTCTTCAAAGGCATCCTAACGGAAGAGTTAATGAGTTATTTTCAACCCCTTTAAATTGAGGAATACACTTATCACGAGGACCCGTTTGTCGTTTTGAGAACGTCTCTCTTGCATCAATATAATGATGAAGTAAAATGTTAGGTCTTCCTGACAACTTTAGCAAAATTAGCACTGCAATGGTTAAACCAATTGAAGTTGAAATTAGCAGCAACGGACTATAATGAAGGGTAAAGAAGTAAATAAATATGGAAGAAAAAAAAAACTCAACGAGAGAGAAAAACTGATCTCGATGTGGTCCCCACTTGACCTCTTGAAATGGAATCCTAACATTATTCCTCAACTATGCATTAGGAGAAGATCATGCAAGTGTTGAAGGAAGATCATGTGCCGAAGGCTCAAGGGCTATGTAAGGAAGCCCTTTGCTTAGGCGCTAAGACTAATCTGCACTTTTCATCGGCTACATAATCATTCTACCTAAGCATGTAATAGCTTATCGAGGAAATTAATCGAGCAGTGCAACACCACCAACAAACCAGATATCTATCATCTATGGGGATTGAAAGATCAACCTTCGACGAAGTGATCTCGCTCTGTCGAGCCGAGGGCTAAGGCGAAGCACTCGAGGACAGACGATCCAACTCGTTGATCTGGGGAACCACCTCGAGAAAGTTAAAATGTTCGAAGGTGGACCTCAAAGAATAATCTCCCTCATCATCGTTACAAAAGCTCATAGTCGATCACTAAAAAGCTTTGGAATTGACATTGGACGTAGTCGAATGGAAAATCCTATCATTAGTTTTGGGCCAACATATCTTGAAGATGTAATTACTCGCGACGATGCACTGGTGCTACGAACTGGTCCGAGTATTCGTTGACTTGGAAAACTCTGTACGTCAACATCCTGAGTTAAGTCGCTAGGGCAAATCAACCACCTTGGGAGTAGCTCCTAAGGAGAATTCATACTGCGATATTAACGATGGTAAAGGTTGTTTTGTTTCGACTTATAACGTCACCCCTTGGGGAGGTCGAGGATGAGCTCAGGATGGTGACATTGACGTACCGGTCAAATTCTCAGTGGACGGACGAATAAAACAGATCCGAGTGAATCAAGCCTAACTTCGAGAAAGATGAACCAAGGAGATTCAATTCATATGTTGGTGATCATTGGACAAACCTCTGGTTGTTCACGGTGTTGGACTGTTCGAGACGTACTCCAAGAGCCTGACGACGAAACCAATCCACACCTCCCCACTCCCACTGACCTCGTTGAGTTGAGCTGAGCAGCCAATCGCACTTGCTGCACCGCCGAACCATCAGAAACCACCGCCCGATACCGCTCCTGCACGCCCGCCACACGTTTCAAATCCAGCAACTGGACGATCAATTTTCGATCGAGATTACCGCGGTTAACTTTCGCGATCGCGTTTGTCGTCGGCCTCACAGCCATTCCCCAATGTCAAGCACCCGCCAGATGGCAATACTATATCCTTGAAGTTTCGATTGGTCATAACACACACGATCCTGCGAAACAATTGCGCTTTTATCGAATTAAAGAACATAGAAGTTGGGAATTAGGGTTTGCGACTCTCCGGAAAGTCGGAGCTCTTCGAAGGTATTAAAAAAAAAACAATAATTCTAAAAAGAGCATAAATGTAGTTCCAGAATTTACCTTTTGCCTTTTATTATTATTTTTTCAACCACCTACATAAAAAAGAGTATGCAGTCCACAGCTGTCATGGTGCGGCAGTAGAAAACCATGTAAAATCAGATATTAAGCGACGATCTCTAACTCTAATATACTTGTAAAATGAAAATCGGTTGGTGCAATTCCATAAGATCGGATGTCTACTCCAGATTAATCGGATTAAAAATTTAGATATCTAATGCATTGAAAAAAAATATACAGATCACACAATGATATTTATAAATAATTTCTTTCTTTTTCTTATATTTATAAAATCAAGTATACCCGAATTAAATTCCTCTCTTTCTCAATCCTTTCCATAACATCAAATATTTTTTTCTTAAGATTTAAATGATAGCATTTTTGAAAAAAAAAAACAAAAACTTATGACTCATTTAAGCACAAAACTAGATTCTTTAAACGCTTACATAAAGCATTTAACCAACAATAGTTGATTAGTCTAGTGTTATGCCAGTTAAAATCAAACATTCAAAATCCATATATAACGACGATATTCAAAAGGGATTTACGTTTGCTCTCGCCATATTAGAATTATCTCATCTTTAAGACTTTAATATATGAACATATCATAGTTAAAAACCATAGAAAACATTATGGAAGGTGCCTCTCTATAAGATTTACATTCGTTGTAAGAAAAATAAAAGCAACAAGTAGAAACATGAACAAGAAAAGGCATCGCAAATTAGCTCTTTCAAGGAAGAGTGCGCAAGAAAATCATTAACTACAGGAGCTCTTGTGCGCAAGAAAAGAGGAAATATATAACTTACTCGGCGATGGGCTAAGAAGTATCTTCTCAGTAGTTTCTTGGTCGCACCCAGTATAAAGTAGCGCATGAGAAAATGTAGTGCAAACTAAAACTTTGGCGAACCACAACGACCATCATGAGGCAAATAGATTTGGGGTATGTATGCTACAGAATTAACAACTTACATGAATTCAGGATTCAGATGCTGTCCGAGATTTAAGATCCCTCAGTAGAGCCTTGGCTACCATTCTTTTTGTAGTTTTCTTATTAGGCCCTGCGATCATTACGGTATGAGTTGTCCCTTCGGCCTCTACTTCGGCAGTTATGTTGATTTTGGGGTTTTGAATGGTCATTTTGTATGTCAATTGATAGTGCTTATTAGAACAAAGGTGCTGTAATTCGTGTACAGGATTCTGCTCGACTGTTTCCGGGCTGACCATCGGTTCTTGCAGTGGCTTCATACTGTACCACACAACTTCTTTGTTATATCCCGAGTCGACAAAGATAACTCCGGCGACGGATTCTATGATATCTCCCAATACCTTTATAAAATTAAGTATTAAAACATTGACAAGTGAAACTACAAAGAGGTAGGCTACATCTGAATTACTCGCAAAACACTAGTGGACTAGCATAACTTGAGCGAAAGAAGACGAAAATGGTTTTGTACCTTGGGATTCTATGATACTCTGATCTAGTGGGCATTCCGACACTTAGTGATTATGTGCTCCACATCTATAATACCTCAGAGTGTTCGTCAAAGCTGCAGTATCAGAAATCTATCTCTGCTGAGGCACAGGTGGACGAGTAAATCCTTGTGATATCCTGGCCACCTTCTGTGACTGTGAAGAATCTCTACTCGTACCCTAGCTACTGGGTCGACAATCTCGATTCTGCTGTCTAGGGTGTGAGGTCGGGCGACTAGCTTCCCTTTCCTGTGAGACTTGCTGCTGAGTCATCTCAATAAATATAGCTCAGTCAAATGCAGGGGCGGATCCAGAATTTTAAATTTGGAGGGGCCGTGATACAATTCAGATTTTTTACTCTTCGATCTTGTGTCGTCTAAGAGGGATTCTCTCCGACTGTATCAGTAAATATCTTGAAAAAATTAACACGCATTAAATCACCGTTGACCTCCGATGTTCAAGTCAGAATCGTTATAGATGAAAGAAAATATATTAAATACAGTAAAAGTAATACAGAGTAAAAAAGAAGAGAATTTATCTCATGCGTAGCTAGAAATATATAAAAGACTGCGAAAGAATATTTAGATAATACTATAAGAAGAAGAAACCGTCGGATACCTAAAAAAGAAATGTCAAAAAAAAATCACAGGAGATCCTCCATGATAATTAATTAAACTCAGATTTAATTAATCAAACGCTAATTAATTAATTAAATAGAATAATTAATCTAACCCAATTAATTAATTAAATCAAAATTTAATTAATTACTTTAAAGTTAATTAATCAATTATAACATATTAACCAATCTAAAACCAATTAATCAATTAAAACAAATTAATTAATCTAAATCTAATTAATTATTTAAATCCAACCTAAATTAATCAATTCAAATAATTCGATTAATCAAAATGCAAAAATGATTAAATAAAATTTTAATTAACCTAACCTTCAAATGTCGATGGATTTTGTATGCAGTCGTGCAGAAGGCGATGATGACTAGTGACGTGCGATTGCAAATGTGGTGCGACACCGACAAGATAACTTTCGTGATCGCGATTTGGCTATGAGCATGAAGCAGAGGCTGACGGTGGTCAGAGGCGTGACTGGCAACGCCGAGTTGGTAGGAACAACGACATATCGACGCACAACGGCGGGCTCACGAGTCACGATGTGTGAGCAGCGGACGAAGAGAAACTGTGGATGACAGTTGCGACACGATAGAAAAAATTGAGAACGACGGCTATGACATGACCATTTTATGTAGGAGAGAAAATAAATATATAATAATTATATTTTATATAGTAATTAATTATATAGTATTTTTATAGATAGAAAATAAGTATAGGATTTTGGAAAGGAAAATTTTAGGTTTAATTATACTAAGATCTCATTGCTATATAAAAAAATTTATAAAAATATTATTTTTTTTTTATAAAACACATGGACTGGAGGGGGGGCCATGGCCCCCTCCAGTCCCTGTGTAGATCCGCCATTGGTCAAATGCAGCTCGATAATTGGTAATAAGGAACTCAGACATCCTAATCCGGATATATGGTGCAAGTCCCTGAGTAAATTGAATCATACGGTCATAATCTTGTGCTATCAAGTGTGGGCAAAACTCAGCAAGTCAACTAAATTCTGCATTATATTCTATCACACTTCAATCGCCTTGTTTGAGACTCAAAAACTCTTGGCGTCTAGCAATACAAAAGGCGACAGGAAAATACTGTCTTTCAAATGCCTATGAACGATTGCTAAGAGATAACTTGATCCCCAAAAATAGTCTTTTGTATTTTCCACCAAGTGGATGTCTGTCCTCGAAAATGATAGACAGCTAGCTCCACCTTCTCTGTATCTGAACAAGACATGTACTCAAAAGTACCCTCAATATAATCTAACCAAGTCCGAGCCTCCCAAGGGTCGGTGGCTCGTTGGAATAACATAAAATGATCCCTAGTTGAACTAGCAAGTAGAGGAATACGAGCTTTATCCATGATACTGGATGTCATGGGAACAATTGGATCAACTATAAGGCTGCGTTTGGTAGCCCGTAATCTGCCTTGTAATGTAATCCAGATTACATTACAAGGTATATTACTTTGTTTGTTGTCGTTTTAAAATTATAATGTAATGTAATCTGGATTACAAAAGTCACTAAAGTTTTATAATATGGATTACAAGATAAAATCTATGTAATCCAGATTACATCACAAACCGTAATTTGAAAAGCATTGGATGCTCAACAATCGAAGTTGATCGTTACCGTCCATTGTGGCCACCGATCGATCGCGCCATGCCGGCCATGCCGTCGTAGTCGCCGTGATTAATGGCCGATGAATCGCCAAACGATCGGTAGCCGGTCAATCAGACGATCGGCGCCCGCCCGTCGTCGGCGTCACCACCGCCACTGCCATGCGCCAGACAAGTCATCGCGGCGCCGACCAGTCGCCATCGTCGTCGTCGCCATCGTCGATCGATTCCTACAGTCTTTGTAATGAACATCAAACAAAAGAATATAATTACCTTTGTAATCCAAAATTACATACAATTTTTATCCAAACATAGTACATTGCATTCCATTACAACCTGGATTACATTACACCTTGGATTACATTACGACCTACCAAACGCAGCCTAAGTGTCTCGGGTGCCGACTGGGGTAGGTGAATGGGTGTCTCATCTACACCATGATCACCTCTCTGAGTATCAGGGCTACGTCGACCTGCATGACCATGACTACGAGCACGACTACTACCCCAACCCCGACCACGTGTACGTGGCATTGCCTACAAAATCAAATACAATTTTACAACCCTTTATAATCAAAAGAAATTAAAATAACAATGAAGGACCCATAAATCCTATAACTCAAAAATACCATTCGACATACATTTAAATCTCTTTTTGTTCAAAACAAATCTCCGGATTAAAACAAAACAAATATCCAAGACACAAAACCCACAGAAAAATCGAAAATTGGGCTCTGATACCACTAAAACTATCACGCCCTGAGGGTGTCAATTCGGTACCTTACTCGAGACAGTGTATGAATAAAGAAACCTAAAGGTCATAATTTAAAAGAACTCAAAGAATTTAATAAAATGTCTATATTTATGAGAATAAATTTTTCTATATAAGCTACAAATGCATCTAGATAGAAAATTGATAAAGTAAAACAAAGTACATCGGAATAGAAACCAAACCGGAGAAATAGGCGATCGATATCTCTGAGCGACTCTATGTACAACAAAATCACTAAAATATCAAAAGGGTATTCTAGCTTGCAAAACTGGAGGTCAAAGAAAGCAAACATTAACACAAATTGCTAAGTGGATAATAAGGAAAGATGTGCATGAATTTAATCTTGTTTAAGAGGCCAAAGGAGCTTGTAAAATTACAATTTCTTCTTTCCTTTCTGTTTCAAGTCTTTTAATTTGTTTCAAGTTCTTATATATACACACACACACATCATATTTATAATCATCAATAGCGTGAATATGATAAATCAACTACGATCTGATAAATCAACTAAACAGTGAATAACTGAAGTCAGTTCATCAGAGTGTATATAACGTCATCTGACATATGGGCTAAAAGCCCCATCACTGGTGGAATGCAACAAGGGATAACAACAAGGCACCGAAGCGCAAATAAAATGCTGACCGTGGACGACAACACATTACCATAACAACATATGAGCAGTCAGGTACTTTGGTATCAAGTCGGGCTCAAAGTTTCCACTTTTAATTTTCACATTCATTTTTTTTAATATTTAACTTTAATTCTTTTATCACACTTGTTCAACAATATATGTACATCTTATGATAAATCTGAATAATCAACTTAATTCAAGTTATTTAAGTACCAACATAAGATTTATATGTACATGTCGTATCATTAAAAGGCACAAGCATCAATAGATGAAATATCATGAGTAAGGAAGATCAAGCAATGTAAACAGAATAAGTATCAACAGAAAAAAGGTTAGAGTATCCATTTAAAATTTTAAAACAATCCATCCCATGTTTACTCCATATAAAACCCACATATGAACATGAAATAATATCAATTATTTACCCTCCAATGGTTTAATTACTTAATTACCCATTTCACTATTTTAAATATCATTTTTATCCCTAATTTTGAAAATAATTATATAAATATAAATAAACCATTTATTTCATTTATTCATGCACAAAAGACACATAAAGAGTCCAAAGATAGGATGTACCCATCTCTATGTACAACAAAAGAATCAAATCTTTGTCGATCACCGAGCTCCACTCAAATTAGTATCTATAAATACAATATGGAATAACACAAATGCTCAAAATAATATAAAAAAAATGATAAGAATATAATTATATTAAATGTCCAACGTCCTTACTCGACGAATCGAATTGTAACCGTATTATATCGATATATTTCCGTTTTCAATATGAGACTTATCGCTCTAATTGATAAACTGATATTAAAATTTTACTTCCCTTCAATTGTCAAAACAAAAAGGAAGGTTCACTTGATGTTGCTGGATTTGGGAAAAAGAATAGAATGGCTAGACAATTGGATTGAACAACAACGACAAGAAGAATATTAAGATTTCTTACAATGCTTATAAAACAAACCAAATAGAACACGAATCAGATCAACTGCAGAATACAAATCAAATTAACCAGAATACTTACTACTAATTTTGTTCAACTGGAATAACCATAAAAGATAAGAAATCAGTGGCTCACGCTTCAATGACCTTCAGTGGCTCAAACAACACCACTGTCGTGACGCAAGGAGAGAAAGAAAAGGGCAAACCTACTGTTTTTATTGTGCAATCAAGGAAAAATAGGGAAGAAAAGACAAGAGAAAGGGAAACCGTTACCTTCTATCGGGAGCAAGCTCCAGTGAGCTCGGCAACTGTAGCAACGCAAGGCGAACAACAAAATAGGAATGAGGGGCTGCTGGGGGTGAAATGAAACCCTAAAATATCTGCTGGCCTTGCTGCATTTGAGGAAAGGAGAAGAAGGGAAGTTAGGGCAGCGGCTAGAAAAATAGGGAAAGAAGAGAAGGGAAGTAAGAAGAAGGATTTGCCTTGCTGCAGAAGGTACAGTCCTAGATGAGAGGAGCTGTTGCACTTAGAAGAGGAAGAGCTAGGGCATCGACTGGAAAAACAGGAGGCGGTGAGGGCAACTCGTGCAAGGAATGGGCGTGGGAATGATAGGATACGGGGAGAGGAAAAGAGAGGAGGGAAGAGAATTTTTTTTTTGTTTCCGATACTTAACGACTCAACAGTACGAATGCATGATCATCAGAGTTTATATATTTCCATTTTGGTTTCCAGTCTCAAGTCAAGATTTTTCATGCACATACACCTGCTAGTTCACAAAGAAATGTTTATGACACTTCATCACTCAAAGATATATGTAGCCGTGTTATTGTGCTTTCATGCATGGTTAGTTAAGAGTTTGATGACATCTTGTTCTAGGGTCACTTGTTCTTTAATAATCTAAGCTTCTTTAGACTTCAAGTCAACCACTAACCATAGCAAATAAACAGAAGAAAAAGAAAAAAAAAAAGTTTTGATTCAGAAACTGTTCGTTCAATAATCAGAATAAAGAATAAATCAAAAAGAATGTCACAAAAGTTAAAACATAAACATTGCTAGCAAAGGTATATGGATTTTGGTGTTTGCGTGTGCAAATACAAACTCAAGATAAGTAAATAATTAAGTATTTGCACATAAATGACAGAATGCTAAATTTGAAAGACCACAATACCCTGCTTCATCCGAAAAAAATGTTTGTGAAGGTAGTTTTCAACCAAAAAAAGATGTCTACCCGAAAGTAGAGGTTGATTTTCACAAGTCAACACAACATCATGCCTGCAGTTTTACAAAATGTAGCAAACTAAAATAAAACATGGATAAAGAATTACATTACAATTTGAGGTCATGGTCAAATTCATATAGTCAGATAATAAAGCTGGACCACTCATGGTTTGTACTTAAGAAAATGATCCTTTTGAAGCACAAGAACGCGCAGTATCCTTGACAATCCTAAACCTAAAAGAAAAAAATTTAACTAGCCCACTTAAGGACACTGGGCATTCAACATCAAAGAAATCAGGGCAAACACATTACCGTCTAATAGGCATCAGATAATCTGATCCCTTCATCCTAGCACGCCCACGAGACTGTATAAAACTGCATGAAGAAGCAGCTGGATCAAAGCTTATTACCCAATTGCAATCATGAATATCCAAATCCTTCTCAAGAATCTAAGGGGCAACAATTACATTTACCTGTAAACATGTGATAGTTACAATTCCGCACAATATAACAGATCCTTCACTTGAAAACAGCATATCAACAATTTTTGTTTGTTCTTTCCTACTCTGTGAATGCAAGAGCTTTTTGAACCCTGCCCTGTATTCAGTTATTCCAAAAAACCCTTTAATATCTTCTAAAAGGGAATGACTCACAATAGCTGTAATTATTCTTTCAACAAATATGATACATCTCAATTCTTGCAAATTCCTGAAGGAGAAGTTAATAGATAAGAAAGAAATCTAATATCTTCAGCTGAAAGTTTTAACATTCATGTCTTGTTAATTATCTATATTCCAAAAGAGATTTGACAAGACATTTCACCTTTCACGTCAAAAGACCAGAATCAACATTGTCTTTTAAGACATCACCAATATATATTTCTGCAGGGATAAATAGTGCATATGCTAGAATTAGTTTATATATGCTGTTAGAATATTCCATGTAGATTAACTAGTTTCAGAACAAAAAAAAAAAAATAGAAAATTAGAAATTCCACCAAAAGTATCAAACCAGACTATACAAACCAACTGTTTTCTTATGTCAGACCTGGATGAATGCATGATTTGAATTGGGAAATATGCATCAAGGCAGCATATTATACATATTATGTTATATTTAAAAGCAAAACTAGATATTTTCATTATGGATGAAAAAGAAATACGTTACTCCACCTCAACCCGCAGTCACCTGCCCCATGATGTTATATTTAACCAACCCCTATCCCATAATGGATGGATATATAAATCATGCCCAGCAAGCAAACTGGCATTAACCTAAGAATTACCCTTGCTCCATCCAGATCAAATAGCACAATATGAGATTATACTATGTATAACCAGCCATGATTATATTTCTTCAAATTTAATAGGCATCAATCGCTTTAGGACTTAGTTGTGTTTTAGAAGTGCAGCCCTTCTAATTAATACATCAAGTATATCAGTTGTGTTTTAGAAGTGTGGAAAAATGAAAACAAAAACTTAAAGCACAAAGAGATAGGGTTCAAAATTGATAACTTGCCCATTCGATGAATGAACAGGTATATATATATATATATATACACTCCAAAACCTACTGCTGACACAGTTGCAACTGACTTGAGCTCGAGGTGATACATATAGAACACAAAATAAGCAACATGAAGATTATTAAATAGCCCAAAGAATAAAATGTAACACCCCTTGGGTGTCATTTCCCATAACTGATAGGTACCATATTCGGTGACGGTATATAATGAATAAAAATCCTAAGAACCAATTCAACGAATTCCACAAAATGTCTATATTTATATAGGTAAATCTTTACTACAAAGTTTACAAATCTATATAAACAGAAGATAGATAAAATAAAACAAAATACATTAGAACAGAAACCAAACCAGGAAATCTGCAAATCAAGATCTCTGAGCGACTCTATATTCAACAAAATCAACTAAAATATTAAAATGATGTTTGTGCCTGCAAAATTGAAGCTCAAGGAAAGTGAGCGCAAATTGCTAAGTGAGTAATTAAGAAAGATATGCATGAATTTAATCTTATTTAAAAGGCCAAAAATAAAATAGGATGCAATTTTACTATTACACCTTTTAAGTCTTTTCTTAATTTCTTAACTTATATATATAGAGAGAGAGGTTTTATATGTTGCGCGACGCATCAGTGCGTGCTCGTGCACAACTGTTTCTTCACCGTCTGATTTACGAGATTGCAAAGTACGCTCGCCGCACACCGTTGGAGCTCCAATGCGCACTATAGCCAATGCTTGAACTCGTCGAGGTTGCCTCGGTGCTCACGACTGCGGTCGTAATCCGACCCAATTGCGGCCGCTAGTGGTCGTATTGCTGGCAGCTGCAATCGGGCCAGATTTCGACGGCGATCCAACCAGAATTCGGTCAGATCGCAATTAGAATTCAATCGAATTGTGGCCGCTAGCAGCCACGTTGCTAGCGGCTACGGTTGGGCCGGAATCTGACCGCGATCCGATCGAGTTCGGGATCCCATTGGATTGCCATCTGAATCAGCCCATTTACGATTGTTTCTCCACCGTCCGATTTTCAGGATTGCATAGTAATGAGAAATACACAGTACACTCGCTGCATGTCATCGGAGCCCCAATGTGCACTATAGACAAAGCCTGAATCCATCGCCAGATTCGACGACCATCACAACCGATCCAATCGCAATGCTAACGGTCCGCATTGTCGGCAAATTTCAATCGGGTCAGATTCTAGCGACGATCCGGCCGGATCACAGCTGGAATCCAGCCGAATTGCAGTCGCGAGTGGCCACGATTGGGACGGAATCCGACCGCGATCCGACAGGATTCGAATTCCGACTAGATCGGCATCGAGTTTTGGCCGATCACCGTCGGAATCTAGCGATGCCTTACAAATGTCGAGGACGGGCACACGCGAGAAGTGCATTGTGCATTCCTAGTTGCGCACAAGTCGCATATTCCCCATCGCTCAGCATATCGCTGCTAGACCTGGCAAATCGGATAATGGATTGGATTCGTGTCTTGACACGACCTAGACACGATCCGAAAACGTTAATCCATATTCAATCCGTTTAATTTTTCGTGTCAATGGGTTCAATCTGAATACGAACCATTTAATTTCGGATAGACACGACACGATCCGTTAGAAACGAAAAAATGCATGTAAAATGGATTGCAAGACACGATCCGAACCAATAGACACAAAACGACCCATAATTATACGAAAATGCAATAACTTAAACAAAGTATAAAATAGATTACTAGACATGATCCAAACCAATAGACGTGAAAAGACCCATAAGTACACGATAATGTAATAACTTAAACAAATGAGCTTACAAAAAAATTAACAATCCCCATAATCTACGCTACCCAATTGGGATTACAAGTGCATTACACCCTAGAATTATCGTAAAAACACAAAATGAATTTCAAAGATTGTCATCATCATTCAAACTTGTAGAGCTTACATAAATATCATCCATCTCCTTTCTTTTTCATGCCTAAATTTTTTAAGTACAAAAAAAAAGTAAACGAGTCTAACGGATCCAGAAGGCAAGACATTATTCCGACACGCAATTTTTATTTGTCTAACGGATAGACACAAAATAGACACGAATCTGAAAATGCACGATCCAAATACGAAAAAAGTGGTTCGTATTCGTGTCGTGTTTTTGTGTCGTGTCCAGATTTGCCAGGTCTAATCAACGTCGTGTGTGTGTGTGTGTGTATATATATATATATATATATGCACAACTCTTCCATGAGCACCGACATTATCCATCGTCCGATCGCTTATGCACTATAACCCAATCGTTGAACCCTAGAGGATCGGATGGTGGATAATGCCGGTGTTTACGGGTGCTCACGGATGAGTTGTGCAACATAATATTTTCTTGTGTATATATATATACAAAAATATTATGCTGCACAACTCATCCGTGAGCACCAACATTATCCACCGTCCTATCGCTTGTGCACTATAGTCCAATCTTTGAACCCTTGAGGATCGGATGGTGGATAATGCTGGTGCTAACGGGTGCTCACGAATGAGTTGTGCAACATAATATTTTCTTTTGTGTGTGTGTGTGTGTGTATATATATATATATATATATATATATCAACGAAGATGAATTTTTAATTCTTATTATCTCATTTAACTAGCGTATATAAATATCAATAATGGTTTAAATTTGATAATCAACTAAGAAGTGAATTACTGAAGTTAGTATTTTCAGAGTGAGATAACGTCATCTGATGTATGAGTTAAAAGCTCTCTCACCAGTGGAATACGACAATATAGTGCTATCATGCAAGTAACTATTGACCACGAGCGACTCATACTACCACAACTCATGTGGATGGTCAGTTACGTTGGTATAAAATTAGGCTCAGAGTTCTAACTTTTAATATTTCATTCTCTCCATTTGATGTTCTTACCATGCTTAACCTACTTAATTCATTTTACCACAATTGTTAATCTCTAAATTCTTTTCTTATCGGTTAGTCTGAACGACCAACCCAAGTCAACCTTTAATATGAATTCATTTGAGCATCATTATAGAGTCTATAGGTAAAAGTTATATAACCAAAAGATACAAGTATCACTAACAAGGAAGGTCAAACAATATAAAAAAAAACAAGTATTAACTGAAAAATAATTTAGAGTATCCATTTTAATTTTTAAAACAACCTTTCCTATTTTTATTCCCATACGAAACCCCCCTATAAACATAGAATACTACTAATTATTTATCCTCTAGTGGTTTAATTATTTAATAACCTATTTCACTATTTTGAAGTATTACTTTAATCTCTAATTTTGAAAACAGTTATACAAATATAAGTAAGCTCTTTATGTATTTATTCATGCATAAAGGAAAGTAAAATGAGTCCAAAGATAGAATTTACCTACCTATTTAAACACAAGCTTTGAACCTGGAAACTGCGCAAGCTCATACCTACAAGCACAATACGAAAATGACTCAAATGCTCAAAATGATTATCTAAAAAGTATAATAACATAAAATCTTAGCATTATCTACTTAGCAGCTGGGAGGACAATGTTGTTGCGTAATTGGGAAAGAGAATAAATGATTAAATCAATAGTAAAATGTTGTTGCTGTAGAGAAGGAAAGAAGAAGAACGAAGCGCTGCTCGTGGCTAGAAGAAGAATAACACTGTTAATTACTGGAAAACAGGAAAAAAAAAAAAGGCAGCGCAAAGATGTATTGTTGCTGGTTGCTGGAACTAACGATACCATAGCTAAAAGAGAAAAGAAAGGAAAAGAAAACCTCTTCCCTCTTTGTTGACAGCCTCGATTTGTTCTGGCGGCTCCGTCAACGACACAAAAGAGCAAGGGAAAAAAGGACACCGAACTCTTCTTGCTGTGCAAACAAAATCCTTAGAAAACCAGGAAGAAAAGGAAAACAACCTACTTCTTCGTTAGCAATCTCAGTTAGCTTCGGTGACTACTGTAGCAACATAAGGAGAGCAACAAAATGGGAAAGAAGGGGCTGCTGTTGGTGGCCGGAAGGAGGAGGAGGAGAAGAAGAAAAGGAAATAGAAAAACAGAGAATGGAAAGGAGAAGAAAGGAAGAGGAAGAGGAAGAAGAATAAGAGAAGGAAGAAAGAAGAGCCGGCGCGCGAGGGGTTCAAGGCGAAGGACGGCCTGCTGCGCGGAGAGAAAAAGGGAGAGAAATGGTTTATTATTATTATTATTATAAAGTTTAATACTTAACATAAAATGGGCACAAACAATTTGAAAAAACTTAGTCGATGGCATGGTAATTCAATAAGCATGAACAAAGTGGTGATTCTTATTAGCATTAACACACCTCAGTCCTCGGCCTTGTCCTCTAATATCAATGAAAGGAATGTGCTTGATGTTAGTCCAGTCCGAACCGATGGTCTTTTGGCAACGCTCCTCAAGCGTTGCACTGCATCCATAAATCGTCAGTACCTCCAGTGACGCAGGCATCCTGGGCAGTGACTTGAGTTCTGAAGCAGAAAATATACTAAAATGCTTGAGCGATGAAAAGCTCTCCAAAATTGCGGGTAAAGATTGCAGATGAGGCATGTGTCCCAATATTAATTCTTCTAGAGACTCCCGACATTGCAACAACCACTCCTCTATCTCAGAAGGGAAACAAGTGAATTCGGCAACAGACACTAGGGGATTTTCTGATGTGATTGTGATAACAAGGGGCCTTTCTGGAGTCGGCAAAATGGGTAGATAGAAGATGCTGTCGATACCAATCTTTTCGAGTGAAGCTAATGTTCCCGTCTGTATGGCACTTTGTTCTGTTGTTGTTGCGAGTAATTTAGGGCATTTATCGATAAACAAGTTTCTGAGGGAGACAAGGGCAGTCGATAACTCCAATTCACGTAATTCTTCACAGCGAGAAATAGTCAATGTCTGCAACGCTGTCAGATTACGCAAATACTCTGTGTTGGAAAGAGACACCAAATTTCGGCAACCTGATACACTCAACACTTCGAGGGAGATAAGGCCTTGAAGGCATCGACCCAATGACTCTTGCGAAATGTCAGAGTCATAAATAATTAGGGATTGAAGAGAGGAGGGAAGGATGCTAGCAGTTTTATCACTTGCAGAGTGATCAAAAACTGAGGAAGATGACACCGCATGTTTCCTTTTCTTGTCTTTTAAAAATTCCTGGGACTCAACTTCAATAGAGAGCTTCATTTTCTTGTCTTTTAAAAATTCTTGGGACTCAACTTCAATAGAGAGCTTCCTTTTCTTGTCTTTTAAAAATTCCTGGGACTCAACTTCAATAGAGAGGAATTTCGGACGACCAAGAAATCTTAGGGTTTTCAGTGATGACGGAAGGAGATTATCATTCTCTTCACCAATAATTAGATAGTCATAAATTTCAAGGGACTCGAGGGACGTCAGCTGCTGAAATCCTCCGAATGTCCTAAAACCATTAGAACACCTGTAAGACCGTGGAAGAGCTTCTAAACTCAAACTTCCCATCTTAAGATTCTCTACAGATAAAGGAAGGTCTGGAATTTTCTTTAGTTTGGGACAATTGTCAATTTCAAAACTTTTGAGAAGAGG
This sequence comes from Wurfbainia villosa, assembly GCA_025175895.1. Lineage (NCBI taxonomy): Eukaryota > Viridiplantae > Streptophyta > Magnoliopsida > Zingiberales > Zingiberaceae > Wurfbainia > Wurfbainia villosa. The sequence continues at coordinate 27,695,605 of CM045991.1, read as the reverse complement.
GAACCATACGTAGTCATCCGCACCATTCCATTCCTCCCAGAGTAGAAGGTCACAAAATTCAAGTTTCTCCAAAACTGGAAATTGTATGTCCATCCGATCGGAGGAGTGACAACCCAAACTTTTAATAGCTTCCATCCGACTCAATCTTAGAAACTTAAGGCAGGGCAACTTCCACAGAGGGGGCAGCTCTTTCAAACTTGTACAATGATATAATTCAACAGATTCAAGCCAAGAAAGTCTTGTGAGATTTCTTTTCCTGACCAAGTTGAGCTTATTGGCCTCTTTAATCTTTAACTGATGGAGATCATTCATAATCATCGACTCATCAATTCTATATCCGGATTCTGTGCCCACAGAGAAGCATGATTTCTGGAGGGATGTTAAGCAGCCAAGTTTAAGTTTTTTCAGTGACGACGGAAGGAGATTATCATCCTCTTCATCAATTAATCCAATCTGTACAATTCCTGGACAATCAAAAATTTCAAGGGACTCGAGGGGCATCGGCAGCTGAAATCCTCCAAATGTCCTAGAGCCATTAGAACACCTGTAGGACCATGTCAGAGCTTCTAACCCCAAATCGAACATATCAAGATTCTCTATAGACAATGGAAGGTCAGGAATTTTCTTTAGTTTGGGACAGCAGACAATTTCAAAACTTTTGAGACGAGGGAACCATACGCAATCATCCGCACCATTCCATACCTCCCAGAGTGTAAGGTAACGAAATACAAGTTTCTCTAAAACTGGAAATTGTATGTCCTGATCGGAGTCGTCGCAACCCAAGCTTTTAATAGCTTTCAAGTGATCCAATTTTAGAAACTTAAGGCAGGGCATCTTCCACAGAGGGGGCAGCTCTTCCAAACTTGTACAACCATATAATTCAAGAGATTCAAGCCAAGAAAGACACGAAGTATCCATCCACGATGCGGGCCTACTACCTTTATAATCTGTAATCAAGAGTTCTCTAATCGTGTGAGGGGGTCGTAAAGCCGACAGAACCTCCTGTTGATCAAGGTCGTCCGGATTACTATGTACTTTACCCCAGCCCAGTCGCAATCTTGTGAGAGAACTTTTACTGACCAAGTTGACATTATTGGCCTCATCAAGACTCTGCACATTGGAAAGCCGTTTAATAGATAATTTGTGGAGATTAGCCATATTCTTCAACTCATCAATTCTATATCCTGGTCTTGTGTCCACATAGAAGCATAATTCCTGGAGGGATGTTAACTTTCCTACTTCAGCAATTGAGCGAAGGGCATTCTTCTCTACTCCGTATAGATGTATCAAGTTGGTCAACTTGCTTGTGTCTTCTGCCAGAATAATGGGATTGGTATAGGTACCAATTAGAACTTGCAAGAAGTAGAACTTACATATTGACGACAGCGGTCCACAATGACCTGAAATGTCGAGAAATCGTAGTTTTACAAAGTCACTGTTGCTTTCGAAACACTGCCCCCAAGCCTTTATAATCAATACTCGAATTCTTCTCGGTGATTTACAAGCACGTCGAATAAAATCATCCAGTTTTCGAGGATGCTCATCATACTGTATCCAGAGGGTTCGCAAGTGCTCGAGTTTGCACACCATGTTAGCTACATCATCTGGTTGAGCATCTCTACTGGTAATAGATATAAATATATGGCGGGTGGAATTCGAAATGGAACTTGGAGGGATATCTACAATTCTACAGCATTCATAGCGTGAGACATGGCAAGCAAGACCGTTCAGCATATCATGCATGGTATAATAAATGTCTTCTTCTGCCTCATAGAAAGATGATCTCCAATAGTTTTTTGTGTGAACATCAAAGAAAGATTTGTTGCACAACATATCAAAATAATCGTTAGCCATGTCCTCGTCCGAGCCCTCTGAACCATCCGAGTAAATTAGGCCTGCTGTCACCCACATGCAAACTAGCTTTTGCCTATCGAATTGATAATCTTGAGGAAATATGCCGCAGTAGGAAAAGCACCGCTTCAACTCTGGTGGAAGCATTACGTAATTGAGTGTCAGAGCCGGAATGAATTTGTCTCTTGAATGTCGTGGCATTTTCCATAATTCACTTTTTGAAATTCTCGCCCAGTGTTCTGGTTTCCGTCGACTCTCCAACGCTCCTCCGATTGACTTTGCTAGAAGAGGTACGCCATCCAATTTCTCCACTATTTCGTCGCCAATTTTTTTAAGCAGCGGGAATTTATCTGGGTTTTCACCAGCAAATGCATGCTCGTAGAGGAGGGAACGACATTCATCCTTTGACAAGCCTGGCAACATCATTGGCTCCATTGTGCCTCTGATTACGTTTGAGACCATCTCCGCAACTGATCTCAATCTAGTTGTCAATAGTATCCAGCTACCCTTTTGGCCTTTTAGCAATGGAGCACATAGTTTGTCCCACTCCGTCCGGTTATCGTCATCCCAAGCATCATCTAGGACGAGTAAAAATCTTTTGGATTGTAACATCTCCTTGAGCTTCACTGGTATCCGTTCCCATGGCCCAGATTCAGATTGGCCGGTTGAATACTCCAGAATTTTCTTCATAAGACTTGATGCATTGAAATCAGTTGAGACACATACCCAGATTTGGATGTCGAAGTGTTTCTTCTTTACGTTTTCAAAATGATCGAAGACTTGCTGAGCGAGCGCAGTCTTTCCCATACCACCCATCGCTACCAAAGGAAGGCAATGCACATTCTCACTCATCTGAATTTCGGATTCTTCCACCGACTCCCCCAGCAAAAACTGGATAATTTTCCTTTTTTCTTCCTCACGTCCCTTGAATGATATTTCAGGCAAAGGAGAGGTGATCCTACTTTGATTAGTCAACGGTAGAATCTCCTGCTGCATTTGTCCAGTGCCGATGCCACCCGTGTTCGTCACCAGTGTCAGAAAATTCCCGACGTCTGAAGCAGAAGTGTTCAAGTTCTTAACGCAAGTCCTTAATATCTCAAGAATAGGATCACTTTTCCGAAATCTTTCTGCAGCATTAACAGCTCTAGACAACATACTTTTGTCACTATCAGGTTTCTTCTCCAGTTCGCGATATTTCAGCTCATCCAGCACTTCTTCGGCCTCGCCGATCCCATTCCTGAACTGCCAAAGCCACTCCATTAATGCTGGATTAGAAGCTTCATACAAAGTTAAACTCTGTTCAGCAAAACCGACAACTGCTTGGATCTGAGGAAGTTTGCCTTTGAGGTTTCGCAATTCTTCTTGCAAGTCGGTTTTCCAATAGTACTGATCTTGCAGATAAGTAGTGGCTGCATCAATTAGTTTATTGATGACATAACTTGCAGCAGAATTCCCCAGTATCGGCAAGAATACGTCCATAGCTGCTGCTATTGATCAATGATTTTAGATAAATTAGACAGTATTCATAATCATTTTTCGTCTATTAAAAAACACACAGTGGCTGGGATCTCAGAAAAAACAAATCTACAATAGAAAAAGTAAAGGAAAAAAGGTAAATCATCTATTTGTCAACCAAAATTAAACTTGTTGACACAACTTACTCTAATCGTCAAGAACAAAAGGTAAATGAACAAACAAACAAAGCTTCAACTATCGATCAATGATTTAAGATAAACTAGATATTATTCGTGATCTTCAACTTCCTAGAAAACACATATATGACGCAGGTGGTGCAGCAAGATGGACGCTAAAAATCTTCCATGCGTGAGGTTAGGATAGAGGAGGCAAAAGAGAATCGAAGGAGAGGAGAATTCATCAACCAAAGATGATCTGCCTCTATATTTAAATGAAATCAAAATAAATTTTATTAATCAAAAATCAATCTATGAATTACAAGAGTCTAAGTCCATCTTTAAATAGGTTAAGGAAAGAGAAAGTTTCTTAACAAGTTAAGAAAGCTAAAAAAACTAAACAAACTTAAATAACTTTTTTAATGAAATAGAAAAGAAAAAAAAATAAAACTAAAATTTTAAAATTAGAAAATTCAAATCAAATCAAATTAATAATAAAATATTAATAAAATTCTAAATAGCAACAGCAACGTGCTATGGTCATGGCCTGGTCCACAGTCAGGCCGTGATGGGAACAACGACCGTGATGAAGATCACAACCCTATTGGGGACCATGGACAGACCGGAGTCCATATTAGAGATCCCATGTCAAGCCACAGATGATCCACATCCATATGGTAATCACATATAGGTCGTGGTAGACTCTAGGAGCTCCATTATGTTTTGTTCTAATCCAGAATGAAGCATATCCATGTCAGGGGGCCATGGAGATGTTGAAATCTTTATTTTGGAATTCAATTTCTCCTCATCATGATTTAGAGGAAGGTGGGATCGTATCTTATGATAAAAATTGATCAAGCTGATGAATACGCCTGCATCAATATATTAGCTGAGATCCAAGATCAATGAACAAACAAACAAAGTATTAAAATTAGCAACACAAACATAACAAGTATAAAGAGGAGTATATCAGATCTACTTGTTCACAATTAAACTTGTTCAAATAATAATAATAATCAATAGGCTTGTTCACAACTTTCCTCTAATTTGCAGGGGAAAAATAAATAAATTGATATCATTCATGTTAGCATTACTAAGTATAGAGGGAAAAGAGGTGATTCGCGTTGTATAAGAATTTGGGTGAAGAATAGAGGAGCTAAGACGTGTACGCGAAGCAGAGACTATGTGTCCTTCACGAAGAACATCCACGGCACAGTTGAAATTTGGTTTGTGAATTAATGAATGACTTTTCATTGTTGTAATCGTCCTTCCTATGACAAACTATGAATCACAATATCTTCTTCTTAGAAAAAATAGAATGAAGAACTTGGAACGCATGAGAAATCTGTAAGTGTTTACAACTTTTTATACACTCATGCACTTTGTAATCAGATTAACAATGGTATCAGAGCACTGTAAAATTAGATTACAATTATGCATGAGTCGAGGTTCACGGGTTTATCGCGATGAAGACGATGAACAGTGGAAGAAATTTCAAAAATAAGAGTTTTGTGTCACAGTGTCAAGTAAGCGGTTATGCGACTCCCCGCTGAGAGCAGCGAGTACGATCTTGTGTGCGCTTGGTGTCGAGCCGTCTGAAAGAGGAAAGAAAAGAAATCACGAGTGCGGTGTTCGGGCATGTGGTGCTCGACCGGAGTCTGTTTCTGCCTTGATCCTTAGTAGTCCTCATTTGTGAATGTAGTGCTCGGCTACCTGACCATGGTGTTTGGGCAAGTGGTACTCGACACAGAGCATATATGCATAGTCCTCGGCCTACAGTGCTTGACACGCAATGCAAATGCAATACTTGGCATACGGTGCTCGGCGGCACATATGTGGTGCTCGGTTGTGCAGTTGTGGTGCTCGAGCTTGTGTTGCTCGACACAGAGCGCGCTATGGTGCTCAAGCTCATGGTGCTTGGGTCGTTGCACGAACGCACATGGTGCTCGGCTAAGAAAAGCACAGTGCTCGGTTGAGGATTGGGAGGTGCTCGGGCATGTACACAGGTGCTCAGGCAATGCGATTTTAGTACTAAGGAATATGTTTCTCAAGTGCTTGAGAAAGAGCGCAAGGCCTGCATGGTGTTCGGGACTAAGCTGAGTCAAGTGTGGTCAAGTCAACACCTAGTTAAGACCCATTTAGGTATTTGACAATGGTCGACTAACCTCATAACTGAAGAGCCGAGTAGTTGATTGAAACATGGACTCGACATAAACAACTCAGAATAAGCTTAGTTAGCTAAGGAAGGTGCTTGGGGCGTTGCATGTGCTCGAGACATGCTAAATTGGTTTTGGCAGAGGTTGAGTCAAGATTAACTAAGGGGCACTCGATTAAAATCCAAGATGATTTGGAATTTATTTTCGAAGTTGACAATTATCAGTCCGGTTGACTAGTATGAGATATCTATCAACCGAAAACTCCTGAAATCAAGAAGATTGATTATTTGTATTGGTTCTATGCCTATATAAATTGAATTAAGCAAGTTTTGTATTGGTTAATTAGTTTTGTACTAATTTTGTTAATTTCAATTTCAGATGGCACAGATAATCTGTACAATGACTCATTGTGTTATGAAATAAGCTAAGAGAAGCTATCCAGAAGATAATTTATAATTCTACTTATGGAGTCAGCGGACACATAGGGAGACTAGATTGTCTTTTCTGGAGACTCGAGATGCAGGAGTTTATGATCTTGGACAACTATTGGATTTGAGTGTTGGTGCGTTCTTTATCAAACAATCTCGGTGTAGTAGCACATTACGTATGGGGCCACTACGAAGGGCGCATTACATATGCTGAGCTATGTATAGAGCTAGTTCACCATGTGGATTAGGAGGATCATGTTGATATTGAGAAAGATCCAAAGGAGTATCCTGAAGAGGATTCGAATGTGGGATCTAATCTTGAAGCTGGTCAGCCTAAGTATGCTCTAGTAGAGCTTAGAAAGATACATTTTGTAATCATTACTACTATGTTAGTTTTTATCCTAGTGGGAGTAGTAATGACCTATCTAGTCTATTAGAGAGTTGTTTAGGTTATAAATAAAGAGTGTTATATGTTAACAATCTTTATAAAAGTATGTTACGTGTTAACAAACTTTTAAATGAAATGTTATACGTTCATTTTTTAGTTAATATCATGATTAGTTAATTGAATAAAATGATTAGTTAATTTTATATTTAATATTATGAGTTGTTAATGATTAGTTCATTAGATGGGATATATGTAATATAAATGATCAATGTTGGTTAGATTAGAACATACAAATGATGAGTGGAAACATAGTTTTCTCTTATTTTGTAAACTAATTCAGATTATGCAAGGATTTCTCACACCATGTTAACTATGACATCTCACACTATGTTGAATTGGAGGTGGAGAGAGTTGAATCCGCAATGATTTCTGGATAAGCTTATGTGGTTGTCGATTTTGGTGGATCATCAAGATTGAGGAAGAAAAGATGGTTTAAAAAGGGAAATGAAAAGGCGAAGGAAGTTGTTGCTGTTAGATCGAGCCCAATCAAGAAGATTGGAAAGAAACATAAAAGCAAGATGACTTTTTTAATTGTGGCAAAAAGGGTCACTTCGCTCGGGAATGTTCTAAGCCGAAAAAGATAAATCCAGTATTAGCTTTTATTCCTGAGCATAATGTTGCTAGTTCGGTATTGTTAGCTAATTCTTATCTTTTTGTGAATTATAGATTCGAAAACAACAAACCATATAACCCAAGAGCGAGTTACATTCATAGAGTACTGTCGAGTACCAGCTGACAATAAGCATATCTATGTAGGAAACGATGCAAGGATTGAAGTTAAAGGAATTAACACTTATAAACTCAATCTTCGTGGTGGACTAACCTTGTTTTTACATGATGTCCTTTATGCTCCTGAAATTCGACGGAATTTAGTTTCTGTAATATGTTTTCTTAACTTGAGATATTGTATGAATTTTTACAGTTGTTGTGTAGAACTTCAAATTGACTCTATGTTAATTGGATATGATTTTTTAACGAATGGTTTCATGGTTTTTGATGTAGAATGGGATGTCAATTTGTGGAAATGATAGTTGTTTTTCAAACATTGCTCTTTCTAGTAATGCGGAAACAATTGATGAGGTTTTGCATGCTAGATTAGGGCATATAGAACAAGAAAGAATGAGTCAGTTACAAGGGGAGTCTATTGGGCTCTCATGCTAAGATTGACTTGTCTATATATAAGTATTGTTTTATGGGAAAAACAATTAGGAAACCATTTGGTAAGGTTATTAGGGTTGAATCTCCATTGCAATTAATTCATTCATATGTTTGTGGTCCAATGAATGTGAAGACTAGACATAGAGCTTCTTATTTCATTACTTTTATTGATGATTTCACTAAGTATGGTCATGTGTATTTGATTTCTCATAAGTCCGAAGCATCAGATTGCTTCATTCATTATATGAATGAAATTGATAATTAATTGGATGGTAATGTTATGACCTTACGCACTGATCGTGGAGGTGAATAATTTTCAGATCAGTTCAAGACAATTTGCAATAAAACAGAGACTATTAGACAACTAACAATCCCAGTAACTCCACAACTAAATGAGGTTGCTTAAAGAAAAAAAATAAAGCTTTTTTTGAAATGGTTAGGTCTATGATGGCTTAGGTTAATTTGTCAATTTCCTATTGGGGAGTGGTTTATATACTTAACAAAGGTCTTCTAAATCAGTTCCATCTGTCTCATATGAACATTTGACAGATAAAAAATTAAATTTGAGTAATTTGAGACCCTGGAGGTCAGCTGCTTATGTTCATAAAAGTTTTCACAAATATGAAAATTTAATACCTAGAGGTAAGAAATATATCTTTATAAGATATTATGACACCTCCAAAGGTTATATTTTTATTGGTGAACAACAAGATAGAACTATCTTCGAAATAGAGTCGAGAGATGTAACTTTTCTCGAAAATGAGTTCTCAAATAGAGGTGATATTAATAAAACAGTTCCTCTGTTTGAAAAGAATAAGACATTATCAACAAGAGAGGTATCACAAGGGAAGTCTGAATCTAGTCAATTGAGTGAGAGTAATTTGCCTAGTCATGAGTTGACTTCTCAACATCCTAACTTACGAAGAAATGTTCATAAGATCAAACATAAGAAGAGATTTAATATTGAGAATGACGCATTAATGACACTCCCTGTTGACGATGATGAATCTCAATCAATTGAGGAAGCCTTGGGATATAATGTTAGAAAAAAATGGAAAATTACAATGGAAGAAGAAATGGAGTCTATGATAAATAATTATGTTTGGGATTTAGTCGATCTTCTTTTAGGCCGAAGGGCTATTAGGAATAAATGAATTCTTAAAATTAAGAGGAATGCAGATAGATCGATTAAGCGATACAAAACTGATTTTGTTGAAAAAGGATATACTCAATTGGAGGGTATTATTTTTGAAGTGACATTTTTTCATGTTGTGAAATTTGTGTCAATAAGGGTCATTTTGGTTTTAGTGACACATTATGATATGGAATTGCATTAGATGAATGTAAAAATAGTTTTTCTTAACAGTGAGTTTAACGAGGAAATCTATATGGTGCATCAAAAAGATTTTATTGCTAAAGGCTAATAGGATAAAGTATGTAGATTAAAATTTGGATACATTGGCTAAAACAATCATCAAGAAAATGAAACATAAGATTTAATGAAGTTGTTTTATCTTATGGTTTCGAAATAATCAATTTAGATCATTATATTTTCTTAAAAAAAGAAAAAAGAAAAATATATTATTTTATCATTATATGTTGATGATATACTAAAAGCAAAAAATGACATAAAGTTTGTGATTGATGTCAAAGAGTGACTGTCATCACAATTTGATACAATGGATATGAAAGAAGCTAAGTACATCTTAGGTATGAAGATCATTAGAGATTACTTTAAAAGACTTTTGGTTTATCCCACGAGATTTATATAAATAAGATATTATAATATTTTAGCATGTCTGATTGCAACATATAATAGCCACCTATAGTAAAAGGTATTGTTCTGAGCAAGAGTATATGTCCTAAGACTCCTGAGAAAATAATTGAGATGAAGAAAAAAATATATGTCAGTGTTACAGGTAGTTTGATGTATATTATATTGTGTACACGATCATATATAAGCTATATTGTTGGCTTAGTCAGTCGATTTTAGTCAAACCCATGACCGAGACAATCGAAGGCGGTGAAGGATATTCAAATATCTGAAAGTGACAACAAATTATTGTTTCTATTTTCAAGAATCAGATATAAGCCTAAAAGACTATTCAGATGCAGATTGGGCTAGGGACCTAGATGATAAAAAATTCATATAATGCTTTACTGTCTTGCTGAATGGTGACACCATCTCATGGAACAATAAGAAACATGCTTGTATAACTTTGTCAACAATGGAAGCTGAATATATGGTATGTTCAACGGTTGTGCAAGAGGTTGTCTGGTTAAGAAAGTTCCTGAAGCATCTAAAGATTGCTGAAGATAGTGGAAGTTCGGTGACTGTCTACTATGTCAGTCAAACTGCTATAGCCTTTTCGAAGGATCTCAAATATCACAGTAAGGGCAAACACATAGCTATAAAGTATAACTTTATAAGAAATATTATTGCTAAGAAGAAGGTGATTTTTCAGTACATCTCTACACGTGCTATGCTTGCAAATTCTTTTACTAAGTTAATGACTATAGAGTCATTTCAAGGACATGTGAAGTCTTTGGGACTCAGAGAATGTAATAAAATTGTAATGACAATCATATATTATAAAATGATTTAGTTGTGTTATTACATTCAAATAAAGTCTCGGTAAGCATATTGATAGATTAAAATTGATCCTCTCACATGGGTAATCATCTATATTTGTTGAGTATGAATATGGATATGATCTTGCTTATGGGTAGCTTGGGTAGTTATATGTAAAGAGAAACATACCTATAGATTGGGGTCGCCTTGATAATAGTATCAAGATGAGATCATTTGTAGTAATGATCGAAGTAAATGAATCCACCATTTACTAAATCTGTTTAAAATCATATTATAATTCATGAGTTGAATTCAATATTAAGCATTGAGAATGTTTAGATCGAAATCTATATGATGCTAATTTGTGGAAAACATACGCTCTTTATGATAAAGAGAATAACATCTTAACATGTGATTTATACCACATGTGCTATAAGGATAATAAGGAGAATGGATCTCTGCTTCTCTGCTATGTGAGTCCTTAAAATTATATGTTAATCTCGGTATATTTCTTGAATGACTATTTAGCTGTCTACTTGAAGTTTTAATTAAGGTCTACTATTTTAGCATGTAAATCTATTGACTATGGATGATTCGGTCTATGGAACATGACTAAGAAAACGACTGATTAAAATGAATGAATTCTAGCTAAAAAATAAGATTAAATGGATTTACATCTTATGAGGTGTATTTATTGGTCGACTCATTTCTGTTTAATATGGAAATGCAATTGTGAATATAAGAGATATGAACATGCTCTTGATATGATGATCATTGTGAGAGATTAGAAATATTCATATTGATGTAAATGATTTAATATGAGTAAATAGCAAGATGGGATCTTCTAGATAATGGTTGTGTGCCACCTGGAGACGTGGTTGAGTGTCATTTGAACTTGGAGAGTGACTAAGTGTCATTTGGTGAGCAGCTAAGTAAGGTGTAATAACTTTTTTAGCATTTATCGCTCAATCAGCAGCTACGTAAGGTGTAACAATTTTCTTAGCATTTATTACTTGGGATACTTGTTGTCGCATGAACTATTTTTCCTAAGTATGAATTGGATGTTCAATCTAGTCTTTGTGACTATGAATCTCTGTTATTATCTAGTCTTTGTGACTATGAACCTTTGTGTTTATCTAGCTTTGTGACTGTGGACCTCTGTTTTAATTGGTCTTTGTGATTATATAGTCTATATAATCATTTGTCTTTGTGGCATAACTTAAACGAGTGGAAGATGTTGTCATTAATTCATCAGTTATTGCTATGTGCAGCAATTGCATACATTAAGTGTAGAAAATGCACTTAGTGGATTGAGGTTATAAGGAGACGTGGGAAATGAAGAGCCGCAAATTCTGCATATAAGATCCGTTCAAGTGTATAGGGAAAAGTGGTGATTCTCATTGTGTAAGAACTTGGGCGAAGAACGGAGGAAGTGAGACGTTGTGTACGTGAAGCAGAGACTGCGTGTCCTTCATGAAAAACATTCAAGGAACAATTGGAATTTGGTTTGTGAATCAGTAAAGAATTTTTCGTTGTTCTAATTGTCCTTCTTCGATAAGCTACATATCGCAAGATCTTCTTCTAAGAAGAAACAGAACGAAGAACTTGGAACACACTAGAAATCTATAAGTGTTTATGGTTTTTTATACACTCATGCATTTTGTAATCAGATTAACAATTCATGAGACTATTAGTAAGATTACGATATGCATGAATATACAAAAAACTGAAAATTGCTTATAGATTTCTTAGCGATTACTTAAAACTTCCTGTTCTGCAAAGAAGGAGAGCATGCGATCTTTGCTCGTTGTCCGAAGAACGATTACCAAAATCGAAAAATTCTTCTTGGTTCACAAACTAAATTCCAATAGTGTCTCAGATGTTCTCTCTCTTTCCGTACATTTTTCTTCTTGCACTCTAATCATTTTATAGCATGGACAGTTTCTTGTCGAAAGACCTTTCATCTCTTTCTTAACGCATTGGTTGCACAACGTATGCACAACCATGATGCTTGAAGTCTTAGCTGCACAACGTATGCATAACCACAATACTTAATGCATTGACTGCGCAACTAGTGCACAGTAATGCTAACAGAGACATTCGAAAGAGAAGGAGAAAGATATAGTCGGAATACAAAAGAAAAAATTGATCAAGAAAATGGTAAAGAAAATACAAATTAGCTTGCTTACCTTGTTGAAGCTGTATAGAGCTCGAGTGCTATCTTGTTGGATAAGTAGAAGAATCAAGAAAACCGATTGAACAAATGTGTAATAGTAGCTCGGATCTCAGAAACAATTGCAAAGGCAGATTGCATGAAATTTCCTGGTCGAACCTGAACAGAGCTGGAATGCTAATGTAGTTTTCTCTCAGTGGTTTCCATTTACACTGTTGGCCCCAGCTTTACACTTATTGCCCTTGGACTGGAGTTGTCCTATCGTTGACGTCGAACAGAGCTCAATGGCATCCAGCTAGACGTTGAACAGGATGATCCATCGTGACTGATTGATTTTTCTTTCCTGTCGAATAATTGGGTCTGTCTGCCAATAAAAAAACTGGAGATCCATTAGGTCTGACGTAGTCTTTTGATTAAATTGTAATTTTTAATTAATTATTTTATTATATATAATAAATAGAAAGAGAAATAAAACATATAATTTAAAAATCGCGAGTTCGAATCTTCAAATCTCAAAATAAGCTTTTAGAAAGTAAAATAAGACTGATTACTCATGTTTGATTTTTTTGAAATACTTAATTTTTAACAAACGAGTTATTATTTATTGTAAGATATAACTACGTTATTACACTTTTAATCACTATTTAACAGTAAATTAATCTAACGCTGAGTATTGTTTATCATGTCACAACTTCTTCGTATTTACTGATACGTGAAACTGACTTATAATTAAAGAGTGTTATATTTATAGTTATGTCTTATTTATTGAGTACAGTTGATATTCCAAGACATTACATTTTGGCATTGCCGCATGAAGAAAATATTACATCTCAGCATAGCCAAATGAGGAGGCATTGCGTCTCGGCTATATTATATTCCGTCTCGGCTGTATGACATTCCAAATGCATTACGTCTCGACTATATTATATTCCGTCTCGGTTGTATGACATTCCAGATGCATTGCGTCTCGGCTGTATGATATTCCAAATGTATTGCATCTCGGCAAGACAAGTGACGTGACATTCATCAAAGTCAAGATGTCCAACAAGGCATTCTCCAACGGTCCCACCCGACAATGAGACATATGCCCATGCCTTCCTCAAGGAAGCCTTTCCACCGTATTAATGGAGCTCTGTCTCCCATCAACCACACGGGAAGCATTAATTGCCCTCCATATGCGACAACATTTATGAAGGTAATGTCCTCTATTATCTCTAAAAACGACAGGTCATCCCTTCACCGCACCATGCCGCCCACGCCCTTCGTACCGCTCCATAGGGATATCTCTTCTTATATAAGGGCAATTAGAGGAGGAGGCGCTCGGAAAACATCTAAACTCTTGCTCCTTTGCCTTCTTTACTTCTCCTCTACACACTAATCCCTGCCTCAAGCGTCGAAGGGACTTTGCCGAGATCTCTCTCGGCACCCTTAATCGCTTTTCTTCTCTGCAGGGTTCATCTCGGCAGGCCGTGATGCGCCATTCGACAAGCGCTGAGACGATGTCAAGCAATTCGAGACAACACACTCTCCGCTTCGGCACTCCCGTCGCATCAGCAATTCATCCGAATCACCGGTCCTTGTCATTTTCGCAACTAGACACCTCAGCATCTCAGTGTCAGCCGAAACATAATTGACGCCGTCTGTGGGAACTCGTAAACACAACTGAGACAGAGATAGGAGACCAAGGAGAGAACTCCGGCAACCGAAACTCTACCGAAGGAAGCATGACAAGGGAAAGCATTATCGCCCTCGTCAAGACTACCATGGAGGACGTCCTACGCGAACACTTCTCTAGGGGTCTTGCTCCGATGTCGACGTCCCCCAGCCCGGTTCAAGCCCCAACACCAGCACTTGCTCCTTCGACTCCGACCCCACCAAAGGCAATTCCAATAATATCATTGTCGGTCGAGTCATCATCAACGGCATCTCTACAAGAGTCCTCTGAAGAGGTGTCGTCCTATACATTGCCCGAGAGAGATCCCAAAAAGGGAAAAGCTCCATTGACCAGCATGGGCTCTCCCCTCTCCCCCAGTATTATAGCCAAGAGAGTCCCCAAATACTTCAAGTAGTTATCTGTCGGGGAGTACAATGGTTTCACCGACCCAGAGGAGCATCTAGGACGATTCGAGAAAGCCGCCCTGCTGCATAACTACATTGATGGAGTAAAGTGCAAAGTCTTCTCCATCACTCTAATAGGATCTGCACAAAGGTGATTTGACCGGCTTCCCCAAGGATCCATCAACTCCTTTGAAGAACTCTCCTCTCTTTTCCTCTAACACTTCGCCAATAGCAAAAGGTACCATAAAACTGCTTAGTACCTTTTGTCTGTCAAGTAAAGAAGTCATGAGTCTTTAAGGGAATATATACACCGATTCACCGTGGATGTCTCAGGTGTTTCGCCCAAGATGATAGTCAATGCCTTCTCCCAAGGCCTAGTGCGGGGAGACTTCTCGAAGTCCTTGATGAAGAGACCTCCGCCTCACTTTGAAGCCTTGTTGGGACGAGCCGAGGCATACATAAATTTGGAGGAGGCCAAGAGAGCGGCGGATGAACAGAGAGGCGTAGGGGAGTCTAGCAAACATCATCTGCCACGCACGAACAAGAAAGCCCTCATCCCGGCGTCGGCTTGTCCTCCCCGAATCCCTCATACTTATGCTCCACGGTTGGCCAGACATAAGGTAATTCATGTAGTACATGAGACTGCTCAGCATCAATAATGCCAAGTCAGTCCCGCCCCTTCTGTGCTTTCCATCAAGTATACGACCACTCCACCCTAGAATGTCGCCACCTGGTCGAAGAGATCAGACAAGTAATGCTGGAACAGTAGCAAAGTTTTAATGTCCAGCCTAGATTTTCGTGGATAGAAGCAAGGCCAGAGCCGAGGAACCATGCTCGACGAATCCCTCCGAGGCACTCGCCAACCCTCACCGGAGGAGTCGAATAGGCGAGCCAAGACTCCGTGGAGGGCCAGGGAACCTTCCCCAAGGTAGCTAGCTCCTCGACAAGATTCGCCGAGAGACCTCTCCAACACTCCACACCGAGGTGTTGGTGCAGTAGGCACCTAAGTCGAACCTGAGTTTTGATTATAGCAAACGATACAAAGTTAAACTTATATTGTTATCTCACGAGCTAAATCGAGTGTGCAGAAAAGTACTAAAACTTGAGTTGAAGGCTAGCGACACCCGGAGGAAGCGACGGTGGTCGGGCGACACTCGAGTGACTTCGGAGGAAGTCGAAGGAATCGAGTGGAAGGCCAGAAGCAAGAACCCCAAAGTAAGTATCGAGGTAAGCTCGTGTGTGTGAGCATAAGTGAGGTCGTATCCTCCTTACGGGGATGGTCTTAAGCGTAGATCCGACCAAAGACATCCCATGGATGGTCTAGGTCGAGATCAGACGGTCGGTAGCCATCGAAATATTGTTTTTGTTAAGCTAACTTGTGATTTCATTAGCATCGATCATTGCCCTTCATCGATCGACTCATCGAGAGTGTTGCGACTCGTGATCTGCCATCGGTCGGTGATGATGGCCATCGATCGGTGATGGTCAAGGATCGACGTCAAGCCTTATCACCTCATTCCAAGGAGCTTTGTGCCCATTTATGATTGGTTGAAGACCCATTCGATGAGGGGCTCAAAGGTATAAAAGGAGGGTTTCTCCTAGGGTTTTTCATCAATTAAAAATGCCTCCAAGTGCTTTCGATAAGCTACGACTCTCCGACATCCCTACGATGAAGCGCTGCTGAGACGACGACTAGAGCTTCAACCTCCAACCTTCGAAGTCGTCGGTAACAAAAGTGTTTATTGTATTTCATTTTACTTGTCTTGTAAGATTTCATTATAAAGAGGAGAGGGGGAGTGTCCCTCTACCTTGTGCTTTTGTGTTTTCGTGTATCCAATTAACTCCTACCTCCAACAAGGAGGAGTTCTTTAGTATTTTGCCCTCCGTGCGTGGTCAAGGACCACTAGGGCCTTGGATTAGTAGCCTTCGGCTACGAACCAAGTAAAACCCTCGTGTCTATTGTTTCTTGTATTTTATCTTCTATTGTGTCTACTCGTGTTTTAACGAACGAAGTCGAAAGAAAGTTTTTATCGCTATTCAACCCCCCCTCTAGAGATCCGCTCGATCCAACAATTGGTATCAGAGCCGGGGGTGCTAAGATTTAGTGAAACCACCAATCTAGTTTTTCTACAGATTTTTTTCTCTTTTTATTTCTGTTTATTTCAATTTTTTTTAGATCTTTCATTCGTTGAGTTTTTCTCCCGCACTACTAATTCAAGACGCGAGTCTTGGTACATTTCGATCGTTTGTGTTGTTGTTAGGTTTTTTTTTCTTCTTCATTCTCTTGTTTTTTGTATCAATGGCCCATCTCGAAGGTTTTAGCACCGTCCGACCTCCGTTTTACAATGGAGATGACTTCCGTTATTGGAAGGGTCAGATGGAGTGCTTCTTTAAGACCCAAATCGAGATGTGGATCATAATCCAAACGGGATTCACACTTTCGACTAACGGAGTGGGTGAATCTTTGGATTATGACCAATGGACCAATGCTACAAAAAAGACAAGTCGAAGTCGATGCCAAGGTGACTCAAATCCTCCAATGCGGCTTGTCCAAGGAGGAGCTTAATCGCGCCAGCCCCTTCATTAGCGCAAAGGATCTCTGGACAAAACTAGTGGAGCTACACGAAGGGACCGACGAAGTCAAGGTATGTAAGTGTGATCTCTTGTTCAATAGATTATATAATCTAAAAATGCAAGAACACGAGACGGCGACGCAACTACATGCTCGAGTTCAAGATATCGTCAACAACCTACACGCAATCAGACAAAAGGTCAAAAACCGTGACCTTATCAGGTATGTACTAAACTCTTTTCCTAGGACCACCTTGTGGGCATCCATGGTCGATGCCTACAAGGTCTCCAAGGATCTTTCAAAACTTAGGTTAGATGAGTTGTTTTCGGATTTCGAACTCCATGAATAGTCTAACTTGGAACCCGAGAAGGGTATAGCACTTTCTGCAGGTTCGAAGAAGAAAACCGCGAGCAAGCCACCCCCGAAGGAGGAAGAAGATGAGTCAGATTCGGAGGTCAACCCGGAAATGGAGGCCGAACTAGTCAACCTAGTTCGGAGGATGGTCAAGGGCCGAAAGCGAACCGTCACTTGACCCAACGAAGGTAAGCCTAAAAGTTCTAATGTTAGGTGTTACGAATGCAACAGGTTTGGACATATCAAGTCTGAATGTCCGAAGCTCAAGAGCAAATCACCGAAACACAAGAAGGCACTCAATGCTACGTGGGAAGAAGCGTCTGAGGAAGAAGACGATGATCACGTCTTCATGGCTAAACCGGTTGAATCGGAGACGGAGTCGGAACCAGAGCACGAGTCTAAAATCGAAGACAAATCGGATTGCGAAGCTCTATTCAAGACAAGCCACGGATCCGCATCCGGTTCAAAAGATACACTTAAGTTAAGTCAATCTCTTATTAGTACGCTTTATAGTGCAATTAAATTCTTAACTAGGAAATTAGCTAAGTCCGAGTCCAAGGTCGAGACCCTGGTTGAGGAGGTTAAACTCCTCAAATACGAGGTCTCCCTAACCTCTTCGACTAGTCGAGTTCGAGAGGAGGACTCAACTCGGGTTGAAAAGCTCGAAGTTGAGAACTCACTCTTGAAGAGTCAAGTCGAAGATCTTAGGAACACGTTGGAAAGGTTTACTTTGGGATCCAAAGGACTTGACCTCCTACTTGAATCGCAAAGGGTCGTGTACAACAAGGTCGGACTAGGGTTTAGCTCAATTACGACCAACAAGTGGTATATGTCGATTGTAAGTTGACATAAAAAACGTGTCCAAGCATGGGTCCCTAAGACCGCTTTGATTTCAAACTTGGGATCGAACCAGTACTGAGTTTCCAAGGACCAAATCCACTGTGTGGAGAGACCAAACCGATTCAACGGTCCAGGGGGAGCGAGTACAAAACTTGTTTGTGCTTTAACTTAGAAATTACATGCTTAGGTTCTTTATTTATTTTGATTTTTCTTTTTAGAATGGTTAGATAGGACTATAACTCATCAAAACTTGGTAACATAGTACCAGGATGCGGCGAGATGATAGTACGCTAGGAAAGCGGAGTCTCGTGTATTCGGGCTAGATAAGGCATATCTAGTTTGGTGCACTTGACCGAGTGGAAATAGCTAAAGCTACCTCGCCGTATCCTAGACTAGTTAGACCAGGAAGTGGTAGGTGAGTCAAGTCTCTATTTTCTTGAAAATGGCTTTGTCTAAGGAAGTGGTCGTTTTTCCGATCAAAGAAGGTCTCTGTGCCTCGCCACGACCTGGAAGTCATGATCTTGAAAAGGTGACTTGATGAGCCTAAGGTCAAATCCGAATCTAACGCAAAATTGACAAGTGTTCAAATCATTAAATTTAAATCAAGTAAAATTGGAAGTCATCTCACAAGAACATATAAGGTTAACATGCTTGATCATATAGACATGGGTGAGATGATTTAGGTTTAATAATTTTCAACCAACCTTTAATAATTCCAATATCCGATCCAACTACCTTGCGTGTAGGATCAACGGATGTTGGACAGTGGTTGCTCCCGACACATGACCGGGGATCAACTCAAGTTTTCGAAGCTTCGATTCAAACGACAAGGATTGGTAGCCTTCGGAAACAACGACAAGCTCAAAATCATCGGATCAGGTGATATTGAGCTCAACTCTAACTTTATTATTCAAAATGTCTTATTGGTAAAAAATTTTCAATATAATTTACTTAGTGTAAGCCAATTGTGTGATAATAACTATAAGGTCATATTTCTAGAAAATGAATGTGTAATTAATACAAATGAAACTTCTAAAACAATTCTTAAAGGAACCAGAAATAACAATATTTATACTATTAATTTAACTAACTCCTCAACCAAGTGTCTCATGACACAGCAAGAGGAATCTTGGTTGTGGCACCGACGACTCGGTCACTCACACCCAAGACTCATCCACAAGATGAGTCAGAGTGACTTAGTCAGAGGTTTGCCTAACCTCAACAACTTGGATAATAAAATATGTAATGCTTGTCAACAAGGTAAACAATCTAGGACACAACATCAACTAACTAATCAAGAACGAACCAAAAGTATTCTTGAGCTCCTACACATTGATCTATTTGATTCACACAGAGCTAAGTCACTTAATGGGAGTCAATTCTGCTTAGTCATAATTGACAACTATTCTAGATTTACTTGGGTTAGGTTCATCAAACACAAAAGTGATACCCTAGATCAATTAATCAACCTATTTTAACTAATAGAAAATCAACAAAACTTTAAAATCAAAAGACTTATGAGTGATCATGGTGGTGAATTCGAGAACCACAAGTTTACAGAATTCTGTAACCTAAATGTATACCACCATGAGTTCTCATGCCCTAGAACTCCACAACAGAATGGCCTGGTAGAACGTAAAAATAGAGCCCTACAAGAAGCTACTAGGACAATGTTAAACGAGTATAACCTACTTGATAGGTTTTGGGGGAAGCCGTTAGTACGGCGTGCTATGTCCAAAATATGATCCTTATGGTAAAGAGGCACCTTAAGACCTTGTACGAGATTTATCACGATAAAATACCTAACATCAAGTACTTTAGGATATTTGAGTGTAAGGTACATATCCTAAACACTAAGGATTACCTAGGAAAATTTACATCCAAAACCTCAACCGGAATCTTTCTAGGATACTAGACTACGAGTAGAGCTTATAGAGTATATAACCATGACACCCTTAGGGTGCGTTTGGTTCAAGTAATCATACATAACCTTAGTTATGTGATTACCAGGGAATAAAACATAACCTTGGAATAAAGTATAACCTTAGATAAAAACCTTGTTTGGTTGGAGGTTTTAATATATAACTTAGTTTAACATTTTACTAAATTATCCTTTGTCTTTGTTCAATTAATTCGATGACGATGACAGAAATATTAATGACGACGGCAGCGATCTGCCATCAGCAGTGCCCCGCCGATCGACGGTGGCGATGACCGACCAACGACCGACCGGCGACAGTGGTGACCGACCGCCGACGACGACGGTCGACCGACCGGTGGCGACGAAGGTGGTCGATCGATCGGCGGCGGGAACGACGATCGGTCGACCGGCGGGAACGACGATCGGTCGACCGGCGGCGACAACGATGGGCGATCGATTGGCAGCGACGGTGACGGCCGCCGTCGACCGCCGATCGGCGATGGGCGGCGGTGGCGGCGATCGGCCAACGATGGCGATGGCGGCGGCGAGCGGCCGATGGCGTCGGTGGCAGCGGAAAGTGCGGCGGCGGTGGCGCCGGCAGCGGCAAAATGGCGCCAGCGTCGTGGCGGCAATAATTGACATTTAATATATTGCTAGGGGTAATATTGGAAAAAAGTTTCCTTAACCCCAGGAATCAACAAAAACCTTGGTTCTCCAAGGTTTTCCGATTCCCCCTAAAAAGGTTTTTGTTCATAACCAGGTAATGAACAATTACCAGGTAATTGTTTATAACCTAAACCAAACAAGATTTTTATTGATAACCTAACAAGGTTATCAACAAAAACCCCCAACCAAACGCACCCTTAGAGTCGAGGAGACTATCAATGTAGTGTTTGATGAAGGACATGAACCGACAAAACCCCCGGCAACCCCAATTAGCGAGCGGATTCATACCAGACTCAACTCCGATCCGGAGATCGAGTCTAGTATTAATCCTAACCTAAGTCAACCAAGTCATCCTATCGACCAAGTGATAGGTGACTCTAACCCAAATCGAACTAGGACTCAAACTAGTCATCCTATCGACCAAGTGATAGATGACTCTAACCCAAATCAAACTAGGACTCAAATGAATCACCCTATCGACCAAGTAATAGGTGATCCAAGCCTAGGAGTTCGAAATAGAGCCTCATACCGAAACCTTAGTCAAATCTCCTTGATTTCCAAAATTGAACCCAAAACTATTGACCAAGCTCTTCTTGATCCCGATTGGATTATTGCAATGCAAGAAGAGCTAGCTCAATTCACTAGGCACGAAGTATGAGAATTAATACCACCACCTAAAGATAAAACAATCATTGGAACAAGGTGGGTATTTAGAAATAAACTTGATGATAAAGGTGAAGTAGTTATAAATAAAACTAGGTTAGTCGCTAAAGGTTTTAGTCAAGTCGAAGGTTTAGATTATGACGAGACCTATGCCCCAGTAGTTAGATTAGAGTTCATTCAAATGTTATTAGCATATGCTGCACATCGAGGATTTAAGTTGTTTCAAATGGATGTAAAGTCGACATTCTTAAATGGATATATTAAGGAGGAGGTTTATGCTAGTCAACCCCCCACAATTTCTAAAGCCTATATAAATCCGACCATGTCCTTAGATTAAAGAAAGCTCTCTATGGACTCAAACAAGCTCCTCGAGCTTGGTACGAGAGGCTTTCGATTTATCTTAAGTCCAAAGGGTTTAACTAAGGCCTAGTCGATCCAACCCTTTTCGTAAAAACCATAGGTAAAGACATATTCATAGCCCAAATCTACGTAGATGATATCATCTTCGGAACCACCAACTCGATTCTACTAAATGAATTCATTTCACTTATGGAAAGTGAATTTGAAATGAATTTAGTAGGTGAGTTGAGTTTCTTCTTAGGTCTACAAATTAAACAAACTAAAGATGGGATATACCTACACCAACGCAAATATACTAGGGAATTAATTAAATGCTTTGGAATGCAAGACGCTAAAATTATTAATACCCCAATGACAACGAATGTAAATATAGAAGAAGATGTAACCGGAAATTCAATTGACTTAAAATACTATAAGAGCGTAATAGGGAGTCTCCTTTACTTAACTGCAAGCCGACCTGATATCTTATTTGCAGTAAGTATGTGCGCAAGGTTCCAAACCTGTGCCAAGGAGTCTCACCTAACTCTAGTCAAGCGTATCCTTAGATATCTAAAGGGTACACTTAATGTCGGTATTTGGTACCCTAGATCTACTGAGTTCGAACTAACCGGCTACTCTGACTCGGACTATGCCGGTAGTAAGCTCGATAGAAAGAGTACGAGTGGTTGTTATTAACTTCTCAGCTCGAGTCTAATGAGTTGGTGCAGTAGGAAGCAACACTGTGTTGCCTTATTTACCACCGAAACCAAATACATCACGATGGGTGAGTGTGTCACTCAGCTTCTTTGGATGAAGCACACTCTCCGAGATTTTAAGTTAGACTTTACGAACACTAAAATTCACATAGATAACATTAGCTCAATTAACCTAACTAAGAATCCAATATGTCACTCTATGGCCAAACATATAGAGGTCAAACATCATTTCATTCGAGAACATGTGGCCAACGGAGCCATACAACTCGAATACGTCGAATCGAAGTCCAACTTAACAGACCTATTTACTAAACCCCTACCCGAAGTCGAATTCAGTCTATTAAGACAAAAATTGGACATGTGCGTAGTAGAGTAGGAAGTTATAAATTATATTTTCTTTTTCTTTTACTTTTCATGCTCATGAAACTAGCATAGGACATACCTTAGATATCATGCACCTATAGATTTAAGGAGCCAATACATCTCACAACACATAGGACTAATGTGTTTGTGTACTTAGCCACGTAGATGGGCGTGAGATGTTAGGACCTTACTCCTGGTTCCAGATGTAGAGCTAGTGTATCGCCATGAACCACGAAGTATAATCATATATATTAACTAACTCTGACCAGGACATGTTGATCCTTTATATCAATCAAGTCAAATAAGAGTTGAACATTATATAAATGAGCTTATTTTCAATATTTTATTTTCAAAATAATATGGAACATCCTTGGACTTGAAACTTAAACTTAATACCTATATTTTCTTTTTCAAAACTCTCCCACATTCTTTTCGATATATGGCAAAAGGGGGAGAAAAAAAGGCCAAAGTCGCCAAAGTTAAGGGATCATTTTTTTTTATAACTTAACTTAAGACTTCATACTTATTCTCATAGCCAAAAGTTAAGTAAATGTTTTCTTTTACTTAACTTTAATTTTTTTCAAATTTTATTTAAACTTAACTATTTTAAAAAGGGAGAAAGGGCCAAGTTAAGAAGTCTTCTTAACTTAAATTTTTCTTACTAAGGCCAACTTTAAGTAATTATTAATTACTTAAAGTCTTCCTAAATAGCAAACATCAAGGGGGAGGATTAAGATCTTCGTTCAAGACTCACCCTCGGTCAAGGGGGAGGTTTCCTCAAGGGGGAGACTTGGAAGAAAATCTCTACTACTTCTACTTAATCTTTATTATTCTTGATTCTCATGCATATTATTATTCTTCATGCATATTATTTTCTTAACTTTGTATGTGGGTTTGTCATAGATCAAAAAGGTGGAGATTGTTGGTGCAGTAGGCACCTAAGTCGAACCTGAGTTTTGATTATAGCAAACGATACAAAGTTAAGCTCATATTGTTATCTCATGAGCTAAATCGAGTGTGCAGAAAAGTACTAAAGCTTGAGCTGAAGGCAAGCGACACCCGGAGGAAACCGCAGTGGTCGAGCGACACTCGAGTGACTTCGAAGGAAGCCGAAGGAATTGAGTGGAAGGTCGGAAGTAAGAGTTACAAAGTAAGTATCGAGGTAAGCTCGTGTGTGTGAGCGTAAGTGAGGTCATATCTCCCTTACGGGGATGGTCTTAAGCGTAGATCCGACCAAAGACATCCCATGGATGGTCTAGGTCGAGATTGGACAGTTGGTAGTCGCCGAAATAATGTTTTTGTTAAGCCAACTTGTGATTTCAGCTAACATCAGTTGACTGCCCACAAGAGCAACTCGACTGCCCTTCATTAGTCGACTGCTGAGTGTTGCGACTTGACTGATGCTGCCATCAGTCGACTGATGATGGTCATCAGTCGACTGATGGTCAAGGATCAGCTTCGAGGAGTCAAGCCTTATCACCTCATTCCAAGGAGCTTTGTGCCCATTTGTGATTGGTTGAAGACTCATTCGATGAGGGGCTCAAAGGCTATAAAAGGAGGGCTTCTCCTAGAGTTTTTCATTAATTAAAAATGCCTCCAAGTGCTTCCGATAAGCTACGACTCTTCGACATCCCTACAACGAAGTGCTGCCGAGACGACGACTAGAGCTTCAACCTCCAACCTTCAAAGTCGTCGGTAACAAAAGTGTTTATTGTATTTCATTTTACTTGTCTTGTAAGCTTTCATTATAAAGAGGAGAGGGGTTGTGTCCCTCTACCTCATGCTTTTGTGTTTTCGTGTATTCGGTTAACTCCTACCTCCAACGAGGAGGAGTTCTTTAGTATTTTGCCCTCCATGCGTGGTCAAGGACCACTAGGGCCTTGGAGTAGTAGCCTTCGGCTACGAACCAAGTAAAACCCTCGTGTCTATTGTTTCTTGTATTTTATCTTCCGCTGTGTCTACTCGTGTTTTAACGAACGAAGTTGAAAGAAAGTTTTTATTGCTATTCACCCCCCCTCTAGTGATCCGCTCGATCCAACATGAGGTACCATCAATATGATCGCGGGTGGAGCCACGAATGGAGATTCAAACCGAGCCAGGAAAGCTCATGGAAGACGGCTAGAGAACATGGAGGTAAATACCAGCCGGAGACGTGTCGAAGGACCCTCAATAAACTTCGGCCCCAAGGACCTGCGAGGAGTTTCTGTCCCGCACGACAATGCCTTGGTGATCCGAGCCACCATCGCTAATTATGACGTGGCTAGAATCTTCGTGGACACAGGTAACTCAGTTAATATTTTATTTAAAGAAGTTTTTGTCTGCATGCAGCTCGAATCGGCTTAACTTCAACCGATGAACACTGCCCTATTCGGTTTCTCGGGTGATGAAGTATCTCCACTCGGCCGGATCGATTTACCTCTATTTTTGGGAGAAGAGCCCCTCCGCCGGACCAGAATTACCACTATTACGGTGGTAGATGCTGCCTCTACCTACAATGTCATCTTGGGAAGGCCAGCACTGCATTCCTTCGAAGTTGTCATGTCCACTTATCACCAAAAGATCAAATTCCCCATAGATAACCAAGTGGCCGAAGTCGTAGAAGACCAAAAGACAGCTCGAAGGTGTTACATGGAAGAAGTCCGGACGGGTCCCAGGAAGAGTCGGAGGATTGAAGCTGCGGAAGTTTACACCCTCCGAGAGGAGCCACTGGGTGAAGATGAAGCTGTGTATATATGGTCGGATCAGCCTAGCCATGTTGCCTGAGTTCCTGCCAACTTACCATTCGAGATAAAGCAAACGGTAGTCAACTGCCTTGCAGATAATCGAGACGTCTTCACCTGGCCCGAGGAGCGAAGCCGAAGCATCTCCCGAACTATAATGAACATCATTTGAATGTTCTCCCCGGAGCCCGGCCAGTGAAACAAAAGAGAAGACACTTCGGCCCAGAAAAAATCAAATCATCCGAGTCGAAGTACAAAAATTACTGCAAGCCGGATACCTCCGAGAGGTCCAATTCCCCAAGTGGTCATCAAATATTGTATTAGTGTCTAAGCCAGGAGGGAATTGGAGGGTATGTATAGATTTCAGAGATCTCAATAAAGCATGCCCTAAAGATTGCTACCTCTTGCCTCGGATAGACCAGCTAGTTGATTCTACAGCAGGATGTGAGCTAATTTATATGTTAAATGCATACCAGGGGTACCATCAAATTCCATTAGCACAAGAAGATCAAGAAAAGGTCAGCTTTGTCACGACGGATGACACTTTTTACTATAAGGTTATGCCATTCGGATTAAAGAATGCTAGCGCCACTTATCAGAGGCTAATGGATAAGGTCTTTCGGTCACAAATAGGCTGAAACATTAAAGTATATGTGGACGATATTCTCATCAAGTCCACCAAAGCCAAAGACATTGTTAAAGACATGGCTGAGACATTCAGTACACTATGCCGATACGGAATTCAACTCAATCCTAACAAGTGCATATTCGACGTCAAAAATGGCAGGTTTTTGGATACATTGTGACCGAGCGGGGTATTGAAGTCAACCCCGAGAAAGCTCAAGCCTTACAAAATATGGCTTCTCCCCGAAATACCAAAGAAGTGCAAATGCTGCTCGGAAGGATAACAACACTCTCACGGTTCATCCCTAAGTCGGCTGAGCAAAGTCTACCCTTTTTTAAGATACTCCGCAAATCGACTCGGTTTTCATGGGATGAAAAATGTGAACAAGCCTTCATGGAGCTAAAGCAATATATATCTGAGCTACCTACGCTAGCGAAGCCAATAGCAGGAGAAAGCTTGCAGTTATACTTAACCGCATCCGAAGGAGCTGTGGCATCTGTCCTGATTCGGCAGGAGGATGGTAAGCAATTACCTATCTATTTTGTCAACCACTTATTAAAAGCTGCTGAATGCCGATATACTACATTGGAGAAGTTAGCTCTCGCTCTCCTTATAATGGCTCGGAGGCTTTGCCCTTATTTTTTATCTCATCCGGTCACAGTATTGACCAACAGCGACCTCGAAAGAATATTAACCAACCCTGAAACATCCGGTCGCTTGATTAAATGGACCACGGAATTGACCGAGTATGATACTCAGTAACAACCTCAGACGTCTCTCAAAGGACAAGTATTAGCGGATTTCTTAACCAAGACACTGGGATCCGAAAAGAATGAAGTATGGAAAATATATATTGATGGCTGGCCACCAAGCAAGGAAGCGGTGTAGGAGTGCTGTTAATATCCCCTCAAGAAGACATAATCCGAATAGTTGTACAACTTAATTTCCAGGCCTCCAATAATGAAGCCGAATATGAAGCCCTGCTAGCTGGCCTTCGGGCGGCCCGTCAGGTGGAGCTTCTCGGATTATTTTGCATTCTGATTCTCAATTGGCCGTAGAACAAGTTAAATGATCATTCGACACCAACAACCAGCGACTCCAACTATACATACATGCATACCATAAGTTAGCAACAGAATTCCAAGAGGTGACTCTTCATAAGATACCTCGGCGGGGGAGGGGGGGGGGCAATCAAAAAGCCGATGAGTTGGCTCGCATGGCTAGCGCGCTTACCACTTGGAGCTTAGAGGACTCACTGGCCGAGACTCAGTTTGTCGCTCATATAGATCAAGATCAGAATATGCCAAGAAGCCCTCCAGATTGGAGAGATCCTTTAATTGACTATCTGAAGAGGGGAATACTGTCGGATAACCGAGCCGAGGTGCAAATCATCAAGAAGAGAGGGACCCAATTTGTATTAATCTGAGATACTCTATGCAAACGGGCTTTCGCTCGTCCCTTACTCAAGTGTCCCGACCCCGAGGAAGTCGATTATGTTATGAAGGAAGTATATGAGGGCTGCTGTGGAAACCATTCGGGAGGAACATCCCTAGCCCAAAAGATTATATTGGCAGGATATTTTTGGCCAACCCTCCAGAAGGACGCCGTTCGTTGTGTCCGTATATGTCTTAGCTACCAGAAGCATCAAAATTTCTCTCAATAGTCGGCTGAGTTATTAAAGACATCAGTAATATCGTACCCCTTCGACTAATGGGGAATGGACATAGTGGATCCGCTGCCAGTAGCATCAGAATTTCTCTCAATAGTTGGCTGAGTTATTAAAGGTGTCAGTAATATCGTGTCCCTTCGACCAGTGGGGAATGGACATAGTGGGTCCGCTGCCAACTAGGTCGAATCAAAAAAAGTTCCTACTGGTCGCTGTGGATTATTTCTCAAAATGGGTGGAGGCAGAACCATTGGTCAAGATAACTGAAGATGTTGTACTAAAATTACTTTGGAAGAATATAGTCTGCCAGTTCGGCATCCCGAGAAGATTAGTCTCGGATAATGGGTGGCAGTTCCAAGGCCGAAAGATAAAAGAATGGTATCAGGAGCTAGAGATTCAGCAGACTTTCACTTCAGTGGCTTATCCCCAAAGCAATTGTCTCTCGGCACTGAGGAACAAGCACAGTGCAGTACTGTGTGCGCTTGGGTGTCCGAGACCGAGTACAAAGGTACTCGGGAAAGAGGAAGAAATTGTGGGGAGGGTGCTCGGGCATGTGGTGCTCGACACGGAGTGCAGACACGCAGTCCTCGACTGTGTGAATGTAGTGCTCGGCTACCTGACCATGGTGTTCGGGCACGTGGTGCTCGACACAGAGCACATATGTGTATTCCTCGGCCTACAGTGCTTGGCATGCAATGCAAATGCAGTACTCGACATACGGTGCTCGGCAGCACACATGTGGTGCTCGACTGTGCGGTTGTGGTGCTCGAGCTTGTGTTGCTCGACACAGAGCGTGCTATGACGCTCAAGCTCATGGTGCTCGAGTTGTCACACGAGCACACATGGTGCTCGGCTAAGAAGAGGACAGGGCTCGGCTGAGGATCGGGAGGTGCTCGGACATGTACACAAGTGCTCAGGCAATGCGATTTTAGTACTGAGGAATATGTTTTTCAAGTGCTTGAGAAAGAGTGCAAGGCATGCATGGTGTTCGGGACTAAGCTGAGTCAAGTGTGGTCAAGTCAACACCTAGTTAAGACCCATTTAGGTATTTGACAATGGTCGACTAACCTCATAACTGAAGAGCCGAGTAGTTGATTGGAACATGGACTCGATATAAACAACTCAGAATAAGCTTAGTTAGCTAGGGAAGGTGCTTGGGGCGCTACATGTGCTCGAGACTTGCTAAATTGGTTTTAGCAGAGGTTGAGTAAAGATTAACTAAGGGGCACTCGATTAAAATCCAAGATGATTTGGAATTTATTTTCGAAGTTGACAATTATCAGTCCGGTTGACTAGTATGAGATATCTATCGATCGAAAACTCCTGAAATCAAGAAGATTGTTTTTTTCTTGATTATTTGTTTTGGTTCCATGCCTGTATAAATTGAATTAAGCAAGTTTTGTATTGGTTAAATAGTTTTATACTAATTTTGTTAATTTCAATTTCAGATGGCACGAATAATTTGTACAATGACTCGTCGTGTTACGAAATAAGCTAAGAGAAGCTATCCAGAAGATAATTTATAATTCTACTTATGGAGTCAGCGGACACATAGGGAGACTAGATAGTCTTTTCTGGAGACTCAAGATGCAGGAGTTTATGATCTTGGACAACTATCAGATTTGAGTATTGGTGCGTTCTTTATCAAACAATCTCGGTGTAGTAGCACATTACGTATGGGGCCACTATGAAGGGTGCATTACATATGCTGAGCTATGTATAGAGCTAGTTCACCATGTGGATTAGGAGGATCCTGCTGAGATTGAGAAAGATCCAGAGGAGGATCCTGAAGAGGATTCAAACGTGGGATCTAATCTTGAAGCTGGTCAGCTTGAGTATGCTCTAATAGAGCCTAGAAAGATATATTTTTTAATCATTACTACTATGTTAGTGTTTATCCTAATGGAAGTAGTTGACCTATCTAGTCTATTAGAGAGTTGTTTAGGTTATAAATAAAGAGTGTTATATGTTAACAATCTTTATAAAAGTATGTTATATGTTAACAAACTTTTAAATGAAATGTGATAAGTTCAGTTTTTAGTTAATATCATGATTAGTTAATTGAATAAAATGATTAGTTCATTTTATATTTAATATTACGAGTTGTTAATGATTAGTTCATTAGATGGGATATATGTAATATAAATGATCAATGTTGGTTAGATTAGAACATACGAATGATTAGTGGAAACATAGTTTTCTCTTATTTTGTAAACTAATTTAGATTATGCAAGGATTTCTCACACCATGTTAGATATGACGTCTCACACTATGTTGAATTGGAGGTAGAGAGAGTTGAATCCGCAATGATTTCTGGATAAGCTTATGTGGTTGTTGATTTTGGTGGATCATCAGGATCCAAGAAGAAAAGATGGTTTAAAAAAGGAAAGGAAAAGGCTAAGGAAGTTGTTGCTGCTAGATCGGGCCCAATCAAGAAGATTGGAAAGAAACATAAAAGCAAGATGACTTTTTTAATTGTGGCAAAAAGGGTCACTTCGCTCGGGAATGTTCTGAGCCGAAAAAGATAAATCTAGTATTAGCTTCTATTCCTGAGAATAATGTTGCTAGTTCGGTATTGTTAGCTAATTCTTATCTTTTGTGGATTATAGATTCGAAAATAACAAACCATATAACTCAAGAGAGAGTTACATTCATAGAGTATCGTCGAGTACCAGCTGACAATAAACGTATCTATGTAGGAAACAATGCAAGGATTGAAGTTAAAGGAATTAACACTTATAAACTCAATCTTCGTGGTGGATGGACCTTGTTTTTACATGATGTCATTTATGCTCCTAAGATTCGATGGAATTTAGTTTCCTAATATGTTTTCTATTTTGAGATATTATATGAATTTTTACAACAGTTGTGTAGAACTTCAAATTGACTCTATGTTAATTGGATATAATTTTTTAATGAATGATTTCATGGTTTTTGATGTAGAACAGGTTGTCAATTGTGGAAATGATGATTGTTTTTCAAACATTGTTCTTTCTAGTAATGCGGAAATAATTGATGAGGTTTAGCATGTTAGATTAGGGCATATAGGACAAGAAAGAATGAATCAATTATAAGCGGAGTCTATTGGGCTCTCATGCTAAGATTGACTTATCTATAGGTGAGCATTGTTTTATGGAAAAAACTAGGAAACCATTTGGTAAGATTATTAGGGTTGAATCTCCATTGCAATTAATTCATTCATATATTTGTGGTCCAATGAATGTGAAGACTAGACATGGAGCTTCTTATTTCATTACTTTTATTGATGATTTCACTAAGTATGGTCATGTGTATTTAATTTCTCATAAGTCCGAAGCATTAGATTGCTCCATTCATTATATGAATGAAATTGATAATTAATTGGATGGTAATGTTATGACCTTACGCACTGACCGTGGATGAAAAGGACCTAACCCAGTATACACCTACTAGATCCCTAGTCACACATCAATATTACCCATTATACACAAGATCAAAATGCCCGACAGGTTTTTTTATTTTTATTCCATCCAGTTTAGCAGTCTCAACAACACAATTAACTCTCAGAACCTGAAGAAAAATAGAAACATAAAATCATCTCCCAAAAAAAAACTGAAAACCCTGTTTCATAAATGCTCCGGACAATGTGTGACATGCTCATCATCATCTCCTCGGTTATACCACCTCCGCTTCTTGCATCTCAATCGGGGTATCCTGTTCCCTACCTGAAATTGTTATGTGACATCATGAGTTCACAGCCCAGTAAGTAGATCAATGACAGGGATATAACACAGGGGGAGAAAAATTTCAAAAGAAAACATATATCTCTATAATCGTAAATGTGAATTACTGTAGCTTAACATACATTTTCGATTACACTTTCGGTGAGTCCATATGAAACATAACCAATACTTTTAACATCATATCATTATGACAAGTACAGCGAACCCAATCATGCCTTTCTGTTATGCTAACTGTACCTAAACATAAACCCTCGTGGTGCCTCATATTATGCATTTTTAAAATGTTGAGCCAGTCAAATATCTTAATTTCTTGTGCAATCTCGAGGTACCTCTAGAAAGAAATTAAGGAAATCACCATCACCATCACTATCATTAATTTGGGTGGGCCCTCCCCGGAGCTCAACCCGGGGAGCCCAACCCGTTCAGGCACCACTAATGCTCATATATATACCGTTAGCTAAATAAAGAATTTTTCTGTCATTTTTTTATCATACTCCAGAAGGATAACATAGAACATCAGGGGTGAACATTTACAACTAAATATATAGCATCTAACCTCATACACAGGTAGATGATAGCATACGTATTTACATAACATCAGTGCACAGGAAAGATTTGGATAAACAATTTAACTAAAAATAGTAACAGTAATCATCATGGATGGACAATTATATATATATACTTATCTATATATAGCATCTAACCTCACACACAGGTAGATGGTAAGTACACACATATACGTATAGCATCCAACCTCATACACAGGTAGATGATAACTAAACTATATATATATATATATATATATTTATCATCTGACCTCATACACAGGTAGATGATAACTAAACTATATATATATATATATATATATATATATATATATATATTTAGCATCTGACCTCATACACAGGTAGATGATAACTAAACTATATATATATATATATATATATATATATATATATATATATATATATATATATATATATATATATATATATATATATATATATATATATATATATATATATATATATATATATATATATATATATATTTAGCATCCGACTCATACAGTAGATGATAGTATCACATATTACATATCATTTACAGATAAGAGAAAGCCTCTTGGTTACTTTGGCCACGAATCATAATCGGGAGCGTCGACTAAAGCCTAAAATTTGTGGCAACACAACTTTTCACAATTTGCAATAAAATTGCAATTGGCACAACAAATATTCCGGGTGGATCATAAACTTATACTGATACTTCACATCAGAAACTAAAAGAAAATGAGATTCAAATTATCTAAACAGATGCTAGCATAAGAAGATTAATCCCGTCTAAGCATTTATTTGGTAACAAAGTAGAAGACTACTTTGGATAGCAACAACGTGCAAAAATCTGATCTGCGCAGGATCAAAATCAGGCCTCTAAGAAGTCACAGAGATCATAACTATAAGGAAAACTGGACCAGAGTTCAATTGGAAGAATGGACGGCATCTAACAGGAACAGTGTTTGAATGTCTATAAAATAAGATGAACAAAAATAATCTTATAATCTTCATATCCCAACTGTTGAAATCCCTAAACCCCTAATCCGAAGGATAGTAAGGCTCAACCGATTCCCACAGCTTGGTCCTTTCCTAAACTCTCAGTAATTCACCCACCAACACTGCTCGAACCCAATCCAGCAGAAACGAATAAGACTCAGTGCTTGAACACGGTAAACCCACCCCGAATTCGACCTCGATCCGATAAATTCCCAAAATCCGAGCAAAATCACGCCTCGCCCGCCCTAACGAGAGATTTACTCACCGTGAAGAGGAAGAAGGAATGCAAGGATTTCGGCGTTCGCTTCCTTCGTCGTGCGTCGCTGGCTCGTGAAGAAGGGGTGTGGCTGAGCGAAGGGAAAAAGGAAGGAAATAAAAAATAGAAAAAGAAACATATATATATATAGGGTTCGTCCGGTTAATTAGGGTTTAGGGTTTTTCCCCTTTTTGCCTCTCAGCGGTGATTATTTAGGGTGTAAATAGACCCCGAAATTTATCCCTCTTTTTCGATGATTTTTGCCCGTGGATTGATTTATTTATTTATTATTATTGTTATTAAAAAAAAAATTTTTTCCGAGACTTGACAACTCTTCCCCCCTAGAAAAAAAAAATTTCGTCCTCGAAATTTGACTTACCAAATAGTTCAGTAATCTGGCCACGCATATCCCGCTTTCGGCCTCCCTGTAGCTTCCTCTATCTGTTGATTTCCCCATAAAACTTTCACCATTCTAATTTCTTTATTTCTCAGCTTCCGCACTTGATGATCTAATATTTGTTCTGGTCTTACCTCGTAGGATAGATCTGGTGTCCACTGTATGGCTTCATACCCAATCACATGTGCAGGATTAGAAAGGTACCTCCTGAGCATGGATACATGAAACACATTATGAACTCCCGCCAGGTTTGGTGGTAGCGCAACTCGGTATGCTCGTGTTCCAATCCGATCGAGGATCTCAAAAGGCCCAATATACCTCGGACTAAGTTTTCCCTTCCTTCCGAACCGCAGTACTCCCTTCATGGGTGACACCTTGAGAAATACATGGTCTCCCACTATGAACTCTAGGTCCCTCCTTCGACAATCAGCATAACTCTTTTGGCGACTCTGCGTCGATCGCATTCTCATCGGACTACTTAGTTCCACAGTTTGTGTCACAATCTCTGGACCCAGAACTGCCCTTTCTCCTACCTCTTCCCAGTGTAGTGGGGTTCTACACCTTCTTCCGTATAGCGCTTCATAGGGAGCCATACCGATGGTGGATTGATAACTATTGTTATAGGTGAACTCTACCAAAGGCGCTTTGACTCCCAACTCCCTTCAAATCTATAATGCAAGCTCAGAGCATATCTTCCAAAATCAATTACTCGCTCAGATTGATCGGTATCTGGGATGGAAAGCGATCAAAGCAAGTTTTGTACCCAATCCCGATGCAAACTCTTCGAACCACGATGTAAATTTTGGATCCCTATCGACACAATCGATCCGGAATGCCATGTAACCTTACTATTTCCCGTATGTACAACTCTGCATATTATATCATAGTGAAAGTGGTTTTCACCGGCAAAAAGTGGGCTGACTTCGTCAATCGATCCACAATAACCCATACTGCATTTGATCCCTTAGCCGAGATCGGTAATCCTACCACAAAATCCATGGCAACATTTTCCCACTTCCGCATGTATAGGCGGTTCGAGCGATCCGCTGGGCCTTTGGTGCTCGGCTTTCACTGTTGACAGGTAAGGCACTCATGAACCATCTTGCTTATGTCTCTCTTCATGCCCGGCCACCAATATAATAGTCGCATATCCTTATACATCTTTGTGCTGCCAGGGTGGATGGAGTACGGGGTAGTGTGAGCTTCCCTCATGAGATTCTCCCTCAGGGATTCACCCTTAGGCACCCATATGCGGCCCTTGTATCGCACTATCCCGTCAATCACTGAGTAGATGGTGCTACCCTTTAATTCATCTTTGCGTTTCCATTCCATTAACTGTTGATCCGAGGCTTGTTCTGCCCGAATTTGATCCCGTAAGTTCGATGTAACCGCTGCCGCCAACCTAACTCGCTCACTGGTGCTATCACCTCCACTCTTATCTGTTGAAATTCGATATCAATCTTTCTTTGGGTGGTCAATCGTATAATGCGTCGCTCTTGCGACTCCAAGATCCGCCACCACATTAGCCTTACCCGGGTGATAGTTAATATTGCAGTCATAATCTTTTACCAACTCCAACCATCGTCTCTGCCGCATATTCAGTTCCTTTTGAGTAAAGAAATATTTCAAACTTTTATGATCGGTGTAGATCTCGCATCGTTCTCCGTAAAGATAGTGTCGCCAGATCTTCAAAGCGAAGACGGCAATTGCTAGTTCCGTGTCATGTGTAGGATAATTCGCTCATGCATCTTGGTGACGTGATGCATAGGCAATGACCCTCCCTTACGCAGATCAATACAGCCCCTAGACCAGTTTTGGAGGCATCAGTGTACACCACAAATTGCCCAGAAGTGTCTGGAACTGCAAGCACAGGTGCTATCATCAGCCTTTCCTTTAGCTCCATAAAACTCTTCTCGCACTGAGTAGTCCACTCGTACCTCACCCCCTTCTTGGTCAACGAAGTCAGGGGTAGCGCAATTCGTGAAAAATCGAATAAATCTGCGATAATACCCCGCTAGTCCCAGAAGCTCAATTTGAACATTCCTGAGTAGCCCAACTCTGGATTGCCTCCACTTTGACTGGATCCACCTCTATTCCCCTCTCCGAGACTATATGTCCTAAAAATGCTATTTGTCTCATCCAGAAATCGCATTTGCTGAACTTAGCGTATAACCGCTTATCCTTCAGAGTCTGCAGTACCAGCGTCAGATGTTGTCGGTGCTCTTCGCGACTCTGAGAGTAAATTAGTATATCATCGATGAAGATAATCACAAACTGATCCAGGTATGGCTGGAAAATCCGTCATCAAATCCATAAAGGCTGCGGGGGCATTAGTGAGTCCAAACGGCATAACTAGAAACTCATAATGACCATATCGAGTTCTGAAGGCAGTTTTATGAACATCTTCTCCTTTCACCCTCAATTGGTGGTACCCCGACCTCAAGTCAATTTTTGAGAATACCGTTGCTCCCTGTAGTTGATCAAACAGATCATCGATTCTAGGAACGGGTACTTATTCTTGATCAGAACTTGCTTCAACTCCGGTAGTCAATGCACAACCGCATTGAACCGTCCTTCTACGACGAACAACACCGGGCGCTCCCGTGGTGACACACTGGTCGGATGAAACCCTTATCGAGTTCTTGTAGTTGCTCCTTCCGCCCTTCATTTCGGTGGGTGTGAGGCGATGCGGTGCTTTAGACACGGGGTGGTTCCGCTATAATTCTATCCCAAACTCAACTTCCCTGACAGGGGGTAATCCTGCAATATCCTCTGGAAATACATCGGAGAAGTCCCGGACTACCTCTACTCCCTCCAGACTGGGTTTAAAAGTCTCAGAACTTCCCATTAGGTTGACTAGAAATCCGTTACACCCCTTGCTTAACATTTTCTGAGCTTTACATGCTGATATAATAGGTAGATGACTCAATGTGGAGGTTGCATTGAAGATGACAAATCCATCATTTTGTAGTTTCAGTTTAACCGTCCTTTGTTTATAGTCGATAATGGCCTCGTACCGGGTCAACCAATCCATACCCAGAATTACATCAAAGTCCACCATCTCTAATACAATAAGTTCGGCATTATCGTATAGTTCTCGCATCCTTATCGGACACTTCCTCACTATTCTATTACGGTCATTCTTCCTCAAGGCAAGGACACGGTATAGCCAGTAGCCATCAAATCACATGAAATACCTAGTTTTGCAACGAGGCCACCGATATGAAAGAGTGTGTAGCTCCGTAATCTATTAAGGCATGAGCGGTGTAGGTTGACAATAGAAATTCTACCTATGATAATGGCCGAGTCCGGATCCACCGCTTCCCGTGTCATAGCATACACTCTTCCTCTAGTTGGCTCTTCGAGTCGAGGGCGCTCATAGCAAAGTGCCCAGATTTCTTGCACTTGTAGCACACATCTGCACTCCACCAAACACCGACCGCATGAGTCTTATCGCACTTGGGGCACCGAAGTTTTGCTTTCACCCTTGAGAACAAGATGGTCGACCGTCGGGCTCGGGGTCGCCGTGGTCGGCTCAAATCGTGGTCGCTTGCCTCTCGAAACTGCTTGCAAACCTCTTCGACTCGACGCAGAGGTTCCTCCCGTAGCTAGACCTCTTAGTCTCAGACTTCCTTTATCATGTCATTCTGTCCCTCTTCGCCATCGAGCTCGATCCACAACCTCTCAAGGTGGTAACTCGACTCACCGACATCATGGCGGATGGTGCGCCTCAATCCTCGGAAATGTTTCACTCTCTGTTGATCGCATCATAGGTACAAAATACCGCCCCTTCTCGAATTCCTTGACATACTCAGCCACTGTTCGGTCCCCTTGGCGAAGCTCCAAGAATTCTCTGGCCATTCGGGTTCTGGTGTCAGCAGTAAAGTATTTACCATAAAATACCTCCTTGAATTCAACCCAAGTGGTCAGTAGCTAAATCCACCACGAACGGCACCTCCCACCATATCCGAGCATCGCCCGCAACATGAATATGGCGCACTCACCTTGTCACAAGATCGAGCAGTCGCATGAAGTCATATATTGTCTCCGTGATCGAATCCATCCTTCCGCCACAATCGGTCTCGAGCTTCCTTAAACTCTGGTCCAAGGTCCTGAATCGCCTTGTAAATTGGGTTCACATCGCCGTGGGACCATCGGGGTGTTTCCATGCTCCTCGGCTCAACATGCTGGATCTGTTCTCGAATCCGACTGTTTCTCGCATAATTGCGGCAAGCTGGCCGAGGAATCGACTATTCGCCTCTTCACCATTGTTTCTTCGGCCCGCCATTCTCCTCTAAAACCCGATACCTGTATCGTTATCTCCAATTTATACATAAACCTAAACAGGATTACATTAATACTACTACTTGAAAAGTACATTTAAATCTTACAACCGCGGAGATGGATGTATCTGAGTCCTTGATGAGATTGCATGCACACACTGTCCTTTAGGATCGTTCGCTCTGATACCAACTGAAAAGGACCTAACCCAGTATACACCTACTAGATCCCTAGTCACACATCAATATTACCCATTATACACAAGATCGAAATGCGATGTGTTTTTTTATTTTATCCATAGCCTCAACAACACAATTAACTCTCAGAACCTGAAGAAAAATAGAAACATAAAATCATCTCCCAAAAAAAAACTGAAAACCCTGTTTCATAAATGCTCCGGACAATGTGTGACATGCTCATCATCATCTCCTCGGTTATACCACCTCCGCTTCTTGCATCTCAATCGGGGTATCATGTTCCCTACCTGAAATTGTTATGTGACATCATGAGTTCACAGCCCAGTAAGTAGATCAATGACAGGGATATAACACAGGGGGAGAAAAATTTCAAAAGAAAACATATATCTCTATAATCGTAAATGTGAATTACTGTAGCTTAACATACATTTTCGATTACACTTTCGGTGAGTCCATATGAAACATAACCAATACTTTTAACATCATATCATTATGACAAGTACAGCGAACCCAATCATGCCTTTCTGTTATGCTAACTGTACCTAAACATAAACCCTCGTGGTGCCTCATATTATGCATTTTTAAAATATTGAGCCAGTCAAATATCTTAATTTCTTGTGCAATCCCGAGGTACCTCTAGAAAGAAATTAAGGAAATCAGTCATCAGTCATCAGTCATCTGTCAATTTGGGTGGGCCCTCCCCGGAGCTCAACCCGGGGAGCCCAACCCGTTCAGGCACCACTAATGCTCATATATATACCGTTAGCTAAATAAAGAATTTTTCTGTCATTTTTTTTTTATCATACTCCGTCACCGAAGGATAACATAGAACATCAGGGGTGAACATTTACAACTAAATATATAGCATCTAACCTCATACACAGGTAGATGATAGCATACGTATTTACATAACATCAGTGCACAGGAAATATTTGGATAAACAATTTAACTAAAAATAAAGAATCATCATGGATGGACAATTATATATATATACTTATCTATATATAGCATCTAACCTCACACACAGGTAGATGGTAAGTACACACATATACGTATAGCATCCAACCTCACACATGTGTGTAGATGATAACTAAACTATATATATATATATATATATATATATATATATATATATATATATATATATATATATATATTTATCATCTGACCTCATACACAGGTAGATGATAACTAAACTATATATATATATATATAAATATATATATAATTAAAAACTGACCTAAAACACAGGTATATGATAACTTAACTATATATATATATATATATATATATATATATATATATATATATATATATATATATATAATCTGACATAAAACACAGGTAGATGATAACTAAACTATATATATATATATATATATATATATATATATATATATATTTAGCATCTGACCTCATACACAGGTAGATGATAGTATCACATATTACATATCATTTACAGTATTAAGAGAAAGCCTCTTGAAGTTACTTTGGCCACGAATCATAATCAGGAGCGTCGACCAAAGCCTAAAATTTGTGGCAACACAACTTTTCACAATTTGCAATAAAATTGCAATTGGCACAACAAATATTCCGGGTGGATCATAAACTTATACTGATACTTCACATCAGAAACTAAAAGAAAATGAGATTCAAATTATCTAAACAGATGCTAGCATAAGAAGATTAATCCCGTCTAAGCATTTATTTGGTAACAAAGTAGAAGACTACTTTGGATAGCAACAACGTGCAAA
Source organism: Wurfbainia villosa (assembly GCA_025175895.1). Taxonomy (NCBI): domain Eukaryota; kingdom Viridiplantae; phylum Streptophyta; class Magnoliopsida; order Zingiberales; family Zingiberaceae; genus Wurfbainia; species Wurfbainia villosa. The sequence continues at coordinate 27,655,531 of CM045991.1, read as the reverse complement.
AATCTGATCTGCGCAGGATCAAAATCAGGCCTCTAAGAAGTCACAGAGATCATAACTATAAGGAAAACTGGACCAGAGTTCAATTGGAAGAATGGACGGCATCTAACAGGAACAGTGTTTGAATGTCTATAAAATAAGATGAACAAAAATAATCTTATAATCTTCATATCCCAACTGTTGAAATCCCTAAACCCCTAATCTGAAGGATAGTAAGGCTCAACCGATTCCCACAGCTTGGTCCTTTCCTAAACTCTCAGTAATTCACCCACCAACACTGCTCGAACCCAATCCAGCAGAAACGAATAAGACTCAGTGCTTGAACACGGTCAAAAACCCAATTCCCGACCTCAATCCCGCCGATAAATTCCCAAAATCCGAGCAAAATCACGCCCTCGCCGGCCCTAACCAGAGATTTACTCACCGTGAAGAGGAAGAAGGAAGGTCGGTGTAGCTCCGGCAGGTTGGCGTCGACTCCGGCGGCAAGGATTTTGGCGTTCGCTTCCTTCGTCGTCGGCGGCGGCTCGCGGCAGAAAAGGGGGTCGCGCGAGCGGAGCGAAGGGAAAAAGGAAGGAAATAAAAAATAGAAAAAGAAACATATATATATAGGGTTCGTCCGGTTAATTAGGGTTTAGGGTTTTTCCCCTTTTTGCCTCTCAGCGGTGATTATTTAGGGTGTAAATAGACCCCGAAATTTATCCCTCTTTTTCGATGATTTTCGCCCGTGGATTGATTTATTTATTTATTATTATTGTTATTAAAAAAAAAATTTTTTTCCGAGACTTGACAGTGGAGGTGATTGTCAGATCAGTTCACGACAATTTATAATAAAATAGAGATTATTAGACAACTAACAATCCCAGTAACTCCACAACTAAATGAGGTTGCTTAAAGAAAAAATAGAGCTCTTTTTGAAATGGTTAAGTCTATGATGGCTCAGGCTAATTTGTCGATTTTATATTGGGGAGATGCATTATTAGCAGTGGTTTATATACTTAACAGAGTGTCTTCTAAATCAGTTCCATCTGCCTCATATGAACGTTGGACAGATAAAAAATTAAACTTGAGTAATTTGAGACCCTGGAGGTCAGCTGCTTATGTTCATGAAAGTTTTCACAAATATGAAAAATTAAGACCTAGAGGTAAGAAATATATCTTTATAAGATATTATGAGACCTCCAAAGGTTATATTTTTATTGGTGAACAACAAGATAGAACTATCTTCGAAATAGAGTCGAGAGATGTAACTTTTCTCGAAATTGAGTTATCAGATAGAGGTGATATTAATAAAACAATTCCTCTGTTTGAGAAGAATAAGACATTATCTACAAGAGAGGTATCACAAGGGAAGTTTGAATCAAGTCAACTAAGTGAGAGTAATTTGTCTAGTCATGAGTTGACTTCTCAACATCCTAACTTACGAAGAAATGTTCATAAAATCAAACATAAGAAGAGATTTAATATTGAGAATGACGCATTAATGACACTCCCTATTGACGATGATGAATCTCAATCAGTTGAGGAAGCCTTGGGATATAATGTTAGAAAAAAATGGAAAATTACAATGGAAGAAGAAATGGAGTCTATGAGAAATAATTATGTTTGGGATTTAGTCGATCTTCTTTCAAACCGAAGGGCTATTAGGAATAAATGGATTCTTAAAATTAAGAGGAATGCAGATGGATCGATTAACCGATACAAAACTGATTTTGTTGCAAAAGAATATACTCAATTTAAAGGTATTGATTTTGAAGTGATATTTTTTCATGTTGTGAAATTTGTGTCAATCAGGGTCATTTTGGTTTTTGTGGCGCATTATGATATGGAATTGCATCAGATGGATGTAAGAACAACTTTCCTTAACGGTGAGTTTGACGAGAAAATCTATATGGTGCATCCAAAAGAGTTTATTGCTAAAGGCTAAGAAGATAAAATATGTAGATTAAAAATTGGATACATTGGCTAAAACAATCGCCAAGACAATGAAACATAAGATTTAATGAAGTTGTTTTATCTTATGGTTTTGAAATAATTAATTAGGATCATTGTATTTTCTTGAAAAGAAAAAGAAAAGTATATTATTTTATCATTATATGTTGATGATATGCTAATAGCAAAAAAATGACATAAAGTTTGTGATTGATGTCAAAGAGTGACTGTCATCACAATTTGATACAATGGATATAGAAGAAGCTAAGTACATCTTAGGTATGAAGATCATTAGAGATCGTTTTAAAAGACTTTTGGTTTATCCCAAGAGATTTATATAAATAAGATGTTACAATATTTCAACATGTCTGATTGCAATATATAATAAATACCTATAGTGAAAGGTACTGTTCTGAGCAAGAGTATATGTCCCAAGACTCCTGAGAAAATAATCGAGATGAAGAAAAAAAATATATGTCAGTGCTACAGGTAGTTTGATATATATTATATTGTGTACACAATTATATATAAGCTATATTGTTGGCTTAGTCAGTCGATTCTAGTCAAACCCAGGATCGAGACACTCAAAGGCGATGAAGGATATTCAGATATCTGAAAGTGACAACAAATTATTGTTTCTATTTTCAAGAATCAGATATAAGCCTAAAAGACTATTCAGATGCAGATTGGGCTAGGGACCTAGATGATAAAAAATTCACATCATGCTTTACTTTTTTGCTGAATGGTGACACCATCTCAGGGAACAATAAGAAATATGCTTGTGTAGCTTTGTCAACAATGGAAGCTGAATATGTGGCATGTTCAACGGTTGTGCAAGAGGTTGTCTGGTTAAGAAAGTTCCTAAAGCATCTGAAGATTGCTGAAGACAGTGAAAGTTCGGTGACTGTCTACTGTGTCAATCAAACTGCTATAGCCTTTTCGAAGGATCTCAAATATCACAGTAAGGGCAAACATATAGCTATAAAGTATAAATTTATAAGAGATATTATTGCTAAGAAAAAAATGATTTTTTAGTACATCTCTACATGTGCTATGCTTGCAGATCATTTTACTAAGTCAATGACTATAGAGTCATTTTAAGGACATGTGAAGTCTTTGGGACTTCAGAGAATGTAATAAAATTGTAATGACAATCATATATTATAAAATGATTTGGTTGTGTTGTTACATTCAAATAAAGTCTCGGTAAGCATATTGATAGATTAAAATTGATCCTCTCACATGGGCAATCATCTATATTTGTTGAGTATGAATATGGATATGATCGTTGCTTATGGGTAGCTTGGGTAGTTATATGTAAAGAGAAACATACCTATAGATTGGGTCACCTTGATAGTAGTATCAAGATGAGATCATTTGTAGTAATGATCGAAGTAAATGAATCCACCATTTACTAAATCTGTTTAGAATCATATTAGAATTCAATATTAGGCATTGAGAATGTCTAGATCGAAATCTATATGATGCTAATTTGAGGAAAACATACGCTCTTTATGATAAAGAGAATAACATCTTAACATGTGATTTATACCACATGTGCTATAAGGATAATAAGGAGAATAGGAGAATGGATCTTTGTTTCTCTGTTATGTGAGCCTTTAAAATTATATGTTAATCTCGGTATTTGTCTTGAATGACTATTTAGCCGTCTACTTGAAGTTTTAATTAAGGTCTACTATTTTAGCATGTAAACCTATTGACTATGGATGATTTGGTCTATGAAATATGACTAAGAAAACGACTGATTAAAATAAATGAATTCTAGCTAAAAAATAAGATTAAATGGATTTACATCTTATGAGGTGTATTTATTGGTCGACTCATTTCTGTTTAATATGGAAATGCAATTGTGAATATAAGAGAGATGAACATGCTCTTGATATGATGATCATTATGAGGGATTAGAAATATTCATATTGATGTAAATGACTTAATATGAGTAAATAGCAATGTAGGGTCTTCTAGATAATGGTTGTGTGCCACCTGGAGATGTGGTTGAGTGTCATTTAAACTTGGAGAGTGACTGAGTGTCATTTAGTGAGCAACTAAGTAAGGTGTAATAACTTTCTTAGCATTTATCGCTTAATGAGCAGCTACGTAAAGTGTAATAACTTTCTTAGAATTTATTGCTTAGGATACTTGTTGTCGCACGAACTATTTTTCCTAAGTATGAATTGGATGTTCAATCTAGTTTTTGTGACTATGAATCTCTGTTATTATCTAGTCTTTGTGACTATGAACCTTTGTGTTTACCTAGCTTTGTGACTGTGGACCTCTGTTTTAATTGGTCCTTGTGATTATATAGTCTATATAATCATTTGTCTTTATAGCATAACTTAAACGAGTGAGAGATGTTGTCATTAATTCATCAGTTATTGCTATGTGCAATAATTGCATACATTAAGTGTAGAAAATGCACTTAGTGGATTGAGGTTACAAGGAGGCGTGGGAAATGAAGAGCCACAAATTCTGCATATAAGATCCGTTCAAGTGGAGAGGAAAAAGTGGTGATTCGCATTGTGTAAGAACTTGGGCGAAGAACGGAGGAAGCGAGACGTTGTGTACGTGAAGCAGAGACTGTGTGTCTTTCATGAAAAACATTCAAGGAACAATTGGAATTTGGTTTGTGAATCAGTAAAGAATTTTTCGTTATTGTAATTATCCTTCTGACGATAAGCTACAGATCGCAAGATCTTCTTCTGAGAAGAAACAGAACGAAGAACTTGGAACACACTAGAAATCTATAAGTGTTTACAATTTTTTGTACACTCATGCATTTTGTAATCAGATTAACAATTTATGAGACTGTTAGTAAGATTACGATATGCATGAATATATGAAAAATTGAAAACTGCTTATAGATTTCTTAGCGATTACTTAAATCTTCCTGGGTTGCGAAGAAGGAGATCATGCAATCTTTGCTCGTTGTCCGAAGAACGATTACCAAAATCGAAAAGTTCTTCTTGGTTCACAAACTAAATTCCAATAGGGTCTCACATGTTCTCTCTCTCTTTCCGTACATTTTTCTTCTTGCATTCTAATCATTTTATAGCATGGACAGTTTCTTGTCGAAGACTTTTCATCTCTTTCCTTAACGCATTGGCTGCATAATGTATGCGCAGCCAGAATACTTGAAGTCTCGGCTGCACAATGTATGCACAACCACAATGCTTTAATGCATTGATTGCGCAACTAGTGCACAGTAATGCTAACAGAGACATCCGATAGAGAAAGAGAAAGATACAGCCGGAATACAAAAGAAAAAATTGATCAAGAAAATGGTAAAGAAAATGCAAATTAGCTTGCTTACCTTGTTGAAGCTGTATAGAGCTCGAGTGCTATCTTGTTGGATAAGTAGAAGAATCAAGAAAACCGGTTGAACAAATGTGTAATAGTAGCTCGGATCTCAGAAACAATTGCAAAGGCAGATTGCATGAAATTTCCTGGTTGAAGCTGAACAGAGCTAGAATGCTAATGTGCAGAAGAATCAATAAGAGGATTTGATTTTTCTCCGCAGATTGCACGAGATTTCCTGCCAAATAATTGATCTGTGTTCTTACATGAACGTCAAGATCATTGACTCCACTTTAATCTGTGCTCTTGGAGTTTTCTCTTAGTGGTATCCACTCAATTTTACATTTATTTTATTACGTAAAAAATTAAAATCGTTAATTTAATAATTTTAATAAATTATAAAAGAGTTATGTTCATAAATATAATTGATAAGTTAATAAATAATCATTTAAATTTAAAATAAAATTTTAATTCGACTTCAAAATTAATTCTTATATATTATATAAATTTATCTGACTTGCTAACTCGTCGCATCTACGGGACAGCTTTACACTTATTTCCCTTGACTGGAGTTGTCCTATCGTTGACGTCGAACAGAGCTCAATGGCATCCAACTAGACGTTGAACAGGAGGAGCCATCGAGATTCGTTGATCTTTCTTTCCAGTCGAATAACTGGGTTTGTGTGCCAATAAAAAACTGGAGATCCATCAGGTCTGACATGGACTTTTGATTAAATTGTAATTTTTAATTAATTATTTTATTATATATAATAAATGGAAAGAGAAATGAAGCATATAATTTAAAAATCACGAGTTCGAAACTTCGAATCTCAAAATAAGCTTTTAGAAAGTAAAATAAGACTGCTTGCTCATGTTTGTTTTTTTTTGAAATACTTAATTTTTAACAAACGAGTTATTATTTATTGTAAGATATAACTACGTTATTACACTTTTAATCACTATTTAACAGTAAATTAATCTAACGCTGAGTATTGTTTATCATGTCACAACTTCTTCATATTTACTATTTTAATTAAATTATTGTATAATTTATAACAAATAAATTGATTTAATTCTAATAATTATATAACAATCTGACATCGAATCTAATTGGTCGCCTAGGGATGAGAGTGATCCCTTAAAAAAAACTTTAAATTTAAGAATAAAATCTTGCCTTTGCTTATGAAATTGCAAAGGCAGATCTTAACTTTAAGCTTTCGGTGCTCCTCGCCGTGATTTTAGATTAAACATTTCAAGTCATTTTTTTTTGCTCGGAGTGCCCGGCGGACGGAGTAGCTCTAAGAGTTTATTCAATGGATGAAATATAATTTTAATATTGAATTATCTTTTAAAAAATGATATAATTATGGAGTCCAAATTAAATTATTGAATTGTAAACATTTTTTTAATTTATTTTGATAGTTTGATGGAGACTTACTAAAGTTCCGATCTTCATCAACTCAGTTATATATATATATAGATGTTCTTATATTTGTAACATCGAATCAGTTCCTCTTAAAAATTAATAAAATTAATCGAATCGAAAATAAAAAAAATAAAAGATACACTCAACTTTTTTAATTTTTAATAAAGTGCACGATATTTTAAAAGATGCACACTGCACTTTAACAAAGATGCACTCAACTTTTGCACGTGACAAAAGGTGAACCAATTCTTTTTTAATTTTTAATAAAGTGCACGATTTTTTAAAAGATGCACTCAATTTTTTAAATTTCTAAGGACGCACTGCACGTTAACAAAGATGCACTCAACTTTTGCACGTGATAAAAAGTGGATCAATTAATTTTATAATTAATATGAAAAAGATAAATTATAATATTTTTAAAATTATAAGAGAAAAAGGTAAAGATTTATAAACTTCACTTAGTAAAATTTAATTTTTATTTTATTGATGAGAAAGATGATTCATTCATTTTCAACGTCTTCATCAATCAATTTTATAGTTAATACGAAAGAAAGATAAATCATAAAAAATATATTGACCAATTCAAAATTAATACGGTAAAAGAACAGAAATTCCAAAAAATTTATAATTCTTAAAAGTTAATCTTTATTCATTGATATAATTTTATCATCGTCTTAAATATAAAGTCCTTATGTAAAGACTTAATCTCTGTTTTATTGATAAACAATATGCTAACCAGGAATCAATTTTTACGCACTATACTTTAATAACGATGCCCTCAATTTTTTAAATTTCTAAGGACTATACTTTAACAAATATGCACTCAACTTTGTGATTTTTTTTAATTTCTAAAGACGCACTGTACTTTAATTTGACAAAGATGCACTCAACTTTTGAGCACTATGCTAATAAGCTTTAATAAAGATGCACTCTAATAGCACAATGGATCAGTCTCACGTAAATATAAGAATGTTATTTTTTTCATATATTAATTATTAATTTTAAAAATCAAAGATTTATTATGATTTATTTTTTTTATGATGATTAAAAACATACTGATAGAGAATACTAAATTAATGAATTTCAATTTTTTACATTATTTATTGAATAAAGATGCACTCAATTTTTTTAATTTCTAAGAAGACACTGTACTTTAACAAAGAACCATTCAACTTTTTGAATTTCTTAAAAAATAAGTCGTACTTTAATTTTTATCAAAGAACGCACCGAATTTTCTGCCCTTCCCAAAGCAGGAAAAACACTGAAATTTCCGTACGTAGTTAACATATTAGCATTGCAGATTAAAATGGCATCGTCGGGGACGAATGAATCTCTTGCAATCCTACATGCAAATGGCAGGTTTGAAAATATAAATAAAACTGCAGCTTTCAGGGAAATTGAAGGATGTGGTCGCCGATCAGAAACCCAAATTTTTTGGACAGGAAAAAAAAAAATTCCATGCTATAACCAGGAACAAATTTAGGGTTCGATTCCATAACAGCTCATTTACGTTTATTTAATATACATCAAAATTAATTAATAAATAAATTTAAATAATTTGATAAATTAAATAAACAAATAATATATATATATATATATATATATATATATATATTAAATTTTTTAATATTCGTGAATAATATTCGAATAATATTTATGATTAAATTTATTTAAAATTTATTTATGAATTTATTTATATTTTTTTATAAATAAGAATTAAAATATTAAAATTGTAAATAAACAAACAAACTTAACTTAAAAGATTGATAATATTTAAATAAGTCAAATTTAAACAAATTTAAATCAAACTCGGAGTGAACTTGATTAGAAATTTAATAGTCATTAAATAAAACAAGTTCAATTCAAATTCAAATCAAATTTAATCTAAAAAAAAATCAAGTTAAATTTGAATAGATTTTTTAATAACTTAATTAATTTTAAACTTGGTTATTTTATCAAATAAATTTCAACACTGTAAAATTTAATTTGGCTGACTCATATACCGTCTTAGCTACAAAAAATTATTTTTGTTTTATTTTTTTAAGAAAAAAACAAATAATCAATTGATTTTTGTTTTATTTTTTTAAGAAAAAAAACAAATAATCAATTGCTTGGAAGTTAAACTAGAAAAAAAAAATGACTCTTTTTATTGTTGATACAATCACCTATGCCATCCACCATCTTCCCCTCCCCCTCCCCTCCGAGGAGGCAATCGTCCGGAAGAAACAAATAACTATTCGTGTGATCTAAAAATTATAAATTCGAATTTTAAAAATAATTTCTTTTAAAATAAAAATAACACTACGTACACTAAATTCTCTCTTGGAATAAGAATTTCATATATCAAGACTGACTTTTTTTTTATTACATATAAAAAGTTACAAATTACTTGTATAATATTAATCATGGGTCATCATGTTTGATTATTTTGAAATACCTAATTTTTAACAAATTATTTATTGTAAGATATAAGTACGTTATTACACTTTTAATCTATATTTAACAGTAAATTAATCTAACGCTGAGTATTATTTATCATATCAAAACTTCATATTTACTATTTTAACTAAATTATTATATATATATAACTTATAACAAATAAATTATTTATATATATAAATTATTTAATTATAATTTATTTATGGTAAGTGTGAGACAAGTTCCTTCTGTTTGTGGTTTATTTTTTAAACAAATGGAAACAAAAACTTAAAGCACAAAGAGATAGGGTTTAAAATTGATAACTGGGCCATTTGATGAACGACCAAGTGTTGGGCTTCGTATAACTCCAAAGGCTGTTGCTGACCCAGTTGCAATTGACTTGGCCTGAGGTGATGCGTACAGAACACAAAATAAGCAACATGAAGATTATCAAGTAGCTCAGAGAATAAAATGGATACAAGCAAATTAAGAAAACTTAGTCGGTGGCATAGCAAGTGATAATGTGGTAATTCAATAAGCAAATACAAGATGCAGCATGAACAAAGTGACGAATCCTTGCTCGAGGATTATGATGCAGTGAAAAAAGGATGTTCAATTCAGCTTTTAAATATCCATGGTCCTAATTTTAACCATGACACATTTATAGAATCTCTCTCCAAATAAAATAACAAATCAAAGACGCTGCAGCTTCTGAGGTTGTCTATGCGAATACTTTCTGATTTATTTCAATGATTGATAGAATATATTTTGTCTAAGAATTATTTAACGTCCTATAAGAAATTATGGGACAAGATTGATCATCCAACGCACCAAACATAAAATTATTTCAATGATTTCGTATTTTAATGAATGCTGGAAACTTTTGAGCCTTCAATGTTGAACTCCAACGCACTTAGTGAACTCACGGTCATTAACTGCTATCGTTTTATTAAAAATAAAAATTAAAAACAAGAAGCAGATTGCATCAGTAACAAAGATATCTATTCGGCATTCCATCAAAGCTTGCAGACCTTATTCACATCTAAATCTTCCTTATAGGTCACCATTCAGAGCATTGGTTTTCACTTTCCATTTAGAAACTACCATATGTTTCATTAAAACGACAGATAAGTTTCATTATTATTTCTGCTGCCAAAAGTCATTCCTGAAATTGCCAAGGACTTGTGCAATCCGAAGGAAATAGTCAGACTGTGCAGTGTAAGTTATATGATTGTCGCGGGGAGAAGAATAGCACAGGGAGAAGACAAAAAGTCATGCTATCAGTCACTAATAGGTCCCAAGGAAGAACAAGGCAAGGAAAAAGGAATCCAGAACATTACAAGCAACTTGCAAATGCAGGGTCAGAGTCAGATGAATCTCTTGCAATGCAACTTACAAACGAAGGTTTGAAAAAATGAATTGTTAGAACGGAACATTGTTCTAATTCTGAAATCCAGAAAAGTCGAACCTAGATACCTCTAGAACTCAGGTTAGTTTATGGAACAAATGAACGAAAAAATCAGTCAAAAACAAGTTCTACCGTTCAGTTTTCACAAAATCAGGTTTCTATTATAATACGGCTCTTGTGGTGGGCCCATTCTATCATAATTATGCGAATATTAATTTAAAATAAGTTCCTTCAAAGGAAAATGCCCCCTTTTTACCAGCTTATGCAATATAAACTACAATGAGAAAAAAAAAAAGATTTAAGAATAAATGCATATGAAATAGAATTTGAATGATTTAATAATGAAGAAAATTCCAAATCGATTGGATTCTTTCTTAGGGCAGAAATATAATTACCTTGTAGAAAATTTTAAACATTACGTGAGAAATAAATTTAAATATTACACAAAACATTTTTTGTCAAGAAACAAAAACAAACAAACAAACCAACCAAAAAAATACAATCTGTTCATCTCAGTGTATAATAAGATACATATTTAGTATGATTTAATTTTTAGAGGACGTGGTTAGGCTTCTAATTAAGGGATGGATTTTACTAGATCACGCTCACTGAATGTTGTCGATGGAGTTAGGATAGAGTTAGTTCGATATGGACCAGCACCCTAATAAAAATTTAGATTTGTATTATTTTTGCTAGCCCATGAGGTGTAAATTATAATTTTAAGCGATATATTGTACGAAAGTTAAGGTAAAAATTAGTTTGATGGAGTGTGATTTTAATATACCAAGTATGATACAAAGGTTAGATTCCGTCAACCTAACAATCCCTATCAATTCGTTCTCGGATCATCGTAAGAGAGGTAAATCACAGTAGATCTTTGACCCTTGAGACTAGTAACTAACGCATAGAGGGTTAATATACCAAGTAAAAACTTTGAAAAGTGAGGATGTTTGTTAGTGTGAAATGACATTATCATTAGGCATCAAGTGGACATCATCAGCGCATATATTCAATTCGTCATCATCTGCCCTAATTGTCATCTACCCATTTGATATGGCGCAGAGATGGGATCCACGTGGCAAATGTCAAACTAGATCTGCAAGACTCATCAAATGAACATATAGTAGGTCCGTAAACTTCAGAGCAAAGTCATCTAATTAAGGCCCGACGGCCAAAGGGAAGCTCGGGCCAAAAACAGTTCAACCGATCTAGTAGACGAGCAAAAGAAACATTTCACTCGTGTCTCAAGAACATGAACGACCCAAGGGGCAATTCAACCAACCTAATAGACTAACAAGAGGAGTGTTTCACCCACATCCCAAAAACATGGATGTACATGAGTGGACGCATGAAGAATGCACGAAGTGCGCAACAAGTGTTTGCTCTCGGGTGTGTATAATATATGGGTGCCCGTATAAATAGACACGGGGTAAGATTTACTCCTTAAGCTATTATATTTGCCAATAAGGCCCGACTTAAACATCGAAGGGATTTTAGCATTTTGCCAAAGGTCTCCATTGACTCGCTCCTAACTCTATTTCTCTATTGTTTGCTGTTGACTCGTTCGCTTGTCCATTGTGCGACTTAAAATCTTTTTCCTTTGTCTGTTGTCGACCTGATTAACCGTCGACCTATCACTAGTCAACTCGATAAGAAAGCATGCATCCGACAACAACCTGACCTGTGTCCGACTCACCTATGGAAGTCTACTCAATCGACCTATCTTTGGAAGTTTACGCCAATGACCTGCCCGTGGAAATTTACTCAAGAGCTCTTGAGGATTCAACTTATCTACAAATCTCAAACAAGATCATTGACGTCATTTATGGGAACTTGAGCTAAGATGTTGAGATGAAAAACACCAAAAGAAATCACAAAGAGCGAAGATCAACATTTGAAAATAGAGGACACTATATTTTCCCAAACTCGAGGGCTCCAACCTATCCATAAAAGTGTCTGGAGGGACATCAACCTAACAGGAAGTGTACTCTTGAAAGTCAACTACCCATGAGCCCTCTAAAGAAGACTATGAAAGGGACCAAGTGATGGCACTAGAAGAGAAAAAGATACTGACGACTCAACGAGACATCCTTTCCTCCGAAGGCATCCTAGTCAAAGTCGGCTCTGGGCAAGAGCAGCGAGGGCTTCCGCCCATGGCCCAATCAAACTTTTTTAAAAGTTATAAAAAAAAGGAGTATTTTTTTTAGAAAAAAAAATTATCTATAAAAGAATCTATTTTTTTTTTTTCACCCAGGGTTAAAAATATCGAGGACCGACTCTGATCCTAATGCAAGGGTCGTCGAGTCAATTTTGACTCCTACGAATTAGGGAATATAATTGAGCTTCAAATCCCAAGGACCACATCTATCATTTTGAGAATCTCTCTCTTGCGTTGGTATAATGATGGAGTAAAGATTAGATCTTTCTACCAACTCTAGTGGGGTTGGCCCTGCGATGGTTCCGCTTAGGCATATTTATCGGTTTCGCGGTTCCGATTTCGATTCGGTTCTGATCGGTTCCGAATCCATCAACGTTAGAATCGATCCGAACCATTTTGGAACCGGTTCCGATTCCGAATCGGTTCCGAACCGGTTCCGAAACGGTTCCGGACCATCTTCCTCAAACTTGAGCTTCCAAATTCATCTAACGTGTTGGTAATCCTATTCTTTTTTTTTCTATCGTAAAATAATCTTGTAGAGATGTTAGCATGCTAAGAATTTCCATCTTTAAATTAGCAACCTGAACTAGATTCAAATCAGAATCAGAACCGGTTCCGAACCGGTTCCGAATCGATTCCGAATCGGTTCCAAATCAATTAGAACCGAACCGAACCGGAATCGGAACGGTTCCGGTTCGATTCCGGAACCGTTTCATCCGAATCGATTTCGATTCCGAATTTAACGGATTGGTTCCGATTCGATTCCGGATTGATCCAATCCGTTAAGCATGTCTAGTTCCGCTAATTAAAGCAAAGATCTATTCGCTTTTTGAAGAATTCAGCACCGTAGTCTTGCACTATTTTGTCAGCAATAATCGATTATGATGGCCTCCTAGGAAGGCCGAAGAAATATATAAATATAAAAGTCCAACGAGCAAGGAAGAATGATTCACGTGGTGGGGCCTAGGACCGATTGGTTGGAGAAAAGGGTCCTCACTCGACCTCTCGATATGAAATCTCAAGGTCATTCCTCAATTACGCACTAGGAAAACAATGGAGGAGAAGACTGTACCAGTATTGGAGGAAAATCGAGTGCCTAAGAGGTTTAATGGCTATGGAAGGAGCCCTTATGCTGAAGCGCTGTTAAGACTATTTTGTACTTTTCATTAAGTATGCAATCACTCTACCTAGGCATGCAACAGGCTTATCAAAGAAATTATTAATTGAGTGGTGTAGCACTACCAACAAACTAGATCTCTTTGGGCATTTCGATCAAGCAACCTCGCTCTGTCTAGTTGAGGACTCAGGTAAAGCACTCGAGAGTAGGCGATCTGACTCGCCAATCTCAAGAACCATCTCGAAGAAGTCAAAACATTCGAAGGTAGATCTTAAAGGACAACCTCCCTCATCGAGGGAGTATTAACATGATTTCTAAAGTAGCTACGGATAGGGACTCTAACAAAGTTAGAAAAACTCATAGTTAGCCACTAAAAAACTTTGAAGTTGAAATCAATTTTGAGCCAGCAGACCTAGAGGATGTAGTTACTCCTCATAACGATAGATTGATGATACGAACTAGCATAACCATTGACGATGTAGCCCGAGTGTTCATTGACTTGGGAAGAAGCTCTATCAACATTCTTTCCAAGGAAGTTTTTGATCGGATGCAGATAGACCCCACTTCAAGGAAGTTTTTGATTGAATGTAAATAGACTCAACCGACTTGCGAACCATATACATTTCTTTATTTGATTTTAGAGGGTATGAAGTTAAATCGCTAAGGCAAGTCAATCTCCCATTGCCCTTGGGGTGGAGGCCCTAGGAGAACTCATATGATGGTTTTCCTAATGATAAAAATTGTTTCTCAATTTGGGGAGGTGGATGATGAGCTGATTTATAACATCGACGTAGCATCAAAATAAATTCTCAGTGGATAGACCAATAAAAGAGGTCCGAGATCTAACAGTAGCAAGGAAATACTATATGAAAATGATTTGTGTCGACTTAAAAAGAGCTATAGTTGGAGGTGACGTAGGGTATCAAAGATGAAGAAGATCGGAGATCAAGCTCTATAGAAAATGTACACTTAAAGAAAGATGAACCAAGGAGATTCAAATAGATGAATCAAAGGAGATTCAGATAGTGATCACTGGACAAACCTCCGGTTCTTCACGGTGCAACAGGCATACTCTAGAGCCTGACAATGGAGCCAACCCCCACCTCCTCGGTCCCAGCAACCTCGTTGAGTTGAGCAGCCAACAACGCTTGCTGCGCCGCCGTACCATCCGAAACAATCGCCCAGTACCGCTCATGCACCCCTACCACCCGCTTCAGATCCAACAACTGGACGAACGATTTTAGATTGAGATTACTGCAGTTAACTTTTGCGATCGTGTTTACTGTCAGCCGCACAGTCATTCCACACTCAAGCACCCGCCCGATCGCAATACTATATCCTTGAAGTTTCGGTCGATCATAACATACAAGATCATGTTAAATAAGTGCACTTTTTCGGATGGGAGACCATAGAAATTAGGAATTAGGCTTCATGACTCTGCAAAAAGTCATAAAAAGAGCATATATGTAGTTACAAAAACT
The DNA here is from genome assembly GCA_025175895.1 of Wurfbainia villosa. NCBI lineage: Eukaryota > Viridiplantae > Streptophyta > Magnoliopsida > Zingiberales > Zingiberaceae > Wurfbainia > Wurfbainia villosa. Next base: position 27,640,282 of record CM045991.1, on the reverse strand, counting down.
TATGACTCATTCAAGCTCAAAACTAGATTTTTAAACACTTAAATAAAGTATTTAACAAACGATAGTTGCTTAGTCTAATGACATGCTAGTTAAAATCAAACATTCGAAATCCATATAACAACAATATTAAAAAGGGTGTCGCAAAAACCATAGAAAAGGCCATAGAAAATCTTATGAAAGGCTCTCTATAAGATTTGCATTCGACATAACAAAAACAAAAGAAGCAACAAGCACAAACATGAACAAGACATGGCATCATTGCAAAATTCCTCTTTCAAGGAAGAGTGAACATTACAAAATCATAAACTAAAGAAGAGCTCTTGTGTGTAAGAAAAGAGGAAATATATAACTTACTCGCCGATAAGCTAAGTATCTTCTCAGTAGTTTCTTGCTGGCACCAAGTACAAAGTGGCACATGAGAAAATACAGTTGAAACTAAAACTTCGGCATGGCGAACCTCAAAGGTGATCATGAGATAAATAGAATCGGGATATGTAAGCTTCAGAATGAACAACTTACATGAATTCAGGATTCAGATGCTGCCCGAGATTTAAGTTCCCTCAGCAGAGCCTTGGCTACCATTCTTTTTGCAGTCTTCTTATTAGGCCCTGTGACCGTTTTGGTATGAGTTCTCCCTTTGGCTTCTACATCGGCAGTCATATTGATTTTGTGGTTTTGAATGGTCATTTTGTATGTCAATTGGTAGTGCTTATTAGAACAAAGGTGCTGTAATTCATTTACAGGATTCTGCTCGACCGTTTCTGGGTTGACCATCGGTTCTAGCAGAGGCTTCATACTATCCCATACAACTTCTTTGTTATATCCGGAGTCGACAAAGATAGCTCCGGCGATGGATTCTATGATATCTCCCAATACCTTTATAAAATTAAGCATTAAAACATGAACGAAGTGAAACTACAAAGAGGTAGGCTACATCTGAATTACTCGCAAAACACTATTGAACTAGCATAATGACTGAAAGAAGACAAATATGGTTCTGTACCTTAGGTGGATCTGCACCAGCATCTGATACGTCCGACGAAGCCGCAGGATTGTTTGCAAAAAATTCAAGGTAACATGTCATCCTTTTATGCAATGCCGATGAAGCATGAAGAATATGCTTGTTCAGTCTAGCTCTAATAGCTGCTCGAGCATAGCAGTCGTTACTGACATTTGCTGATCTCAGATCAGTCAACATTTGGGGAGACAATCCAGGATACTCATTGTAAAGGTACAAAGTCATGAGAAAGTCCAAAACTGCATCACCTAGAAACTCAAGCCTCTGCATTAAGTAGAAGGGAGAACATTTAGAGTTCCAACAAACAGGTAAGACATCGACATGAACTAAATATGTATAGCTAATGTGCAATAATTAAGAATAGAAAAGAGTTAGAATATTCTTAATTTGTGTAAGTAGGGTGACTCTCTAGTGACCAATAAAGAGTTTCCATGAACAATCCGGTGATGATTGGAATTCAGGAACGTCAGGAAGAATGATACGAATAATAGGGATCAGATATAATACAAACCTGATAGCATCCAGGAACATCAGGAACCTGATATGAAGCATGAGTTAGTGCTTCAAGCAAAAGTGCAGGATTTCGGAATGAATAATTTAGCAACAACTGAAGGTCGTTTATATTTATGTGCATTTCATAATTCAGCAAATCTTTCTTTTCAGGAGTAGTCTCCTGATGGAATTCCATCTTTATACCCAACCACTCGATAAATTTCAATGCTGCCTTTTCTCCGGCAGCAGTAAGGAATACTCCTATCAGTGCCTCTACGGTATCAGCAATGGCCTTGCTCTTCACGATTCTTGTACGGCTAGTGAAAGCACAACATGAATCTGGGAACAGGGTAGTCTCCTCAAAATGAGCCGCACAACTACCGGGGATAAACCATTCTTGAGGATCAAATTGCCTATTGCGAATAAACCCCTGCCAATACGATAAATCACAAAGGTCAAAATTAAAAATCTAGATTTGGCAAATTTAAAGCTATCATTTGGGTTATAGCATGCGAAAACCTCTATGTCTAAAACATAACCACTAAGGAATGTCCAATATCTCAGTTAAGAAATAAAACAAACATGTTTATGCATTTCTGTATGTCTAAATATCTCACATTAAGTTAAACCATCAAAAACTAACAAGAAAGGATTACTATCATTTGACACCTTTACTACAAAAGCAATTCAAATCAGAAGAATCGAATATAATAAAAAGAAATTAAAGCTTACTGGGAAGTGGCGATCCAATCCACGCATGCGAAGCGCAACATTGGACACTAATTTGTCCTTCTTGGCACTTAATATGCCTTCATGATGATGCTTATAAGTCCTGAAAAGATTTTGATTCACGGCATACTTCAGAAAAGAATCTCCAAGTGTTTCCAGAGACTCTAGGGAAAATTCTTCTTGACAATTTTTCGTGGTGATTGCTTCCAGAACCTACAGAATTCCCTTTTAGCCAATTTTCCTCAAGCAGATTTATGCAGGAAACTAATTAATGTCTTTAGGGAACTGGAATATCCAAACTTTATCAAGTAACACCATTCAATTGTGGTATGGCTACAACTATTCACTAATTACAATAACATATTGTATGGCATTAATTATCATAATTCTAAAATACAAACACAAAAATATTTTAATGTGACACCTACATCAACTGCTTTACCCTTGATTGAATTTGAGATAGCGTGAGTAGTGTCGAATGCCATGGATAAGATATTAATACGCATCCTATGCTTAATCTTAGAAAGAAAAGAGATATTTTGAGAATATGGAAAATCTGCAGACGAGATAGGTTACACATTTGAGTTCCAAAGTGAATGATCTTATCGAAAAATTCATGAGTTATACTCACATAATCATAAATAAAACCAATGATATAGTTATACACTTTGACCTTGCTTTTGTATCGATGTCATTATACAGATTTCTAAATTTAGATATTATTTTTTTTAACAAATCACAGATTCCAAAAGTAAATATTCGACCAGTCAAAATCTAAATATAAAAGACATCAAGTTTACCATGGAAACTGGAACATCAATGTTTTGCATGGAATCAGTGAGGATGTTTTTCTTTAGCCTGGCGGCAAGTAGCAAACACTGGATACGATGCATGATCGATGGAGCAAAGGAGAAAGTGTATACAGTGTTGGCTGAGATAGGAGACATAATGATGGTACAAAGTTCAGGAGGCAATTCAACACTTGCATCCCTATTAACTGGAGAAAAGAACAGTGGCAAGATCAGAGACAAATAGGGGAAAGAAAATATTCATAAACTCAATGACATGAGCTATATAAATCATTTTCCATCATTGACTAAGATAATCTACCAAACTAAGTTATGATTTAACAGTAGCAAATCTCTTTCAACTTTTTTCTTAGCAATTCTTGGTTTTTCCTTGATCGCCTCAGTTATCAAGATGAGGATAAAGTTTGAAACCCTGATATTGATATGTTGATTGAGGATGAGAGCAAACTTGTTAGGCAAAGTGATCATGCTTTGTAAGGGGATTACATTGACATTGTACCGTTCGACAGCACAAATGCATAATCATCAGAGTTTATATATTTCCATTTTACTTTCTAGTCTCAAATCAAGATTTTACATACACAAACTGCTGCTAGTTCACAAAGACGTGTTTATGACACTTCACCACTCAAAGATATATGTGGCCGTGTTATTGTGCTTTCATGCATGGTTAGTCAAGAGTTTGATGACATCTTGTTCTAGGGCCACTTGTTTTTTAATGACCTAAGCTTCTTTAGACTTCAAGTCAGCCACTAACCATAGCAAAATAAACAGAAGAAAAAGAAAAAAATGGTTTTAATTCAGAAATGTTCGTTCAATAATAAGAATAAATCAAAAAGAATGTCTCAAAAGTTAAAACAAAAACATTCCTAGCAGACACGAATTTTGGTGTTTGCGTGTGCAAATACAAACTGAAGATAAGTAAATAATTAAGTATTTGCACATAAATGGCAGAATGCTAAATTTGAAAGACCACAATACCCTGTTCCATCCGAAAAGATCGGTTGTGGAGGTAGTTTCCAACCATAAAAAGATGTCTACCCGAAAGCAGAGGTTGATTTTCACAAGTCAACGCAACGTCATGCCTGCAATTTTACAAAATAAAGCAAACTAAAATAAAACATGGATAAAGAATTACATTACAATTTGAGGTCATCATCAATTCATATAGTCAGATAAAAAAACTACCTTGATTGAAAATATTCTTTATAGGATACAACTCTTCCATCTTTCAGCATAAACGTGGAATTTATATTTAAGTCAGAAAGAAACCCATTAACACAATAAAATTTACCACTATGAGGTGTATAAACGATACAATGCTGAAGCATACAACTGCAAGCTGGACCACTCATGGTTTGTACTAAAGAAAATGGACCTTTTGAAGCACAAGAATGTGCAGTGTGCTTGGCAATCCCCATGTGGAAAAAAGATGATTTAACACATTCCCAATCAACTCTTCCACCAACTAATGGAACAAGTAGATAAGCAATGGCTGTAGAGATCTGATTCTTATGCAGGCAATCTAGGGAATCCATTAGCTTACTATAATCATGATGAAGTAGAATATTAAATATACTAATCTGGAATGATTTAGCCATCATAACCTGAAAATTTCAAAGAAAGGCTACAAAACTTTAAAACACAAGCCTAGTAAATTTAATAACAAAAACAATAGTTTTTTCCAAATAATGTGCCTTGCATAGTACCTGCTCGCGACTAAGGTGCACAATTCCAGCGTAGTTTAATTGAACTGATACAGGACCCCTTGAATCTTTCAAGCCAAAAGAATAAGAAAGAAAATTAGATCCCAAATCAGTTTTGACAATCAGTATCATATCATTGAAGGCAGAATCATAGTTGAAATGCTGGTCAATAGTTATCTTGTAGCAATGGTACAAACCAAGACAACAAAATGAGAACCATGAATCCACCAAGTCATTAGGAAAATAATCAGCTTGCTCATTATTATAAGGTTCAACCTCTGTAGAAAAATAAAACGACCAAGTTAGAAATACATAACTATGAGTTTTGAATACGATGCCAAATAAAGAAATTGTAGAATTTGGAAAAAGAAGTATTATATTTTCTTTAACAATGGGATGATCATTACATGTGTCTATAGGACCCTAAACCTAAAATTATAACATGGTACGAAAACTCACTATACACTAAATGCTCCCAAAAATTGCTAGATACCAACTTGCTACGTGAACTAGAAAAGTTCAGGGTGAGCGAAATCACCTTTTGCTTCATAGAAAGCTCTCAAAAATACATAGCAATAATAAAGAAAGACATAACATTCAAACCCAAAAAAAAAATAATTTAAAGGTGTCAATCCCAATGAAACAACTCTACCACCCGAGTATCAACTCAGCTATGCCCGTAGGAGCGGGGTTCATTCTTCTAGAGAAATGCCCTCCCTCCCACCTAGGAGGTTGCTCGATACCATGGTTTACCTACCTCTACAATCTAGGGTGGGCATAGGGAGAGTCGTGGTGAACGAAATCACCTTTTGCTTCATAGAAATGCTCTCAAAAATACACAACAATAATAAAGAAAAACGTAACATTCACATCCAAAAAAAACAAAAATAAAGGCGTCAATGAAGCATGCAATCAATGATACTTTCAAACTTGATAGGCAAAATCATGGAGATAGTTGATGGAGAACATGGATGATGATCCTTTGACCTAGACTAACACAAACACAGTCAACTTTATATTCAACTGCAAATCAATACATTGGCAAATGGAGAGGAGAAAGACAAGAATGGAGAGTAATCTCAAGAATGAAAATTTATATAGAAAGAAAATTTGCAAGACTTTATCGATATAAAAAAACAAGACATTTTCTCTTTTAGTGCAGATTGATTTTTAGATGACTCATATGCAACACACAATAGAATAAGATGAGATCCTAAATGACAAATATCTCAAGTGAGATTCTCCTAACAATGCATCAAAAGCACATGATAGATTAAGGAAAGAGGAGAAAATCACTCAATGGGCCATTTAGACTTAATATGTCAACTCAACAACATGTGAATATAAGAGGAAAATGCAGGAAAAGCGAACAGTCAAAGGAACAAAACAATAGTTGTTTGGGGTTTGAGGTAGAAGGGAAGTCAAATACTGATCATTTAAAGCGCAATAGATAATCATTTTTAGTTACTACCACTGAGTTGGGTGTCCTCAATTTCAACATCAGACGCTGGCAGTAGATAATCATCTAAAGCACCTACTGCATGCAATTGTTTGCATGCTTCAAGGCACAAGAGCTGCTTCTGCATGGTGCTTCCACATTCTGCATGGACAACTTGTATAGGACTGCTTTTGGGAAGACACAAAGTGCACTTATTAGAATCTTTTTCAAATTCAAATCTTGGATAAGGACTACAGTACCTGGGAAAAAAGAGAATAATTTGGTGACTGTGGCCTCTTGCTCGTTATCATAATATATATATTCAAGATATTATAGGAAGAATCAAGACTAAAATTGGAAAAAGAAAGGAACTTACTCATCAGAAGGTAGCCTGGAGCAGTAGAAATATATTAAAGCTACACTAGAATTCATACACACAATAGCTCCAGTTGATTCGACACAGTATATTTCATCCAGAAGCGTGTTAGTTTGTAGGGATTTACATGGAATAGAAGCTTGTTTTCTTGATTCCTCTCTCATAATATCACCACTTTTAAGAAAGTTAACCACTTTTGACAATGTAGCTGTATCACCACTATAACAAAATAGTGCATCAGAAATGTTCGCCAACAAGCAATAAAAGATAATAATCAAGATTGCCAGTCGGCTTATCAGTGTTCCCAACAGAAATCACAGAAAAGATAAATTGTAAATCCTAATACTTTAAGAATAATTGAAAACTTTAATCTAAAAAAAAAAGTAACATTAGGAATTTTGAAAGTAACAACTGGTGTAGACAGAGAAAATAATGATCAAGAGTGGCTGTTCTAGGCCTATAAATCACTGTTCAGTAAAGAAATCACAGAAAAGATAAATTGTAAATCCTAATGCTTTAAGAAAATTAGAAAAGTTTAATCTAATAAACAGTAACATTTAGGAACTTTGAAAGCAACAACTTGTGCACACAATGACATGACCCATGAGAAACCCAAGATTTGTTATTATTCCTAGTCATTTTCAGCTGGCATGCTTTGGCCCCATTGATTTAGTAAGTTGGAATTTCACAATAAACCTTTGTTGTGACTTAACTACAACCAATGCTCAAAAATCTAACAATCTTGGCTAGTCTTAATCAAACATACCAATAGAACAGTTACATACCATCCAGTGTGTGCAAATCTAGCTTTGTCCTGTTAGGGCTGTAAACACTAAACACATTTGTCTAAGCAGAATAAAAGTCAGTGTGCTCTCCATATTCCAACATATATGTCAGAATAAAAGTGTGCTCTCCATATTCCAACATATATGTTGGAATAGAAGTTACTGTGCGCTCCGTATACCAACATATATGTTGGATAAAAGCTAGTGTGCTCTCCATACAACAAAGTGGTGCCTCATTCAAATATTCAAAAATTTTAATTAACAAAGATGTATCAATGTTACTGTGCCTTCTGTACACAAAATCAATGTCATTCTAAACCTAAAAGAAATAAATTAACTAGCCCACTTAAGGACACTACGAGTTCAACATCAAAGTAATCAGGACAAACATATTACCGTCTAATAAGCATCAGATAATCTGATCCCTTCATCCTTGCACGCCCACGAGACTGTATAAAACTGCATGAAGAAGCAGCTGGATCAAAGCGTATAACCAAGTTGCAATCACGAACATCCAAACCCTCCTCGAGAATCTGAGTGGCAACAATTACATTTACCTGTAAACATGAGATAGTTACGATTCTGCACAATATAACAGATCCTTCACTTGAAAACAGCATATCAACAAAATATTTACAGACTTTTCCATCATGGAAAGAATCAACAATTTTTGTTTGTTCTTTCCTACTCTGTGAATGCAAGAGCTTTCTGGACCCTGCCATGTATTTAGTTCTTCCAGAAAATCCTTTAATATCTTCTAAAAGGGAATGAATCACAATTGCTGTAATTATTCTTTCAACAAATATGATACATCTCAATTGTTGCAAATCCCTGAAGGAAAAGTTAACAAATAAGAAAGAAATCTAATATCTTCAGATGAATGTTTTAACATTCGTGTCTTATTAGTTACCTATATTCCAAAAGATATTTGACAAGACATTCCACCTTTGATGTCAAAAGACCAGAATCAACATTGTCTTTTAAGACATCACCAATATATATTTCTGCAGGGATAAATCGTGCACATGCTAGAATTAGTTTATATATGTTATTAAAATATTCCATGTAGATTAATGTGTTTAGAACAAAATAAAAATAAAAAATTAGAAATTCCACCAAAAGTATCAAACCAGACTATACAAACCAACTGTTTCCTTATGCCAGACCTAGAGGAATGCATGATTTGGATTGAGAATGGATGATTTGGATTGGGAAATATGCATCAGGGCAGCATACTACACACATTATGTTATTTTTAAAGGCAGCACTAGATGTCATTTTCATTATGGATGGAAAATAAATATGTTACTCCACCACAACCCACAGTCACCTACCCATACTACTATAACAACAACAACAAAACTTTATCCCATTAGATGGTAGATCCATTCATTGAGATTTGCCAAAGTGGCTGGCAACCTAATGCAACTCTTCCCCTTTCTCATCTGGGCTTGTGACTGGCCACTGCAGGGTTCGTCACCTACTCATGATGTTATATTTAACCAGCCCCTATCTCATAATGGAACAAGGATGGATATATAAATCATGCCCAGGAAACAAACTGGCATTAACCTATGAATTACCCTTGCTCCATCCAGATCTGCAAGAAACAGTTTGATGCATAGATAAATCTAATAACATAAATTAATTTAGTAGTTAAAGCTTAGTCATAGTTGCTGCTATTAGATCACAGTTTAAAATATCATGTGCAAATCAGAATGGTCAAAACATATCCTCAAGATGGCTGGGCCATGGAATGTAGTGAGACACAAAACAATTTTCAACATCTTCCTTTGGAACTTCATTGGGATGCACTAGATGAAGAAGATGAGGGCTTCCCTCTTGAGCTTCTCCCGCTTTTTCTTAATGTTCCAGCTCAATAGAGATAAAAGCCAGCTCATCTAATCAGTTTCCTCCAGCAACTGCAGATAAGCTGCCACCATCTCCTACTCTTCTTCTCAATTTCTTTGTCCATCTAAAGTCCTATTTGGTAACTTTAACAACCATCAATTGACACACCAATGCAACACTGGCACCAGATATTCCAATTGAGGAACCAAACCTTGGCATGGGATCGAGAAGTTGGACCTATCAAATACAATTCCTAAAAATCAAAGAATATTTCCTAATCATTATTTAAAAGATACTTGAAGCAAACCTTGATCAAGTCAATCTTACATTTAAATGGTTTCATGAATCTAATTCACTTCACTATCCAGTTGGTTTAGATTTGACAAAGTTAATAGCTAGAAACTCTTTCCAATCAAATAATTTTATTTGTGAAAGCTAGTAGCAAGATAGGTCAAGGTATGAGGACAAGAAAAAACATGAAGGGATAAATTGCGATCATCCACCCTATTGTCATCCGTAGAATTTACTGTTGATTAAAAAGGAAAATATAAATAACTGGTGATTCCAGGTCAAAAGAAATGGATAAGAAGGGTTTATTGTAAAATATCAAAGATCCAACTAGGAATATTTACATTAAAATTTAAACCTTGTGGTAGGTAGGATGAAAGGACCTGAAACACCTCTTGAATAAAGGCTTTTATTGCATTCTCACCAGCCTCATCTACATTCTGACCCCAAAAGAATAGATAATTTTGACTGCAAGTTAATGATTTTGCTGCCTGTACCAAAACAACCATGATCTTTAAAAAAAAAAATGCTATGAGCAGGAGAAAATAATATGGAAGCCCATACCTTCAATGCTAGCCATGCTCCAAGCTCCTTTAAGCAATATACAAAGGTTGCATGCAACTTTGAGATCTTTTTAACCACGCTTGTCTTTGTTAATGAATCTTGCTCATCGATAATAGCTCCTATACGCTAACAGAAGCATGTAGGAAAGAAGCTAATAGTACAATAAGCTATTCAAATGAACCATTGTTATTTGAACATACAAGTGTGACATCTGCTTTATGATCACAATAAATAAACAGGCTGCATTTTGTTATTTAGGTTGACCTGCATGACTTGCGTATCATTTATCTTTACCATAATTTCTCAAGAGACCTAGGTATATATTCAAAGTTCATAAAAAAAATATAATTATTTAACATGGACTGATGGTGTATTAAGCAGATTAGTCAGGTCTTGTAACTTGCATATTGAACTTACCGGTTTGTAGGCTTCCATTATATAATCTAAACAAAAATTTGACACCTGCATATTAGACTTGTTGTGCTTGGGTTTTGTTTTATCTTTTTTACACAATTTGTTGTCTTTGCATCAAACAAACTACTTGATCACCAATTACCAGGGATTGCTATCTGCTGCCTCCAAGAAGATGAAATCATGCCTTAAACATACAAAAATGTTTATAAAAAAATTGAATCTCAGTACATGTATCTCTATTTTAGCAACAAGAAAAACCCAATACAGCTCTTGGTTTTTAATTAATATATATGATGACAACTAATGAAAAGCTCGCATGCAGCAAGTCACTTGCTATCTGATGACTGAATGGAAATATCAGCAGCGTTTGAAAAGATAAGCTCTTCGACACAGGGAATTCTGTTACTTCTTCAGAATGATAAAGAGGAATAGCCTTAAAACTAAATGAAGATAAATGCTTAAACAAATGGATTGAATTGAAATGACGAGTTGAAGAGCTTCTAAAAGGGTTTGTTTCATCCAAGAATCGAATCTTAATGTATTGATCTTGTTGACTCCTAAGGAAGATGGTGCATGATGAGCATAGTTTGTCAAGCATGCATAAAGAAATATGTCCCTTAATAATAGGCTTTTCAAACCTAAACCTGATCGTAGGATTTGGTAAAGGCATGATTAGATTAGGTTTAAAGGCTCTGATAATGTAACTGATTTACACAGGATGGTGGGAATGGTTAGTCATGTTAACTATATTAGCATGTATCCCCAAACACATTTATGAGAGTAATGCATCATATTTTAAGACCAATTTTAGGAATGTTTTTAAACTCTATTTGAACCACATCTCAAATGTAGCCACAATGACAAGAAAACCAACTAGATCACTTGCAACTTAATAGTCGTATGCAAATTTTAATAAATATAACACTATTTTACAACTGGAGTACTCTTCCGCAGATACTTATTAGCACAAGGCATTTGATCCATGTAAATTCCAATTCTGCACCAACTTCGGAACACCTGCCCCAACTAATGTTTTACAAGCTCTAGGACAAACATTTACTAACACATGAAGATGATAGTGTTAAGGAGGTATCCAATACCTTGGTCTTCAAAAGTTTCAAATGTTCCATCACAGGAATAAATCGTTGATGTGCTGAGTCTATATGTTCATATAGCTTGATCTTTGGATTAGGAAATGAGATGTACGCAGATAATACTGATTCACTTTCAACAGTGTACACCTTCAATACAATGATTGCACAAGGTCAGCTTTCCTAAAAATATAATTATTATTTTGAAGGACAACTAAATTGTAAAAGAAGAGTGTTCTTGAATTGTATGATATTGTTATATATAGTTGTCTGATTGTATTTGTAAGAAGAATTTATTATCTACCTTGGAATTCATAAGATTCTCAAGTTCCTGAATCTGATGTTTGAAAACATGTGGATTTGAGCCTACATAAAACAAGTAACAGTCAATCATTGATGTTAATGTTAGAATCTTAGCCACTCCAGGTCAGCCAGCATGGCCTACCATTGGAATATCCAAGTGATGCAGTCATGCCAAATATCCTAGGAAGCTCACAAGATAAACTTTCTAAATAACGATGGTAGAACTCCTGCAAACAAAACAGTTGAGTCTATATACCAATCAAAGAACATAGGAAGTTATTGAGATTATAATGTTTTACATAGTGGGCAAAAATATGTGGTTGCACATATTTGCAAAAAATTTCTATCTTCGGAATCCAAGAAAGAAGACTGAAAGCCAAAATAGGACCAATGGAAAAGGAAAAAAAACAACCAAACTTAAAGACTCATTTTAACTCTTTGTCCTCATAGGAAGAAATAAAAGACTAAAATTATTCTCCCTGAGAAATCATCCTATTTCTAATCCTGCAGGTGAATCAGGTGATGCTCACACATATCAATAAATGCACCCAGATTGGATTGTAGGCCTATGTCCTAGCAATAGCAATACCATTGCCATCAGAGAATCAAGTTTCTAGACAGTCAAATTGGGAATAATGTGCACAGGTAGACACAATGCTTCTATCTCTTAAACCCACAGTTTTTGATAGACCTTTTGTATGCCAGAAGAATTCCATCACATTTTTCTATGCTTCATCTGTTAGCTAAAGGTTTAAGGCCATTTGTAGTTCCAACAGATGTGAAAGAGAAATAATGTATCCAATAAATGTATGCTCCAATAACTAGCTAGTGAGTTACGAAGCAGGTCAATTCTGGTTCATAACAGAACAATCTGTGCTGGGAAAAATAAAATAATTGATAATTTAGCCAGTAATCCTTCCAAAAGTAATTTAGAGAACCAATCACAGCATGATCCAATAGTTCATCAAGAATAGTTCTCTCAGTTAACTTTCCAAATGGATCAAAAAGAGATCTATTGAGGTTGTCATGCCAAATGCCAATTTCCTCACGAAACAAACTGGATTCCAGACAGTTTCTATTAAGAATAAGCATCGGACACTAGCATTTTCCGAAGAAAATGTCATGACATGGTTGGTCGCCCTACACTCCCATTGTCTTATTTGTGCACCATGTCATTGCCAGTTAGCAACCGGTATAGCAGGAAATGAAATTGCATAATATCCATATATATTTGGCAATTTTCCAACGATCTCAAACATATGAATCAAATGGTTCTTCATTGAGTTCAATTTTGCCCAGTGGCATATTCAAATCAAAGCATGATACTTTAAAGCTGACAATATCATAAAACATATCCCACAAACACTGTAAGGTCAAATGCAAAGTCACATATTGGAGACCCCTTTTCTATAGTTATGACCAGAAAGTGATACCATAACACATTTCATCCAACAAACACTAGTTATGCACTAGATGTAAATAAAAAGTTAGCAAGATAGGAAAAAGGAAAGATTACCGTCATTATGCAAGCATAAGGATGTCGCCCTCGGGCATGATGACATTCATCAAAAATTATTAGCTTAATATCAGACAACTTGAAAAAGGTATGTCGCAGGTTATCAAGTAAAATTTGAGGCGTCATCACAAATACCTGGGAAACAAGTTCATCTGAGAAAACGAAGGTAATAATTTGTGTATGAGAAAGAACACAGTCAGCAATTTGCATCAGGAAAAAAATTGCAATATCCCATAAGATAATTGGAAATAATTTGGTACATCGAATATACAATTATTCCAATAGCATGGATTATATCCAGACCCACATAAGATAATGATCACATGCCACTGGATATTACGACTACAAAGTAGAATGTCACACCAATGCAAATTGGGTTAGTTCTTTTACGATTGTTGATGTGCTATTGGCTATTAAACATGTCGGTGGTAATATAGTCATTGAAGAAGTAAAAAAGGAAAGAAAAAATGTTAACGCTTGACCTAGTATACAAGCTGAATAAGAGTAGAGGATCCAGGATTTTGTGAATCTTTATGGATGAAGTTCTTTTTGTCCTTCTTATATTTGTAGCCAGGAAACTTTTCTGTCCTATTGTGCTAGTATAGCTACTGCATTGGTTGCTAATAACATAATTCAACCTGACAAGTCGAAGAGCTTAGAATTGATCAAAATTTCACAAAAGAGAAGCTAACAAAAAAACTAAATTTTGTCTCTCATATGAAATTGTCTAAATAATAAGTTGAAATACTTACTAGGGAGCTGGAGAATAAAATTTTTCCTCTGTCATAGGAAAGATGGAATTAAAGATTATTACTTCTTCACAAGCTTGAGGGGGAATGTAGTAAAAAAAACATTTTATATGTTGTAAAGTACTCTGGGAAAAGGTAGAATCAATTGACCCCAGAATTATATGTTCTTTCTAATGTCATTGAGTGGAGATCAATCCATCAGTCATACATGCATAATAAACCGAAAGAATAAGAAACATAGGACAGAGACCAGATAGCATCGGAACAGCAAAAGGAATATGAACCTCAAACTCTTCCAGCTTCTCCTTCCATGTGGCGGCTTCCCAAAAATCGACACCCATCTCACCCCAGAATTTACCAACTTTAAGATCAGTGTGCATCTCAATGACTTTGGCTTGCTGCGGAGGAAACGATCGAAACTTTACGTCGCAACTAACAAACCAAGCAAAAGTGCACAAGGATAGCCGAGGAAACCGTGCGACGAGCACGTACTTGGGTGACCAAAACGACTGTCGGGACGAGGAAGACGGCGATGTGCCGCGAGGGCTTCCGAATGGCGAATGCGTAGGAACGAAGCAACATGACGGCGATGAGTGTCTTCCCGGAACCCGTCTCCAGGAACACGATCGTGTTCCCCTTCTTCGCTTTCTCCAGCGCCTCCAGCTGATAGCTGCGGCGATCAAAGGAGCAGACGGATGACACACCAGGACACAACAAAACAGAGGAAGATGGAGGAGGAAGGCGAAACGCCAACCTGCGGGCAATAGTCTCGGGGTCAGGCGACGGGTCGGTACCATTCGGCTCTGCTACTCGTGCTGCTCCCCCGACACCAGAGCTCCCGGCTTCCATGGCTGACAGCAGACTCTTCGCCCCCGCTAGCTTCGAGGAATCGAGATGGTGCGGCATGAGAATAAATAAAGGGAATCGGATGAGTATTTTAAATTTATCTAATAAATAAATAAATAAATTTGGGATTAATCCGAACACTTGAATTATAAAATTTTTAAAAAAATTTGAGCTCGTGCACTATATAGCAGCACTATTCCCCGATTGAAGCAATAGCATTAGCATCAAAATACGATGCATGTTATTTTGATTTTAAAAAATATGCTCTTTTAATAATTCAAAAGATGTCATTTTGTTTTTTTTTTTTTAAATCGACTACATATTTTATTAAAAAAATATAGGGATATAAGTAGATTTAATCTATTCCATAAAATATAAATTCATAAACATGCAAATTTAAATTGATCATATAACTACAATTATTCTCCTGTGTTATTACTAAATAAGTATCATAATAATTGAAATGCAGTATGTATTTTAGTTCTTATGGTAATTATTTACCACAGGGGGAAATGGAGTATATATGTTTTCCAATTCTGATGTCATCTGATTCCATTCAAATTTATAGAAGAGGATGAATATCAAATTATATATATAGAGAGAAATATTATCCAATATAATTTATTTATAAATACTCAAAAGCATTTCGATGATTCATTGTTCGATCGGATGAATACTATAGTTTAATCCTTGAATCCTAGAAGATCGAATAATGAATAATAAATGTGTCATGGATACTTACGGATGAATTATATATATATATATATATATATATATATATATATATATACCGGATGAAACTAACTTATGACTAAGATGCATTATATTTATGACTACTCATCTCTTGGGTCCAGCCAGCCTTCTAAGGCGTTACAACTTGGCATGTAGCCGAATGATGATAATATTACATATCAATATAGTCGAGCCGAATGAAGATACATTGCATCTCGGCTATTATCTTCCATCTCGATCACATGTATTTTGGATACATTGCATCTCGATTATTATCTTCCGTCTCAACCACATGGTATTCCAGATACATTGCATCTCGGCTTTATTTGTACCGAATGACGGAAGAATTGCATCTCTTCTTTATTGTATCTCGCCTTCATAAAGGAGGGCTACATTTCGACAGATCTCACATTGAACTTCATACTATTATATGTATCTCGGCAAGTCAAATGATATGGTCGTCATTAGAGTCAAGATGTCCAACGAGGCATTCTCTGTCAAGGATCCAACCCAACAAGAAGACATATGTCCATGCCTACCACAGGGAAGCATGTTCGCTGCATTAATGGAGCTGATCTGTCTCCCATCAACCATGCGGAAGATATTAATTGTCCTCCATACGCGACAACATTTATGAAGGTGATACTTTCTATCATTTTTAAAGACTGCATGCCATCCCTTCACCGTACCCTATCCGTCATGCCCTCTGTACTGCTCCGTATAGATATCTCCATTTATATAAGGGTAATTTGAAGAGAAAAAGAGAGGTTTGACATCTTTTATACCACCCTTGCGCTTCCATGTTTTCTCCTTTACTCACTGATTTTTGTCTTGAGCGTTAAAGGGGTTTTGCCGAGATCTCTCTCGGTGCCCTTAACCATTTTTTTCCGCTGCAGGACTTGTCTTGCCCGCGAAGCGTCATTTGACAAAATGTCTGAGGTACCCCACTCTCCAATCCAGTACTTCTGTCGTGTCAAGCCCCTCTATCCGAGTCACCGAGCCTTCGTGACTCTCGCTACTGGACACCTTAACATCCCAGTCTCAGCCGCAACAATTATATATATATTTCGTCTAGTTTCTTATGGTTCAAAGATTGAATTATAATGTGTATTCAATCAGACGATGAATAATAGAGATGTTCACGGATGCTCACAGATGAATTATATATAAGATAATGTCTCTCTCTCTATATACAAAAATATTACTTTAAAAAATTCATCCGTTAATATCCATGAACACCTTCGTTATCCATCGTTTTTCGATCCTTTAGAGTTCAAGGATTAAGATATAATATTCATCCAATCGGACGGTAGATAATAAAGATACTCACCGATGAATAAATCAGGTAGAAGATCATTATATATATATATATATATATATAGAGAGAGAGAGAGAGAGAGAGAGTGTGTGTTTTGTTCTGCTGCGCGCCTGAACCATCCGCGACCAAACGCGATGCGTCGACCCACCTTCACTGCCGCCATCGTCGGCGCGCCGTCCGGCCACCTCTGGCCGTCGGACCTGGCGCGATCGACGCCCAGGTCGTCGGCGGTCCGGCGGGGCTCGTGCGACGTCGGATTTTGGGCACGATTCAGCCGGAATCCGGCCCGATCGCGGCCGGCAGTGGACGCCAAACTGTCGGCCGCGAATTCGTCGGATTCCGGCCGAATCACGGTCGAAATCCGGCGGCGCCCGAGCCTCGCCGGATCACGGCGACTGCCATCGATCGCGCCAGTCGGGTCGGATCAGCGGCTTGATGCAGCGGTAGTAATGATAACTTAGCGTGTCGCGGGCCAGGCGTGGGCGATTGAGCGCGCATGATGGATCATTTTCCTATATAATTGATATATGTTCTGCAGTGCGAGATTGGAATTTCTTGACCTACTTGGCCTCTGGCCCCCTCCCTCCGGACCATCGTAAGGAAGGTAAATCACGGTAGTCTTTTGACCCTTAAGAAGTAGTAAGCTAGCGCGTGGAGAATGGCAACGCCGCATTGTGAGAGATTGACCCATTTGTCTTTAGTCAGCGTCATCAATTGATATATACTCTCGTTCCATATCATGTTAGCTAAGGGGCATATTAGTTTTTTTTCATTCACATGAAGTATTCATATATTTGATTGGATTAAAAGCGTTCAATCTAACGTTATAAAATTTATTATTTTATTTAGATGAAAATCTATATAAATATGTGCCACTATTAGAATTGACGATTAAAATTGTATTGAATATGTCCAAAGTATTATATAGATGTTTTACTATCATCACTATATCATAGCCCGTAGTGCAAACATATTAATGTACTTAGCTTCAGTGGAAATTTTTTTACCGAGTGGCACTGAGTCAGTCGCATTTGATTTTGCTTTTGAAAAGATTCGCCAACGGAGGGTTCCGTTAACTCGCACGCAGCCGGACGCGTTTTGTATCGACACTTTTTGCCTTTTTTTTTTTTTCTCAATTGTCATCTCGGCCGCCCATCCCTTCCCTTCCTTCCTGCGGTCCCTCCCCATCGATCGACCCACCCAGGTCCGTAGCTTTCTTCCTGCTGTCCACAACTTTAAAGTTTAAACTTTCGGTGCTCCTCGTCCTGATTTTAGATTATACATTGCGAGTCAAGAAGGACGAAAGCAAAGGTCCCAATCATCACTTGAAATAGTTCAGTAAAGAAGGACAGAAGTAACTCTCATAAAATTGTAGTTGATCTCAAGCTATTATTTGAGATCTACTCCTTTGTTTGGCGGTTAGCTCCAGCTCTTTTAGTCTTCAATGTTGAACTTCCATGCACTTATTACTGAACTCCAGATTCATTGACAGCTTGCATCAGTAACAAAGAAATCTATTCAGCATTCCATCAAATCAAAGCTTGCAAACTTCATCCACGTTTGACCCTTTCTCTGTTTCCACTTTCCACAAAGATCAATTTCCATATAGAACTTAAAATTCTAATTCATAAATTCTGTACTACTCTAACCAATGATTCAAAGAATATAGACTTCATATTGATTGACATCCATGTAGCATTTGAGCAATCGAAAGTGATACCGGATGAAATCACCTTGTAATTATTCGTACAATAATAACAGTTGGCTTTCTAAGTCATCATATCTCGGTCACGTCGAAAGGTGAAGATATACCGATTCGGCATATCCGAATTGAATGAAGAGGTCGTCTCGATCGTATTCCAGACTTTCCGCGTCTTGGCTATTATTTTTTATCTCGGTCGTATGATATTCCAGACGCCCCTCATCTCGGTTGTATGGTATTCTAGACGCCCCGCGTTTCAGCCAATATTCTTCATCTCAATCCCACATTTCGACAGTTGCACATTATTTTGGCTATATGGTTTTCCAAAGTACGCTCTATCTCAGCTAGTTAAGTGATGTGACGAATATTTCTGTTCAGATGGCCAATAAGGCAGTCCTTATCAGCATTTCTCTCCGACTAGGGAACAGATGCCCATACTGGCCTCCAGAAACCTATCCATCACATTAATGAAGAGTTGTTTCTCATCAACCACAAGATGAGCATTAATCACAACTCATACACCTGCGACATTTATGAAGGTAATGATCTCTATTACCTCTAAGAGCTGACATAAGTACGTCATGAAGCCATACCGCTCATACCAGTCATACCGTTTTACAGGAAAACTCGCTTCTATATAACCCTCCTTGAGGAGGAGAAAGGGAGGTGGGAATTCTCAAAACTCTCTCCATTGCTTTCATCACCCTTCCGACTAATTCCTGTCTTGAGTGTCGGAGGGGTCTCGCCGAGATCTCTCTCGGTGCCCTTAACCATATTTTTTTTACAGGATACGTCATTCGACTGTCTCACGTCACTCGACTTGGCTCACGCCCGATACGCTGACTCTTCTATCTCGGCTTTCCCTCCGCATCAGTCGTCCTTCCATTCAAGTCACCGGTCGTTCGCCGCCTTCGCCACCGGACACCTCATTGTCCCTGTCTCGATAGACAACATAATTGGCGCCGTCTGTAGGAACTATCAGTAAACACACCTGAGACAAGGATGGGAGACCAAGGAACGAATTCCGACAACTGTAACTCTATTGAAGAAAGTATGACCGGGGAAAATATCATCGCCTTCGTCAAGACTACCATGGAGGACATCCTACATGACCACTTCCCCCGGGGTCCTACTCCTATGTAGGCGTCCCCCAACCCGGTTCAAGGTCCAGCACCAGCATCTGTCCTTTCAACTTCGGTCCCACCGAGGGTAGTTCCTATAGTCTCAATGTCAACTGAGTCATCTTCAATAACATCTCTACAGGAGTCTTCCGAAGAAGCACCCTCTTACACACCACAAGAAAGGGATCCCAAGAAGGGCAAGACTCCACTAATCGACATAGATTCTCCCCTTGCCCCCAGTATCATAGTTGGGAGAATGCCCCAGTCCTTCAAGCATATGTCTATAGGAGAGTACAGTGGCTCGACCGACCCAGAAGAATATTTGGGAAGATTCAGGAAGGTTGCCCTGATACATAACTATTCTGACGGAGCCAAATGTAAGATTTTCTCTCTTAACTTGATAGGCTCTGCACAAAGATGGTTCGACCGACTTTCCAAGGAATCCATCAATTCCTTCTAAGAGCTCTCTGTTCTTTTTCTCCAATACTTCGCCAGCAGCAAGAGATATCGCCGAACTGCTCAGTACCTTATGATTATAAAATATAAGAGTCATGAATCCTTGAGGGATTACATACACCAATTTAACCGAGTGGCAGTCGACGTCTTGGATGCTTCGCCCGGAACGATAGTCAACGCTTTTCCCCAAGGGTTAATAAGGGGGGATTTCTTGAAGTCTCTGATGAAGAGACCCCCGCCTCATTTCGACGCCTTACTAGTAAGAGCAGAGGCATACATCAACTTGGAAGAAGCCGAGAAAGCAGTCGATGAGCAAGGAGTGGGGAGATCTAGCCAGGCTCGACCCCAAAAACCAAGTAAGAAGGCCCTTCTCTCGGCACGAATCACCCCCCCCCCAGAATTCCTCCTGTTTACCCTCCGCGGCTGGTCAAAGATAGGACAATCCACACCGTGCAAGAAGCTTCTCAATCGTTGATGTTGCCGAACCAGCGCGACCATTTTATGCCTTCCATCAAGTGTATGGTCACTCGACCCGGGAGTGTCGTACTCTGGCCGAAGAAATCAAGCAGGTAATGAGGAAGCAACAACAAAACTTCAATGCCCCGCCCCGGTTCCCGCAAATAGAAGCAAGATTGGAACCGCGAAACCACGCTCGACGAAACCTAGCTAGCCGGGCCCCTCCACCCTCACCTGAGCACCAGAGACGAGCTCAAGTTTCCCAAAGGGACAGAGAAGCCTCTACGAGCGAACCAACTCCTCGGCTAGAATCGCTGCAAGAACTCTCTAACACTCCACATTGCGACACTATCAACATGATTACCAGTGGGGTCACAGATGGAGACTCAAATTGGGCCAAGAATGCTCACGGGAGGTGGCTGGAGAACATGAAAGTAAATACCAACCGAAGGTGCATTGAAGGACCCTCAATGAACTTCGGTCCCGAGGACCTGCGAGGAGTTTCTATCTTGCATGATGATGTCTTGGTGATTAGAGTCACCATCGCCAATTATGATGTGGCCAAGATCTTCGTGGATACAGAAAGCTTGGTTAATATTTTATTTAAAGACACCTTTGATCGTATGCAACTTGACCCGGCTCAACTCCAGTTGATGAATACGACTCTATTCAGCTTCTCGAGTCGCAAGGTGTCTCTACTCGGCCGGATTGATCTACCTCTATCTCTAGGGTAGGAACCCCTCCGTTGGACCAGAATTACCACCTTTACAACGGCAATTTACCAAACATAGCTCTTAAAGTTCGGAATTGCCCAAAAAGCATAACATGGTTTCAGATTTACCAAATCGCGTACCTAATTTCCTTTTTACCCCTCCCACCAAACTGACCTGCAATTTAA
Organism: Wurfbainia villosa; assembly: GCA_025175895.1. Lineage (NCBI taxonomy): Eukaryota > Viridiplantae > Streptophyta > Magnoliopsida > Zingiberales > Zingiberaceae > Wurfbainia > Wurfbainia villosa. The sequence continues at coordinate 27,618,624 of CM045991.1, read as the reverse complement.
TGATGAGAGAGAATTTTCATGCATCCGAGCCACTACTGGAAATTCTGAACCATCTAAACGTGGTGCTGGGAATTCAAATCCCAGCACCACCTTTTTTTTATCTGATTTCTAATTTATATCGGTCTGATTTCTGAAATATTACTGTGAATACCTAATAAAACCTTGAATATCAGAAATTTTGGCCACGAATACACAGAGGGACACTACTCAAACTCAATGGACTTGGATTGGATTGAAAAAGAGGTGAATAAGACCATCAATGAGTTTTGACCGAAACCCATTGATGGACTTAGAGGAGTCCAAATTTCGAAATCTTGACATAGACTGAAAGATCTTACAACATGAATTTTTGATATGTCGAGGAAACTTAGTTTTAATCCTCCTATTGTTGGTGCAATCGGCCCAGGTCACGATTGACCAGGACTCGAGTTTGGCTCGAGTGATGTTTTGATGTGTTTTGATGTTTCGACAAAATTGTCATGGTAAAGTTCAAGCATGGGTCTTGGCATGGAAAGTCCAAGTGGGACACTTGGCATTGGGAAAAGTCCAAGCATGAATCTTGGCAATGTAAAGTCCAACATGGGTTGGCAAGGGAAAGTCCAAGCATGGTCTTGGCATTTGAGAAGTCCAAGCATGGTCTTGGCATGGAAAGTCCAACATGGGTTGGCATTTGAAGTCCAAGGGATTTGATATTGGCGGCGTAAAGTCCAAGCGGTAGTCTTGGCAGCATAAGTCCAATGGTTGGCGGCGTAAAGTCCAAGCGGTAGTCTTGGCAGCATAAGTCCAATGGTTGGCGGCGTAAAGTCCAAGCGGAGTCTTGGCGGCGTAAGTCCAATGTGCCTTGGCGGTGTAGACACCGTTAGCATGACATAGCCGACGGAAGCACCTGAAGGCTAGCGCGATGGATGAACAAGTCATGGATGACTTGGAGGGATCCGAGAGGCGTGAGGCTGATGGAGGTGACTAGAAGGCTTAGGTCTAGGCTAAGGGTGGTCTAGCAAAGTATGGGGGAACCATACTTGAGTTAAAACCTCATGTGTGCCATGTGGCGCGACCGACCGAGTCAACTAGGGTTCGACCGCGGGTTATGGTTTAGCAATCCGCCATAGGTTAGCGATCGATGAGCTCAGCCGATCGATCGTCGATCACCGATCGCGCTCGAGAATTCCACGCGAATGGAGTCGAGACTCGACCGTGGTCGAGTGAGGACTCCATCGCCGATCGATGATCACAATGTCGGTCGATCGATGGTAGTTCCGTTGGACTTATCCAACGTGGAACTAGCCGTTGTCTCACGACAACAGTGGCATCAGTCGACTGATGGTCACGATCAGTCGACTGATCGACTTTTTCCAGCACAGGTTGAAGCTATATATGGAGCTCGTGGTGGAAGAAAAAGGGATGGTTCTTTGAGGCGATTTGAAGAGTTCACGCAATTCAGGGTCTCCAAGTGCTACTCGATCAACCAAGTGATCAAGCATTCAAAGAGCATTTGTAAAGTGTTTCCTTTACTTGTATTGCTTTGTATTTCACTATATTGCTTGTATTCATTTGATTATTGTTGTAATCATATTGTACGAGGTTTCTCCACCTCCGGATTGTTCCGAGAAGGAGTTATTTGATAGTGGTGTGTGATTGGCATCGCTAGGGCTCATTTGAGCCCGATCCGTGGAGTAGGAACCGTGCGGTTCCGAACCACGTTATATACTCGTGTTAGCGTGTTGTGTTTTCATTATTGTTATTGTATTATCTATATTCCGCTGCGCTAACGAATTTGTAGACACAACCGCGATTAAATTCCATTGACGCTAATCACCCCCCCTCTAGCGTTACAAAGGTCCTAACAAGTGGTATCAGAGCATGTGGCTCTTCTACGGACTAACCGCCGAGAGTTGAAGAAGCTAGAGGGAAGAATATGGAATTTCAAGAAAAATTGGGTGACGACGTCAACATCCCACCTTCCTTCAACCGCGAACATTTCGCGTATTGGAAAGGTAGAATGCAATATTTTCTAATGACAAATATAGAAAATTGGTTTGCCGTGACTATAGGTTTTGATGCTCGAGAGGAGAAAACTACAAATCCTCAAGATGAAGAGATGGACCGAGGAGCAACGGGAAAAATTCAAGACAACCGTTAAGGTAACAAAAATGCTAATTGATTTGATACCTAACGATATTTTGTCTAGATTAGGAAGCTATAGGGATGCCAAGGAATTGTGGAACAAGTTGATCAAGTTCCACGAAAATCCCGAATCGGTCCAAGAAGATTCGGAAGAGGAGGAGACCGAAGAAGAGAGCTCATCCTCAAGTGAAAGTGAGGAATCGGGAGGAAGTGAGGAGTCAACTTCCGGATCGGAAGAGGAAATAGAAGAAGAGGAGAGACCATCTTCTACACCGGAGCAACCTCAAAAAGAAGCTTCGACATCTGGCCAAGATGAAGAAGCCCAAAGTCCAATTCCGGTCTCCACCATCGAACTAGGTAACTCAAGCAATTTAGTTTTAAATAAAAAATATATTATGTGCTTTGAGTGTAGGGAGTATGGGCATTACAAGAGCAAATGCCCAAAGAGGATCAAGAAAGCTCCTCCGGCGCCTAAAAGTCAACAAAAGTCAACGGACGCCGGTTCTCCAAGTCTAAAGAGCAAGGAGCAAGTCATTTGCTTCAAGTGCAGAACCGGGGGCATTACCAAAATCAATGCCCTAGGGGGAGCAAAAAGACCCAAGAAGGAGCATTACAAGTAGGGGGAGCCTCTAAGGCAAACCCTAAGGTAAAATTTGTTAATGCACCTTCAATTTCTAGGCAAAAGCATGCTTTTAATTCTCTTGCTATTTATCATAAAGAGCATGCTAGAAATAACAAACATATTTGTTTAGGAGCTAAGAAGGTACACCTTAATAATAAGGAGAAATTTGGGACTGATGTCCCTAGAAAAATCATACCTAGGGAATCTATTAAGAAAATACAAGAACATCTAGGTATTAACCCTAAATGGACTAGGCATATGCCTAAGAAGTCCAATGCCCAAGATTTAAATCAAAATTCTAAAATTGGGCAATTAGAATTAGAGAACCAAGCCTTGAGGTCAAGGCTTGAGAAATTGGAAAAGACCCTAAACAAGATACAAAATCAATTTCAAGGGTCTAATTGTCAAACTTTTAGGTCAAGAAGTCAAAGTCAACATCTAGGACCTAAGAGTCAAAAGTCAACCAAGGGCAAGAAAGGTTTGGGTCACAAACCTAAGCCTAAGGTGGCTTACCATAGTGTTCCATTTGACTATGGAACACTAACTAGGTCTAGGAAGACCAAAGTCAATAGGGAAGTCATCTCTAGAGTTGACCATGGTGTGTGCCTAGTGGCTAGGGTTTCTAGGAAACCTAGGGTGGCCACTAAGAAGGTTGCAAGGAGTTACCCTAGAGTCAACCTAGGTAAGACCCAAATGACCAAGGCTACCAAGCCTAGGAGGGTCATTAGGAAGGTATCTAGGAGGTTATCCCTAAGGAATACCTAATTAACCCTAGGAGCTCAAATAGGTTTTGTTCCTAAGAGCGTGATTGATTCACGCTAGATGGGTTAGGGTGTGCCAACTTTAAATGGAAGGGTAGTTAACCTAACCATGGTTAAGGTGGCACTTTAGGTCATTTTCAAGGATGAGGTGACCTTGGAAATACAATTGAATCATAATCCTAAAAGATTTTAGGATGTGCCAATATTAATTATGAAGTTTGATAAAATGATCAAATTGGCACAATTTAGGTTTAGAGGTTAGTGTGCCATTTTGGGTTTTGGCACACTTGGGAGAAAAATAGTAATATGGCAAAATGAACTTAATCCCAATAAATGACAATTATTAAAATTTAGGTATTGCTATACTATATATTTTATATGCCATGCTTTGTTTTATATAACATGCCATGACATCATGCTTACTTCTATCATTTATATGTCATGTGTATGCTTAGGGTTAGATAAATGTCATGTGTTTTAGATTTTATCTTATGTCATGACATCATGATTATGAGCATATGTCTATTTATATTATTTCAAATGCCATAATCATTCATGCATTTAGGATAATTTGATTAAAATTGATTTAAGGACAATGGCATGACTTGAAGTCCCATTTATAAGGGAATCAAGTAGGGTTGCCTAGAAAAATGCATGAAACCCTAGTTTAGGGTGAGCAAAACCCACATCTCACATCCAATTGACATGTATGTGTATTTATACACCTTAGATACATGTGAGATGCTAGGATATGAGTTGAGTTCAAGGTGCATAGTTTTTGCATCTAGTTGAACCAAAACTCATCTTATTTTTATTTGTGGATCATTGGGAAAGCTTGTGTACAAGTCATGTGCATAGAGCCCAAGGAATATGATCCAAAATAAGGTTTTGAAAACATTTTAAAATCATTTTGAAAAACCTTGGTGAAGTCTATCTTTTGATAGCAATCACCATTGATGAAGTTGATACAAAGTAGGGCCAAAACATTGTAAATTTCAATGTTTTTGAACTTTGTACCAATGTCACTATTTGATGGGTAAAATAATTTTCAAACATTTTTCACCCATTGTATTGGTCATAAGTATTATACGTATCAAATTTCGTGATTTTTCGATAAACGTATAATTATTTATGATTTTTGGGGTGGCAATGATCGATGGGTATGGCCCGATCGTTATCCGACAGAGTCGATCGCCAAGCTGATTTTGGGTCGACAAGGTTTGTTTAACCCGAATTCAATTTAGAAGGTCCCTAACCACTCCTAACCCTAGGATATGCTTTAGGAAGCATTATGAAGGGTGAAAATTCATTGGATATGGATTTGGAGAGGTGTTAGGTCAAAGTATCAAATTGAGGTGGTGGAAAGTTCAATGTTGAATTTCCAACCTTAATTTTGATGATTTAGAGTTCCTATTGGCTTAGGGACTCCCCAAGGACATTGTTGGTGCAATGGTCAAGGGGGAGCAAGCCTTTAGGGGGAGGTATCCATCTTGGGATGATGGATGTGTTTTTCTCCTTGAAAAGGAGAAGTTATGGGAATGTTATCAATTTGGGAAATTGATGGATTTTTAGAAACCCAATTTGGAAATTGGGAGAGTGATTAGGATTGCCTCTCTTGAGTGATATGGGACTTATCACTAGGAAGATGGTAGGCATCCTAGGTATTTTTGAACCAAGGGGGAGATTGTAAGATCTCATTGGGACATGAGACATTGACCTCCTTGGAGAGATAACCTTTTTGCTATTTGTCAAAAAGGGGGAGAAATATGTTTGGAGAATGTTTGGGGGAGAACATTCTGGGAGAAAACATTTTCGAAAATGTTTTTAAGATTACCAATTTGGGATAATTGGTAAGGGAATTGAGTTAGTGTTCTAACTCAATGTTTTGTGTGGTTTTTGTCAAACATCAAAAAGGGGGAGATTGTTGGTGCAATCGGCCCAGGTCACGATTGACCAGGACTCGAGTTTGGCTCGAGTGATGTTTTGATGTGTTTTGATGTTTCGACAAAATTGTCATGGTAAAGTCCAAGCATGGGTCTTGGCATGGAAAGTCCAAGTGGGACACTTGGCATTGGGAAAAGTCCAAGCATGGATCTTGGTAATGTAAAGTCCAACATGGGTTGGCAAGGGAAAGTCCAAGCATGGTCTTGGCATTTGAGAAGTCCAAGCATGGTCTTGGCATGGAAAGTCCAACATGGGTTGGCATTTGAAGTCCAAGGGATTTGATATTGGCGGCGTAAAGTCCAAGCGGTAGTCTTGGCAGCATAAGTCCAATGGTTGGCGGCGTAAAGTCCAAGCGGTAGTCTTGGCAGCATAAGTCCAATGGTTGGCGGCGTAAAGTCCAAGCGGAGTCTTGGCGGCGTAAGTCCAATGTGCCTTGGCGGTGTAGACACCGTTAGCATGACATAGCCGACGGAAGCACCTGAAGGCTAGCGCGATGGATGAACAAGTCATGGATGACTTGGAGGGATCCGAGAGGCGTGAGGCTGATGGAGGTGACTAGAAGGCTTAGGTCTAGGCTAAGGGTGGTCTAGCAAAGTATGGGGGAACCATACTTGAGTTAAAACCTCATGTTTGAGGTGTGCCAGTCGACTGGTGCCATGTGGCAGTCGACTGGACCGAGTCAACTAGGGTTTGATCGCGGTTATGGCCTAGCGCCGATCGCCATAGGTCGGGCGGCCGATCGATGGCTCGAGCAATGATCGATCGTCTCGATCCGATCGGGTGCTCGAGAATTCGACCACGAATCGGAGTCGAGACTGACCGTCGAGTGAGGACTCCATCTCGATCGATGATCACAATCGATCGACCGATGGTAGTTCCGCTGACTTATCCAACGTGGAACTAGCCGTTGTCTCACGACAACAAAGGGCATCACGATCGATGGTCACGATCAATGATCGATCGACTTTTTCCAAAGACAGTTGAAGCTATATATGGAGCTCGTGGTGGAAGAAAAAGGCATGGTTCTTTGAGGCGATTTGGGGCGAGTTGCTGCTGCAATTCAGGGTCTCCAAGTGCTACTCGATCAACCAAGTGATCAAGCATTCAAAGAGCATTTGTAAAGTGTTTCCTTTACTTGTATTGCTTTGTATTTCACTATATTGCTTGTATTCATTTGATTATTGTTGTAATCATATTGTACGAGGTTTCTCCACCTCCGGATTGTTCCGAGAAGGAGTTATTTGATAGTGGTGTGTGATTGGCATTGCTAGGGCTCATTTGAGCCCGATCCGTGGAGTAGGAACCGTGCGGTTCCGAACCACGTTATATACTCGTGTTAGCGTGTTGTGTTTTCATTATTGTTATTGTATTATCTATATTCCGCTGCGCTAACGAATTTGTAGACACAACCGCGATTAAATTCCATTGACGCTAATCACCCCCCCTCTAGCGTTACAAAGGTCCTAACACCTATCTCCCAATTTTAACTTGTGTCGAAAAAAAATGGTACTGAAAGTTGAGAAACTGGTGGAAGATAGTGGTTGGAATTTCAAAGATGCGGGATTGAATTCCTAGCACCACGTGGTGTCGGAATCTGCAACACCACCGTGGTGCCGAGAATTTCAATCTCAAGATTACGCGCCGAAATTTCAATTCCAAGACATTGGTGCCGAATTAGAATTCCAAAGCACTACGCTGGTATTGCAATCCCAAAGATTACCATCGCCGGGAATTCGCAATTCCAGAACCACGCTTTTACAGTGTTATGTTTTCCACATCAGTAAGATTTTCAAATACTAATGGTTAAAGCCACAATCAATTATCTTTTCTCCAATTGGCTGGCATCGTCAAATTGATTTATTCAGAATGTGGTTTCTTCTCAAATGATGTCCCAGCCTTTATACATGCGCAGCAATTGCCTTTCAGAAGTAGGCAAAGACACACAGTGTTATGTCCACGAGCAAGACACCCTTTCAATATAATTTAAGATTTTCGTAGATCAGGAGAAGGATGATGCCAAAAAAGACAGCCCATGGGAAGAGCAAGAATGATGAAAAATATATTCATCACGTGTGCCGAATTCACACCAAGATTCATCGCGGTGCCGAATTCATTAAATTCACAAGACCACCGCGTGCCGGATTGAATTCTACACCACACGCTGGTGCTGCAGTGATCCCGACACACCGCGTGGTGCCGGGTTCCTGAAGACTGCTGGTGCCGAAATTCACAATTCCAAAGACCACTACCACTATATTCTATCGCTTTCTCAACTTTCAAGATCATTTTTTCGGCTACAGTTAAAATTGGGAGATAGGAGGATTAAAACTAAGTTTCCTCGATATATCAAAAATTCATGTTGTAAGATCTTTCAGTCTATGTCAAGATTTCGAAATTTGGACTCCTCTAAGTCCATCAATGGGTTTCGGTCAAAACCCATTGATGATCTTATTCACCTTTTTTTTTATCCAATCCAAGTCCATTGAGTTTGAGTAGTGTCCCTCTGTGTATTCGTGGCCAAAATTTCTGATATTCAAGGTTTTATTAGGTATTCACAGTAATATTTCAGAAATCAGACCGATATAAATTAGAAATCAGATAAAAAAAAAGGTGGTGCTGGGATTTGAATTCCCAACACTACGTTTAGATGGTTCGGAATTTCCAGTAGCGGCTCGGATGCATGAAAATTCTCTCTCATTATTAAATTGCAGGTCTGTTTGGCGGGGGGGGGGGTAAAAGGGGAATTAGGTGCGCGATTTGGTAAATCTGAAACCATGTTACGCTTTTTGAGCAATTCCGAACTTTAAGAGCTGTGTTTGGTAAATTGCCGCCTTTACAATAGTAGATGTTGTCTCGACTTACAATGTCATCTTGGGAAGACTAGGGTTACACTCCTTCGAAGTTGTCATATCAACCTACCACTAGAAGGTCAAATTCATTGTGAATAATCAAATAAGGGAAGATACTAGAGATCAAGAGGCATCTCAGAGATGTTATGTGGAGGAAGTCCGGATGGACCCCAGGAAAAACTAAAAGATTGAAATAGCAAAAGTTTACACTCTCCGAGAAGAGCCGCTAGACGAGTAAGTTGTACAGATATGGCCGGATCAACCTGACAGAATGATCTAAGTTATCGTTGACTTGTCAGCTGAGTCGAAGCAAGAAATAATTAGTTGTCTGGTGACCAATCGAGATATTTTTACTTGGCCTGGAGAGCATAATTGGAGTATCTCCCGGACTGTGATGGAGCACTGGCTAAATGCCCCTCTCGGATCTCGACCCATAAAACAAAAGAGAAGACATTTCGGCCTAAGAAAGGTCAGATCATCCGAGTCGAAGTACAAAAATTAATGCAGGCCGGATACATCCGAGAAGTTCAGCTCCCCGAATGGTTGTCCAATATTGTATTAGTACGAAAACTAGGAGAGAAATGGAGGGTATATATAGACTTCAGAGACATTAATAAAGCATGCTCTAAAGATTATTATCCCTTGCCTCAGATAGATTAGCTAGTTGATTCTATGGTAGGGTGTGAATTAATCTGCATGTTAGACGCTCATCAGGGGTATCATCAGATTCTGTTGGCACAGGAAGATCAAGAGAAAGTCAGCTTTATCACGGAGGATGACTTTTTTGCTATAAGGTCATGCCATTCGGATTAAAGAATGTTGGCACCACTTATCAAAGGTTGATGGATAAAGTGTTTCGATCACAAATAAGCTGAAACATTGAAGTATACATGGATGATATTCTTATCAAGTCTACAAAAGCTGAAAACATAATCAAAGACATGGCGGAGATATTCAACACGCTGTGTCGATATAGAATTCAACTCAATCCCAGCAAATGCATATTTGGCATCCGAGGAGGCAAGTTACTCGGGTATATTGTGACCCAAGAAGGCTTAGGCCTTGCAGAACATGATCTCTCACAGAAATATCAGAGAAGTACAAAGATTACTGGGTAGGATAACGACACTCTCCCGCTTCATCCCTAAGTCGACTGAGCGAAGCCTTCTTTTTTTCAAGGTACTTCACAAGTCGACTCGATTTTCATGGGACAAAAAGTGTAAACAAGCCTTTATTGAACTAAAACAGTATATATCTCAATTGCCTACACTTGCCAAGTTAGTGTCGGGAGAAAGTCTGCATTTATATCTGGCCACCTCAGAAGAGATCGTGGCATCAGTCCTGCTTCGGCAAGAGGATGGTAAGCAATTACCTATATATTTTGTCAGTCATTTATTAAAAGTTGTCGAGAGCATGTACACAACATTAGAAAAGCTGGCGCTAGCTCTAATTATAACAATCAGGAAGCTTCGTCCCTATTTTCTGTCTCATCTTGTCACAACCTTAACCAACAATGGTCTCGGAAGGATATTAACTAACCCTGAAGCATCTGGTCGCCTGATTAAATAGGCCACTGAACTAGCTGAGTATAATATCCACTATCAGCCTCGTATGACTCTCAAAGCACAAGTATTGACAAACTTCCTAGTCGAGACACTAGGGGTCGAGAGAAATGAGGAATGAAAAATATATGTGGATGGTTTAGCAACTAAGCAAGGAAGTGGAGTAGGGGTATTGTTAATATCTTCTCAAGGAGACACGATCCGGATAGTTGTGCAACTCAATTTTCGAGCCTCCAACAATGAAGCCGAATACGAAGCCTTTCTAGCCGAATTGAGGGTGGCTCGGCATGTTGGAGCTTCTCGGATTTTTTTATATTCCGACTCGCAATTGGCTGTGGAGCAAGTCAAAGGATCATTTGATACCAACAACTAGCGACTTTAGCGCTATATACAAACTTACCGCAAACTATCCTCAGAATTTCAAGAGGTTGTCCTCTATAAAATTCCTTAGGTAGACAATCAGAAGGCTGACGAGTTGGCTCGCATGACCAGTACTCTCACTACTTGGAGCTTGGAAGATTCGATGGTCGAGACTCAGGTCGTTGCTTATATAGATCAAGATCTGATTGTGCCCCGAAGTCCATCGGATTGAAGGACCCCCCCCTCGTTGATTATTTGAAAAGGGAGGCATTGTCGGATGACCGAATCGAAGCGCAGATCATCAAGAAAAGAGGGGCCCGATTTGTCTTGATCGGAGACACCCTATATAAGAGGGTGTTCGCTTGGCCTTTGCTCAAGTGTCTCGACCCTGAGGAGGTCGAGTATGTTATGAGGGAAGTGCACGAAGGCTGCTGCGGGAACTATTCAAGAAGTGCTTCTTTAGCCTACAAGGTCATACTAGCAGGATATTTTTGGTCAACCCTCTAAAAAGACATCACCCACTGTGTCCGTATATGCCTTAGCTACCAAAAATATCAGAACTTCTCCCAACAACCTGCTGAATGACTAAAGACATCAGTAATATCTTGCCCTTTCGACCAGTGGAGAATGAATATCGTGGGGTCATTACTAATCGAGTCGAATCAGAAGAAGTTTCTACTGGTCGCAGTAGACTACTTTTCAAAGTGGGTGGAGATGGAGCCCCCGACCAAGATAACTGAGGAAGTTGTACTGAAGTTCCTCTAGAAAAATATAGTCTGCCGATTCGACATTCCAAGAAGACTGGTCTCGGACAATGGGAGGTAGTTCCAAAGCCGGAAAATAAAAGAATGGTGCTAATAGCTGGAGATTCAACGGGCTTTCACATCAATGGCATACTCTCAAAGCAATGGACAAGCTAAAGTGACCAACCAAGAGTTGATTCGGGGGCTCAAAGTCAAGTTGGACCATACAGGGGGAAGTTGGATAGAAAAATTGTCAAACATCCTTTGGGCATACAAAACAACCCCCAAGGACAGTACTGGTCTCACCCCATTTCACTTGGTATACAGATCCAAAGCCCTAGTCTCGGTGGAAATTGACATGGGATCGCCTAGAGTCTCGCCTATCACGGCTGGTTTCAAGTATTTACATCACGACTCGTTCTTATGGAGATCGCTCATCACGGTCGATTTCAAGCATTATCTCCCGGTCGAGAGGATTTGTCGTGATAACGCACAACCTACCAACGACCTGTAATTTGGTTCATTACTTCTAAGTCGCCCCTTAAGGTGCATCTCGACCGAGTCCCCTATCGTCGGGCATAGTGAAGGTACTTTTAGCATTGCTGATTAGTGCCTCTTATTATATCAGTCATTCCAGTATGTTAATATTTTTTTTAAGAAACCGAGAGACAACACTTAGATAATAGCCAAAAACTTGTTATATAAGGATTCAGAAACAAATTACAAGTCGCATAAAACATAAGGAGAATGTCACGTACGACTATAAAAGTCCTACTACTAAACACAAAAGTAACCTATTTCGGGAGCCCACTAAGAGCCGAGTCAGGAGTCTCGTTGATTAGACGTTGTAGATCCAGGAACTTGGTGAGGCTCCCTCGGGAGGGTATCCAACTTCTTTGAAATGTCGGATGGCCCCCTTGTAGCCTATCTCTAGGAGGTCGATGGTGCGACCTCCTAGGATGCCGAAAAACTCTTCTGAGGCCAAGAAGGGCTTCTTGCATTGCTCCTTGCGACCTTCCTCGCCTGCCCGGTAAGAGACTAGTTCAACCCCGATCGTTTCGGCTTGAGCTACTAGCTCTTCGCGCCGCTTCGCCTCAGAAGACGTCTGGGCAGCCCTAACCTGCTCAACCTCCAGAAGCTTGGCCTCCACCTCTGCTGCCCTGGTTCGAAGCTCCTCCACTTCAGCCGCTTGGATCCTCAAACGTTCAATCTTTTGCACCTGGTTCCAGAGGTCATCCTCGTAGCGAGAGGACTTTCTACCGAGACACTGCCACCTCGGACTAAGCGACGCCAAGCTCCACCTCTTTGGCGTGGAGTTGAGCGGTGGTGGCCGTCACCTAAGCCCGCATGCCTTGGAAGGTAGTGGTCAGGTGAGACAAGCGAGTCATCAGCTCTAGGTGATATCCCTAGAACTGTAAGGAAAAAGTCAAAGTTAGTAAAAGTAACAGAAGTAGAAAAACTTAAAAACTTACTTAAAGAACACTTACCTTTGTCAAGTGAGTATTCATCTCGTCGCTCAGTGTCGGGATGGATTTCTCCTTAGAAGACGCCCCGACTGCCTCTCAGATCTCTTGAAGGAAACCCCGGGTAGGGCGCTCTTGTCTCGGCACAGAATGCCCATAGGACATCCCGGGGAGAGGGCTTGGACTGCGTGACCGGGAAGACGACAACTCGACAGGAGGACCAAGAACTCCGAGTACTCCACAGGTGGCGCCGGGACGTCAGAGGGACTAACCCCACTCGGCCCAGTCGAGTCACGAAGACTTGAGTTGGGAAAGGATTGCCGGGAAGGGCTCCCTTCCACGGAGGAGAGCACTGCTCGACTCCTTTTACGCACTGTCGCCGCTCCTCCGACCCCTTAGAACTTATCTTCTCGGCCACCATGGAAGGCCGAGGTGAAGCGGGTTATTCTGATCTAGCCTTCTCCGGTGTCTCGGCCGAAGCATCTGCTGGGGTGATCATCTGTGCCCTCTTCCACTTCATCTTCTTGTTGATCGAGGCCCGCAACATGACTTCGGCTGCGAAAGACACAAAGCAAGTTAGGGTTTAGAAGTACAAAAGAATAAAAAATAAAATTTTACATAATGTGTCACTCAGCTCGGCTTCTATCCAGCTTAAGCCATAGTGATATAAGAGTCACTCCTCCAGTAGGACATTGATGTCGAAGCATATATCGGAAAGTACTTCGACAATTTCTTTATAAGAAGAAGACTTTTTGAAGCTACGCAAAGAGGAGGTAGGAGGCAGATCGAGCTGCCAACTACTCGGCTAAGAGAAGGGAGTCTCTAGTTTGAGGAACAAGTATCGGGTTTTCCAATACTTGCGGGAAGTGATGAGGTTTGCTAAAAACCTAGTCTCCGACCGAGCTGTAAAGAAGAACACTTCTACCTCTTTCCGTTTTAAGACAAAGCAAGAGTGAAAGGCCATAGCGGATAAGGGAAGATGGTAAAAAAGAAAAATAATGATGAAGCCAATGATAAGGCTGAAGGAGTTGAGAGCTAGCCGCTGCAAAGGAATACGGAAGTAAGCAACTAGCTCAACATAGAAAGGATAGATAGGGAAATAAAGACCGGTTGCTAGCTGGTCGTGGAAGAAGGTGGTAAAGGCAGGAGGAGGTTCGTGAGGGGACTGGTCTTGTTGAGGAACTCTAAGCCTATACGAGGGGGGAATATGGAAAACGGATCTAATCTCATTGCGCTCCTTAGGGGTGACGACGCTGCGAGTCCTAAGAAACCATATATCGGAAGTACTAACCATTGAGAAAAAGAGAGCGAAGGGCAGAAGACTTACAAGAGGAGTCGTGTCGGAAAGAAGGGAGGAAAGGGAAATCATCGGAGAAGAAGAGGCAAAGGAGGCGTCGTGTGCGAAATTACGAGACCTAGGTTTTGAAAGACACTTATAGACGAGCTGTGCCGGTTTGTCTCTCGAGGATCCTTCCTCGGGATCTTATAGGCACATGACACAACAAAAGAAGCCCTAGGAAAGCGAGACAATCATATCATATCCTCGCATTAATGGGTCATCTCTAAAAGCGAGATCTCCTTTATTCCCAAGGGGCATATCCGAGGCGCCACGTTCCATACCTCATTAAGTCGAAAAAGGGAAATCATAACGTGATAAGGCCAGTCCAGTCAGTCATGCTACGCCTATCCTTCGACTAAACTTGAGGGGGATGCCTATGATACCGGATGAAATCACCTTGTAATTATACGTACAATAATAACAATTGGCTTTCCAAGTCACCATATCTTGGTCTCATCGAAAGGTGAAGATATACCAATTCGGCATACCCGAACCGAATGAAGAGGTCGTCTCAGCCGTATTCTAGACGCTCTGCATCTCGGCTATTATTCTTCATCCCGACCGTATGGTATTCCAGACGTCCTGCGTCTCAGCCAGTATTCTTCATCTCGACCTTGCATCTCGATAGTTGCATGTTATTTTGGTTGTATGGTTTTTCAAAGTATGCTTTATCTCAGCTAGTTAAATGACGTGGCGAATATTTCTATTCAGATGGCCAACAAAACAGTCCTTATCAGCATTTCTCTCCGACCAAGGAACAAATGCCCATACTGATCTCCAGAAATCTGTCCACCGTATTAATGAGAAGTTGTCTCCCATCAACCACACAATGAGCATTAATCACAACCCATGCGCCTGTGGTATTTATGAGGATAATCATCTCTATTACCTCTAAGAGTCAGTATAAGTACATCGTGGAGTCATACCGTCCATACTTGTGATACTGCTTTGTAGGAATATTCGCTTATATATAACCCTCCTTAAGGAGGAGAAAAGTAGATGGATGTTCTCAAAACTCTCTCTATTGTTTTCATTACCTTTTCTACTAATTCATGCTTTAAGCGTCGGAGGAGTCTCGTCGAGATCTCTTTCGGTATCCTTAATCGTATTTTTCTTGCAGGATACGCCGACTCGTCCGTCTCAACTTTTCCTCCACGTCAGTCGTCTTTTCGTCTAAGTCATTGGTCCTTCGTCGCCTTTGCTATCGGATATCTCATCGTCCCTATTTCGACGGATAATAAAAAGGAAATAGTCAAAATGCTCCCGGGATATTATTGAAAAAATATGAATAAAAATGATCAATGATTGGACATGAACTCGTACGGAGATTCGAGTCTCATGTTAAAAATTGAATTGAATTGAACAGTGTTATAATTGAATTATATCTTGATCTATTCATAAAAAAAAAATCAAAAACTTTTGAATAGGATGAAAATTTTAAATTCTACCCTCAAAATTGATTTTTATCTATTTTAATAATATATAATCGTTCGGGGACAGCATTAGCATTATAATCGATAAGAATGATAGAAAAGATGTGAATTTAGAGATGAAATTGTACGAAGTCAATTATTCTAATATGAATACTATTGCACGCATCAATTAGTCTGTCTCCATGTAAACCAATCAGTACGTGCTGCAATTTTATCGTGCACGGTTGAGTTCATGGATCGCACGTAAAATTTGTACTTATAAAATTAAATTACAGTTACTTGATGGCCAATCAAATTGAAATACTTGCCGCACAAGAAAACTAATGTTACTTGTCTCACAAGAAAACTAATGTTTCTTGTCGCGCAAGAAAACTTGTTGCGCTATCAGTCACCGTTAGATGCATCTTTTGAACTCCCAAAGTGGATGATCTGGCAATTCTTCCTACGTGATGAGATATTTTTCAGAGAGTGCTCTTTATTGATTCCTTCTTATTTTTTTTTTAATAAAATAATAGAGAGGGAGCTTTGTTCCCTAAATAAAGGCCAGAAAAAGTAATGCTGATTGCTGAACAGTAAGCAAAAGCAGGAAAGAGACCGAAACTTTCGACGCACCAGGATTGTGAATCGCTTGCAATGCGGTGAATCTCTTGTTTTATAGTACGATTATATCATCGAATTTAATTATTATTAACTTATAAATATAAATTTTTATTTATTTTAATGATTGATAAAATATATTTTATTTAAAAATTATTTAACATTCTATTAAAAATTTATGTCAATCAATCAGATTAAAAATTTGAATACTCAATATTAATAATAAAAAAAATACAGCTTTCAGAGAAATTGAATGATGTGGCTGTCTATCAGAGACTCAAATTTTTTGAAGAAAAAAAAAATCTATGCTACGAAAGATGTTTTTGTTTTTGTTTTTTAAAATGAAAGCAAATAATCAATGGCTTGGAAGTTAAACTAATCAATTTGGAGAGAGAGAGAGAAAAAAAAGAAGAGAAAATGCTGACTTTTTTTTTTGGTTGATACAATCAACTATGCCGTTCACCACCTTCCCCTCCCTCTCGGAGGCAATCTTGTGGGTCCTTCAACTAAGAAACAGAAATTTATTTATAACCTTGTACAAATGATTAAAATCGTTAATTTAATAATTATTTTATTTAAGTCATTCAGAATTAAAAAAAGAGTAAATTATGAAAGAATTATATTCTAAATGTGATTGATAAGACAATAAAAGTTATTGATGGCTTTATGGGTGAGGTCCATGCGGATACCGAAGAGAATGACATCTGATGCTGTCGGATTGCCCTTCAAAAGATTAAAAGAAGTCACGAGAAGAACTCAAGTACCTCGAGAAAAGTCACCCCTCTCAAATAGCTAAGTGGGGGTATTGAGCTATAATATTATTTTTCAGCTCTCATATATACTCTTAACAGACCTATTAAAAGGTAAATAATTGTATCAAAGTGGAGCTCTATATCCGTGATATATTAGAGACTTTGTCAGAATCATAAAATGAATCATGAATCACTTTCAAAAATGATATTCAAGGATATTCCATACAAAATTGAAAATCTCCTCGAAACATAATTCCATCAAGCGATCCAACGAAATCCATCTTACGGCTCGGTAGAAAATGAACAGATTTGGCTAATCGATCACCGATTACCCCAAATTGTATCATATCCTTTTTGAATTCCAGATAATCTCTTAACACAGCCATTATACTAGACTCTCACTTCCATCTCAGTATGTAACCCTACTGATCACTAATATTCCACCTTTATTGGTTGACACACCAACACTAAGATATGAACTCAACCATGTCCTACATGTATCATTCCACCAACAAGAATGTTTCAGAACTCGCTATTTTCGGATATATTGCAAATACATCACCGATCTCAAATGATGAGTCTCCTGGAACAATTCGTCCACAAACTGAAACAACTCTGGGTCATAGTCTTCCTCAAAGATGAAAAATCTCTCTATCATCACAACAGAGATCTGCCTGCTGTTTTGAATCAAAAGTAACTCTTTCTAAATCTAATACAACTCTGAAAACTATTATCCTCCTCAGAGACGGAGAATTATGTTGGGACATGTGTGCCCGCTAGAGGGGGGGTGAATAGCGCGTTGTCGTACGATGATGGAATTTGATCGCGTGTTCGTCTCTACAATTTCGTTAGTTCAGCGGAAATAGAAAAGTAATAACGACAACGAAATGAACAACATGCTAACACAAGGATATAACGTGGTTCGGAACCAAAACAGTTCCTACTCCACGGATTGGGTTCGTACGAACCCTAGCGATGTCAATCACACACCACTATGACAAATACTCCTTCTCGACACAAGTCGAAGGTGGAGAAACCTCGTACAAAAGATTACAACAATAATCTAAGTAGATACAAGCAAATACAATGGTGAAATACAATGCAAGTAAAGAAAACTACTTTACAAGAGCACTTAGGTTGCTTGATCTTTGGTTGCCTTGGACTAGCCTTGAAGGACTGGAAGAGCACCAACAATTCCCCTTCAAATCGCCCAAGAAAAACCCTTACTTGAGCCTTCCACGAACAACTGCTTTTATCCTCCATCGGGCTAGATTTCCGCGATCGCCATAAGTCACCATCAGCCAACAACCGCACTGTGAGACAATATCTATCCACGAAAAATTCCAGCGGGACTCTTGGCTCGACTACCAACATTGGCGATCATTGCCGGCCAAGACCCGGCGCCGATCACACGGAGCGTTCAGTAGCCAACCTAAGCGGTAGTCGATTGCCCAACTCTTGGCGATCATTGCTATCGCTGCGAGCATTTCCAGCTCTAAATGGCAGTCGAACTCTAGTCGACTCTCGGCAGTCGAACCGGTCATAATGTCAGTCGACTGCCAACCTCAAAAATGAGGTTTTAATCCAAGTATGGTGCCCTCATACTTGCTAGACCACCCTTAGCTTAGACCTAAGCCTTCTAGCCACCTCCATCAGCCTCACGCCTCTCAGATCCCTCCAAGTCATCCATGACTTATTCATCCATCGCACTAGCCTCCAGGTGCTTCCCTCGGCTATGTCATGCTAACGGTATCTACACCGCCAAGGCACATTGGACTTACGCCGCCAAGACTTCGCTTGGACTTTACGCCGCCAACCATTGGACTTATGCTGCCAAGACTTCACCCTTGGACTTTACGCCACCAATATCAATCCCCTTGGACTTCTCAAATGCCAAGACTCAAGCTTGGACTTTCCCTTGCCAACCCATGTTGGACTTTCCATGCCAAGACCCATGCTTGGACTTTTCCTTGTGCCAAGTACTCAAGACTTGGACTTTCCCAAATGTCAAGTGTCCCACTTGGACTTTCCATGCCAAGTACCCATGACTCGAACTTTACCTTGTCAAGACCCATGATTGGACTTTCCCTTAATCACATGGTCAACCCTAGTCAACCATCAAGATCTCCCTCGAGTCAAACTCGAGTCTGGTCAATTATAACCTGGGTTGATTGCTCCAACAATCTCCCCAACATATTAACCGATATCAATGTCCAACATCAATGTCAAACTACTTTGTCAAACATCCTATGTCAAATATCAAAACATTACTCGAGTCAAACTCGAGTATGGTCAATCGTGACCTGGGCCAATTGCTCCAACAATCTCCCCCTTTTTGATGTTTGACAAAACAAACCTTGAGTTATTCCCCTAACTCAATTCCCTTACCAATTATCCCAAATTGGTAGTTTTACCTTCTCCCTCTTTTTGATATACATCAAAAAGGTTATCTCTTCAAGGAGGTCAATGTCTCATGTCCCAATGAGATCTTACAATCTCCCCCTTGATCCAAAAATACCTAGGATGCCTACCATCTTCCTAGTGATAAGTTCCATATCACTCAAGAGAGACAATCCTATACTCTCTCCCAATTTCCAAATTGGGTCTCTCAAAATCCCATCAATTTTCCCAATTGATGATACTCTCCCAATAACTTCTCCCCCTTCAAAAAGAGAAACACATCCATCATCTCAAGATGGATAACTCCCCCTAAAGGTTTGCTCCCCCTTGACCATTGCACCAACAATGTCCTTGGGAGGTCCCTAAGCCAATAGGAACTCTAAGTCATCAAAGATAAGGTTAGAAATTCAACATTGAACTTTCCAACACCTTAAAATTGATACAAACCCTAAACACCTCTCCTAATCCATATCCAATGGATTTTCACCCTTCATCATTATTCCCAAAGCATATCCTAGGGTTAGGAGTGATTAGGAACCTTTACCATAGCTGAACACGGGCTAAACAACCTTGTTTTCCCGAAATCAGACCTAGCAGTCGACTCACAAGTAACGATCATTGCCACCCATATCGATCGCCACCACCAAGGCGGTCGTGATCATGAAATTTCCAAATTTCAACTATCAGAATCGAGATTCAGAAAATCATAACTAATTATATGTATATCGAAAAATCACGAAATTTGATACGTATAATACCTATGACCAATACAATGGGTGAAAAATGTTTTAAAAATATTTTACCCGTAAAATAGCAAAATTGATACAAAATCCAAAAGTGACTAGAAATTTTAAAGTTTAAGCTCACTTTGTATCAATCTCATCAATGGTGATTGCTATCAAAAGATAGACTTCACCAAGGTTTTTCACAATGATTTTAAAACATTTTCAAAACCTTATTTTGGATCATATTCCTTGGGCTCTATGCACATGACTTGTACACAAGCTTTCCCAATGATCCACTAATCATATAAGATGAGTTTGAGTTCATCTAGATGCAAAACCTATGCACCTTGAACTTAACTCATATCCTAGCATCTCACATGTATCTGGGGTGTATAAAATACACATACATGTCAATTTAATGTGAGATGTGAGTTTTGTTCATCCTAATCTAGGGTTTCATGCATTCTCTAAGGCAACCCTACTTGATTCCCTTATAAATGGGACTTCAAGTCATGCCATAGTCCTTAAATCAATTTCAACCAAAATGTCTTAAATTTATGAATGATTATGGCATTTAGAGATGATATAAATAAGCATATGCTCATAATCATGATGTCATGGCATAAGATGAAATCTAAAAACACATGACATTTGAAACCTTAATCCTAAACATGAATATGACATATAAAATGATTAAAATAAACATGATGTCATGACATGTTATATGGCAAACAAAGCATGACATATAAAATATATAGGTATAGTAATACCTAAATTTTAATATTAATTGCCATTTAATATAATTAGATATATTTTGCCATATTATCATTAATCTCCCTAGTGTGCTAAAAACCCAAAATGACACACTAACCTCTAAACCTAAATTGTGCCAATTTAATTGATTTTTCTTAATTTCAAAAGTGCATTGACACATCCTAAAATCTTTTAGGATATTAATTCAAGTCTATTTCCAAGGTAACCATAACCTTGAAAATATCCTAAAGTGTCACCTTTACCATGGTTGAGTTAACTACCCATCCAATCAAGGTTGACACACCCTAAACCCATCTAGCGTGAATCAATCACGCTCTTAGGAACCCAAAACCGATTTGAGCTCCTAGGGTTAATTAGGTATTCCTTAGGGATAACCTCCCTAGATACCTTCCTAATGATCCTCCTAGGCTTGTTAGCCTTGGTCATTTGGGTCTTACCTAGGTTAACTCTAGGGGTAACTCCCCTTACAACCTTCTTAGTGGACACCCTAGGTTTCCTAGAAACCCTAGCCACTAGGCACAACCTTTGGTCAACCTTAGGGATGACTTCCCTATTGACTTTGGTCTTCCTAGACCTAATTTGTGTTCCATAGTCAAATGGAACACTATGATAAGCCACCTTAGGCTTAGGTTTGTTACCCAAACCTTGATTGCCCTTGGTTGACTTTTGATTCTTAGGTCCTAAGTGTTGACTTTGAGATTTGGACCTAGACTTTTGATCATTTGACCCTTTAAATTGGTTTTGTATATTCCTAAGGGTCTTTTTTAGTTTTTCAAGTCTTGACCTCAAGACTTGATTTTCCTTTTCTAATTGCCCAATTTTTTAGTTTTGATTTAAACCATGGGCATTGTCCTTTCTAAGCATATGCCTAGTCCATTTAGGGTTAAAACCTAAGTGTTCTTGTATTTTCCTAATAGATTCCTTAGGTAAGGTTTTTCTAGGGACATTAGTCCCAAATTTTTCCTTATTTCCTACATGGACACTCTTAGCTCCTAAACAAAATTCCTTACTTCTAGCATGCTCTTTATGATAAATAGCAAGACTATTGAAATTATTCCTAGCATGCTTTTGACTATAAGAATTAGAAAGAGCATTACTAAAATATACCTTAGGGTTAGCCTTAGCTCCCCCTACATGTGATGCTCCTTCTTGCCTCTTCTTCTTCCCCCCTAGGCATTGGACCGATAATGCCCCTTTGAGTTGCACTTGAAGTATATGATATGCTCCTTGCTCTTGATATTTGGGGAACCGGCATCCTTGATCTTTGGCGCCGGTGGAGCTTTTCTTACTCTTTTTGGGCATTTGCTCTTGTAATGCTCACTTTCCCTACACTCAAAGCAAATTATATGATTTTTATTTAAACCTAAATTGCTTGAGTCACCTAGTTCGGTGGTAGGTGCCGGAGTTGTATTTTGAGCTTCTTCATCTTGATCGGATGTTGAAGCTTCTTCTTGTTGCTCCGGTATGGAAGTTCTGTCCTCCCCCTCAATCCTTGAGGTGGATGCTTCTTCCACCTCTTCTTTCTCCAATCCGGAAGTCGACTCCCTATCAACTTCCGACTCCTCAAGCTCTTTAGATGGGGATGTGCTTGCTTGAGCTTGAGAGGGTGAGCACTCCTCTTCTTCTTCTTGGATTGATGATGGATTTTCAAGAAGCTTTGCCACTTGGCTCCACAACTCCTTAGCATCCATATAGTCCCCTACCATACACACAATCTCATTAGGGACCAAATCAAGGATAAATTTTATTACCTTCATGTTTTTCTCGAAAGCTTGGAGTTGATCTTCACTCCACTTCTTCTTCTTGAGGAACCCTCCCTTTGGTCCTATTGGATAGCTATATCCCTCCATTAAAATGGACCATTCTTCGAAGTCCCTCATCATTAAGAAATCTTCGATCATTGTCTTCCATTGTCTAAAACCTTCTTGTCCATAGAAGGTATATGAGATAGGTGTGTTGATATCCCATCCCAATTGTCCTTGGACTTCCATCTTTTACCCTCTAGCTTGCTCCCTTCGTTGTTAGACTTAGAAGAGCGGCCTCGCTCTGATACCACTTGTTGGGACCTGTGCGCCCGCTAGAGGGGGGGTGAATAGCGCATTGTCGTACGATGATGGAATTTGATCGCGTGTTCGTCTCTACAATTTCATTAGCACAGCGGAAATAGAAAAGTAATAACGACAACGAAATGAACAACATGCTAACACAAGGATATAACGTGGTTCGGAACCAAAACGGTTCCTACTCCACGGATTGGGTTCGTACGAACCCTAGCGATGCCAATCACACACCACTATGACAAATACTCCTTCTCGACACAAGTCGAAGGTGGAGAAACCTCGTACAAAAGATTACAATAATAATCTAAGTAGATACAAGCAAATACAATAGTGAAATACAATGCAAGTAAAGAAAACTACTTTACAAGAGCACTTAGGTTGCTTGATCTTTGGTTGCCTTGGACTAGCCTTGAAGGACTGGAAGAGCACCAACAATTCCCCTTCAAATCGCCCAAGAAAAACCCTTACTTGAGCCTTCCACGAACAACTGCTTTTATTCTCCATCGGCCGGATTTACCGCAATGATCGCTGCCATAAGTCACCGATCATCGCCAACATCAGAGCCGTGAGACAACGGGCTCTATCCACGATGTAAAAATTCCAACGGGACTCTTGCGGTCCGATCGCCAACATTGGATCATTGCCCAAAGACTCGTAGCCGGTCACGACTACGGAGCGCTCAAAGGTGAACCTCGGCGATCGGCATAATCACAACTTGTGATAGCCGTCGACACTGACACCGATTAGCCGACAGCCGACACCCGATCGCTTCCAATGAGCAATGATCGCGAGCATTTCCAAACTAAACGGTAGTCAAACTCTAGTCGACTCTCGGCAGTCGAACCGGCCATAATGTCAATCTACTGTCAACCTCAAAAATGAGGTTTTAACCCAAGTATGGTGCCCCCATACTTGCTAGACCACCCTTAGCCTAGACCTATGCCTTCTAGCCACCTCCATCAGCCTCACGCCTCTCGGATCCCTCCAAGTCATCCATGACTTGTTCATCCATCGCGCTAGCCTCCAGGTGCTTCCCTCGGCTATGTCATGCTAACGATGTCTACACCGCCAAGGCACATTGGACTTACGCCGCCAAGACTCCGCTTGGACTTTACGCCGTCAATCATTGAACTTATGCTACCAAGACTTCACCCTTGGACTTTACGCCGCCAATATCAATCCCCTTGGACTTCTCAAATGCCAAGACTCAAGCTTGGACTTTCCCTTGCCAACCCATGTTGGACTTTCCATGCCAAGACCCATGCTTGGACTTTTCCTTGTGCCAAGTACTCAAGACTTGGACTTTCCCAAATGCCAAGTGTCCCACTTGGACTTTCCATGCCAAGTACCCATGACTCGAACTTTACCTTGCCAAGACTCATGCTTGGACTTTCCCTTAATCACATGGTCAATCCTAGTCAACCATCAAGATGTCCCTCGAGTCAAACTCGAGTCTGGTCAATTATAACCTGGGTCGATTGCTCCAACAATCTCCCCAACATATTAACCGACATCAATGTCCAACATCAATGTCAAACCACTTTGTCAAACATCATATGTCAAACATCAAAACATTACTCGAGTCAAACTCGAGTATGGTCAATCGTGACCTGGGCCGATTGCTCCAACAAATTATCTTCTCACAAGAGAAATCCATCTACTATCCAAAAATCCCCTCTACCATACTAAAACTGCAATTGATTGGGAGACTATAGTGACCAATCTCCCTTGTTGTATCTATATGTGTTCTAACAACTATATAGTAGCGACCCAGTAGCTAGCCAAAATTCCATGAGCATTCTTTCTCCGTACATCCACAAATCAAGCTAATAACGACTGAGTCCACGTCATATGTATGATAGCTTATTTAGCAGTTCCTCAATCGTCGTAAGCTTAGGATACGTCTCATTCAACTATATTAGAACCGCTCCAATATCTGAAACGATGTATTTGCGTACAATACCCTTTCATCGACACTATAAGGATTAACCAACACTAGCTCAAAAGTCAGCCATCATCCGAGCCCTGAAACTGGTTTACCAACTTCCGACCAAGTGAATTCTATCTGCGTTGCCAGATCTTCGATCGATCACTAGCTAATCCTGCCAACTAGGTATCCAATCGACTAACCCATACTCAGTCGACTGATCCCTACAAAATGAGATTAGCACAAATAGATAATATCAAACATGATAACAATAGTAATACTGCTCGATCTCGACTTCTAAGTCTCACGTGGACTCTCTGTCGAATCGACGCCTAGCTTTGTCTCCCTAAAGAGGACTCGACCTCACCTCTCCACTCAAGGCTTACCTGTTGGCTACCTGCTGGACTTACCATTCTTGACATTCAATTTGACCCACCAGGGCTTCCACCAGCTGTCCGGTCTACCTGACCTAGTTGGACTTTTTATCGATTGTTTGATCTCCTAACCCAATTGGTCTTCATGCCAAATGTCTAGGCCACTCGACCCATCTGGACTTCATGTCTGGTGCCCGATTCTCCTGATCTGTCAAGACATTTACCTAGTATCCGGTCAACACGACCTGCTAGGACTTCCTGTTAAGCTTGCACACTTAACACTGATATTAGAACACAAGTCCTAACTTTAACTATGGTTCATATATCAAAACCAAAGAGTGATGCTCTCTGCATCAACAATGAATAATCTTTAGACCTGAAATCACTACGGTTTTCCTTCATAAGAAGTTATATCTTTGGTATTGACAAACGTCACCTATAACAAGATGGACTATAAAGTCGATCACTGGATATGCAATAAATTATGCGGAGGGATATGAGTGATGGATATGAGATATTCTTTCCCTTCCATATGATGGAAGTGATATATATGAGTCCCTTGATAAATTAAGTATGACTATTAAAATGCATGGTCATGCTCAAATAAGTTAATATGAGATATTGAGCTCATTTGATTAAGGTAGTCTATTTGGAGATCAAGAAACACAAAAATTGATAAGAGGATGACACGGTCTATGCCTCATTGATCAATCTAGATATCAAAGATAAAAGAATTGAGTCATACAAAATAATAGAATAGACAGATTATGTCGGATCTCGACATTCTCGTCACTTGGATAGCAATAAAACATTACTAGATGTCACTCATTGCTTATGTCTTTAAAATGATTTTTAGGGACATTGCCAACGTTACGAAAACCTATTGGATCACACACAAAGAACATGTTTTGGAGATGGGTTCATTTTTAGTTTGACTAAATGGACTATTAGACTATTGAATTGGAATCATTGAGTTAGACTCATTGAAAGGACTATATTGAGTTAGATTCATTACTTGGCCGAAACTTGAGTTAGACTCAAGTTGATTTAATTTGAGTTAGACTCAAGTTAAATCAATTGAAGAAGATGAATGGATATATATTCATCATGCATGGTTAATGTGGATTAATCATACATTGAAGAGGTAGATTAATCATGCATTGAAGAAGGAATACCAAAAGCCAAGAGTTTCATAACTTTTCATGAAAAACCTCTTCAAAGGTCTTCTCATTATCTTCTTAGCAGAAATCATTCCTCTTGGTGTTGAGAAAAAGCTTGTGTGGGTTGCAGCACAACTTCGATTCTCTAAAAGTGTGTGTTCGTGTGGATACCATAGAGATGTGATCATTTTGATCGCACTAAGATCTAAAAATTGTTGTCGGAATTGCGAAGGACTACACATCAAGGATAATCTCTCAACTAGATATAGTTGTAAAAATAATTTTGATTATGTATACACATGGATCTCTGAAGGGATCCAATTTTCCACTGTGTTTTACGATGTATTTTTCGCAATAAGATCCCTACAATCTTGTGGGTCTTCCAAGGCTCCAACTAAGAAACAAAAAATTGCTTGTGACCTTGTGCAAAAGGTTAAAATTGTCAACTTAGCACTCCCCTTGCTCCGGTCTCTCAAAATTCGAGAGAAAATAAATTATGAGAGGACTATTTTTTAAACGCGATTGATAAGACTGTGAAAATTACTTGTGGCCTTGTGGTTGAGGTCCATGTCGATGCTGAAGAGAATGACAGCTAAAGCTAGATTACCCTTCAAAAGAAACCACAAGAAGAAATCCTTCTAATTGACTGTGTGAGTTCTTTTTAATTAGACCCAAAAAGAAGCAATTCATGTTCTTTTCCTCCATTTTTGTTGAGTTGTTTGTGCCTTTATTTTTTTTATTGGCACCGAAGTATTCGAATCTTCGATCTGATTAATTTTTGGAAATAATCGATCCTGTTCCATGGATCTTAGAGATGTCTTGCCAACATCTGAGTTGGATAAGATCAGAGTGTTGGTAATATATGAGAGATGTCCTAAGGCAATCGCCTTATGTATGAACCATTTATATGATAAATGAAGATTCACTATTTGAGTATACATGTTTTATGTATTTGATTGGATCTTAAACTCATTTACTGAATGTCCACGATACGATTCACAAAGATGAGAGAATTTGTGATTGGATCACAACTAGTGAGTATCTCTACATGTGTAATTGTGATGTATCGGAATTATCCCTAGTCGATGAATTGATGGATTTGGACACCATCAATTCTGTCGAGACTAGCACGAGGTATACTCCTTGGTATATCCAAGCAGCTGATTATCACTGGCTGGAGACATAGTGATGTCCGGAGTTAATCGTGGATGCTAGTTATGGTAACTAGTTCATTGGAGTGACCAACCGTAAGACTTCATATGGTTCTCTGCATATATAGATATGTCAATGAAGTTCTTACTGTGACTTAAGTGCGATGTTCCTTTGACTTGCGGTATTCAAGTCATCTTGATCATGGAGACTTATGCTTTGACATCTTAAGCAAACATCTCTAAGGAGATGTGAACCCGGGATGATTGGATATAAATCAAAATGATCGAAGGTGTTTGAATAACCTATAAAGGATTCACCACTCCTTGCGAGGAGATGTATACCCATGGCCTCTCGTCGGATTGTTACTAAAGTCTTTGGCCAAAGCATTACATGTTTAGAGTAAGGTACTCTTCGATACATGTGGAGTAACTAGAATCCGTAGGACGAGGAATTGATACTTGGGTTAGGTGTGACGTAGTCAGCCTAGTGAGGACTGACACTATAGACCATGTCCTGAACCAAGTGGGTATAAGATGAGTGAAGGGAATGAGGCACGATTCATTCGAGCTGCTGAAGGGTTTCAGAAATAGTTCTGGATCAACCGTTGATCTTTTCGGTTAATTGGGGATCATGATGTACTACTAGGTGCCACTCATGATCGTTTTATAATTAATGGTTAATTATAGACGACCAACATAAACCGAGAACCTATTTGGTTACACGCACAACGAGCGTAATCCAAAGGATTTAAAACGAGCTTGAGAATGAAATTCTCAGACCGAGAGAAACAATGTTTGGTTGGACCAAACATGAAGCGAGCATGAAATCATTTCAGTCGCAATGGAAGCGTGGATGGGCCGTGTCTTATGAAGACATAATGGATGAACCAAAATGGTTTGGTTCTAATCCAATGGAGGAGAATAAACCAAAGGGTTTGGTTTATTTTAAACGAATGAACCAAAAGTTGGTTCGGTTCGTTTTAACTTAAAATAAACCATTATGGTTTGGTTTATTTTAACTTATATTAATGGAGCGGGTTAACGGGCCTCATGGTTATGATCCAATAACCATTAAGAGAATTAGTTCTCTATAAAAGAGGGCTTAAGGGATTGTTAAGCCCTAATCCACAACCCTAAGTGGCCGCCCACCTCTCCTTGGAGAAATTCGGAGCCAACTCTCCTCCTCCTTGCCGCCGCCCACCTTGAGGCTCCAACCGGTGTCCAGAAGGTGCTGACCTTCCCCCTCGCCGGCGTCGAGCTGCTGCCGGTTAGTGCTCCGGTGATCTCCTTCAAGTTTGGCATCAAGGTGAGCTCTATCTCCCTTGGTTGGCCGGCGCCTATCACCTCCACCAAAGCTGTCCAGTTTTCTGGACAGCTTGTTCTCCTCTCGTCGGAGCGTCGTTTGGACGACGGTTAGAGCTCCGACAGCGGCTAATTTACCGGGGATTCGATCTCCGATAATCCTCTGAGGTGGAGGATGAAGGATTCGTCAATTGGTTGACGAATACCTCTCCGGAGAAGCGAGTTTTGAGAACTCGTATTAGGATCCGAATTTGGATTCGGATCGTGATCATCTCTCGATCACGTCGTCTTCAACACGAGGCAGGTAACCCGTACGAAGACGAAGCTCGTGGCTTAGCGAAGTCATCCCGAGGAACTCGGCGTGGATACGGATAGAGACGATTCTAGCGAGGATCATTCCGGTTGATGTCGTTCCCGCTACACGTCATACGAAAGGTATAACGTAGATAAATTTCCTTTTATTGCAAATTTAAATTTACGGTTATGTCTACACTTGTTGTAATATGCATGCGTGTGTTGTGTGTGTTGTAATAAATGTAGATTTATTATTTTTATTGCTTCCGCTGTGTTCATGTTTACGAAACGTGATCAAACACACACACGCCGCGGTGCCGGAAACCCAACAGTGGTATCAGAGTCAGGTTGTGTTTCAACATAATCATAAAATGGTTTTGCGATAGTCATAATGTTATTTCTGGAAATTTTCTAATTTTGGAAATTTAGAAGTATTTATGGAAATTTTTCAATTTTGGAAAGTCTAGAAGTATTTATGGAAATCTTCCACTTTTGGAAAGTTGGAAGTATTTATGGAAATTGATATTTTCCATAAATAAAATATTTGATTAGATTTTGGAAATTTATTTCCTAATTTAATCTTGATTTGATTTGGGAAATCAAATCTTAAAATATTTTATTTCCATAAGTAGTTTTAATGATTTAGGAAATTGGTTTCTTAAATAGATTTTCCTTAATCAAATAATTCCATGAATAAAATATGTGATTAGATTTGGAAATTTGTTTCCTAATTTAATTATGATTTAATTTGGAGAATCAAATCTTAAACATATTTTATTTCCATAAATAGTTATGACATATAAGGAAATTATATACATGACATAATTGTATGCCATGTAATTGCATTAGATGCATAACATTATGCCATGCGTGTCGTGACATGTAGATGTATGTCATGTATGTCATGTCATGTAGATAATAGTTATTTGCATGCAAAGAGGATGAGACATAAAAACCCTTAAACAATATTAAAGCCTACACCTTCCATTAATATGGTTAGAACCAGAGTTCCGTTTCTTGTTTGGGTTGTTGGACTCTCTCCAAGCCCGGCTCGAACCCGAACATGTTCAAACCATGGAATAGTTTAATACTAATATGGTAAGAGTCAGAGGTCAATCGTTAGCTTTGGTTGTTGGACTCTCTCCAAGCTGGGCTAATTGGTTGAATGCGCTCTAACCATATTAAAACTATTTCCCGATTAATGGGTTGACTTTAACCTGGAGCATCAGCTTGTTGGACTCTCTCCAAGGTCGATGTAAAGGGAGGTGAAGTTGGGTGCTATGCATATGATGCATAATTGTTAATGTGTTAACAACCCGATGTATGTGTGAACATTCAATTAGTTGATAGCACATTGTGATAGTTGCATATACGTGATACGCAATCGATATAGTTGATACCTACCATCGTAGTTATGAATGGCTTGTTGGACTCTCTCCAAGGTTGTTCATAACTATGATGGATATCAGCCCATTCGGAGATGGACCTACGATCTCCCGAAGTGATTTTGGGGTTTTTGAAATTCGAAAAATGAATGGGATTTATAAATGTATATTGATGCATTTTAAAAATTATTTTCTCATATATGCTCGTTTTGTATTTCTAAGATTGATCATGATGTCTTTTAATTTGCGTTCCATTTTGGATTCGAATAAATTGACTGGACCGAGCTTCTTGGACTGGCTTAGAAGCTTGAGAATTGTTCTCAAGGTTGAAAAGCTTGCAAATGTCCTCGAAGCGCCTCTTCTCGCCCGTCCTAGTGACGATGCAACTCTGGACCAATTGTTGGTCTATCAGAAACATGTGACTGATTCTGAACTGACAAGTTGCATCATGCTAGCCGCGATGGAACCCAAGCTACGAAAGCAGCATGAGCATATGGATGCTCATATCGTAGTCCTTCATCTTTGTGAGTTGGTTGATGAGCAAGTGAGATTCGAAAGGTTCGAAGTCTCAAAGCTCCTCTTCACCTCTGAGATGCTAGAAGGTTCATCTGTGGTACTGCTCAATATGCTGAAGACTATGGAGTCTTCTGAGAAGCATGAGAAGGGGATGGTGCTATTAGTTGATTCCTCGAAGAAAGGTTCTAAGAGGAAGTCAAAGGAACAGCAGAAGGGAAAGAAGATAAAGGCTAAGAAGGTAGAACTAGCACAAAAGGAAACTTGCCATCATTATGGCAAGGAGAGCCATTTGCGAAGAAAGTGCAAGATTTATCTTGAGTCCGTGAAGAAGAATAAGGCATCGGATGCCCCATCTTCTTCAGATATCTTCGTTATTGATTGTCATTCTATTTCCTCAAACACTTGGGTATTGGATACTGGGTGTGGCTCACATATATGTAATGACATACATGGGCTAAGGAATAGAAGAAGACTCGTCAAGGGAGAGTCAAATTTGCGTGTTGGGAATGGAGCAAAGGTCCGCTCGCCATCGAACGCATTTGTTGAAACTCCCTACAGGACTTGTCTTAGAACTGGACAATTGTTTTTATGTTCCTTCGTTGATAAAGAACATCATTTCTATTTCTTGTTTAAATAGAAATGGGTATCATTTGACTTTTAGTAACAATTGTTATTACATAACTTTGAATGGAGTTCTTTATGGGACTGGAACTTTAAGCAATGGTGTTTATACGTTGGACGTATCCAGTGACATCTTCAATATCGAAGTGAGCAACACGCATGCTCAAAAGGATAATCAAATAGACTCCTATATGTGGCATTGTCGTCTTGGCCATGTAAGCAAGAAACGTATGTCCGAATTACACAAATGTGGAATTTTGGAATCGTTTGAATTGGATTCATACGATACATGCGAATCATGCTTAAAAGGCAAGATGACTAAGTTACCTTTTACTGGAAAAAGTGAATGAGTGGGAGAGTTACTAGGTCTAATACATACTGATGTATGTGGACCTATGTCAACTCAAGCTTTAGGAGGCTATAGCTACTTCATTACCTTCACCGATGATCACTCACGGTTTGGGTATGTGTTCTTGATGAAACACAAGTCTGAAGCCTTTGAAAGGTTCAAAGAATTCAGAAATGAAGTAGAGAAACAACATGACAAGAGTATTAAAATACTTCGATCGGATCGAGGTAGTGAATACTTAAGTCAAGAGTTTCTTGATTATCTAAGAGACAATGGCATATTGTCTCAATGGACTCCGCCATATACACCACAACATAATGGTGTATCTGAGAGGCGTAACCGAACCTTGTTGGACATGGTCAGGTCAATGATGAATCATGCAACTCTTCCCAAGTCCTTTTGGGGCTATGCACTTTAGACAGCTGTTTACTTGTTAAACAGAATGCCTACCAAGGTAGTCTCAACTACTCCATATGAGATATGGAATAGTAAGAAACCTCATGTATCTTACTTGAAGATATGGGGTTGTCCTGCTTATGTGAAGCGGACAGTATCAGACAAATTGGATGCTAAGTCTGATAAATATCTATTTATTGGATACCCTAAGGAAACAAGGGGTTACCAATTCTATCATCCTGTGGAACAAAAGGTGTTTGTTTCAAGGCATGCTGTATTTCTAGAGAAAGAGTTTCTCTTGCAAGAAAATAGTGGGAGTTGTTGGTGCAGTGGGCACCAAAGTCGAACCGGTATTTTGATTATGGCAAAAGGCTCAATAGTTAAGGGTATATTTGTTATCTTACGAGCTCAATTAAGTGTGCAGAAATGCTAAAGTTGAGCGGAAGGTCTGTGACACCCGGTGGGAACCGAGGTGGTCGGGCAACGCCAGAGGGATTTCGGAGGAAGCCGAGGTACTCGGGTGAAGACCGGAAGCGAGGCTACAAGGTAAGCTCGTGTGAAAGCGAAGCAAGGACGTTAAGCGTAGATCCGACCCAATACCTCCAATGGAAGGTCTAGGTCGAGATCAGTTGGTTAGAACCATCGTACTTTATATTTTAAGCTAACTTGTACTGCAGTCCAAAACCCTTTGACCAGTCGTCTACTACAGTCAACTGCTGGTCTAGTTCCAGCCTCGAGAAGAGCTCGAATTTCAAGGGGGTGAATTTGGACTTGACTCGTGTTTTGGTACAAAGGGTGATGTGGCATCAAGGTGGACATCCAAACCATCACCAAGCTTGGACCCACAAAATTAGGTGATGTGGCATCAAGGTGGACATCCAAAACCATCATCAAGTTGGACGCCCAAAATGAGGTGAGTTGGCACAAGATGGTTGGCAAACCACCATCAAGCTTGGACGCCCAAAATGATGAGAGTTGGCACAAGATGGTTGGCTCCCATGATGTGGCACAAGTTGGATGGCTCCAACAAGTTGGCGTGAAGGCCTCCTTGAGGTGGCACAAGTTGGTTGGATGAGCACCTCATCCTTGAGTTGTGGCACAAGGTGGTTGGATGAAGCACCTCATCCTTGAGTTGGCGCAAAGGATGTGGATGAGCAAGACTTGGGGGATAAGAACATCACCTTGTACACTACCTATGTCTAATTTAATAGATCTATATCCATAAATAGACATGTTCACGCCAAGCAAAAAGATAAGAAATCAAGACCTCTCAACACGCGTAACGCTACTACTACTCACATTTGCTACGAGAAGGCGTCAGACAACGAAAGCTACATCTTCTACTTATAAGAGTTGTCGGTATATTTATTTAAGTTCTACTTCTTTAAATTGTCTTTGTGCTTTAATCGTAACAAGGAAAGGGGGAGTGTCCCTTTGCCTTGATTTCTTTTTGTGATCGTTGCTCCTACTTCCAACGAGGAGGAGTGGTTTTAGTGAATTGCCCTCCGTACGTGATCAAGGATCACTAGGGCCGTGGATTAGCAATCGAAAGATTGTGAACCACGTAAAAATATCTTGTCTACTTTATATTTCACTGTGCACTCTCTACTTGCTTTTACTTATTGCAAAAGTTTTTTTAACGACACGTATCGCTATTCACCCCCTCTAGCTTACACTTTCGATCCAACAATTGGTATCGAGTCGGGCGCTAAGATTCGGTGAAACCACCAATCTAGCTTTGTTTTTCTTTTTTTCACAGATTTGTTATTTATTTATTTCTGTTTTCGTATAATTATTTCACTTGCTTATCTTCTCCTACATATAGACTTGCAGTAGAGGCTTTAGGATCGGATAAGGTTGTCCTTCAAGTTAGATCCCGAGTAAGGTTGTCCTCCAACTTCAACGACATTCGCATTTGATTGTTTATTTCTTTTGCAAGTTACATTTTATATATATTTTTTCTTTACTTCTGCACTACTAATCCAAGACGAAAGTCTTGGAATATTCTTCGTGTGTGTTTTGCAAGATTCTTTTCGTTCTTCTTCTTGTTTTTAAATGGCCCATCTCGAAGGGTTTAGCACTCGACCCGCTTTACAACGGTAATGACTTTCGTTATTGGAAGGGTCGGATGGAATGCTTTCTTAAAACCCAAATCGAGATGTGGATCGTAATCCAAACCGGTTTCACACTTCCTATTAATGAAGATGGTGAATCTTTGGGTTACGATCAATGGTCAAATTCCATGAAAAAACAAGTAGAAGCCGATGCCAAGGCAACTCAAATCTTGCAATGTGGGTTGTCCAAGGAAGAGCTCAACCGCGTCGGCCCCTTCATTAGTGCAAAGGACTTATGGACCAAGCTAGTGGAACTACACGAAGGCACCGACGACACGAAGGTATGTAAAAGAGATTTACTTTTAAATAAATTGTATAACTTGAAAATGCAGGAAAACGAGACCGCAACTCAACTACATGCTCGATTCCAAGACATCGCCAACCAACTCCATGCCATCAAA
This sequence comes from Wurfbainia villosa, assembly GCA_025175895.1. NCBI lineage: Eukaryota > Viridiplantae > Streptophyta > Magnoliopsida > Zingiberales > Zingiberaceae > Wurfbainia > Wurfbainia villosa. The sequence goes on along the minus strand of CM045991.1, from coordinate 27,584,126 downwards.
AGGTCGAGAATCGCGACCTTATCAGGTATTCTCTTAACTCGTTTCCTAGGACCACCTTGTGGGCATCCATGGTCGATGCCTACAAGGTCTCCAAGGACCTTTCTAAAATTAGGTTAGACGAATTGTTTTCGGAACTTGAATTACATGAGCAAACTAACGGGTCCAGCCGAGTAGAGTATTGCGTTAGTTGGAGGTTCCAAGAAGAAGAAGCCGGCAAGCAAGCCACCCCGAAGGAAGAAGACGAGTCCGAATCGGAAGTAGACTCGAATAGAATCCGAACTAGTCAATCTAGTTCTAAGATGATCAAGAGACGAAAACGACCAACAACTCAAGGTAAGCCTAAACCTAATTCAAATACTTCTAATTTTAGATGCTATGAGTGCAGTTCGGCCACACATCAAGTCCGAGTGCCCAAAGCTAAAGAATAACGCATCAAAGACCAAGAAAGCGCTAAACGCTACTTGGGAGGAGTTGTCGGAGGAAGAAGACGATATCCAAGCTCTAATGGCCAAGCCGCCGAGCACGACTCGAAACCAAGAAGAGTCCGAGTCCGAATCCGATGATGAGCTTCCATTCAAGACAAGCCACGGATCCGTATCCGGTTCAAAAGAATCATTAAGGGTAAGTCGGTCGTTACTTAATACTTTGTATGGTGCAATTAAATTTTTAAATAAGAAACTAGCTAAGTCCGAGTCCAAGGTCGAGACTCTAATTGAGGAGGTTAACCTCCTCAAACATGAGGTCTCCCTAACCTCTTCGACTACTTGTATTCAAGAGGAGGACTCAACTCAAGTTGAAAAGCTTGAAGTTGAGAACTCGCTTTTGAAAACACAAGTCGAAGACCTTAGGAACACGTTGGAAAGGTTCACTTTGGGATCCAAGGGACTTGACCTCTTACTTGGATCACAAAGGGCCGTGTACAACCAGGCCGGACTCGGGTTTAACTCAAATACAACCAATAAGTCATATATGTCTATAGTAAACCAACATAAGAAAAATGTCCAAGCATGGGTCCCTAAGATCACTTTGATTTCAACTTTAGGATCTAACATGTATTGGGTTCCCAAGGACCAAATTCACTATGTGAATAGACCCACTCGATTCAATGGTCCAGGGGGAGCCAATACAAAATGTATTTTTGTTAAGTCTTAGAAATTGCATGCTTAGTTTTTCCTTTATTTTTAGAATGGTTAGATAGGACTCATAATCAACTAAAATCCTACGAAAAGATTGAGCCTCGGGGAGCCTCTTTTCAAAAATAACTAGTTAGACCAAGATGTAGTCTCAAGTAAGTCAAGTTATCAATTTCTTGAAATTAGCTTTGTCTAAGGAAGTGGTCGTTGTTCCGATCAAAGAAGGCCTCTGTGCCTCGCCACGACCTGGAAGCTAATCTCTTGAAAAGATTACTTGATGAGCTTAGACTAAATCCGAATCTAACCTAATGTTGGTTAATTTAAATTCATTAAAATTAATCAAGTAAAATTGAAAGTCATCTCACAATAACACATAGGAATAACATGTTTTGATCATGTAGATATTGGTGAGATGATTTAGGTTTAAAAACTTACAAACAACCCTTTAGTAATTCCAATATCCGATCCAACTACCTTATATGTAGGATCAATGGATGTTGGACAGTGGTTGCTCCCGACACATGACCGGGGATCAACTCAAATTTTCGGGTTACGATTCAAACGACAAGGATCGGTGAGCCTTCTGAATAACGCAAGCTCAAAATCATCGGATCGTGATATCGAGCTCAACTCTAACTTTACAATTCAAAATGTCTTATTAGTAGAAAACTTTCAATATAATTTACTTAGTGTAAGCCAATTGTGTGATAACAATTATAAGGTCATATTTCTAGAAAATGAATGCGTAATCAAGATAAATGCAACATCTAAAATAATACTTAAAGGAACTAGGAATAGCAACATCTACACAATAAATTTACCCAACTCCTCAACAAAGTGTCTTATGACACAGAAGAGAGAATCTTGGTTATGGCAATCAAGACTGGACACTGCACTCCAAGACTCGTCCCACAAGATGAGTCGAGTGGCAGTTATAGGTTTGCCTAAACTAAACAACTTGGATAATAAAATATGTAATGCTTGTCAACAAGGTAAACAATCTAGGACACAACATCAATTAACTAATCAAGAACGAACCAAAAGTGTTCTTGAGCTCCTACACATGGATCTATTTGATTCACATGGAGCTAAGTCACTCAATGGTAGTCAATTTTGCTTAGTCATAATTGGCGACTATTCTAGATTTACTTGGGTTAGGTTTATCAAACATAAAAATGATACCTAGACCAACTAATCAATCTCAGAGGTTAATCGAAAATCAAAAGAACCTTAAGATTAAAAGACTTAGAAGCGATCATGGTGGTGAATTCAAAACCACAGGTTTCTGATTTAGAACCTAAACGGATACCACCATGAGTTTTCATGTCCTAGAACCCCACAACAAAATGGGTTAGTCGAGCGGAAAAATAGAACCCTACAAGAAGCCGCTAGGACAATGTTAAACGAGTATAACCTACCCGATAGATTTTGGGCAGAGGCCGTTAGTACGGCCTTGCTATGTCCAAAATAGGATCCTTATGGTAAAGAGGCACCAAAAGTCCTCAGACGAGATTTATCACGATAAAATACCGAACATCAAATACTTTAGGTATTTGGATGCAAGGTACATATCTTAAACACTAAGGATTACCTAGGAAATTCAAATCCAAAACCTCATCGGAACCTTTCTAGGATACTCAACCACCAAGAGAGCTTATAGGTATACAATCACGACACTCTTAGAGTCGAAGAAACCATTAATATAGTTTTCGACGAAGGACACGAACCTGCTCAATCCTTAACAAAACCAACTAGCAAATCAACTTATAGCAAACCCGACTGATCTTGAACTTGAATCTCGCCCTAACCCAAGTCATCCTATCGACCAAGTGATAGATGACCCTAACCCAAGTCATCCTATCAATCAAGTTATAGGTGATCCAAATTTAGGGTTGAACTAGAGCTTCATACCGAAACATTAGTCAAATCTCGTTAATTTCCAAAATCGAACCCAAAACTATTGAACAAGCACTTCTTGATCCCGATCGGATTATTGCTATGCAAGAAGAGCTAGCTCAATTCACTAGAAATGAAGTCCGGGAATTAGTACCACCACCTAAAGAAAAATCAATTATTGGAACAAGGTGGGTATTTCAAATAAACTTGATGATAAAGGTGAAGTAGTTAGAAATAAAGCTAGGTTAGTAAAAGGGTTTAGTCAAGTCGAAGGTTTAGATTACGATGAGACCTACGCCCGTAGCAAGACTAGAGTCCATCCGAATGTTGTTAGCATACGCTGCACATCGAGGTTTTAAATTGTTTCAAATGGATGTCAAGTCAGCATTTTTGAATGGATACATTAAGGAAGAAGTTTACGTCACCAACCTCCGGATTCAAAATCTAGATAAACTGACCATGTCCTTAGACTTAAGAAAGCCCTATATGGACTCAAACAAGCCCCAAGAGCTGGTACGAAAGGCTTTCGATCTATCTTAAGTCCAAAGGATTCAACCAAGGTTTAGTCGACCCAACCTTATTCGTAAACCGAGGGAAAAGAAATCTTTATAGCCCAAATCTATGTAGATGATATAATTTTTGGAACTACCAACTCGATCCTCGCTAAACGAATTCATCTCACTTATGGAAAGTGAATTTGAAATGAATTTAGTAGGAGAGTTAAGTTTCTTCTTAGGTTTACAAATTAAACAAACTAAAGATGGAATATATTTACATCAACAAAAATATACTAAGGACTTAATAAATCGATTTGGAATGCAAGATGCTAAAATAATTAATACACCTATAGCAACTAATGTTAATATAAACGAAGATGTAGAAGGAAAACCCGCTGACCTAAATGCTATGGGGCTGTGATAGAGTCTCCTATGTAACGCCGAAGCCCGACGAGGCATTTTATTAGCGGTAAGTATGCTGCTTCTGAGTTACAAACTGTGCGAAGGAGTCTCACCTAACCTAGTCGGCGTATCCTTAGATATCTAAAGAGACACTTCGCGTAGGTATTTGGTACCTAGATCTACCGAGTTTAATCTAATGCGGCTACTCGGGCTCTGAGCTATGCCCGAGTAGTAAACTCGATAGAAAGAGCCGCAGTGGTTGTTGTCAAATCCTCGGCTCGAGTCTAGTGAGTTAGTGCGATGGAGCGACATTGCGTTGCCTTATCTACCACAGAAGCCGAATCGTTGCGATGGGTGAGTGTGTCTCTCGGCTCACATGGATGAAGCACACTCTCAAGACTTTAGCTTAATCTTAACAACATTAAAACCTACATAGATAACATCTTCAATTAACTTAACTAAAAATCCAATATGTCATTCTAGGACAAAACATATAGAAGTTAAACACCACTTCATTAGGGAACATGTAACTAATGGAACTATACAACTAGAGTATGTTGAGTCCAAATCAAACCTAGCGGACATCTTCACCAAACCACTACCCGGCGAATTTAGTTTATTAAGGCGAAAGTTAGGTATGTGCGTAATAGAGTAGGATTTAAATTTTCTATATATGTACTCTATTTTTGCTTCTTTTTATGAAATTAGCCTAAGTCTTACCTTAGAAATCATATACCTATAGATTTAAGGAGCCAACACATCTCACAACACATAGGACTAATGTGTTTGTGTATATACGTGAGGCAGGCGTGAGATGTTAGGACCTTACTCACAGTTCGAGATGTAGATTGATGCATCGATATGAACCATGGAGTATAATTATTTAAAATTAATCAACTCCTTGAGACTTATTGATCATTCTATATCAATCAAGTCCAATAGGAGTTATACATTTTAGATGAACATATTTTCAAGCTTATTATTATTTAAATATATATATATATATATATATATATATATATATATATATATATATATATATATATATATATATATATATATATATATATATATATATATATATATATATATATATATATATATATATATATATATATATATATATATATATATATATATATATATATTATTTACAAACTTTTGAGTTAAGGCAAAGGGAGAAAGTCACAAAAGTAACCAAAATTAACCAAAATTAAAGGGAAGAAAGTAAACAAAATTATTACCTTTTATATTAAGTAATTCCGATTACTTAAGCAACTATTAAGGGAGTAAAATTATTTTTCAAGAACTCACCTTCGGTCGAGGAGGTTACCTCGAAGGGAGAACTTGAAACAATAATATTTCTCATTCATATTTAATCATTATGCTAGCTCATTCATATTTAATCATTATGCTAGCTCATTCATATTTAATCTTTATGCTAGCTCATTCATGCTTAATCATTATGCTAGCTTAATTTTTCCTTAACTTTTGTGTCGGTTTGCCATGAATCAAAAGGGAGATTGTTGGTGCGGTGGGCACCAAAGTCGAACCGTATTTTGATTATGGCAAAAGGCTCAATAGTTAAGGGTATATTTGTTATCTTACGAGCTCAATTAATGTGCAGAAATGCTAAAGTTGGCGGAAGGTTCTGCGACACCCGGTGGGAACCGAGGTGGTCGCAACGCCAGAGGATTCTGAGAAGCCGAGGTACTCGGGTGAAGACCGGGCGAGGCTACAAGGTAAGCTCGTGTGAAAGCGAAGCAGGGCGTTAGCGTAGATCCGTACCTCCAATGGAAGGTCTAGGTCGAGATCGGTTAGTTAGAACCATCGTACTTTATATTTTAAGCTAGCACTTGCTGCGGTCAAAACCCTTTGACGATCGTCTACTACTCAATCTTTGGTCTAGTTCCGACCTCGAGAAGAGCTCGAATTTCAAGGGGTGAATTTGGACTTGACTCGTGTTTTGGTACAAAGGGTGATGTGGCATCAAGGTGGACATCCAAACCATCACCAAGCTTGGACCCCAAAATTAGGTGATGTGGCATCAAGGTGGACATCCAAAACCATCATCAAGTTGGGCCCAAAATGAGGTGAGTTGGCACAAGATGGTTGGCAAACCACCATCAAGCTTGGGCAAATGAGGAGAGTTGGCACAAGATGGTTGGCTCCCATGATGTGGCACAAGTTGGATGGCTCCAACAAGTTGGCGTGAAGGCCTCCTTGAGGTGGCACAAGGTGGTTGGATGAGTACCTCATCCTTGAGTTGTGGCACAAGGTGGTTGGATGAAGCACCTCATCCTTGAGTTGGCGCAAAGGATGTGGATGAGCAAGACTTGGGGGATAAGAACCTCACCTTGGACACTACCTATGTCTAAATTCATAGATCAATATCCATAAATAGACATGTTCACGCCAAGCAAAAAAGATAAGAAATCAAGAGCTCTCAACACGCCGTCGTAACGCCGCTACTACTACTCACATTTGCTACGACGAAGTGCCGCCGACAACGAAAGCTACATCTTCTACTTATAAGAGTTGTCGGTATATTTATTTAAGTTCTACTTCTTTAAATTGTCTTTGTGCTTTAATCGTAACAAGGAAAGGGGGAGTGTCCCTTTGCCTTGATTTCTTTTTGTGATCGTTGCTCCTACTTCCAACGAGGAGGAGTGGTTTTAGTGAATTGCCCTCCGTACGTGATCAAGGATCACTAGGGCCGTGGATTAGCAATCGAAAGATTGTGAACCACGTAAAAATATCTTGTCTACTTTATATTTCCGCTGTGCACTCTCTACTTGCTTTTTACTTATTGCAAAAGTTTTTTTTTAACGACACCGTATCGCTATTCACCCCCCCCTCTAGCGACACTTTCGATCCAACAGGAGTGTCGTCGAACTTGAGGAGGCTCGAGAGACTCAAATAGACATTGATGAGATACCTGGTGAAGCACAACAGCCGACAACTCATAGTGATGAGCAATCGGCTGGACCTATTGTAACACCACATCTTCATAGATCTGGTAGAACACGCAATATTCCCGAGAGATATGGATTTCTCGTAAGTGAATCGAACGACGTGTTACTCATTGATGATGAGGAGCCTACCAGTTATGAAGAAGTGCTGACAAGTTCAGAAAGGGATAAGTGGCTTGGTGTCATGAAGTCAGAAATGGATTCCATGTATGAAAACCAAGTTTGGAACTTGGTTGACCCACCTGAAGGCATAAAGCCTATAGGGTGCAAGTGGGTTTTCAAGAAGAAAACCGACATGGATGGTAATGTGATTACCTATAAGGCTAGATTGGTGGCGAAAGGATATCATCAAAAACAAGGCATTGATTATGACGAAACCTATTCGTCTGTAGCTATGCTTAAATCCATTCGGATGCTCCTGGCCATAGCGGCTCATTATGATTATGAGATATGACAGATGAATGTGAAAATAGCTTTCCTTAATGGAAACCTGCTCGAGGACGTATATATGATACAGCCTGAGGGTTTCACATCGGTTGATAAAACCAAGGTATGCAAATTGCGACGGTCCATTTATGGATTGAAGCAAGCATCCAGGAGCTGGAATATCCGTTTTGATGAGACCATCAAAAAGTTTGATTTCTCATAAAATCCAGACGAACCTTGTGTGTACAAGAAGGTTAGTGGGAGTGCAGTCGTGTTCCTAGTATTATATGTCGATGACATATTACTTATAAGAAATGATATTTCAGTCTTACAGTCAGTTAAGGTTTGGTTATCCAAGACATTCTCCATGAAAGACCTGGGAGAAGCAACCTACATCCTCCGGATTAAAATCTATAGAGATAGATCGAAACGGTTGCTTGGTCTTTCGCAGTCTACATATATAGACCGAGTGCTAAAGAGATTTAGCATGTTGGAATCCAAGAAAGGTTTCTTACCCATCAGGCATGGGGTACACCTTTCGAAGTCTATGTGTCCGCACACAGAAGACGAGAGGATTTGCATGAGTAAGATTCCCTATGCATCCGCAATAGGATCTATCATGTATGCTATGTTATGTACAAGACCCGATGTATCGTATGCTTTGAGTGTCACGAGCAGATACCAGTCTGATCCAGGAATGGATTATTGGGTGGCTGTTAAGACGATCCTTAAGTACTTGAGAAGAACTAAGGATGTGTTCCTAATATATGGAGAAGGGTACATGGTGATACGTGGGTATACGGATGCCAGCTCTAGACAGACAAGGATGATTCCATGTCTCAGTCTGGGTATGTATTCACCTAGAATGGAGGCGCAATAAGTTGGAAAGGTTCCAAGCTTGACACTATAGCGGATTCTGCCACTAAGGCAGAATACGTTGCAGCTTTGGAAGCAGCAAAGGAAGCGGTTTGGATCAAGAAGTTCATCTATGAACTTGATGTGGTCTCATCAATGATCCAAACATGTGCTTCGCCGCTATCATCTTATCATAGAGATCATTAGTAGAAACGAAATACAAATCGAGAAAATTCCCACTGAAAGGAACTTAGCGGATCCCTTGACTAAGGCATTACCTCAAAATAAGTTTGAGGGTCATGTTCGAGCTTATGGTATTGGATACCGTAGCGATTGACATTAGGTCAAGTGAGAATCTGTTAGTAATATATGAGAGATGTCCTAAGGCAATCGCCTTATGTATGAACCATTTATATGATAAATGAAGATTCACTATTTGAGTATACATGTTTTATGTATTTGATTGGATCTTAAACTCATTTACTGAATGTCCACGATACGATTCACAGCATGAGAGAATTTGTGATTGGATCACAACTAGTGAGTATCTCTACATGTGTAATTGTGATGTATCGGAATTATCCCTAGTCGATGAATTGATGGATTTGGACATCATCAATTCTGTCGAGACTAGCACGAGGTATACTCCTTGGTGTATCCAATCAGTTGATTCTCACTGGCTGGAGACATAGTGATGTCCGGAGTTAATCATGGATGCTAGTTATGGTAACTAGTTTATTGGAGTGACCAGCCGTAAGACTTCATATGATTCTCTGCATATATAGATATGTCAATGAAGTTCTTACTGTGGCTTAAGTGCGATGTTCCTTTGACTTGCGGTATTCAAGTCATCTTGATCATGGAGACTTATGCTTTGACATCTTAAGCAAACATCTCTAAGGAGATGTGGACCCGGGATGATTGGGTATAAGTCGAAATGATCGAAGGTGTTTGAATAGCCTATAAAGGATTCACCACTCCTTGCGAGGAGATGTATACCCATGGCCTCTCGTCGGATTGTTACTAAAGTCTTTGGCCAAAGCATTACATGTTTAGAGTAAGGTACTCTTCGATACATGTGGAGTAACTAGAATCCGTAGGACGAGGAATTGATACTTGGGTTAGGTGTGACGTAGTCAGCCTAGTGGGGACTGACACTATAGACCATGTCCTGAACCAAGTGGGTATAAGATGAGTGAAGGGAATGAGGCACGATTCATTCGAGCTGCTGAAGGGTTTCAGAAATATTTCTGGATCAACCGTTGATCTTTTCGGTTAATTGGGGATCATGATGTACTACTAGGTGCCACTCATGATCGTTCTATAATTAATGGTTAATTATAGACGACCAACATAAATCGAGAACCTATTTGGTCACACGCACAACGAGCGTAATCCAAAGGATTTAAAACGAGCTTGAGAATGGGATTCTCAGACCGAGAGAAACAAGGTTTGGTTGGACCAAACATGAAGCGAGCATGAAATCGTTTCAGTCGCAATGGAAGCGTGGATGGGCCGTGTCTTATGAAGACATAATGGATGAACCAAAATGGTTTGGTTCTAATCCAATGGAGGAGAATAAACCAAAGGGTTTGGTTTATTTTAAACGAATGAACCAAAAGTTGGTTCGGTTCGTTTTAACTTAAAATAAACCATTATGGTTTGGTTTATTTTAACTTATATTAATGGAGCGGGTTAACGGGCCTCATGGTTATGATCCAATAACCATTAAGAGAATTAGTTCTCTATAAAAGAGGGCTTAAGGGATTGTTAAGCCCTAATCCACAACCCTAAGTGGCCGCCCACCTCTCCTTGGAGAAATTCGGAGCCAACTCTCCTCCTCCTTGCCGCCGCCCACCTTGAGGCTCCAACCGGTGTCCAGAAGGTGCTGACCTTCCCCCTCGCCGGCGTCGAGCTGCTGCCGGTTAGTTCTCCGGTGATCTCCTTCAAGTTTAGCATCAAGGTGAGCTCTATCTCCCTTGGTTGGCCGGCGCCTATCACCTCCACCAAAGCTGTCCAGTTTTCTGGACAGCTTGTTCTCCTCTCGTCGGAGCGTCGTTTGGACGACGGTTAGAGCTCCGACAGCGGCTAACTTACCGGGGATTCGATCTCCGGTAATCCTCTGAGGTGGAGGACGAAGGATTCGTCAATTGGTTGACGAATACCTCTCCGGAGAAGCGAGTTTTGAGAACTCGTATTAGGATCCGAATTTGGATTCGAATCGTGATCATCTCTCGATCACGTCGTCTTCAACACGAGGCTGGTAACCCGTACGAAGACAAAGCTCGTGGCTTAGCGAAGTCATCCCGAGGAACTCGGCGTGGATACGGATAGAGACGATTCTAGCGAGGATTGTTCCGGTTGATGCCGTTCCCGCTACACGTCATACGAAAGGTATAACGTAGATAAATTTCCTTTTATTGCAAATTTAAATTTACGGTTATGTCTACACTTGTTGTAATATGCATGCGTGTGTTGTGTGTGTTGTAATAAATGTAGATTTATTATTTTTATTGCTTCCGCTGTGTTCATGTTTACGAAACGTGATCGAACACACACACACCGCGGTGCTGGAAACCCAACACAGAGTCCAAGTGGCCTCCATCGGCCATCAAGGGTAAATCAGAGAAGCGGTCATAACTTTTTTACGATTCAGTTTGAACTCTGTAGTCACGTCGTCCTTGAACAACGGTTCAACGTTGAAGTCGTACTTCGTCCACCGGTCAAACTCTTAGACTCTAAGACTATCCGAATAGATTTTTCTTAAATTTATCACCGAATAATATTGTAATAGAGGATCAAACTATATTCTTCAGTGATTTGTGGCCTCATTGCTTTAATTGATTGTAACCCTTTAATGTGTTTCCTTATGTTTGTGTAAATAAAGTGGAAGAACTCTACCACTTCTGTTGATGCAACAAGGCCCTAAGTACTTATGTATTTTGATATTTGGATAATCATTTATAATTAGACAATATTTGTGATCTAACTGTGAATGTGTTAAGTGACAGGAAAATCCAAGTAAGAAGACTTGGTAAAGAGTAGTCCAAGTATAATCTTGGCAAAAAAAGTCCAAGGGAAGGTCTTGACAACATAAGTCCAAGCATTTAGTCTTGGCGACGTAAAATTCAAGCGGACCTTGGCAAAGGAAGTCCAAAGATAAGGTTTTGGTAGCATAAGTCCAAGTATGTAGTCTTGGTGGCATAAAGTCCAAGTAGACTTTGGCAAAGAAGAAACCCAAAGCATAACGAATCCGAAGAGAGCTTTTGAAGGCAAGCGCAAGGATGAAGTCATGGACTCAGAGGAATCCTAAAGGTGCAAGGCTAATGGAGAAGCTAGAAGGTTGAGTTAAGGCTTAAGGTATGGTTTCAAGTATGAATTAGTCATACTTGAGGTGTTTCAGTCGTCTGGCATATTGTGCTAGTCGAATTGGTCTCGAGTGTTCATCACTCGAAGTCCGAAAGACGTTGGCAATCGACTGGGGTTATACCCTGGCCTAGTCGAACTGATGGTAGTCGACTAGGACCAAACTACCGAACATAAGCTGGTAGTCGATTGCTATTATGGGCAGTCGACTACGAACTAAACTACCGAACGTAAGCAAGCAATCAACTGCCACAAGCACAGAAAGGCTGGTAGCCGACTGATCAGTCGGCTATGGAAACACCAATCGAATTGATGATTATGGCAGTCGACTGGTCAACTAGACGTTGAGCCATGACGTTTACAATCAGGCTTTGTCAGAAGCCGTTGGATATGAGGAACAGTGACAATAATCGACTGATGGTGTTCACTAGTCGACTATTGCAGGCTCGACGAAAAAATCAACCATTTCTCTATAAAAAGAGATCTTGGGGAGTTTGAGAGGGCTAATGCTCTCATTCATAACAATACTTTCAAGCTGTCCACGTCTTCTTAAGCCTTCTATTGAGTTTTAATCTTCTTTTCTCTAATCTTCATTTCTATCATTTGTAAGAAGAGGAGTGTTTTGTAAAAAAATATTTTTTAGTGGAAGATTTACCTGGATTGATCCACCTTACGGATTGCCGTGGAATAGGAGCGTAATCTCCGAACTACGTTAAAACTTTCTTGTTAGTGCTTGCATTTTTATCTCTTATTTTCTTCAGTATTTATTTTTGCTTCCACTAATCATAATTATAGAATTCAAAAGAGACTATTCATCCCCCTCTAGCTTTCCAAGGATCCCAAACAACTTCTACAGAGGTTTCACGGATCGTGTTTGACAATTTGCGAATATGGTACATAAACAAAGAAGAAAATATTAAAATTCTAAAGAAATTATCACAGCAATTGAACAGCTAAAGAATATGGATAAAATATGAGTCATCGAGAAAAAAAATATATAAATGTATCATTTCAATAAGTATCACAGTTCGTGAGATCAAGAAATTCTTATATATTTATTAAAATTAATACTAAAATTAATTAAAAAGAGAATCTCAATAATGATAAAATTATTGTTTGTGAATTTAAAATTATAAATTTGAATTTTAAAAATAATTTTTTACAAAATATAGTAGAGATGTACAATCCATCCTTTTTCGAAATCAACAAGGAGAAGAGTAGTTCTTTTCAAGACTATAAGGGGGCGTTTGGTAGAGAGAAAATTTTTTATTTTCTGTTTTCATTTTTTGAGAAAATGAGAAAACGTGTTTGGTTGGCATTTTCCATCTCCGTTTTTTGAGAGAGAATTTTTTGGAAAACTGGAAAATAGAAAAAAATTGTTTTCTGTTTTTCAGAAAACAGAAAATGAGAATGCTGCCAAACGCCCCCTAAGTTACTCTACAAATATTTCAAGAATTTGAAAATGAACAAAGAAGATTAATTTACCATAAAAATAAATTATATAAAGTGGAAAATGATGAATAAGCTCAGGACATTTTTGAAGGAAAACTTCAAATAGAAAAAGATAAGATTAAACTATACGAATTTTGTTATCACGAGCGACTCTTTCTTGTGTATTTGTTCATGACATACAGTAGATGAAAAATATACCGTATTCTTTCACTGTGCTAAAAAGCCACTGTCACCATCGCTCCACTGCAATCCAATCATGAGTCGATCGACATCATAGTATAGCTAGATCGTGATTGGATTTCGATCAAATTATAGTCGAAATCCGATGAATTGTCAACGCCAGCGTCGCGATTGTTGGTAGCTATAATTCAATCGGATTTCGATTCCAATCCAATCGGAATTCGATCGTTATTTGATCGGAAGAAACTGATGATAATCCAGACAAATTCAAAAGTTAAGCTATAGTGTAGATGACGATCGACAACAAATAAATTGACCAGAGGTGCAGGAGAGAAATATTGTGTATTTTTTATTTATTATACAATCATGATGGATCGGATGATGGAGAGCTCATCGCACACATGCACACTGATAAATTGTTTATGACAACAAAACTCTATACTATGTATAGCTAGATATAATTATATTTCTTTAAATTTAATAACATATGAAGCATTGGTATTCCAATTCTTTACACATGCCCTTAGTCTCCAACTTCATCAAATTTTAGTTGAAATAATTACTAAGGGATTGGTGAATGAAATTTTTCCTGCCAACTTCATCAAATTTTAGTTGAAATAATTACTAAGGGATTGGTGAATGAAATTTTTCCTGCCATAGGAAAAATGATATTGATGATTACTTCTTCACAATCTTTAGGGGGAATATAGTAGTCTCCACGGGAATTGTGAGTCAGGAGGGTTTAGATGATTAATAGGTGATAGATTTATTATAATAGGCAAGAATTAATTTTTGAATATCGTAAAATCTTTTAAGAATACTTGTCCTTCCGTCGTGCTAGCATTCAATTAGACTATAAAATGTTATATGTGATTTGTTGATGTAAAAATGTCCCAAAGTATTAATTATTTTTTATATTTAGATAATCATGTTAAGTTAGTTCTAACATAAATGTTGAGTGACATATCAAGGAAAATCCGAAAGTGAAGACTCGATAGGGAAAGTCCAAGGAAGGATTTGGCGGCGTAAGTCCAAGTATGTAGTCTTGACTACGTAAGTCCAGGTGGATCTTGACAAGAAAGTCCAATGATGAAGTTTTAATAGCATAAAATCCAAGTGTGTAGTCTCGGCGACATAAGTCCAAATGAACCTGTGAAAGGAAGACTCTAAGCATAACAAGCTGAAGGAAGCTCTTAAAGGCAAGCACAAGAATATTGAAAGAGTTGTGAACTCAGAGGGATTCTGAAGGCACAAGGTTGAGAGAAGAGGCTTCAAGGTGTAGTCTAGGCTTAGGGTTAGGGTTAGATTTCAAGTATGAAAAGAGTCATACTTACAGTCGAATGGTGCTTAAGCAATAATCGACTGATCCTGAGTGCTCGGGATTTAAACTAAGTGCTTGGGATTTAGTCGAGTACTCAAGATCTAAACTAAGTGCTCGCTAGTCGACTGGGCCAATGAAGGTTGATTCCCATTGTAGGGTTCGATTTTCATATTGGGTGCTCGACACTGTGAGACTCGATTTTTAGATTGGATGCTCGACAGTCGACTAATGTGGAAGAGCAGTCAACTGACTGAGGGTGCTCGGGAAACAGAGTAGGTGCTCGGTGTAGGGAATCTATGTGCACTCGGAAACATTTTACAAACACATAAGCAACGAAAAAAAAGAATCCCTCCAAAGATCCATGCAAAAATCATACTCAATTGATCGATTCTATCATATGAGAATCGTAGTTACCTTCAATGTGATCCCTTCGCAATCTCGTCAACAACACTTGTGTTCAAGGTGTCCGGATCTCAGCTCGGTCAAGATGTTCGTACCTCCACGGTATCCACACGAACCGTGAGATGAAGAGGAACCAAACTGTGGTGCTAGCCATTAGATGTTGGTTTGACCAAGAAGATAGAAGAAGAAGGAGAAGAAGATCACACTCAAGCAACAACAAAACCACAACATCAACCAAAGTCTCATCCAATCCCTTTTTTATATTCAACCATTGAATAAGAAGGGGTTGTGACTCTTGGTTTCCATAAAATTAATAACTCATTAATTTCATCTTAATGATCATGCAACTCTTCTTAACGGTGAGTCTCACTCAATCCGAATTTGACTTGAATCTAACTCGAGTAAGATTCATCGAGTATACCTTGAGTCCTACTCAATCCAAATTTGACTTGAGTCTAACTCGAGTCAAAATCATTGGGTATACATTGAGTCTCACTCAATAAGTCTAATCTACATTAGGCTCAACCCGATGGCCCAATGACCCAATGACTCATCACATGAGTCATCTCTAACACACATGTCCTAAGTGTGTGATCCAATAGGTTCTCGTAACGTTGGTAATGTTTCTAAAAACCCTTTTAGAGACATAAGCAATGAGCGATATCTAATAATACATCATTGATACCCAAGTGACGAGAATATCGAGATCCGACATAACCTTTCCGTGACTACTATCTTGTATGACTCATTCCTTCTATCCTTGATATCTAGATTGATTAATGAGGTATAGACTGTGTCATCCTCTTATCAATTATGAGTTTCTTGATCTCCAAGTAGACTACTCAATCAAATAAGCTCAATATCTTATATTGACTTATTTGAGCATGATCATACATTTTAACAGTCCTACTCTATCAAGGGGCCCATAGATATCACTTTCGTTATATGGAAGGGATAGATTTCATCTGTATTACTCACATCCCTCCGCATAACTTATTGCATACCCAGTGATCACCTTTCTAATCACCTTGTTACGGGTGACGTTTGACGAAGCTAAAGTATACAACTCATTATGTAGAGAACCATAGTGACTTCAGGTCTAAGGACTATTCATATCAATAGTCACATGAGAATGTTTATAACACTCATATAACGATCTATGAAACATTCTCATGGCGGGTCAATTCAGTACATAGTCTCTAATATATACCCATGTATCAACTTGATATCACATATACATGATTTGTTAAATTAAGTCATCAATTTACCTATATGCTAGTCTCTACGTATTAATATTGTCCTTGCATATTAATACTCAACTAGGAATAATTAAGAGTAGTGTTCTATATATATATATGTCTACAAACTCTCACTATCAATTCAACCAATTGATATGCTGTAAATCTGAACCTATTATTCAAGGACACTATTATATTATTCATATAGCACAGATAAGAAATAATATAATAAGCAAACCTTGTCTATTATTAATAAAATATGATATATATGATCTCTAATCAATCATCTCATGATTGACACTAAGGGCTGACACTAACACTCGACACTATGCAACTCAGGAATGAGTGTGGTGCTCGAGAGAGCAGTCCCGAGCAGTCTATTGTCGTTATGGACAGTCGACTGGCCAAGTAGAGGTTGGGTGATGGGGAGCCTGATTCGACACTATATGGCTCAAGAAACGACTGTGGTGCTTGGCAGTCGACTGCTATTGGAGAGCAGTCGACTAGCCAATAGTGCTCAGGAAATCCAAAGGGTGGTCGAACAATGGGAGAAATAGTTCTTCGATGTCGTAGTCAACTGCTGTGATAGATCACCCGACTGGGACACTGTAGTAGATGGTTAGAGGCAAGGCAAGCTCGACCAGTGTCTCAGTTGTGCAGACAACAATCGACTGTTATGTATCCGTTGAACGGTAATCCAAAAAATAACAGTATCAGAAGCCGTTTGATTTCAATGGTAGTCGATGGCTGATATTGAGCGATCGACTGAAGAAGATTCAACAGACAAATTCACCCAGTGTCCCAATCTATATAAAGGAATACTTGGAGCTTAGAGAGGCCAATGCCTTAATACGTAAAAAAAAATTTAAGCTCTCCAAGTCTTCTTTAAGTTCTTAGCTTTCTTTTCTCTTATTCCCAAGCTTCATCCTAATACTTTGTAAGAAGAAGAGATTGTCTAAGAAAGGTTTCTCCATTTCGGTGTGTTCATCAAAAGGAGAAGTCTAGTGAAAGCTTACAAGGAGTGATCCGTCTCAAGTATTATCGTGAAGTAAGAGTGAATCTTCGAACCGCGTTAAAAAACTTATATTAACATTGCTTCATATTATTCATTTTAATCTTTCTTTATATTTGTTTCCACTAATGAGATTTGTGGAAAGAAAATAACAAAGAGCTATTCACCCTCTCCCCCCTCTAGTCTGCCATGGTCCTAACATGATTTATCTCTAATGTAAAGGTTGGAATCCGTCAACCTAGTGACCCCTACTAGTCCGCCCCCAGACCATCGTAAGGGGGGTAAATTACGATAGACCTTTAATCCGGACTAGTAGAACTAGTCGTGGAGGACGACACTCTTATTTATGAGGATTGATCCGATTGTCTCTTCACGCTAGTCCTATGATTGTGAGCTTAATTGGTAGAGGTACTTATGAGGAGCATGCCCTCCTTTGCTACAACGAAAGAATGACTCCATAATAGAGTTGAATGGTTAGCACGTGTGATAGATTTTATTATAACGAACCAGGATCGATTTTTAAAAATTGTTAAGTCTTTCAAAGACATTTGTTTTTCCGAAAAAGATTTGAAGCTATTACTTGAGATCTACTCCTTTGTTTGGCAGTTAGCTCCAGTTCTTATAGTCTTCCATGTTGAACTTCCATGCACTCACTGAACTCCAGATTCGCTGACAGCTTGCATCAGTAACAAAGAAATCTATTCAGCATTCCATCGAAGCTTGCAAACCTCATTCGCGTATGAACCTTCTCTGTTTCCATTTTCTATTTAGATAGTAGCGCAAGTTTCATTACAAGGAGAGATGAATCCCATGCGACGAATGTAAAAATTATTATAATAAACAGAGATTAAATTTCGATTTAAAATTTAAAATTCTCACTGAGATTCATAAATTCTTTGCTATGCTAACCAATGATTCAAAAAATATAATCTTCGTATTGATTGACATAGATGTAGCGTTTGAACAATCGAAAGGAAATAGTCAAAATGCTCCGTGGATATTATTGAAAAAATATGAATAAAAATGAACAATGGTTGGACACGAACTCTTATTATCAGAAATTTAAGTCCCACGTTAAAAATTGAATTGAATAGCATTATAATTGATATTCTAACGATTATATTTATTTCAGTATTTTTCATAATCGATTTTTCAATAATAATGAAAAAAATAAATCAAAAAGAATTATATCTTTGATCTATTGATAAAAAAACGAAGAATTTTTAAATCGGATAAAAATTTTAAATTTTATCCTAAAAATTAATATTTATCTATTTTATTAATATATAATCCTTATTTAAAGGAGAAAAGGGATCGCATTATAATCGATAAGAATTGTAGAAAAAAAATGTGAATTTAGAGATGGAATTGTACGAAGTCGAATATTCTAATGTGAATACTATTGCACGCATCAATTAGTCTGTGTCCAAAAATCAATCAGTATTTGTTGCAATTTTATCTTGCACGGTCGAATTCATGTATTGCATATAAAATTATCTCCGTACGAAGGATCTAGTGACTAACGCATGCAGACATTGTATCATAGAATAATAGATCAATCTACCAAATGCACGAATGTGTCGTTCATTCCATCGTGATTCTTAGTTTGAAGGTTAAAGATACATCGTGATTCATACTCTTACGATGGTTTAAAAGGCGGTGATAGAAATAATGGATTAACGAATTCTAATCTTTTACATCATGTATTACATGTAAAATTTATACTTAAATGACACAGGGATTAAGATACGACTAAAATAAAAATCAATTTTAGAGGATATTTAAAAAAAAATCTTGATGAAGATAATTTTTATGTGTCTTAATTACCATATTAAAATTTATAAATTTTTCATAATTTATTTTTTTTATAATTATTACGAGACGATAAAAATTATTAAATTATCGATTTCAATTTATTATGGACATATAAAATTTATAATAAAATACTTGCCGCACAAGAGAACTGATGTTACTTGTCGCGCAAGAAAACTTCTGCTGATGTCCAAACTAAAATACCTGCCGCCGCACAAGAAAACTGATGTTACTTGTCGCGCAAGAAAACTCGCTGCGCTATCAGTCCGCACAATAAAACTTGATGCGCAATCAAACTAAAATCCTTGTCGCACAAGAAAACTTTATGCGCAATCAAACTAAAATCCTTGTCGCACAAGAAAAATGATGTAAATGGTGAATCTCTTATTTAACAGTACGATTCTATTATCGAATTTAATTATTATTAACTTGTTTATTTATTTTAATTATCGATAAAATATATTTTATTTAAAAATTATTTAACACTCTATTAAAAATTTATGACAATTAATCAGATTAAAAAGTTAAATATTCAATATTAATAAAAAAAATATAGCTTTCAGAGAAATTGAAGAATGTGGATAAGACTCAAATTTTTTAGACGAAAAAAAAAAACTATGCTACGAAAGATGTTTTTTTTTTTTTGAAAATGAAAATAAATAATCAGTGGCTTGCCTTTCAAATAATGAATGGCTTGTAAGATCTAATTTTTCGAAAAATATTTTTTCATTTTTTGAAAAATAAATACGAAAAATGCGAACCAAATATATTTTTTTCAAAAAATAAAAATGAAAAATATTTTATTTTCTAGGTACCAAATGTTCTCTTACTCTACCAATATTTTAAGAATTTGAAAATGGACAAGAAAATTAATTTACCATGAAAACAAATTATATAAAGTGGAAAATAATGAATAAGTTCAGGACATTTTTGAAAGAAACCTTCAAATCGCAAAAGATAAGATTATGCTATACGAATTTAGTAGATGAAAAATATATAGTATTCTTTCGCTGCACTAAGAAGTCATTGTCATCGTCATTCCACCACAATCCAATCACGATTCGATTGACATCATAGTATGGTCAAATTTCGATTGAATTTTGATTACATTATAGTCAGAATCAAGCAAATTGTCGCTGCCAACATCGCGACTGTTGGTAGCTGCAATTCGATCATATTTCGATCCCAATCCGATCGGAATCCAATCGTGATCTGATCGAAAGAATATCAACGATGACCCCGACAAATTCAAAAGTTGAACTATAGTGCAAATGACGATTGATGGCAAAGAAATCGACCAGAGTCATGGGAGAGAAATACTATGTATTTTTCATTTATTGTGCAATCATGATGTATTAGATGATGAAGAGTAGGGCTAGCAATAAAATATGAAAAATCTGAAATCCAAACCGATTCGAACCAAACAAATCCATAAATTTTGGATTTTTTTGTTATTAATTTGGATAATTATGAAATTTATTTTAAAAATTCGATTCAGATTTTTTTTCTAGATTATAATGTTAAAGCTATTAGTTTCGGACTAATCCGAATAACACAATAAGCGAGGGTTATTTTTGACCTTTCACAAGCTCTAACTTATTCATATAAAAGACGAGGATTACAAACCCTAATAATTTTGCCTTCTCCTTTAATCGTGTTATCGTTCTCCTCTTTAGTCTTTACTGTGCTAGGTCACCTCCTTCTCCTCTTCGCTTCATTAGGTCGCCTTCTCCTCTTCGCTACATTAGGTCATCTCTGTCTCTCTTGACGAGGCCACTAAAGAGTTTATAGGAACGGTGAAGCAATGATTGACTTTGTCTCCGTCGGCAAGGACACGAACCGGATAGGTGAGAAGCCGAAACTTCCTGCTTACGATCCACAAAGCTTTTTTACTTTTTCTTTTATCTGGGGTTAACTTTTCAATTTCTATGCAATTGTTTATATAATGCGGTAGATTATACAATAAGTAGTAATCATTTCGCCTTCTCCTCTTCACTGTGCTAGGTTAGCTCTTTGCTTGTAATTCATTACTTGAGAGTTGAGATGGTTGATGGTGCAAAATTTAGATGAATGACCATAATAAATTTAATTTGGTGCAAAATTTAGATGATTGAGATTGACAACAGTAAATTTAATTTGGTTAATTAGTAGTTTGACAAAAAAAAAACTTAATTTGATTAATTTTGATGAATTATCTAAAAGAGATCCTTTGTGTGTATTTTCAGTCTGAATGATTCTGTTAATTAATTTTTTTATAACTGAAACATAATAATTAGTAAATTTCTAAAACATATGATTTTTTTTACTGAAATAATTTTAATTTTAATGCAACATATGACATTTATAATACTTAGAAATTTTATGTTATCATAATTTATTATTTGTAATTGCAGATTCTTAAGATGACGAGTTATAACAATGAAAATAATGTGCAACCTAGAAATGAAGAGGCATGTGGTGATACCGGATGATTTGAATAATGAAAGGGCTAGATGTTAATATTGTCTTAAAGATTTTTCAGCGAAAAGTGTGCAAGGGACTAGCACACTACATAATCATCTGGGAAGGTGTAAGAATAACCCTAATAAAAATAAAGACAAAAATCAGTTAGATATTCCTTTCTAGCCATTAAAGTGTTCTTCTAGTAGTAAAACATGGAAATTTGATCAAACAACTAGTAGAAGGTCACTTGCATTGTTGTTCATACTTGATGAATTGTCATTTAGGCATGTAAAAAAGGATGAATTTAGACAATTTATGGCCATGGTACAACCTAAATTTTTAGCCGCTTGTCGTAATACACTAAGAAATGATATTCTTAACATTCATGAGGAAGCAAAGGCAAAGTTGAAAATTTATTTCTCACTGATGCCAAATAGAGTTAGTCTTACCACTGATACATGGACATCGTGTCAAAACTTAAATTATATGTTTTTTACTGCACACTTTATAGATGTTGATTGGAACTTGCAAAAAAAGATTTTAAACTTTTGTCCTATTTCTGGTCATTCGGGAGAGATAATCGGTAAATCTATTGAGTTATGTTTGTCTAGCTGGGATATTAATAAAATTTTTTGCTTGACTGTTGATAATACTAGTTCAAATGATCTTGGTATTCAATATTTGAAAAGAAGGTTTCAATCTTGGAATACACTTATTTTTGAATGGTGAATATCTTCATATGAGATGTGCACATATTTTTAGCTTGATTGTTAAAGATGAATTAAAAGAATTGGATGATGCAATTGTAAGAATTAAAAGTGCAGTTCGGTATATAAAGGCTTCTCCCTCTCGACTTTCTAAATTTATAAAATATGTTCAAAGAGAAAAAGTAGAGTCTAAAAGTCTCTTATGCTTGGATGTAGAAACAAGATGAAATTCCACTTATATGATGTTGGACGTTGCTTTAAAATTTCAAAAGTTTTTGAATTCATGGAGATTCATGAAAATAAATTTGTGAACGAACTTAGTAAAATGAAGGGAGTCCCTACTTATGATGATTAGGAGTATGCACAAGTCATTTTACCATTCCTTGAGTTGTTTTACAATGCTACTTTAAAAGTTTCTGGCTCCTCTTATGTCACTACTAATCATTATATGAAAGAGATTTATGGCATTGGCATGATGATACGTAAATATTGTTCTGATAAAGATATGAGCTTAGTTTTGATGGTCGAAAGGATGAAATTGAAATTTGAAAAGTATTGGGGAAATGTGAATAATATTAATGTTACATTATTTATAGCCGTTATACTATATCCAAGACATAAGTTGACATATGTTGTATGGGTCATTGATGATTTTTATGATGAGCAGAGAGCAAAAGAGTTGTGAGAGAAAGTTGTAACGACACGTAAGGCATTGTTTGATCACTATAATAGTATTATTCCTAAAAAGTCGAATGTTTCACATGACCAAAAGGACAAAGTGTCAAGTGTACCGAGTACTGATACGACTATTGATATTATGACAATTATGTACATGAGGCACCCAGGTAATGAAAATGTGGAAGAAAAATCTGAGTCAGATAAGTAGTTGGATGAGGTTTGTGAACTTTACTGTTCAGTTTTTGATGTTCTTGAATGGTGGAAGTCAAATGCTTCTATATATCAAATTTTGTCTTCGATGGCATGAGATGTTTTGGCTACTCCTGTTTCAACCGTTGCATTCGAGTCTGCTTTTAGCACAGGAAGGCGAGTTCTTGATGTCTTCTGTAGCTCTTTGGCTCCTAAGACGGTGGAGGCTTATATGTGCTCAAGATTGGTTACGCAGAATATCTAATGGATCATTTTCTTGAGGAGTATCTTGATGAATTGAAAGCTTATGAAACAGGTAATTTAAGATAATCTAGTTGATTTTATTTGTAATTTCATAAATTGACATATTATATTCCTTCATGTTTCAGATTTATCTTCAGGAAGTGCGGAATTATATTACAATATAGATGATTAATATTCCTTTTAGATGTATGAGGACTACGAATTTAATATAAGAATATTCTAATTGTATGTAAATTTGTTTTCCTAAATATGTATATCATCTCATCAATCTTATAAGAGTGTTTTTACATTGTTTGTTTATTTATTTTTCAGGGAGCTATCAAGGAAAAAGCATACAAAGAACCTCGTGGATTTGTTTTTGTGGAATTTATGAAGCCACATGACACTACATATGCTTAGTATCATATAGATGGAAAAAAATTTGTTAGGAAGAATTTCTATTGTTATTACCGCTGAGAATAGGAAAAAGTAAATTCATGAACTGCATGTATTTTTTTCCGTGAACCATGAATTCTTAAATTTGATATATGCTATAATAATAGAGTCTCCTTGTTGAGATTTTGGTAAATGTACTATATTATTCATGAGTTGGAAATTATATATAAATTAGATTATAAAAATAGTACGGAGATAGAACTTTCTTATTGGGTTATCGGACTCCGAATCAAAATGGTCAAACTATTTTGGTTCGGTCCAAATAATGGTATTTCAGTTTGGATTATATTTTCATATCATATATTTCACAACCTGATGAAAATGGTTCGGACTAAAATTTGGTCCAAGTATGAATTGTCTGATCTGTTTACAACCCTAATGGAGAGCTCATCACACACGGATGCGCATTGATAAATCATTTAGGATAACAAAAATCTATACTATGTATAGCCAGATATAATTATATTTCTTTAAATTTGATAACAGATGAAGTAGTGGTATTCCAATTCTTCACTCATGCCCTTAGTCTCCCAAGAACATCATCAAATTTTAGTTGAAATAATTACTAAGGGACTCGTGAATGAAATTTTTCCTATCATAGGAAAGATGATATTAATGATTACTTCTTCACAATCTTTAGGGGGAATGTAGTAATCTCCATGGGGATGATACGTTGGTAAATACAGTGCAAAATTTGCACAAGAAGGTTCGATCCCCACGTCAACGGACTATTTAATATCCACACCGACCCACGTCCTCCATCGTATTTGTCAACGTACTAAGGTCAGTGACCACCCATGATTTATTCCCTCTCATACTTGTAGGACCGGAGTGAAAGGGTTGCTAGGTTGGTGGTGTTGGTGCAAAGAGCATCACTCCTTAGTTTTGATGTATGAACTATAGTTAAAGTTAGAAATTACTTGTGGTTTGATATATGTACTAAGTGTGCAGGCAGACTGGATACTAGGCAATACATGGGAAGTTCTAGTAGGTCGTGTTGATCGGATATTAGATAGAAGACTTGACAGATCAGAAGGATCGGACACCAGGCAGGAAGTTCAGATGGATCAAGAGACTAGACATCTGCCATAAAGACCGGTTGGGTCAGGAGAGCATACAAATGACATGAAGTCTAGTTGGGTCAGGGAGACTGGACAACTGACGGAAGCCCTGGTGGGCCAAATCGGATGTCAAGTATGGTAAGTCCGATAGGGCAGCCGACAGATAAGTCTCGAGTGAAGAGGTGAAATTGAGTCCTCTGTAGGGGCAAAGTTAGGCGTCGATCTGACGGATAGTCCGCATAGGACTTAGAAGTCAAGATTGAGCAACATTACTATTGCTATTGTATTTTATACTATTTGTTTTTGCTAATCTCGTTTTGCAAAGAACTGTCGACTGAAAGGATTCCAGTCGATTGAAGTCCAGTCGACTGAGTATGGACCAGTCGACTGGATACACAGTTGGCAAGATTAGCTAGTGATCGATCAAAGATATGACAACTCGGATGGAAAGAGTTCTAGCCGGCTGGGGAGGTTCAGTCGACTGGAAAGGCAAACTTCCCGATGTGGAGTCAGGTGACATGGAGTCGACTGGAATAGGTCCAATCAACTGGGAAGGTTGAAATACCATATTGACGGGCTAATGTGGAGTCGACTAGAGGGCATTCCAATCGACTGGAAATGACTAGAAATGCACGACCAACTTCGAAAATAATCTATCTACCACGTCCAAGTTATGTCTCGTGTGTCTCTCATCTGCTAGAGCTTCATCACACTGCAATGCCACAACTCCGACACTCCGAGCTCCATTTCAAAAGTTACAAGTGTCGGTATACTTTGTATTGTGTTTTACTTTTGCTTTTGTACTTTAATTTAAGAGAATGCAACTTGTTATCTTTCTCACTATCTTTTATAAAAAGTGAACCCCTCCGAAGTTGAGTGTACTCAAGTCGGAGGGTCTTTTAGTAGATTGCCCATCGAGGTAGCTCTCGGAGAGCTACGAGCCTCGGAGTAGCAACCCAACTCAAGTTGTGAACCAAGTAAATGAACTTATCTATTTAATTTCCACTGTAATAACTCTTAATATTTTAAAAGATAAAATAAATATTTTAAAATAAAATTTTATATTCTGAGATTCATTGTGCAAGAATGCCCTCAAATATTAATTATTTTTGATATTTAGATAATCATGTTAAGATAGGTCTAACATAAATGTTGAGTGACAGGTCAAGAAAAGTTCGAGAGTGAGGACTCGACGGGGAAAGTTCAAAGAAGGACTTGACGACATAAGTCCAAGTTTGTAATTTTTGCGGCGTAAGTCCAGGTGGATCTTGGCAAGGAAGTCCAAGGATGAGATTTTGACAGCATAAAATCTAAGTGTATAGTCTTTGCGGTATAAGTCCTAATGAACCTTAACAAAGGAAGACTAAGCATGACAAGCCGAATGAAGTTCTTGAAGGCAAGCATAAGGACGAAGAAGTCGTGGATTCGGAGGGATCCTGAAGATGCAATATAATGCTGAGGAAGAGGCTTGAAGGTATAGCCTAGACTTAGGGTTAAGTTTCATGTATGAAAGAGTCATATTTGTAGTCCATCAGTCGAATGGTGCTTAAGCAACAATCGACTGATCCTGAGTGCTCGGGATTTAAACTGAGTGCTCGAGATTTAGTCGAGTGCTCGGGAGCAGTCGACTAGAGGGTTTGCCAAGTCGATTGGGCTAGTGAAGGCCAACTTTCACTATGGGACTTAATTTTTAGATTGGGTGTTCGACATTGTGTGATTCAATTTTCAAACTGGATGCTCGACAATCAACTGATGTGGAAGAGTAGTCGACTGACTAAGGGTGCTCGGGAAACAGAGTAGGTGCTCGACACTGTGCAGCTTGGGAATGAGCACGGTGCTCGAGAGAGCAATCTCGAGCAGTCGACTGGCCAAGTAAAGGTCGGGCAATGGGAAGCCTGACTCGATACTGTGCAACTCGAGAGACGGTTGATGCTCGACAGTCGACTGCTATTGGAGAGCAGTCGACTGGGCGCTAGTGCTCAGGAAACCTGAAGGGCGATTAGCGATGGGAGAAATAGTTCTCCGATGTCGTAGTTGACTGTTGTGATAGATCAGTCGACTGAGGGCACTGCAGCAGGTCATCAGAAGCGAGACAGACTCGACCAGTGCCTCAACTATGCGGATAACAGTCGATTGGGATTGTAAGCAATCGATTGTTATGTATCCGTTGAGCAGTGATCTAGAAAAACGACGATGTCAGAAGCCGTTGGATTTCGACGATAGTCAATTGCTGGTATTGAGCGGTCGACTGAAGAAGGTTTAACAGACAAATTCACCCAGTCTATATAAAGGAATGCTTGGAGCTTGGAGAGGCTAATGCCTTAATATGAAATCTCACATTCTAAGCTCTCCAAGTCTTCTATAAGTTTTTAGCTTTCTTGTTCTTTTCTTCCTAAGCTTCATCCTAATAGTTTGTAAAAGAAGAGATTCTGTAAGAAAGGTTTCTCCATCTTGATGTGTTCATCAAAAGGAGAAGTCTAGTAAAAGTTTACAAGGAGTGATCCGTCTTAAAAATTATCGTAGAATAAGAGTAGATCTCCAAACCACGTTAAAAAGACTTGTGTTAGCATTGCTTCCAGTTATTCATTTTAATATTTCTTTATATTTGCTTCCTCTAATGATATTTGTAGAAAGAAAATAACGAAGAGATATTCAACCCACCCTCCTCTAGCTTACCACAGTCCTTATATGATTTACCTCTCTTACGATGATTATAAACTTAATTGGTAGAGGTACTTAGGAGGAGCATTCCCTCTGCTATAATAAAAGAATGACTCCATAGGATTAGATGGTTAGTGCGTGCGATAGATTTATTATAATGACTCGGGGACTCAATTATATTAGGATGACAAAGTCTTTCAAAAATACTTATTCTTCCGTTGCACTAGCACTCGATTATATTTAAAAAAATCTATAATTTCTTTATAATGATCATAGATCCGACTGAGAGGATACTTAGAATAATAACCCAAAAGAATGTACGAAAGAGCACATTTTTTAAATCAAAATACCGTGCATGCTATTGTACCACTCGGGGAATAGTGCTGCTATCGTTCTTGAGCTCGATTTTTTTTTTTTCTATAGTTCAAGTGTTCTGATTAATCCCTAATTTATTTAGTTATTAGATAAATTTAATATATATATATATAGAAAAATAATCCGCTACGTGCTCGAACCATCCGTGTCCGTCCGTGACATGCCGAGCTACTGTCACTGCCGCCATCGCCGCCATGCCGTCCGACTGCCCGACCTGGCACGATCGACGCCCAGGTCATCGGCGGTCCGACAGGGCTCGGGCGCCGTCGAATTCCGACCGCGATTCGGTCACGAATTCGTCGGATTTCGATCGGAATTCAACAGGAGAAGGATCGTCCGGCACTGGCGGTCTTTCCCACTCAGATTCCGATCGAATCGCGATCGAAATTTAACGACGCACGAGCCCCGTCGGACCGCCGACGACCTGAGCATCGATCGTGCTAGATCCGACGCCCGAAGGTGATCGGACGGTGCACCGACAATGATGACAGTGAAGATGGATCGACACGTCACATTCAGTCACGAATAATTCGGACGCGCGGCTGAACAAATCTTTTATTTATATATATATATATACGATTCCTCTTATTTATTCTCCTACCGCACCATGCCCGTGGGCCGTGGGTGCAGGTTCGCGTTTTGCCTTGCTCTTCCATCTTCCTCTGTTTTATTGCGTCCCGGTGCGTCATCCGTCTGCTCCTTTGATCGTCGCAGTTATCAGCTGGAGGGACTGGAAAAAGCGAAGAAAAAGAACACGATCGTATTACTGAAGACGGATTCCGAAAAGATGCTCATCGCTCCATGCTAGTGCCCAATTGAATCGCTCCTCGTGATTAATTCCTCTTATGGTGACTGATTATGGATCACAGCAAAAGGAAAATGGACCTCAAACTCCTCCAGTTTCTCCTTCCATGTGTCTGCGTCCTGAAAATCGACACCCATCTCACCCCAGAATTTACCAACTTTAAGAACAGTGTGCATCTCAATGACTTTGGCTTGCTGCTGAGCAAAGAATTGATCGCAACTAGCAAACCAAGAAAAATAGCACAAGGATAGCTGAGGAAGCCGTGCGACAAGCACGTACTTGGGTGACCAAAACGACTGTCGGGACGAGGAAGACGGCGTATGCCGCGAGGGCTTCCGAATGGCTAACGCGTAGGAACGAAGCAACATGACGGCGATGAGCGTCTTCCCGGAATCCGTCTTCCGGAATACATACGATCGTGCTCTTCTTCTTCGCTTTCTCCAGCCCCTCCAGCTGATAGCTGCGGCGATCAAAGAAGCAGACGGATGACACACCAGGACGCAACAAAACAGAGGAAGATGAAGGAGGAAGGCGAAACGCAAACCTGCGGGCAAAAGTCTCGGGGTCAGGCGGCGGGTCGGTACCATTCGCCTCTGCTACTCGTGCTGCTCCCCGAGCACCAGAGCTCCCGGCTTCCATGGCTGACGGAAGACTCTTCGCCCTCACTAGCTCCAAGGAATCGAGCGCACGTGCCCGATAGGCGTGGTGCGGTAGGAGAATAAATAAGGGGAATCGGATGAGTATTTTGTTTAAATATTATATAAATTGTATTTTTAATTTATCTAATACATAAATAAATAAATTCGGAGTTAATCAGAACGCTTGAATTATAAATGTGCTCTTTTAATAATTCAAAAGACGTCCTTTTTATTTATTTATTTTTAAATTCGACAAAATATTTTATTAAAAAAATATAGGGATATAAGTAGATTTAATCTATTCCATAAAATATAAATTCATAAACATACAAATTTAAATTAATCATGTAAATACAATTATTCTCATGTGTTATTATATCGAAATAATTGAAATGTAATATGTATTTTAATTCTTATTTCATTTTAGAGCAGGGTTGTAAATGAATCAAGCATTCATGAATAAGTTTAATGTTCGACTCGGTAAGAGATCGTTTACGTTCATTCAATATACATCAAAGTCAATTAATAAACAGACTTGAACAGTTTGATAAATTAAATAAACAAGTTTAAACACATATGTATTCAGCTTGTTAATGTTCTTGAACAATGTTGAACAGTGTTCGTGAACATTAACAAATTAATTTATGATTATACTCTTTTAAAAATTATTTTTGAATATATTTATATTCATTTATAAACCAAGATTAAATTAGTAAAATTTTAAATAAACAAACAAGTTTGACTTAAGAGCTTGATAATATTTAAATAAGTCAAATTTAAATAAGCTTGAATTAAGCTTAATTAGAAGCTCGATATCCATTAAACAAGTCAAGCTAAATTCAAGCTCAAACTAAAAAAAAAAAATCAAGTCAAACTTGAATATATTTTTCAATAGCTTGATTAATTTTAGACTTCGTTCGACTCAACTTAGTTATTTTATCAAATAAATCTGAACACTATAAAATTTAGTTTGACTCGGTTCGTTTACAACCCTATATTATTAGAGAATAGAAATGAAGTATGTTTTTCAATTCTCATCGTCATCTAATTCAATCCAAATTTATGAAAGAGAATAAAAGAATATTTCAATGCGCGCAAGTTTTATCATACGATTTTTTTTAAAATATATATTATATACAATTTTATCCTATTTTAAAAAGGATTATTTTCAAAAGTTACAACTTACAAGTATAATTCCAATATCAAGATTTGAAATCATAATTTGGTAAGATGTGTTTAATCCAAAATTATCATTAATTATTTACAGATAATGAAATATGTTCATTATATCAATAAATAAGACATGAAATTCGAAATTACATTATCTTCGAGAGGGTAAGATTTTTTTAATCCAAGGTTAACAAATATTTTTTTCAAAATTATTTTTTGAATTTTATTTATTCGGACTAAAATACTCTTAAAATTTTATAAAATCTTAATTTGTCAAAATATAATCAAAATCTTAGTCAATCGCTTATGGTATTGTCAACCGTTGGCTATTGACCCTCAGTCGTCATCGTAGATCGTCAGTCATCACTGTCGACATTGTCATCACCATCGATTACAGGCTCATCTACTGTAGTTGCTAGTGGTCGGCCATAATTATCTTATCGGATGACAGGGATCAACATTTCGATCGATACGATCATAAACAAATATCTTTCCAAGTAGACAAGAATCGTAATATTTTGCAAAAGGTTGAAATCGTCAATCTAGTGATCTCCACCGATCTGTTTCATTACCATTGTGAGGAAGATAAATTATGGAAGCTTCTATAGACCTTAACGTGGTGGTCAAAACACGTGGGGACATCTGAATCAAAAAAAAATATTTTAGACTTCCTCTAAAATTTATCAATATTATTTTTATAAACATCATCATACTTTAGCCACCACACTATCCCGTGGAAACAAACAAGATCATAATATTGTTGAACTAAAGGTACCATAGTAAAATGTTAAACAGAAACCAAAATTATAATAATTAATCAAACGCATCCTGAGATTTAGCTCGGATTAATTGATATGCCCTCACTCTATCCGATGTCTCCAGGCAAGATAGATTAGAGAAAGATCTTGATCGGATTTGAACGATCTTAGTCCGATCGATTGTTCTGAGTCAGTCGCATTAGATTTTGCTTTTAAAAAGATTCGTTAATGGAGGGTTCAGTTGACTCGCAGCGCGACTGGCTGTCTAGGGAATCCATCGGCGGTCAGCGACGAATTGGGATCGACACGTTTTGGATCGACACTTTTCGCCCTTTTTTTTTTCTTTCAGTTGTCATCTCGGCCGCCCTTCCCCTCCTGCGGTCCCTCCCCATCGATCGACCCGCCCAGGCCCCTAGCTTGTGGAACTGACGGCGCGGAGAGGGAGCTTTTGCGGAAAGGGGGAAAAAAGCTGCGTTTTTGATTCCTCGACGACCAGGAGGAGGAGCGGATTGGATCAGATCGCCGGAACAAATTCGCCTGCTACTTGGGCTTGTCAGGTGGGAAGCGAGGAGCGGAGCGTAAGAGGAGGAGAAGAGAGCGCAGAGGCTCCGGCGAAAGGCTAGGAAGATGGTGAAGGAGACCGATTACTATGACGTGCTCGGGGTCAGTCCGTCAGCCACGGAGGCGGAGATCAAGAAGGCATACTACAGGAAGGTATTCTCTTCTTCCTCCGGGATCTTAGGTCTTTTAGAGCACTAGGTAATTCTGCAATCATTTTTGCTGCTAGTTTTGTACGACGCGAGGTAGCTGGATTACTCTATGTCACAGTGGCTCTAAACATCTCTAGAACTCTATCGCGGCCTCCTCTTCCACTTATAGTTGTCTGTTCTGAGCCCCATAGACTTCCCTCTTTGGAGCTGGCATTTCCCCTTTCTTTGAAACATTGTTCCTTTCTCAGCGCACAACTAATTTGTCACCCTTTTTTTGCCCATTTTGAGTAGAGCGACCCTCTGTGATGTTTCTTGCCACTTCAGACACAAGACCTGTTATGACATCGGAACATTGCGCTTCTGAAGTTTGACATTGTTCAAGTATTAAAATTGTCATTTGAGTATGCTTCTGCCAACGACAACATTATATATCTCAAAATGCTTACACTAGCTGACGGCTTTCCTTTTGCTCGTTATTTAGCTATTGCTGGCTTTCCCCCCCACCTGTTTTTCCATATCATGTGCTTCTTTGCTATGAAATGCTTGTTATATCATAGGAAGATCGAACAGTGTGTAATCATATTGAGAAATTAGAGCAAAACTTGAACTTCTAGATTGAGATTGGCTACCGATGGCATCACATGATTTGTGTTCCCATAGTAAGGGTTTTGCACTTTGTCTACAGAGAAACTCAATCCAAACCAGTAGCTGAAAGTCTGAAATCATAGATGAACATAAACTTTCAAAAGCAAACGCTTTATCTATTGATGCAATTATTTAGGAAGCTGTGGTTCCTGAAGTTATATATGTTTTGCATAGTTAAGATCAAGGTGCAAAACCTCAAGCATGACAAATGGTTTTAACTTAGCTTCAATGGGAGCACTTATTTTATCATCACTGACATTAGTGAGCTTCAAAGAAATTGCTGAACTCCAAAGAGTCTACAATAAGTCTAGGATGCCACAGGATAGTATTCCTATGAAAGCACTTCCAACTGGCTCACAAAAATATAGCAATTTCAAAGTCTTCATGGCAACTTTTCACTGTTTCTATCCACATTGCTTCCCAAAATGTCCACAATTATTTTAAATTAATTTTTGTATGTTCAACAACAGTATCGGGAGAGTTATCTGTGACATTTGTGTGTCAGTACTTGGTCAATCTCTATGAAAATTTATGCTTGCACGGGTGAAGGTTAATATCATTATTCTCAGTGTTTTTGCTTTGGACACATGATAAATTCTCAAATTTCACTGATTGCTTCCCAAAATGTCCACAATTATTTTAAATTAATTTTTGTTTGTTCAACAACAGTATCGGGAGAGTTATGTAACATTTGTGTGTCAGTACTTGGTCAATTTCAAGGAAAATTTATGCTTGCATGGGTGAAGGTTAATATCATTATTCTCAGTGTTTTTGCTTTGGACACATGGTAAATTCTCAAATTTCACTGATTGTATCTTTCCAATTCTTGTGAATATGAATTCTCTATTTCTTTCCTGATTGTTATATGTTATCACTGTTGAAATATTTCTTAAAATTCATGTTGTATGCTTGAGTTTAACTTGACCCTTGTACTTGTAGGCAAGGCAGGTGCATCCTGATAAAAGCCCAAATGATCCTCGTGCAGCTCAAAATTTTCAGGCAAGTGATCTATTTTCCGAAAGCCTATACAATTAGTCTTCTTTTGGTTGCTTTAACAAATACTAACTTGAAGTTGGAATTCACTCGTTTTCTTTAGTAGTGCATCTTTTGATAATTTGCCTTTTTCTTTTTACGTCTTTTGGATCTAAACTTGTACTTTCATCTACATCTCAATGCATCTAGTTTTTTTTTTTTAACATCTTCTCTATACTTGTTCTTCCATTTACATTTCAATTTATCCAAATAATTTTGACATAAATGTTGACTTTTTCAAACATTTGCATATATTTTGCTTGATGATTAATGAAAAATATTGTGTTGTATGTTTATGCATTTGGAGATTCTAAGTGGTGGTATGCGAGCCCCTAGTGGATCGATATCCTATGACTAGTATTACGTTGATGGATTATCCAAACATTTTCCAAGAGATATCTCACATGAACATGATACACAACCCAACATCACGAATGAATATTATTACCATAATGCTCCAAATAATCTTACAAGCCAAAATCACCATGGCACATATAATTGTTTTCCTTTCAAGGGTAATCACAATATCAACAAGAATAGATTAACATAATTGAAAACAAAAAGGAATTCGGTCCACAGATAGGAACTTTTATGTTTCTCATTATAGATATGCAAATCTTACCTTGATCATTAGGCCCTTGTTTGGAGTTATTCTTCCCGGATGGAGAACTTTCAAAGTCATTGCGACTTCGCGAGGGCACAGAGGGTGTCGCGACTCCCCACGTAGGTCACCTCTAGGGTGCAAACCCTTGCGAAAGTAGTGTCGCAACACTCATGGCAATAGTCTGCAATTTTTTACAAATTTTTATTTTTATTTTTTCTATCATTTTTATGTTCTATTTTTTATTTATTTTATTTTTTATGATTTTTTTTTTTAATTTAGAGGTTGAATTTTTATTTTTTAAACAACTATTTCTCTTTCCCTATTCAATTTCCCCTTCTTAATTTTTTTTTCTTTTTTATCCATTATTTTCTTTTATTCATTATTTTTTCTTCATCAAAATAAACAAAGAGAAAAAAATACCTCTTATGGTAAATAGAAGAAAAACAAAACCTCTTAACCTCTTTAAAGATGATTATACTTTTCCCTTCTTAAATAAAAAATTAAATATAGTATAATTTATAACTTTTTGAAATATATTACTATCGATAAATTAAATTATTTTATACTAAACTGGATTTAATTTTAAATTGATCAAAATATATCTAAATTAAATATTGCTTCAACCTTCTCAATGGATATCAGTTAATCTAAATTGATTTTTACTTAATAAGACTCAGACATTTAACAAATAATATCAAAACTCAAACTAACATTCAACATCTCAAATATAACTTAATAATAAGCATCTATAATAGTCAAATTTTAATAAAATATTTTTGATTAATATATTTTAATATTTTATATTTTAAAAAGTACCAAAATCTTATTGGCACAACACCCTATCATTTCGGTCATATATCGAAATTCCAGTATGGCTTGAAATTTTAAACCTTATAATTGTCTCCTTGCACCAGTCTCTCCCTCCACCACTTAAACCTGCCTATTTTCTCCCTTTCTAATTCTTGGCAACTGATGCATCTCTAATCCTCTCTCCAATGTGGTTATTGTAATTCCCCTCAATCCTCTCTTAATTTCCTCTTCAAGTCTCTAAGTGCTCATGGCAACATCAAACATATTTGGTACTCATGGTTTATTTGTTATTATGATTGTTAACCTGAATTATATGATTACAAAGGGATTGGAGGTTTGCTTATTCGCTTTTCAAGTGTTTCTAATTCCTAGTGTTCTTCAGGCTTTGGGTGAGGCATACCAAGTGTTAAGTAATCCAACACAACGTCAAGCTTATGATGCTTATGGAAAATCAGGCATTTCCTCGTAAGCTAAATTACTTTATAAATAAATTTTAATCCTTCACATAGTACCGCGTGTTACTACAGATGAGAAATGGATTCATCAAATCTGCATCCTATTTTAAAAGTTAAAATATGTTTTTTTTTAGTTCATTTCAAAATCAAGTGTCAAGCATGGATTGATATTTTCATATTTGTGCACTTTCAGGGATACAATTATTGACCCAGCAGCAATCTTTGCAATGCTATTTGGGAGTGAATTATTTGAGGATTACATTGGCGAGCTTGCCATGGCATCAATGGCTTCACTTGATATTTCCACTGAAGGAGAACAGACAGATGCAAAAATGTTGCAAGAAAGAATGAGGGTATCTATCTGTTTTACCTATTTCTAACAAGTTTTTTATGGACTCTATTTATTTTTTGTAAACCCAAAAGCACGAACTAAGGATTCATGTGATTTCTGTGCTTAGTTGAAAGTTTGCTAGAGACAGGATGACTTGTTTATAGGCAATTTACTTATTTCATGTCTTTGTCAAAGAGAGTCATGTAGTGCTTTAGCATTCAGACAAATTAGAAAGATATAAAGATTTGTGCTAAACAAAATATACCTTGTCTATCAGCCAGATTATTGCTTGGTATAGGTCCATTTGATGCTACTACTTTGGTTATGGGCAGATGGAGAAGAAATGGATAATATGGGTAATTTTGCAATTTTACATTGTTGTTTGGTTTAGCTCTAGTAGCCTAAATTGGTGAATCAATAAGCAAATCCATCGCCACTTGTACTTTTACCTGTTATGCCAAAATAATTTACCCCTAGTGTTTTATTAGTTGATAACTTGATGACACATAATATTCGAGTCCTTATTCTGAACTAATGATCTTTCTCCTTCAATAATGATGGTATTATAGCTTCGTGTTTATCCTTTCCTTGTTCAGTAACGTCCATATGTTGTGACATTATTCTTTCCCTAAGGTAATGCTGTGTTTTTTTTTATCATGCCAACTGAGAGAATATTTATCTTATATCTTAAAATGTCTACTGTATTTCTGCTTCAGTTTCACAAATGTTTCCAAATATACTGTAATTTCATGATTTTATGTTTGTTCTCAAACTTATCTTCTTTGTTACCTTTTTCTTAGTTCAACAACTGCTTCAGGGGGATAAACATTTCATTGTAAGCAAACATGTAAAATGGTCCTGAATTTTATATGTAGGTTATCCAGAAGGAGAGAGAGGAAAAACTTGCTGACACACTGAAAAACCGGCTCCACCAGTATGTTCAAGGAAACAAAGATGAATTCATTCAACATGCTGAAGCTGAGGTCACAAGGCTTTCTAATGCAGGTATCCATAATTTCATTGCTTGTGGCTTTTTCTGTCAGCACGGTACCTATGCTGGTCTCTCATGTACTGCTGGCATGATCAAAAGTGAAGCATGTACGTAGGCAATTGTTCTGAAATTTAGGCTTTAAGAAGCAGCTTGCATTATCACACTCAGCTCGATGATTCAAATTTCCTGTGATCATCTGTTATATCTTATCCCATCTTACACCATTTGTGCAACTATTTTCTCAGGCTATATCAAGTGACTATGTAATTGATCACACTATTTTTGCTACAGCATTTGGAGTAGACATGTTAAATACTATAGGCTACATCTATGTGAGACAAGCGGCCAAAGAGCTTGGAAAAAAAGCCATATACTTGGGTGTTCCATTTGTTGCTGAATGGTTTAGAAACAAAGGTCACTTTATAAAGTCACAAGTAACTGCTGCAACAGGTTTGCATTCACTTGTTTCTTGGATGCTTGAGTTGCACTCTATATAATTTTTTGATTCAGTATACATTTAGAGTATTCCTAAACATTTCCAGTCATTAATTTTGAACTGATGTGTCTGCTAAATCTTTTGTGTTGTCTACATCCGTTAATCTTAAGAATAACAATTGAAATGATAGATTTCTTTCACTAAGAAAAGTTAACTGAAAACATATCATAGCACATCAGTTCCATATTCGTTATAAAGTTCTTGGCATTATTCTGGATTTGCAGGAGCCATTGCACTAATGCAGCTACAAGAAGACCTTAAAAAGCATCTTAGCACTGAAGGCAATTACACAGAGGAAGAACTTCAAGAATACATGGAGAATCATAAAAAAGTGATGGTCGATTCATTGTGGAAGCTTAATGTTGCTGATATTGAAGCCACTTTGTCCCGCGTTTGTCAGATGGTCTTCCCTTCTTGACTTATGCTCTCCTGAGATGTTATTAGTGGACTTGTCATCTTATGTCTCGTTCATTAGTCATGGTAAATTCAACTTTTCAATTCCAGGTGCTTCAAGAAAACAATGTCAAGAAGGAGGAGCTCCGTGCTCGAGCCAAAGGTCTAAAAGCTCTTGGAAAAATATTCCAGGTATATCTCCAGTGAAGGTATCTTTTGAATTCCTTACATGTACTCTTCATCCCAATCCACCTGTTGATATCTTGCCTTTCAACCATGGCGCAAAATATAAACTTTTTATCCCAACTTTATTTCATGTGGCTTCAATCTACATTTTCCTGCTCAATCTCCACCTATGCCTTCATAGTTGATATTGACTGTTCGATCGGTTTGTCTAGCTGCTGTATCTTTAAACTCTGCATATGGTTTGTGCAAGAGAAACTCAATTATTTACAGTAGATAAGCTGCTAAATTGATTTACTTTTCCACAAACATTCCATGGCTGTTTGTGTGCCAAATTATCCTGTCATATTCAATGTGTTTTTCAGCTGTAACTAGTTAGTTCTCTGAAACTTCCCAAATAGAACTAAGTTGTTTGCCTTGTTTTAGAGGGCTAAACCTAACGACGGAAGCGAAGAATCAGCATCAACACGTAACAAATTGCGCGGAAATGACGGTTGCAATGGTGGCAGCTCACCAGACACACCGCCAAAATCCCCTGCTGGACAATCCTCATATGCAAGCCCTTCATCTACACAGGTACTGTCGCTTTCCCTATAAAATATAGTTCATTGCTATCCGAGCCAATTTCAGATCAATATGGTTTATCTTCATTTTGAATGTCGTTTTTGAATAAAAAACTGAATCGTATAAATTCCTTCGTCTCTGGCAGAGTCCATACGTGCTGGAGGTCCCTCAGTTTACTGCTGCTAACTATGATTTCCCCATGCCCACTGCTCCACCCGGCGCTCAAAGAAATGCTTGATCATCATCGACTCGCTTTGTTCGTAGTTTCGGCGACTTGCTTTCGTATGTTTTTCTGGAAAGATTTGTTGTACATCAGAGTTTATATTTCATGTTTGGCTTAATCATTATTTTGTGCTGTAGGAAGATGATGCCATGTAAATGATATATATTGTACATGTTTGTATACTTGAGTCGAGCCATTGCCGTATATGTAAACTAGAACTCTGAATAGATTGTCCATTGAGTTAGAAGAGAGATCCAAGTGAGTTGATGCCCACTGAAGAGTGGGCATGTACAACTCAAACAAAATCTTTCAGTTATCTTCACCACTGTCTACTCCAAGGAAATAGAAGAAGAAAAAGAAAACTCAAAAGAACAAAGATATCTCGAAGAGTACTATACATACTTATAGATATGATATAATGCTTTCATAGAAGAAACTATAGTTGTTGAACATAAGGCTTGCAGTGGCATAGTTACTGAGAATCTCATTATGTGCAGACCACAACTCTGCTCTCAACCCTACTCTCCTCAGTTCCTTGAGCACCTTCTTCCTGTTGCATATCCTCTGATCATATGTTTGCATCTACTTCAACCTTCTCTATCCCTGAACAAAAATGCCATCGAAGGTGTCTATTTATATATTTAAAAATATAACTAAAAGCGAGTAATGATGAACAATACTTTGATGACCTTTGACTTTGGATACACATCTCCTTAATCTCTTCTTGCGTACACATGAATTTAAGTTGCGTTTGGTATGGTGTAATTTGTCTTGTAATGTAATTCAGATTACATTACAAAGTAGATTTCTTTATTTGTTATTGTCTTAAAATTGTAATGTAATGTAATCTGGATTACAAAAGACACTAAAGTTTTGTAATCTGGATTACAAAGTAAAACCTATGCAATTCAGATTACATTACAAGTCGTAATTTAAAAAGTGTTGGATGCTCAACAATCGTTGTCGTCCGTTATCGCCACCGATCGATCGGTCGCCCATCGTCGCCCGCCGTCGCCGGTGATTGATCGGCGACGACGATCGGCCGGTGGTCGGCCGATGGTCGACGACCGACCGGCGGTGGCCAACCGTCGACGATCGTGATGATCGGCGGTGTCGGATCGGTCAGATCGACAGCCGTGTGATCGGCCGTCGGCCGACGGCGACAACGATCGATCCACGACGATCGACCACCGGCAGCGGCCGACCACCGATGACAACCACCGGGCGGCGGTAGGCGGTAACCATCGGTGATCGACCATCGACGACCGACCTATGATCTGTCGTCGACGATCGACGACGGCCGTCGATAGGTCGCCGCCTGATCGCCGTCGGTTGTCGGTCGTCGGTCTGTCGATTGTCGGTCGACCGTCGTCGTTGTCTCTATCATCGCCATCAATTCATTCCTATCGTCTTTGTAATTGATATCAAACAAAAAAATATAATGATTATATGTAATCCAAGATTACATATAATTTTTATCCAAACATAATAATGTAATCAATATTACATTGTGTTCCATTACAACTTAGATTATATTACGTCATATCAAACACAACTTTAGTGTTTCGAATGTGGCGTGGCACTTTCGTAGTATGGACGACACTTTGAAATTATGAGCATGTTGAAATTATGAGCATTTGTTACATGCTATTACCTTCACGAAGACTCAGAGAGTGAAAGAGAGAGATTGGGGAAAAGTGTGGAAGAAGGGAATGGTAGACTCATGAGAGCAATGGGAAGGTGGCCTCATGAGTCCAAGCTTGCTTAAGGAGTCTTTGAGCCATGTATGCAAATCAGAGAGGCAGTGGGAGTGGGGAGAGAAAAAAAAAAAAAGGAAAAGCGAGAAAAGGAAAAGAGAACTCTCTCAAGAATTAGACCATTACACAAGTTTGGTAAAAAAAATTCTTCCTTTTTTGTTGATCTTAATTGCTTGGAAATGCACATTTTTCATTATTTTCTTCTCCAACTCGAGTTTAGCTCTTTCTTCACATTCTCAAAGAATGGAAAAGTTGAGTTGCCTTCGATGCTAAAAGGAAATTAACCACCGGTGTATTATACAGAGTTGATCCAGAATTAATCGGGCCGAAGATCTAATATCAACTAAAAAAAAAAGTCGATCCAATCCTATTAGTTGATCTCATCTGATCTACTTTGCTAGATAGACAACGATGTTATAGAACTTAGAACTTGCGACGAAGAGGAGGATTGTGCTTTGTCGTCTTGCATGAATGAGGTAATTCACCGAGTAATGGTTAACTCGAAAAGAAAAATTAAATCGGTTTCCGACTGAACCGCAATCGATAAACTTTTCAAATCAAACCAAATCTTTAATACATTATGTTGGAACATTAGATGTGAGACAAATTTTCATTTTCCAGCCAACAAC
Source organism: Wurfbainia villosa (assembly GCA_025175895.1). Taxonomy (NCBI): domain Eukaryota; kingdom Viridiplantae; phylum Streptophyta; class Magnoliopsida; order Zingiberales; family Zingiberaceae; genus Wurfbainia; species Wurfbainia villosa. The sequence goes on along the minus strand of CM045991.1, from coordinate 27,543,156 downwards.
AATCGTCTCCAATGAAAATTCATATTTTGATTGAGCTAATCAAAAAATAAATTGAAATCTTGGCAAAAAATATACTCATTTACACAATGATTTTCATTCCATTTAATTAGCTTCGAGAATCTATACATTTTCTCGAACCGTATCTAAGAGGTTGCCAACATTCATCCAACCTTGCCACTGCATCCTATCAAATCTACTAAAGATATAGTGACATTCCAAAATTGAAAATTATGTGTATATATATAAAAAAAAATCTTCTAGAGCATGCTCCAACTCGATATCTTTCACTATAAATACTCATCAGGCAATCCCACAAGCACCCAAACCGCTCTAAAGATGAGAGCAACTCAAGAGAATAACGACGGTGGCCGGAGCACCGACCCGTCTCCGAAGCTGAAGATGGATGGCTTCTATGCTTGTCCGGTGTGTCCCCGTAACTTCCGCAACGGCCTAGCCCTCGGTGGCCACCTAGCCTCGCATCGGCGTGCCAAAAAGAATGCAGATCAAGGAGCTACTGTTGCATCAAACACTGCCCAAGTGAACCACTTGGCCCCGAATTCATCGAGCCAACCACAAGCCCCCACTCCAATTGGATCCAACAACTGTTCTAAAAGGTCACTTAAATTTAACTTTGCACCGAGCCAAACATTCACGTCGAGTCCTAACTGTGCAGGCGAGAGTTCCACTCAACCGAGTGCCTATTCTCTTCATCGAGTTATTCAACATTACAATGGTTGGAGAACTGCTGACAGGCTACAGACTCGAGACTTTCTCAGTAAGATAAACCTCAAGCACGGTAGAAAGGAAGACGGTGGTGATCACTGGGATGGCTTGGATCTCACTTTGCATCTTTAGAGCTCTCCTTTTTCTATTTGGCCAATGAGCACATGTCGTTGTTGTTGTTGAGTTCTTTAGTTACCATCGCAAAATAAGTGCCAAGACTTTAGAACCAAAAAGTCTTGTAAAACTTCTTTAAATATGCATGAACAATTCTATTCGAGCATATAGCCTTAGATTTTATATATATTTCCTTTTATCTAACATCTTTGTTGTCATGGTTAGATCATCAAAAATAAAGGAGGTGAAGGTGGAGGCAGCAATGGTAGTTTTGTAGAGTTCTGATGAAAAAATTTCTCTCTTTTTTTTTTTCTGCCCGATTGCAATTGTAAACCAAGACAAATCATTTTTGTTAATCTTTTGGAAGCTCAATTATTCGTGTTAATCGTTTGAGACGGAGTGTTTTGGAAGCCGTATCGATGTCGGCCACTAGTATTTATAGGTTCGGCCTTTCTGCTGTTCTTCCCTTCTCTCAGAGATTGATTGAAGCCACGCTCGCGTCTTCGCCGCTTTGAGTCTTCATCTTTGCGCTCGAGAATCAGTCTTGGTTTTAAAATCTTCGATTTTGCGCCGGCAAGGATCCTAAAAATCTGATCTTTTTCTCAGATTCGGAGGAAATGGGTGCGACGTGCAGCGGCGAAGGCCTGCTGTCCGCGTAAAGTCAGATTCAAGAACTAAAAAAATGGGATTTTGCAACTCTTTCTTTGATTAGATGCGCGTTATCTAGGATCGAGAGCAATCTCTGCACTTCTAGTGTTTGTTTTTATTTCGCCTGGATGCTTCTTGACATGGATCATATCTCAAGCTTGTATCTTGTATTTTAACAAAAGTGAAGCTCGAGTTCTCTTTTCCTTCACAGCATATCCGATTATCCAAGCGTTGCTGATCCAGTGCCGATGGGCAGAGGCAGAGGGAAAGAGAAGAAATTGACTGCATCCACTTCTCTTGAGGATTCAAGCAAGGGCGGCGACGAGGTGCTCCCTTGTAGGAGAGGAAGGCCACAGAAACCTCTGAAGGTTGACATTGATGAGGATGGTGCTGAAGAAATTGAAGGAGAAGATGATCCGAAGCTCAGTGCACCAAACCAAGAGGCCAAGGGACCGACCACAGTGAATGTCAAGAAGAGGAAGAGAGACTCAAAATCAAAAGAAAACTCCGGGAAGCCTGGAAATGGTGCTGGATCTGAATCCATGGAGCAGTCGACTAGTTATAATGGTCTTCGGCATAGCCGGAGCCGGAGGAAAAGCAAACCTCGTAGGGCTGCCGAAGCTGGAGTTGAGTGCAAGTGAAAGCCCCTGTGCCAAATTTGGCTGATGGCTGAGGTCCATGGTGAAGATGAAGCTTTTCTCGTTATCTTTCTCACAATTTTTGTATTCCTGATGACTGATACCCTTCTGATACGTTCATTGTGTCTGAAACAAGGTGCATTCAGTCTTCTTCTGCCATTTTACTGCATGCTTCTCTGTCAGATATCGAACATGAACTGGTTGCTTCAGGATGATCTTTCCTGCGTGCTTTAGCTTAGTCCTCTCATTCATCATCAAATAGCAACCCAAATTTCCTTTAACATGAAGGATTGACCTGTCTGTTGATCTGAAGATGTTAGCTGCTGCTCGATAAGATTCAAGTTGGTTGTACCTAAACAAGTGGCTGCCTGCCTTGGTCACAGCCTTAACTTTCACTGTAAGCACAGATTTCTGACCAGAGAAAATATATATATAAAGAGAAAAGTGCCACTGGCATTGTTTGGTCGTGTTATAGTGTTTCTGAGACAGATTAAATGCACATGGTCTGCATTTAACTCTTTCTCTATGACAGTAATGTGCTACTGGCAAAGATGGAGATGCAGACACAGCCACACAGGGTTTAGGTAGAGTAGAACCCTAAAATGGGTTGAACAAGAATCTTGATATGTGAGGCTGCATCTGATCATTACTCATTGTTTCAATATTTCATACTATTGTTTTTTTAATTCATTTTGTGTTTCCTTCTTAGTGTGGTTCGTCGAAACGGATGCAAAACCGTCGGAACGGACGTTTCGGCACTGGAACATCTTATATTGTGTTAAATTTTCAACCGACCATTCCACGAGAAAGGAGAATGGAGGAGTAAACAGAAGCAGTGTGCAATCATGACGGAAGAGTGATTTTACTGCGACAATGACAGAAGAGTTTGCGACAGTTGCCACGACCATTCTGTGAAATAATATCTATGATGATTTCCGTGACCGTTCTTATAAACCATGCTTCTAGAGTTCAGGTTTTTTTTGTCCTAATAACAGAGTCAAAAATTCTAATTAATTTGGACTAAATTGTTGTTTTAAGGAAATGACAGAGTCTAAGGCAAAATCTCCATTTGAAAATTAAAATTTAATCAAATGGACTTTAGTTGGCAAATCCATAGAACATAGAGCCCTTAAAAGAGAAGTTTTTGTCGATATTTATTAGTATCATTCAATCAATTCTTTATGGGTCATGAATCTTTTAGTTATGTTTCAATGCAGTTGCTATAGATAAGAGTATTTTTAAAATAAAAAAATTATATTGAATGTCCTTTTTTAAAATATTTCTTTTAATAATAATGAAAATAAAGATGCCTTTTTAATTTTTGTCCATTAAATTATTATTTATTTTTTATGTTCTTGCAATTTGCAAGAGTTTTTTTTTGTCAAAATTTAGGCTTCCCGGAAGGATGTTACTCTCTCGTTGACCCTCGGCGAGTCAGATGTGGGTCCAGTACAAGGCCCTTTCTTTTCTCCAATAATGTTTCGGGTGATTCAATGAATCCAGATTCGCACTCGTGGGTTCCTCTTGGTTATTGCATGCCGCCGCGAAGCTCGCAACTGGCGACCAAATCCAAGTTGGCTTCGTGCCGCTCTCCATCCTTTCCTCTCTCGATCGTCGGGGACGTAAACGGAAGAAGAAGAAGAAAAAGAAGAAGCGGAAATACTCGGAAGCGAGAGATTAGATCGTCGATCGCCTTCGGTGGAAGCCTGGGACGCTGCCTCGAGCAATTTCATAGGTATCATTTCCGGATCGATTTGTTGTGTTATTCTTTTTCGGGTTGAATTTGTGCGGCAGGCGATTTAGGGCGGACGGGGGAATGATTTGTTTAAGAAACATTTTGACGGTGGTTCGTGATAGGGTATGGTTTCCCATTTCCCAACCCGATGGGAAAGATTGGATTTTTCACCTCTTTTTTGTTGAGTAGAGCAAAGGGGCCTTTAGTTTGTTGCGAGGAAGTTGATTGCTTAGGTTATTGATAGAGAGAAATAGAAAAGCTATTGCTTTGCTTGCCATTTCGTAGTTCTTTGGGATTGATCGAGCCGGTGGTTCAATGGGATCCGAAATCTGATTACTTTAGGGTTTGCGTGGTATTTTATTTTGTAATGACTGTGAAATAAGTTTTTTTTTTCTTTCTGAGTAGATCTTTTCTCAACAGTTTTCAAGATTAAATTCTAGAGGAGTTTTTCTAGTTATCAGGGTTACATGATGAGAAAGCTGATTCAGGTGACTACTCAGATTGATTCATCAAAGTAGAATGCAAATAGTTTATCTTGTAGAAGTTTTCTGATGAAACTTGACGTGAATATATTTATCCAATACGTCATCCTCAATCCTTGTAGATTGATTTTAGAGTTGTTTTAAAGGACTTAGTTATCTTGAATGAACATGTTTTTTTTTTCATAATAGTTTGTGCTTCTGTAAAACCATATATTTGTTTTCCTCCCTTTTATGTTAGATGCTCGAAACAAGCTTTCGTTTTGTTAGCTTTCTTATCTGTGGATCTCAATCTTCTTAAGGTGTCATTCTTGGAGAAGATTATGAATCATCTGGCAATAGTAGCGCAGGAATTTGGAGGTGATGCTTCCGATTTCGAGGTCGATGTTATTCAATGCGGCAATCTCAATGAGCATGATGTTAGTGATGAAGAGATTGAACCAGAGGAATTGGAAAGAAGAATGTGGAAAGATAAGATTAAGCTTAAGAGAATCAAGGAAAAAGAAAAGCTTGCTGCCCAGAAGTCGAAAGCAAAGCACACATCGGACCAGGCTCTTAGGAAAAAGATGTCCAGAGCTCAAGATGGGATTCTCAAGTATATGTTAAAGTTGGTGGAGGTGTGCAACGCCCGTGGGTTTGTCTATGGAATAATTCCTGATAAAGGAAAACCTATAAGCGGTGCTTCCGACAATATAAGAGCTTGGTGGAAGGAGAAGGTTAAGTTCGACAAGAATGGGCCTGCTGCCATCGCCAAGTACGAAGCAGAACACTTTGAAGCACAGAATGCACAGAAACGTGGGGATAGAAATCATCATACTCTGATGGATCTCCAAGATGCCACACTAGGATCTCTTCTATCATCGCTGATGCAACATTGTGAGCCTCCGCAGCGAAAATACCCATTGGAGAAGCATGTTCCACCGCCTTGGTGGCCCTCGGGCAATGAAGACTGGTGGATAGCTTTGAACTTGCCCAAGGGCCAAGCACCCCCATACAAAAAACCACATGATCTGAAGAAAGTATGGAAAGTCGGGGTACTAACAGGAGTTATAAAACACATGTCTCCTAATATCGGGAAGATCAAAACTCATGTGCGGAAGTCAAAGTCCTTGCAGGATAAGATGAGTGCCAAAGAGAGCTCTATTTGGTTGGGAGTTCTGGATAGGGAAGATGTGATTGTCAATCAGCTTAGCAGTGGAAATGGCACGTCTGACGTAACACAGCATAGTGGTTATGAGGAACAGAGGGAGGAGACGAACAGCTATGACGATGAGTATGCTGTCGATGGCCTTGAAGATGCTCGAGGATCTACTTCATCCAAAGCTGGCGGACAAAATATGCAGAGCGACACACAAGATTGTATAGAGAATGTAACAACTTTGAGGGAAGTTAGTCCAGCCGGAACTCCTGATCAACTTAATCAAGGCACAGGGCAAACAAATGAACATGCAAATCCAAAAAGACATCACGAAGCTGTTGCATCTACTGACAAGCAGATGTCTACGTCGAACGAGGGAAGACCAAAGAAACTAAGAACTTCTATTCCGGACAGGAATGGCACAGAAACACCTATATTGGTTCAACATCCACAAAGTGCAAACCAGGATGATCGTGTCGATGCAAGTTCAATGCATCCAGAGACAGTTTCTCAAAGCCAATACCTCATGTTGGAATCTGGGGTCGTCGATTATTTGAGCATTCCTCCTCTTAATGTTGCTGCAGAGAACATGTATATTGGTAAGCAACCATTGCTGTGCCCAGGAGTTCCTGATAATGAGTTGTACAATGATACAGAAATCAATACTGGAGCTGAGAATGGATTTTATAGGGGCTTCAGTAACATATACGATACGCAGCAGAACGAAATGTCTGCTATTAGTCGTGGAGTAAGGAATGATGAAAGCAGGAACCCTGTTGAGAATAATTCATATGAGCATCTTCTAACACCAAATCTAAATCCACATCCAATCAATGGAGACGTGCATCTATCTCTGGATGATCAATTCTTCACAGGACCTGATAAATATGATTTGCCACCGGATATTTCTGAGCTCAATTGTCCAAGCCCAATTCTTGACTTGGGCGAACTTACAAATAGTGACCTATGGATAATGGAATATTTGGGAACATAGGTAACAATCTTTTCTTTTATTTTACTTTTATGGTCTGTCTTCTGAGCTAAGTTTGCTAATGCATGCTCTCTTCACAGAATCGATTTCACAGGGTAGCATTCCTAAATGTATTCACAGTAGTGGAACTAAGCAGTTACTGACTATCAACATGCTAGGCCTGATGTTCTTTCTTACTGGCCCAAACATCAACTTGATGTTCCAACTCGGTTCTCTCTGTCGAGTGTAAATTCTCAGGGGGATTCTTATTTTGCTGCAACAATGAAGAACTTGATGGTTGCAAAAAAAATTTTCCTCTTGATTTTTTGCTGCATATATATATTTTGAAATGCACGCATCAGCTCTGCCAAAAAAAAAAAAAAAAAGGAAAAAGAATTGACGAACTACAAGGCACACATTTGGGGTTGTATTTAGCTGCGCCTGCTCGGTTGGTGATTGTCCTTTCTTAGAGCTAATTATAAATGAATAACTTAATTTAGGATCAATTTTTTTTTTTTTTTTTTTTTTTTTTCCTTTCGTTGCCAGATGTTTCAATCTTGCACTCCCGCATTTTTGAGAAAATAAAATTAAAGTAAAAGAGAAATTCGAGTAGTTTATTTATTTTTAGGATGATCAGTTTTTTTTTAATATCTCTAATATTGGATTTGCATAAAAATGTCTTTTATAATTTTTTTTAATTTCATTATCAAAGTAACCCTTTTCTTTAATAAATAAATAATTAAAAAAATGGATAATAGTAATGTTTGAAAGAAGATATTTTGATGATAAAAAAAATAATTTAGAAAGCATTTTAGCAGTTATTAAATTTTGAAAAAATAATAAATATTTGTATTCATTATGTCGTTTGAGGTAAATAATTATATCTATAGTTCTGTTGTGATTGGAAATAAAATGAAGGGTTTGGAAAAAAAAATTGAATAAAAAGAATAATAAATTTCGATCTCTCTTACTTCAATACTAGTTTGACAACTTTGTTTCAATAATTTTTTGGCAACTTTGTCAGCAAATGGTAAAAACAATTCTATATTATTAATTACAAATAATCTATAGATTATATCAGTGATTTTGTTATTGATAAATCTCTCTTGCTTTCGTTTTTAGTTTTCACTACTTTATTTCTATTTTTTTTTTACCAATCATTAACATCCATTTTAAATTATACTACAATATATTTATTAAAAAAATGCTCGATGTATCTTGTAGATTACTTGCAGATACGGTAACATCTCGTAATTAAAAAAAAAAAGTTCATCCAAAAAAATTGTGCAGCATGCAAATCTATCAATTAAATTCTAGTTATGAAAATAATGCATCTTCATCAATAAATTTGTTTTTGAAGAACTTCGCAAGAATCTTAGCGGCTCCAAAGTAAAAAATTTCGTGCAAGTATAACAAAGAGAGTCTGTCACGCCTCAGCACTAAAGTATGGTGTAAAGTGACTATTTGTATTAAAATGGTTCCCCTATCTTACGAATGTAATGGACATCAGAAGAAAATTAAAAAAAAAAAAAAAAAAAGAGTGAGGAGGAATCATGAGGTATCAAATGCAAATCGCAGTAGATACAATACAATGTTAACACAGGGGATCAGATCGACTCTCACTGGCTTCATCAAAGTGGCTCCTCACATCCTTTTTTATGATCATGCGCCTTGTAGTAAACAAACATGCAGAATGTTCGAACTCCTGATCAGCACGTTCACAATTCACAAGAGCTTCATTTGGTTTGTATTCTTCCCATTTTAATTTCCATTTTCAAATGCATTACCACCTTCAGGTAGTAGTGACATTTAATCGCCATCGTCGGCCTTATGCTCTGGAGATAGCACCATTAAACTCGATTGCTGCGAGGAAAAGTACAAAAAAAAAAAAAAAAAAAATTAATTATGCTAAGGGCACAAAGTGCGCAAGTCAAGAACTCAGTGTGCCTTCCAGATCTCGCATGGTGTTGTGCATTAAAGTTTAATCAATTGCGGACACAAAAGCGAGCCAGTCGAGTTAAATAACACGAGTTTTATTTTTATTTTGCAGATTATTTACCTTAGTCCCAACAATTATGGTATCGTTAAGGGGATGAACAGCACAAACTAGTATCTTTTGAGACACAGGAATATGTTTGTTTTCTGGAATTCTACTGCATTCCCGAGAATTGCTCCTTGATTCTGGACTGGCAATGAAAAGAAAGAAACGATAAGAATTTGATGGGAAATCAGTATTCAATGCCTTTTTCAGTAAAAACGTTAGGGTAATAATTTGACGGAATTTCAAAGTTCATCTTCATTTTATGAATAGATCTCCTAAAAATAAATTAATTAATTAATAAATAATAGAACTCACTCAAAGTCCACATGGCATGCTGAGTCTTTGCCTGGAAAGAAGTCCAACAAATACAATCCTTTATCAGAAGCGGACCCAACTGCGTAAGTCTGAAGACAAGATAATTAGTGGACGAGTTGAGTGTTCTAATCGTGGTTGTATCCAAGGAAAACTGTAAGAATGCCTTGTCATAACCGATTAATTGGTTCATGGATTGCAGAAGCCAGATAGCTATTTCTCCATGATGTTAAGCAACAAGTAATGCACAAATGATATTTTTAGTCAACTCCTACCGATGATTAGCATGGGATTGGAGCAATACATCTCATGGGATGGATTTTAGATTCAACAGATCAGGCTAACTGAAATTACTGGTTGCACCATGTGGCGCATGCTTAAGAGCATTTCTGAAGACATAGTGAGGATAGTCATCTTGTAATTACAGGGAAACATACCGAGGATGTTGGAAACCATGCGGGTCTTCTCATAATTGAGTGTGTTGATGTATCTGTTCCATCTCTACTTGCACAACAAAAATATCAGAACATCCTACAATGGAGAATAATGCAATAAAAATAAGTGCATTGTACGGGCACGAGTTTATAAACTTACAATTCAGCGGGCGGACAGTGAACATGTGTCACTCCAACATTCCTGAGATCCAGAACTCCAGACCTGTAGGAAACCATACAGGTTTATTAGAAAGTTGAGCCTTGTGTCTAATAGCCTGATACACAATCTGAAACCAACCGAGGAATTTGATCAGATAAGTCACTTGACAAAAAACATGAAAGCCTTTTTTTCTGTATGACTGTATAGCACAGAAAATAAGGGAAGACGTTGCAAATTCCAAGAGCTGATAACAGAAAGTTGCTATTTAAGCCAATGTGAGTTACCAGCCATCGACCATATGGAAAGCTAACTGACTGGAACAAGATGGATTGATGTTGATGCTGTAGATTTCTTTTGGAACAATGTGTGTTTGTGCCTGAAATTTAATAAAATTACATTTCACTCAGACTCTATTTGAAACTAGATGCACTAGTTGAGTTGAAGGATTCTACACGTTGGCATGATCATGTGACAGCACGATACATGTTAAAACAGCTTCGAGCATTGCGATCAAGAATAAAGCATAGGCCATTTAAGGATACACCGATACAGATACCCAGCTAACTTGATTCTTGAAAACCATGATGAAGAATACATCACTAATTCTCTCTAAGTATCGTACACAAAGATTGAATAAAGGCATTTAACCTTTCTGCTATAAGAACAATGGTTATCTCGAAAAGTTTCTCTAGAATAATTTGAGGATTTAATGGGTATATCTCCTGTTATACAGATTTTTATACCAAGATAAACAGCAAATTGCCTCATGACTACTATTCTGCATAGGAAGTCTAAGTTCAGAGAATAGTTTTCCTACAAAAAAATGACTTAGAAAAAGTCATACGCCAAAAATGATGAGAACTAGATATGCCAAAATCATTCGTTACGGGTGTAACAAAAAATATCATTACAGAAACTATAATTGATACAGGAGTAACATTTCCAGGAAGCGCCAACTCTTCTACATCTGATCAACATTTGTACGAATCCATTAAATTATTAGATATCCAAATCAGATTTGAATTGAATTAAAGGTTAATATACGGTGGCATGTACCATATCTAATATCTAATGTCTGCTAAACAAGTAGAGAGCTGTGCAGTCGTGTCTTCCACATCTGACAAGTTTACACATTATTTCAGTGGGCGTTGATAACATTAGCATCCAAAATTGTCGGAACAGTGAGTATCAAATAGAACAGAGGTGAACATAAATTATTTTGTTATTATACCTTCAAAGATGAGATTTTCTCCAGCTCTGCAGATACCTTTATGGATACTAAAGGGTAAAGTGAACTCTGGGAAAAATTCAATAAGGGAGAAATTTAAGATGATATAGTGAAACTGGGAAACAAAGAGTCAATCTAAAAATATAAATGAACCCGACTTTAAAAACCACAAAATACTGTGGCATTTGTTCTCTGCATGATAAAATTTACAGCAATCATCATTTTTTTTTTTCAAGGCATCTATTAATAGGCAGCATTTCATAGTATTTTTGGTTATATACGTGCTTTTTTCTGAACAACAAAGATTCTTCAAATATTTTGTTAATTTCAGAGGGACCTACTTAGCAAAGGGGTGGTGGGGCCTAAGAAAACTTGACAACGTCAGCCATTGGTGGCTATCAACTATTAGGAAATATGTTCAGTCATATTTGACATAACAAGAACATATATAGAACCAATGAAGTATCTCAGAGAAGTTTGATGTTTTGGTTGAACAGAAAAAGTTACTTTGGGAAAGAAAAAAATATGAAGATATAAACAGAAATATCTGTTAGAGATGTGACAATGGAAACATATTGTTCAGTAGACAAGTTGAATCGTCAAAGACATTTCTACATATTTGCTTCTGACCTGATTGTGACTTTGAAAAGCATGTGATTGTCGTCCTCCACGAAGATCCCAAAAGTGAATCAATCCACGTTTCCCTGCCCCTAATACAACCTATATGTAGAAGGATTTACTCGTCACTAAATAGCAAAACAGAACCACAATAAACCCATATGATTATTACAACCCTGTTAATCTTGACTCCTGAGATGAACTCTTGAGCAATATCACAGATATTTTTATGAAAAATATTTTTCATAAAAACAAGGCCCAAATTCCATAGTTAACTTAGACACTGGTATAATTTGAGCAAGGTGACATTCCCTACCTCATCTATGCATCCAAGCCATCTATTAGCAGATTTCATTCTACTAGCAATAGAGAATGAGAATATACTTAATAATGATAACTCTTGTCAATAGACACTTAGGCTGTGCTCTCACCAATGCTCCTAATGCAAGTTTTTTAGTAATCAATATAAACTAACTAGGAATTAAGATGTTCTAAAAGTTGAAATGTTTGTTATATTTCTTTATTTTTTTTTTGGAAATTTTAGAGTTTATTTGAAATACTACATTCTTGCTCTTCAAAAGTAAACAAACTAAAATGAAGGGGAGAGAAAGCGTGGTACTAGTGCATGTTGATGCGGTTCAACTTGTGTCAACTCATACTAAGTGCAAAATGACTCAAAACTAAGATGGTACCATTCCAAACTGATATCGAAGGTTTATTATGCTAACAAAATAAGTTAAAATTCCACAAGAAAATGTTTACCATTTGGTTGTCTCAAAATGTCTATTACCATGTTAGTGTTAGCAAACAAAAAAACTGTAATCTTCTAGGTCATAATAATTAACTACAAGCAAATCAAAATTTAAAAGCAAATATTATAAGATTTAGAAACTTAATGCCTCATCAACTACTTCTAGAAAAGTCAAGTAATGAATGATGAACACAAAATAGCTCAATGTCTAATTCAATATCCTTCCAAATATTCACATAATTGTTGAGAACTAAGGATGCATTTATGACACAAACCTGATCTTGCTGGTATAGTGCAAGACTATTAATTTCTCTTCGTGGATCTGTTGTAAGCATGAGGCACTGAGAATTGCTCGATCGTGTATCCAAAACATAAACATTGCCATCTAGACAAGAAGCAAACAACCTACAAGAAAAAATTTAGAAAGCAAAAGGATCACACTATTAATCAACACAAGAAGTTATTTAATAATGTTCTTTCTATTTGAAACACAGAATTATTAGCGCATGATTGTTATGAAATCACAAAAGAACTTAGGTGGTATCACATGTATCCCCTTGAATTATGGGTATTTCATGTGCCTTTCTAACTCCAAAACCTCCACTTTTGTCCCTCTTTAACCTCATCTGATCTTTTAGCTGTGAATAAAATAATTGTGAGCAAAAATAAAATAAAATAAAATTACAACAAAAACAGCTTTGGTGGGATTCAAACAGAGTGAGTCTGACCCAAACCCAACAAATGGTTTGTTGCAACAGAATAGGTAGTATATGGCTTATACTAGCAAGATTTGACCACTAGGGCTCCTACTTTGATATGATGTAAGAGCGAAGCAAAGCCTCAATCCATCCTGAAGTGACTGACCTCTCAGAAACATTCCTCATTCCAACTAACAAAGTTGAACTAAAAGAGCCCAGCTTGGCTCAGCTCAGATTGGAAAGTTTTCATCTTAAGTTAGAAAACTTTCATCCTGTTTCCTCTTTGCATTAAGTCAAATTACAGTTATAATAGCTTCGTTTTCCTTTGCCATTCTTATTTATGTCAATTGCATTTCAGATTTTAAAAGAGTAGTTTTTCCTCTCTTCCAAAATATTTTCTCAAAGTCAAAGTGAACAACAGTTTTTTACTTTGTCTTTCATGACAGATTTTCCCTTTTTCCCTCTCTCAAATTAAATGAAGACAAACTCTTCTATCCCAGTAATTATTCTCACTCAAAGTAGATATTGAAACTCTGATCTCACTTTTTGTACATAACAATTTTATCAATTTCACTGTCACTTGAAATTTCAAAAGATACTTCAGTCACTTTTATGTTTGCAATATAATTTTATTCTTTTCATGAGTACATGCCAACACTTTAGTTAGTCTCTCTCTTCTCTAACATCTTTCTTTTAGTAATCTTTGACTTCACTCAATTTTTCTCATGTTATTTTCTCGTCATTTATATCACAAGACCAGACAGTGGAACCCTAATTTATCTTGTTTCATTGGAACCCTTCACAGTTTGTCACTTTTCATTTGCACAAATTTCTTCTATATCTTCAATGAGGAAGAGCTAAAAAAGAGTGTCTCCAAGAAAATTTTACACTTCTCTAAATTTCAGATCAAGTCCTCAACTTCAATACAAAGCATTTTGTTGTTAGTCTCTCAACTGCAACAAAGTATTGCCTTTGCATTACCTTAGCTAAGTTCCTTATCGGTCTTATTTTCCTATTTTGTGTAACAAATTACACATTGATCAATATTTATGCTTTGGTTTGAGGGAGAATGTTTAAATATAGAGGTTTTAGTCCGCATGGGGTATTATGTCATTAGGTATTTTGTTGGATAATATAAAGGGTAACCCAGTGCACGAAGTTTCCATCAATGCGAAATTCCGAAGAAAGATCTATTGTACACAGTCTTACCCTGCATTGTTAGATAATATAAATCTGGATATCATGTTCTCTCTTATAATGAACGACTGATATATTCCTTTTAACTCCTGGAAATGGTAACAATATGAATACAATGCACAAGTGAATAATGAAATCAATGCTTTTTTTCAGTTGACCGCTATTGAACACAAATATTCCAAACAAGTAAACATCGGTATTTGCACTTTTATAAGATCAGTAACCTTGATTTATCAGCTGAAGCAAACAATACATCAGATAATCCATTGGAGAGCTCATTAGTCTGACGCCTGCAGCAGAGCACCTAGTTTTTTGTTTAAAAATAAAATAAAAAGAAAGATTAGAATGTACAAGGCACAAGCAAGAATTTGGAATATAAATAAGGATGACTTGCTGCAATACTTTCAAACATCTCACTGTTCTTGTGATAAAAGCTATAAAATTTTCACAGATTAAGGAAATACAAGGAATTCGTATTAAGAAAACTCTCTTATGAGAATCATTTTAAACAGATTGAAAGACTATCTGAAATGTATGATACAAAATACTGTTGAACATACATATAAGGTATAATATAAGCTAAAGATCCAGTAGACTTACTTGTGATGGATTGGGTGAGATATAAGTGATATCAAAAAGCAAAATATCATTGTTTTGTCTGGAAGCACAAACCACCTAGAAAAGAAAAGGAAAAAAGTTAAGACAATGCCACCATAAAAGTGAACTGAGAAACATGTTAAACCACTAGTCATTGAAGTAAAGTCAGTATATTTCTATTAATCTATATTAATGTGGAGCTGCACAACAACTAACTATGCCGAAAAAATATCCAGAAATGTTTTCTTGTATCAACTAGATAAAGGACCAGGGAAGGTCATTCTACCTCACGTCTGTAAATTAAAAAAAAACTTGGATGGAAATATTTGCTCAGCAGTGCACAAAGGAGCAACTTATTATGACACAAAATTTACTCTGTAAATATAGAACCACAAAGAAAGTACAAAAAAAAACTAGCCTACATCATCATAGATGAGCAGCAGAGAAACCAATATGTTCTCATACATGTATATTATGCTCGACACACTATTGCTGCTTGTATATGAACTGCGTAAATACAAAGGAGTATTAAACACTTTTATATAATCTCGGGCAAGAAAATAGACTTTTGAGTAACAAAAAGAAACAATTGAAATTAATTCTTATAATTAATTGGAACAAGAAATTAAGATATGCTTATGCCAATTTTGCAGCCGTTTGCTAGACTTAAATATGAAACTTTCATATGGAACAGGCAAAATTATAGATAAAAAAATACCTAATTTAATATATTAATGAATGTTATTCATTTTAGTAATGGGAAGTCAGTTCTATTTGGAATAAATAACAAGCAAACCTCATATTGATCAGTTGGATTCCACCGGATAGAATCTAACTCATAGCCCCTGGAAATATGGACCAAATCTTTTGCCCCATTCACCAATTGACCTTAGCAAATGACAAAGTGGATTATGTAATCTACAAATAATAATTGAGAGAAGCAATACAAAAAAATTAGTTCCCCATCAACATCTGGCTGAACCATGATTGATTACATTAAGGGAATAGAAAAACTAACTTTAAAGAGTTGAGTAGAAGATGAATAATATACATTCATCTTTTAGGAATTAATTTACATGAAAACATATCACAATTTGTAAAACGAACTAATAGTTAATTCTATTTTCTTTTTCTGCTTTGTCAAAGAAAACCATAAGTTTTCTATTCCTTCTATGTTGTAGTTTCAAATGAGAATAATTTTGATTTGTTATACTGATTCCTTCTAATAAGTAAATGTGTTCGCAGGTACCAACATAATCTTAAAACACACCACAAGGAAATAAGCATAACCTTGTCCAAAATTATTTCAGGGCAGATTGTGTTTCTAATACAATAAAAGCTTACTTGAAGTTGGACCATATATTGCACAGTATAACGTTTCGAAGTCATGTACTGTCAAGCATCCTGATTTTGTTACTGAGGCAAGATAAATTCCCTACAAAATGAAAGCCAACTGAATACAATGGTAATGTTGTCATTATAGAATAGCAATGACGACTTAGATAGCATGAACTTGGGATTCCAAACCACATTAAATTATTGTGTAGTATTTCTTTACTCTGCTTTTAAATTAGTTTTTAAAATTTGTTTCTGCTGCATGTGTTACAAAATACTTCTAAAAATTAAAAGATGCTATCCCCATAGTGCCCTGTTACAATGCCACAAAATTTAAAATGGGATGTTGTTTTGATATTTTTTCAACATAGGTCACCTTTTTATGATAATGAAAATAAGGAGTGCCCTTTTGATTTTTTCCCCTAAGTTTTATGTAAAACACTGCAAAAGTTGAGAATCTGCCCAACTAGCAGCCCCCTGCCACCCGTCCCAGGGCACTGGCGAGAGGAAGATAAATCGCGGGGGGGGGGACAAAATCCCTTGACACGGTGGCAAGACAAAGAGGGGTCCATCTGAAATCAGAGGGGATTTTAAACCCCTCATCCAGCATCGAACAAGTTTTAAGTAAAACACGGTGCAACTAGAAATGGATAATATATGGTCAAATATTTATGTAGATAGAAATCCTTACAGCACGATCTACAAAAACTGCAACTTGTACTACAAAATGAAGCATTGAAGATCCAAGGTTATATTATTGATTTAGCTTATAGCTCAATAGTTACTTAACAAAAAAAGTGAATTGAAGTACACATCCAACCATATATTTAAATATCCATAAAATTCATGAGTTGGAAAGGAAAATTTGATAAAAACTAATGCAAATGAAAGTGATATATGTCTCTTGTATTAGTGAATTTTTAGAGCTTGAGTAATAGTGAGACTGTGTTTGGCTGTTGTATAAATTATTTATATTTTATACTAGTAATTTTTTCTTGGTGCAAAGATAAAGTTATTACAGTATAACCTAGAAGTCACGAGTTCGAGTCACAAAAACAACCTCTTGCAAAATAAAAGTTGCTTAAAATAGATCTTTTCCCGGGACCCCACATTGGTAGGAGCTTCGTACACCGAGCTGCCCTTTTTACTAGTAACTTTTTCTTTTCTTTTGTTTTTCATTTCTTACGAGTATCCATTCATGTCACCATCGGCATCCTCCAGTTCATTCATCCAAGCAGGAAATAACAGTTTGCTAAAAAACTAAGCAAAAAAGATAGGCATACAAGACAAAAAAAAAAACCCTAAACAACATAAGTCAGTGCCTAAAGATAATTCTGAATTTAATAAGGCGAGAAAGTACTTGATTATGATAAATGTGATTCAAACTTTTATAGAGTATCAATAGGAACCTTGTTATCAAATTCAAGTCCCGAAATCCCCTGCCTGTAAAAGCAGCATGGGCAAGTCAATACTCCCTTCCATGATAATCAAGCAATACTGATCATTCAAGCCAATACAAATAAAAAAGAAGTAAATCAATATATTGCTAGTCGTAACCAAACAAGAAGATATGAACGTTAGTAGAAGTGAATTGTGTACATCAAGATTGAATTTATATGTGAAAAAGATAATAAAATTGAATTTTGATGTTCAATATAAAGCATCTACATATTTAGGAGGATCATATTATTGTATATTATTGAATTTTTAACTAATACTTAGAATTGGTCATACAATGAGAAAGCTAGGTCATGTTATGAATCAGATTGGCTATCCTTTTTCCTTGTTATTTTTATGGATTTGATATTTCCTAAAGGCCCACAATTTATTCCCCTTCACCACCCCACCCCCTCCACCTACACCACACACACATTCATCCCTCCTCTTCACCATTTCAGACAATTTAAACTTAGCCGATGCAGCATCCTTTGATGTGTTACCAGATTAATCTCTGGAAATGCAGCGTGCATGCTCAAAGAAATATTTAAGATGGTATTGACTCCAATATTTTAACACTTTAAGAGGATAACATAGTTCTTGAAAATGTCATAAAAGGTAAATAGACAGTTACATGTAAAGGTCCAGAAAGTTAAGTAATGCTCTAAATCACAACATTTATTAGATGTTCTTCTCTTTGAAATAGAAGCTTAGCACTTAGCATGTTATTCTGAAACTAACAGCCTTTAGCAATTTCATGTTCCTAGTTCATTATTATGTATAGTCAATTACCTCATCAAACAAAATATATCTTAGAGTATGCTTTGCAACCATCCAGATAATTAAGAAAGTGATTAGCAAGATTGATATCAGAGAGAAATGCTGAAACATTGCATCATAACAACATTTTGCAAGCAGCCATATTTCAGGTAGCAGAATTCCAGTAGATGAAACCAAAGACTGGCCCATTATCGTGCAAATTGAGTTTAACTAAGTGGAAGAAAGATAAATAGACCTTAAAAAAGAGCTCGATGGATAAGCAGGATCGGCCATATGTGCCAACTGAGAAAATGCAATCACGTTGGTAATATACATGAACTGACCAAAAGTTTGTTCCAAGTAGAAATGGCAGAGCAAGGTGTACTTACAAAAGTAGCACAACTCTCGGGCTCGAATATGTAGTCATGCCCGAAAACCCTAACCTGAATAAGACACGCAGAAGAGTAGATACTCGAAAATTAGATCCGACGCGAGATTTAGATGTGACGCCAAAAAAGAGGCAAAAGAAACTGCAAAAAGTACTAAACTCAAGGGGGGAAAGTTCTTATCAGAAGACTAAACTTCGCCATCGGGGGGGAGAAGGGGATGTTACCTCGGCCAACGAATTATGAAAAAGTGCAGAAGCTTCGCGACGATAACTGAGAGGCATCCTTCCTTCTATCTCTGGTATCGTACGCGTCCATCTTGGCCTTGAAGAATCAAAAGGGCCAAATTCCCATCAAAACGAGTTGAAAAGGAGCCGATTACATGGAGGACTATAACAAAACTTGCTCAAAATAGCACAGAAATGGAGATCGCCGGAGAAATGGCGACAAATGGCTAGGAGTACCTGAATCGAGGCTTGGGGAGTCGCTTAGCGGGGACGGCGTACTTCTCCATGAAAGCGGCGAAGGGAGGCGACGCGCTGTAACTGAGTCGACTTGATACCGGAGGGCAACGGAGGAAGGGCTTCCCGCCCAAATAATGCACCCACCGCCGAGTCGCTAGTGTATATTATAGCTAATAATTTAGAATTTAAAATTTTGCCATTAATGAGTTTTTTTCTTTTAAAATAGCAAATTTTTATTATTGTAATTGGTTATTTGGATTTAAAAGAAATTAAAAGGTAAATAAAATAGTAACTAATAAATATAATATACAAACTGAGTTATTTAAAGTTGGAATAAACTTCTAATTGCTTCACTTGTATTATCCTTTGTTAAAGGGTGGATAATATATTGTCAAGTAACTTTATCTTTGATCAATTATAATATAAGTTAGAGATGAGAGCAGAGCAAGCAGCATAAACATATATTATAGAGGAACAGAGGTCGAATTTCGATATAAAATATAAAAGCTTCATTTGAATTTAAAAATTTTTCATTATACTTTATTTATTTTCATCCTCATAGAAGAATTGACGATGAAAAATGTTTTAGCAAATATAATAATCTTTTAATGCTACTTACTATAATATAAGTCAACAAACACTCGAGTTTATTTATAAAAGATTAAAATTCGTCAATAAAAAAGTAAATCATAAAAAAATTTATAGACTTTAATGTGAATGTGATGGATAAAATATACGAGGATCATTTCAATCTCGACAATAACTTTAAACCGGTTCAAATTTATAATAATATGGATTGACAATTGGTCAAATCATCCATCAATCATATCAATAGACTGAGGAATGACTTCTTTTTCTTGTGGATAGGAAAAAATTAAGAGGGAGAGCAGTGATCCTCGGTGTAAAGTCCCTCCATGTTCAAAATTCGATTATAAAAAAGGAAAAATCAAATAGAAAAAAAAATAGTATAGTTTATTAGAACTTATCTGATTCTTCACCTTCCACCTCAAGGATATCACAGTCCTCATCTCTCTCAAGTGTATCCATTTCAATGCGTCGCAATCATTTAAATGCATAATCATCACGGTTATTCAGGTGAAAAATGATGTCCCGATCAACCATAGTCATTAATATACATAACCCTCCGAGCTAAAAGAGTATAACTGTATAACGTCACTACTCACTCATCTGACTTGTCTGATTCGACCCAACGATCTAACTTCTAAGCGGAGCTTATTAGCCTCGCGGAAAGAATTTAGTGGCTAATATATATAGACGTTGTATCATAGAACAATAGATAAATCTTTCGCAAATACGAGAGTATCGTTCCTCCATGCGCTAATTACTAATCTCAAGAATCAAAGATCTACCGTGATTTAACTCTCTTACAATGATCCGAAAACGAACTGAAAAGGACCGTTAGATTGGTGAATTCTAACCTTTGCACTATAAGTGGAGTTTATTAAGGTGAGATCACTGTGACTGTAGACCGAAGTCAAAGTTGACCTTCCTATCCAACGTGTCCTTGACGCTGACCAAATTTGAGTTGACCAAGTGCCCGTTGACCAAATGAACCCGTTTGTCGTTTGATATCCGCATCACCAAGAATGCAATTTTACAAATTCTGCAAAAAGGAAAAAAAAAATCGAGAATTTGTTTCCAATCAAAGCCCAGAATTTATAGGCGTTCTCTTCTTAAGTATCCATCAATCCTGGAAATGCTTATTAACTAAATGTAAATAACTCAAACAAGCACCACCAAAACATCAATCAAACTAAACTAAAATTAATTTGCTTAATTCCTTGATTGAGTCTGTTTAAAAAAAAAAAAGATGCGCACAAGCAAATGCATCGATGGAGTTTAACTCACGGTCTGAACTTGCAGGCCAGTGGATTACGTTACTGATCATGGCATCGAAGATTTTGCCAGAAAAGAAGTATGAAACAGCATGATTCAACTCCACCTCGTCCTTGCAGCTATGGGATTTCCTTTCTTGCAAGCAGCACCTCTGTTGCTCTTTGAATCTTCCATAGATTTTGCAAGTTTCCTCTGTTTAAATGCAGTAGCCGGTTCAGATCTCTGAAGCCTCCGGTTCTCTTTAAGAGGACTACTAGATCGTTGCGACCATGGGCTATCTGTTAAGGAAGTAGAATGCTCCGATAAAGGCTGTTCTATACTTTCTACTGTTCTTCTGGAATGCTTCTGGGACTCATCCTTGCCGACTGGAAATCGCAAAGGGTATCCTTTGCTAGCCACTGGAGAGTCAGGATCAGAGGACGATGGACTGGTGCTACTCATGTCAAAACAAATATTAGTTGCCATGACCGGAAGCCGTGAACTTTCAGAAGATGAAGCATTAGAGTCATCAGACTCCAAAGTAGTAGAAGAACGTCTTCGGAGCCTCGCAAGTCCAACAACCTACATCAGCTTTTTGTTATCTCATTAGCTAAGGCGACAAGAAGTATAATGCTCATAAATTTCACAATGAATGAACGTCATGGACCTGCTTCTCCAGAACAGCCATATCCTTCTTCAATTTGGAGATGACCATATTTTTCCTTCGTATGATTTCTTCTAATTCTGTTATTCTCTATTGCAAGAAAGATGTAAGTAATCTTTGCTGTAACTTGCTTAGCTCCATGAATGGGCAACACTCACCTTAGAATCAGCGGCCTTAATTGCATTGGTAGCATAAGTTAATTCCTTTATCATCACATCCTTCTCTTCACACTCCTTGCGAAGGTTGTAAAACTCTTGCTCTGATGCTAATGTGCTAAGCTGAAAGTGACAAGCAGAAGCTAATCAAACCTAGTTGTATCTCATTGCATAAGAAATTTAAGACTGATATACATAGTGGAAAGGGGTTCAAATGGATATGTCTTATTTAGGGGGCTTGAGTTATGAATGATATGTATTTAGGGGGGTTTGAGTTATGAATAATATGGAATCGGGAGCACTGAGTTGGGATGATAAAAACTTTTTCCTTGATTTTCAGTCCTACAGAGATGGTGTGGCCTGTGACTATGAGATGGAACCGATGACAATAGACTATGATGAAACATATAGGATATGTAATTTATGTTCAGCAATAGGAGTATATCATACTTATTCCTAAATATTAAGCAAAAAAAGAACAATTAGACATCAATTAAAATTGACCAACTGGGATTCACCTGCAAGTCCACAGATGACGAAACACTCCAATTAAAATCGGACAAGTCAGACATCCGTCGCTCTTCTTGCTCCATTACAACTGTGTTATTCATGTTGAAGATGTCCTCTTTCTGTATTTCAGTGATATCCTGCAGAACAAAACCATGTGCTACAGCTGTGCATCAAAATAACTAACAGAACAAGTAGGTTAGGTTACTTCAGGTTTTAGTTAGGCATTTACTTTTCTTGAATGTACTGCATTTGATGTATCCTTGCAAAGTGGCACAATTCCATTCTCATGATTTAGTTCTTGCAACGGTTTCCTAGAACAGCGAATCTGCGATGCATCATGAGCTAGCTTGGAGACAGCAAATCCGGAGTTATTTTTGACTGCTTGATCTGGAAGAAAAGTCATTTGGTTGCATAAATCATCGAGCTTCTGCTGCATACTTAGGAGCACCTCTTCCTGGTCCAACATGGAACTTGTGATTCATCCACTTTCAAAATATTCAACAATCAAATAAAACATTACAGAAGTCAACAATTTCTGATGCATCTAAAATTCGATCAATTAAGAATGAAACATTCTGATAAGAGAAAAATGATGAAAGTCACTGTTAAACCCCACACCAGTCGAGTTCATTCGTACAACTTCAAATAAAAAATGAGGTATGTACTAGCTATTAGTGAGGCGACAGACATATTCATCATAGCAACTGTCAGATGGAAACCCTTTTCATTCAACAAGTGCAGTTATGTATCAAAGGCGAGGTCTTGAACAAAGATTGTATACAGAAAACTAATAAAATGGTCATGTAAAAGGGAACAGGACGATGCATTCTCTGTAAGTCTATAGATTGTTCATGACTATCATCGCTATATCGATATGAAACCGTCAAAATCTGCGAATTCCGTGTTCCACAAACATGAAAAAATAACTTCCGGAAGCAAACCTAAGGACCCTAACGTACTGAATAATGAACCTAAATAGCATGTTTTAAATAGGGGGGAAAAGAATAATTTTCAATTGAAATGTATCGCTGACCCTTATCTGTACGGATCTTTGCAGCTGTGCAATCCGCCGTGACCTATTCGAGGCGGCGGCCACTACAGCGACGAGGAGGACCCGCTGGAGGGGGCTAAAGAGCTCCCAGGCCACTGCTTCCTCGTGACCTTCCAACCCACCTCCGATCGCGCTGGCGGACGTGGCTTCCTCGGCGCCGACGAGGCGGCCCTCCAGCGAGAACCACGCGACCGTCCGCGGCGCCGGAGGGGACGGCAAGGGGAAGAAGCTGCTCGAGAGGCGGCGAGAGTAGGGAGCGGAAATGTACGACATCGAGACGCGGGCCGGCGTCGTCTCGCTCCAGTAGGCGGCGGCGTCGCCCTCCATTTCGGTGAGCGAGGAAGGGGGCGCGGCGCTTCGCCGACAAATTTCGAATTTCTGACTCACGGTGAGGGCGTGACGGTAATAAAAGGGGAAACTTTTGGAACTTTCCGAAATAAATATTAAAAAAAATCTTACGCCGCCCAAATGTACACCGCATGTCGGTCCCACAAATCTTCTTCACATCGGCTAAGTCGGTACGTTGTAGAGCGCCTGGTAAGCGAGTGCGAGAAGTGTGGGGAAACACTAGCCGTTCGCAACTCGCAGATTGAAATAGAAGTAATGATTTAGAAGGCATTCGACGTTTGTTTCAATTCATTTCTTTAATTGTTGGTAATTGCCTTTAAATTGTTTTAGAAATCTTTCTTGTATCGTTAATATTGTTACCATGTCATTAGAAATGGACAATATTTTCTTTCTTTTTTTATTGATATCATAGTATTTAAATTTTCGATCCTACTAATCTCTAGAATAAGATCGGATTAATTTTTAAAAGTGATCGGTCCTACCCTATAAACTTTCGGAACGTCTCACCAACAACTAGCTAGATAAGGTAAGAGTCAAAATGGTCTCTACCGACCATTAAAAATAAATCAAGGAATCACTCATAATTTTTTTATAATTCATTTTGTACTTTACAGTCACATCATCTAACGACGATCCAATATCGAAATTATATTCTATCTATTGGACAAACTTTTAGACCCTAGAACTGTCTGAATAATTTTTTTTTTAAATTTACCATCGAACGAAATTATAATAGAGAATCGAATTATATTCTTCTATAGGATGTCTTTCCACTTTTATCGTTGCACCGTGTCCTGAAGTGACAATATAACATAATTCAAATCTATAATTTTATTAAAATTTATAATAAATAATAAATATAAATAAACAATGGTATATAATAAATAAAATTTGATGGCAATGAAGCCGTCATCGTAGCATCATTAATTGAATCTTGGATTTTTACGAGGAAGAAAGGCAGGTCTTCCATAGAGTTCTAGAGTGACGATGTCATAAAACTCTCTTCGTCGATAGTATACAAGAAGTTTGTCAAAATATTCAATCATACGAAAATCATGCCCTATATATAGATATCAAGTCAAATCCGTTATCGATTCATCATTAATAACAAATCCGGATTAATAGGTTCTACATATTAAACTCACATCTAATAAATCAAAAACCATAAACAATCAAATAGACCACTTGATCGAATTTAAACTAATACGACACGATCGAATGGTTACGATAATAATATATAAAATCCACTACCAATGAAGCAAACAAATAATACTAATTATGTTCGATTTGTCAGGGCTTTGCCCACAACTATGATGATGAGGATAAAGACAACAATAGGTAATTTTCTTTGTGTCTAATAGAGTGAATAAAATTGTTCCACACCCTAAACCCTAAACTCACATCCAGTAAATCAAAATCCACAAACAATCAATGATCGGATTTAAACTATTACGATACAATCGAATGGTTAAGATAATAATATATAAATTCACTACCAACTTAGCAAGCAAATACTAATTATGCTTGATTTGAAGGATTCTACTTCCCTAGTCAAGGTTATAATAGTCAAAAGGAAAAGACAAAAGGAGAGGATGGAGGTGTTGATCGCGGCTCCGACAACCAAAGCGACATCAAAAGAGATGCTAACAGTAGGACTAAGTGACAGGGCTTTGCCCGCAACTACGATGATGACGATAAAGACAACAATAGACAATTTTCTATGTATCTATTAGAGTGAATAAAATCACTCATGCGAGTGCGACACATTAATAAATTAGTAAAAAAATTTGTATAAAAGACAAAGATCGATTTCAGAAGCGGTCTAACACCTTTGTCTTTGACTCAGATGATCATCCACTGTCTTACCAATCACATTTATATAGCTCTCCTGTGATTTACTCCCTCTCAATTTCTGAGGAATCGAGATGAGAAGATTGCTAGACGAATAGTTCCAAATTTGTACACAATTAGAGTGAATAAAATTTCAATTCAAACAACATAGTCAATGAACCCAATTCATTATATAAATTTGAATTCTTAGATTTTAATTAGTTCGATTAATAAAAAAATTGATCAGTTCTATTTTAAATAATTAATTAAATTCTATCTTTTCCATTCCATTTTAACTAAATGCTCAGCCGTAATCAATCTCACATGTCAACCGATTTATTTTTTCCGCTCTCGGTTTTCCAACGGTCCAATTTTTATTAAAAATCGATATACAGACTCTTATCATTAAAGAGGAACTTGCAAAATCTATTATTGACCGATTTATTTTTCTTCTTTTAGTTTCCAACGGTCGAATTTTTATTAAAAATTGATATAGAGATTTTAATGTTTCATCCTCTTAACTCGACCGTTGTTGCCTCTCTGGCAACCTCCTCCGCCCGCTGAATCCTGAACTCCGCCGCCCCCTAAATATTCTCCCTTCGATCTCTTCCTTTCCATTTCTTCTTCCATCTCTCGTTCTCATCTCCGGACTTGCCGAAACCGTCAGGTTTTCCATCCTCAATCTCTGACTTGTTCCGCTTTTAACGCCGATCTGTGGTTTCTCCAAATGGATTCGCAGAGCAGCCATGTCATCGACGTCCCCACTGCCGTTATCTCCGGCGAAGAGTCGCACTGGAAAGCCAACTCCGGTGAGCTAGCGCTGCAGTATCATCCTTTGAGCCAGATCGCAGAGAGCCCCGGCCATCTCCTCCTCCTCAAGCTCTGGCAGCGCGAGGAGGATCTCCACGGTCGGCGCGCCGCAGCCCTCGAGGCCCGCATGGACGCCTCCAAGCGCGCCGTCTTCCGCCTCTCCTGCCTCTTCCTCGCCTTCCACGGCCTTTCCTTCACGCTCCTCTTCGACGCCTCCGTCGCCGGCGCCTCCTGCCGCGGCTGGTGGCTCCCCTGCAGCCTCTCCCTGACCACCTCGCTGGCGGTGGCCGGCGCGGTGCAGGCCGCTGTGCACGCCTACTGGCGGATATCTCGGCGGCTGCAGAGGGAGCGCGACGACGGGCGGGCGCTCGCGCGGTGCGTGCAGGAGCTGCGGATGAAGGGCGCCGACTTCGACCTCTCCAAGGAGCCACAAAAGAGCTCGAAGCGGATGAAGAGCTCGAGCGTGGAGGTCAAGTGGCGGCCGCTTGCTTGGTGCTCGCACAACCTCGTCACCATCTGCCTCCTTTCCGTCGCCGGAATCCTCTTCCCCGCCTTCCGATTCGTACTCTGCGGTTGATATGACACCAACAAACTGTTCTTTATCCCCGCTCCATCGCCCTGTTTTGCTCGCGACGACGACCATTTTCTGCTATTTTGGCAATTTGGATTGCCAACTTGTAATTCTTCGACAATTCTTTCTCAGTTTATGTTCAATCAGACGACCTTATAAAAAAAAAAGCTCGAATTTCTATCCAAGAAATCTGTTCTTGAACTGATTACAGATTGAGTCTCATCTTTGTTGTTCAACAGCAAGCACTGCATACTCCGACAGAAGACACATTGCACCAAAAAAGATTAAAGAAAAAGGTTTCATACTTGAGAA
The DNA here is from genome assembly GCA_025175895.1 of Wurfbainia villosa. Lineage (NCBI taxonomy): Eukaryota > Viridiplantae > Streptophyta > Magnoliopsida > Zingiberales > Zingiberaceae > Wurfbainia > Wurfbainia villosa. Next base: position 27,516,207 of record CM045991.1, on the reverse strand, counting down.
AGTTTGTTTCCTTGAGATTCATCTTCCGTTAGTATACAATAATTGATATACAAGATGGCATCTTTCATGTGATCTGAAGATGAACCAACAGGTGAAATATAGCTAACCTTTGATCAAATACAACAGGTGCATGCTTTAACGTAAAACCAAGGAAAGCCAACACGACTTGAAAGATGAACCATCATCTACTGAAACAAGTTGGAATCAGACTCAACAAAAAAATGTCTGAAGCCAATATTTACAACCACCAACATCAAGAGAGAAGTATATTAGGAAAGTCTACACTTGAACATGTAACAGCATTGTTCTGTATTTCATGACTTGAAACATCTTGACTTCATTACCTTACCATACGAGAAATTATTCAAGGGATAGCACTGTGAAGATGAAGCATATACAGTGGAAGAAGTGGCAGCTTGCGGATATACAGTGGAAGAAGCATGTTACACTAGAAACCATGACTGTAGCCCTGTAAAAAAAAAAAAAATGCCTGATCATTTTGATATAGTTAAAGAAAAGAAAAACACAATTGATGTCTGATCATTTTAATATATAAAAAAAATGATTCCAGGGAATAAGAGCCACTCACAAACAATCATCTGATTATTTAGTTCCTCGTTTGCTGGTTGTGAAGTGCTAAATCTCATAAACACGGTTTTGATCATCGTACGATCTTATGATTGGAATGTGACTGACTTTTGGATGATCTATTCCTTTCAGCCTCCATAACCTCTGCAGAAACACTTCAGGCATGTCGAACAAATGGAGTTCCCTGAGATGTATCAACTCTTCGATTCCTCGGGGAACCATCTTTAGTTGTGCACAAGATCTGATGTACATGATCTGAAGGTTTGGCATTGCACCATCCAGGATAACATAGTTCAGGCTGTCGAACTGCTCTAAATCCAGGACCTTAAGCCTTTGAAACCCTCCTTTGTGAAAAAACAATTCGGCACCAACATATGCATGGACAAGGATGAGCTCAAGTAGATTGGGAAGGGCTTCAAGAATTCCAAGTGAGTTCTCTGGCAACCTAGACCACCTCAGCCTCAAACTGACGAGGGAGTTTAACGAGCTAATCCAATTCGGTAAACTCTTCAAGGGGCCTCTAAAATACAAACGTTCGAGGAAAGGTGGAGGATACTTCAAAGCTTCCAGATGGAGAAATTCAGCCATGTGTAAAGATGATGCTGAAAATGATTTTAGCTGTTTCATTTTCTCCAATGAAGAACAAACATTTGCTCCATCCTCTCTTCTCAGTTTCACAATGGCCAACCTCTTTAGTTGTGTAAGGTTTCCTAGCTCTTTTATTATGCCACCATCTTGATTCATCTCCAAGTATGCAAGCTTCTGTAGTTCTCTGAATGCACCAATCCCTTTCCGCAACTTCATACCGACTACATGATACAAAGGTGGCTCATCATCAGTGTAGTAGCGGTAAACGAGAAGATGCCGCAATCTTTGAAGATTCAGGATGGTCTTTGGCAATTCAGTGACATAGGTACCTTTTAGATCTAAGGTCTCTAGGTTCTTGAGCTTTCCCAAAGATTTTGGGAGCTTCTTTATCCTTGTGTCTCTGAAGCTCAAGTACCTCAAATGAGGAAGGTTCCCAAACTCAAATGGACAGCTTTCGATCGGTGCTCCCCTCAAATCCAGAATTTTCAGCAACTTGAGTCTTCTGAAAAGGTTGGCCTGGGAAGAAATAGCAGAAGCATTTTGCCCAAACACAAAAATGGCACGCAGATGGGACAAGTCTTTGCTTTGCAGTAAAGGCTCACTGAGGGAGTGTGTCGATAGACGTCGAATTGTCCCTTGAGCTTGGCTTCCCTGCCTGATGAGCGAGGTGCTGAAATTCTCCTCCTTCGACTTGAGGACGATGAGCTCACGGAAAAGATCATGCACTCGACAACTATGCACACTTCCGTAGTCATAATGCTCTACCACTTCAACCATGTTTCGATCAATGAGGTCATCGAGATATTCCGTTGCCACTCTCTCCATGCTCTCACCTTTATCACTTTCTATGAATCCTTCTGCCATCCACAGCCGAATTAGAGTGATGCGACTGACTGAAAGCTCCTTCGGGAAAATGCTGAAGTATAAGAAGCATGATTTGAGGTGGTGAGGCAAATCATTATAACTCAGCTGGAGTATTCCTCTGATAGTTTCAAGCTTCGGATTGTTAGCCAACTCAGCATGAAGATTATCATGCAATGTCGTCCATTCCAACGCACTGTTCTTCTTGGACAGGAGACCAGCCAGTGTCACGATTGCCAGGGGCAACCCTTGGCACACTCTCACTATTTCTTGAGAAATAACATGCAACTCCGGAGGGCAGGCTGCGCCAGGGATGGATCTGAAGGCTTTCTTGCAGAACAGTGACCAAGCAACTGCTGGAGGTAGAGGCTCTAGTTGATAGACATGACCACAAGCTTCTCGGCAGTTAAGACCCACATCCCCAATCCTTGTGGTGACGAGAACTCGACTGCCACAATGATCATTTGGGAGTGCCAACTTCAAGCAATTCCATGCATGGATATCCCATACGTCATCAAAGACAATTATGTACCTCTTGTGCTCTAGGAATTGCCGCAGAGTAGAAATTAACTGAATGATCTCCATGGTTTCAAGCCGAGCAGGAAGTGTCTCGTGTATTTCATCGAAGAGTTGACTTATGATGCTCCTAAGAAGCACCTCCTCTGTGAATGACTGGGTGACAGTAATCCAAGCGTGGCTAGCGAAAAAGGCTTTGACTCTTTCATCATCGTAGACTTTTCTGACAAGAGTTGTCTTGCCCAAACCACCCATGCCCACCACTGAGATTGCCTGCAGATCTGATTTTCCTTCTACTAGCCAGCTGATGATCTGTTCTCTAGGTTCGCTAATGCCCACCAGTTCAGCTTCATCGATGAAAAGAGCTGCTACATGTCGATCATGCAATATGTTTCTGGAAGCAGTAGATTTTGTTCTAATTTTGTACGTCTGTCTTCTGTCTGAGATGCTTCGGACCCGCGATTTGATCTCTTGTAATTCAATAGCCATTCTGCGGCAGGAACGCCAATGCATGAGGTAGTGTAAGCTTCTTCTCAGCATGCCAAACCATTGATCTGCTTGTGGTTGGCCAAAGTGAAGCGTGTAGTCTTCTAGGTGATCTTCGATGTCATATGCTATTTCTCTTAGTTGTCTCATCCATGCCTTTGTGCCATCTTTGTCTTCGCTGGCATCAGCTTCTCTGATAAATTCTGTAATACATTCAAGCTCATCCCTGATATCTTTGATACCAGACCTAAGCCCTCCGAACAACTGTTGTTCTTGTTCAATCCAATAGTTCAACTTCTGAAGAACAAATTGTAGAACAGTTTCAGCCATTTTCCTCTCTTGTCTTCTTCTCCTGTCTTCTTTTCTTCGTTTCTGTTTGGTCAAGTTGCCAAATTCTGCATGTATTTGGTACGGTCAAAATACAAACAAGATAAAGTTCAGACAGTTAAAATGAAAAATTCTGTAACGTTGCTGCATGTTACTGCTGAAAATGAAAAACAATAGAATCTATGTTGTTCGTATGCACAACTAAAGAAAACAAAAGCAAATAGATATAACTGATTTTGTTTAGAAGAAAAACACGAGATTTAGACTTGCTACATGATAGCATTAGATTCAAGCAGAGATTGAGATCTTTAACTGCAATGCTAGTAGATCTTTTCCTGGTATACACTGAAGAACTCATGCAATGTATTAGAGCAACTTCTCCAGAAATCTGCCTATTTAGTCTCTTCATTTTCTGCTGTGAGATTTTACTTCATTTTTAATCTTTGTTTTGGATAAGACGTGTATCATCAGTTTTAACTCTGATTGGGTGGTTCTCCTTGTATGATTATTTTACATCATTTTGACTGCGAGAAGCAAACCTTTGGGAATCATCTTTGTCTTATCGTCATAAGCTCAGACCCTTTGCTCAGTGTTGATATTTTGTGACATCATTGCATATCAAATTGAGCTACAAAAACTCTTGCAAACACTCATATGTTAACTCAACCACCGTTTACTTGCAATATTTTAAATTGACTACTGCGCAAAAAGATCATCAAAGGACCAAACTGAGTTGGGCATCAAGATCTTACACATTAAATGATTAAATTAAATCGCCACATCGCTTTCAGAACGAGGTGACCTTCCCCTCAAGTCAATTGAAATGAACAGCCAGTTCAACAGTTCAAACCGTCCATGGATAAAGGCTGCTTAAGTTATGCTACATGTCATCGTCACAATACAGAGTGGTCAGAAACATAGCGATCAGCAGTGCTGGATCCTACATTGCAATGCAAACAGGCTCATGTCACTCGACAATGAACAGCCACTCCATTGGTTGCTTAAATATACAACTGCAGACCGAGCCAATGTGACAAACATCATGCTGCAAAAGAAGTTAAGTTACTTGTAAAAGACAGTCCACCAAGCTTTTGCAAAGAAACTTCCTTGATTAATAATGTTAGGACTATGATTTATTCTAGTTTGCTTCTTGGAACTTTCTTGCATTTATATATCTTGGTCAATGTCGAGACTAAAACATTCACCAATCATAAAGACACCACAGTAACTCGAAGCTTTATAGACTATAATCTTCAGTCGTAGGAAAGTAAATTCTGGATAAGCTCTTGGCTTCTGAAACACATCCTTTTCAGTAACTGCAGGTTAAGCATCATGGATCGAAGTAGAGGAGAAACCAAAGCCAATTCAAGGGCTCTAAAGTATTTTTGATGAAGCATCAAAAGTTCAACAACTCGAGGTGAAGCACCATGGATCCAAGCAGAGGAGAAACCAAAACCAATTCAAGGGTTCTAAAATATTTTGGATGAAGCATCAAAAACTTGCAACTTCTTTTACATGCACAACATTGTCCTGTAAGTTCATACTTCGTGATATCTATATATACTGTCATTTAGTTCCTGGTTATGATTTTGAACTTCAAAGTGAATGATAAGTTACAGAGTGCCATGTTCGACATGATCATCGATTATTGGATAGGCTGATAGGCAAGAGCCTTTGAGAATCTCTACCATACATTTAAACTGTTATATTTGCTATCGTTTTTTTCATCCATGTATAATTGTGTCTTTACTTTCTGCGAGACAAATATACTGATTTACATAACAAAGCACAAGTTTGCATTTTGACCAGAAGCGATATCAAAATTCCGGAAGAAGGCAGGCATCTACAGTGAGGGGAACTAGGCGAGGAGGATGGCAATGGCGGCCAGTGGCGCTCTACAATTTGCTCTCTATAAGTTGGACTCTATATTGGTGCAAGAACAGCAGCTACTTCGAGGATTCAACACCGGCATCAAAGATATCAGGGACGAGCTCGAGAGCCTAAAAATATTCCTGAGAGGTGCCGATGCCGGAGACGACAAAGATGACATTAAAGCATGGATGAGGCAACTGAGAGACATAGCTTACGACATGGAAGATCTCCTGGAAGAATACATGTTTCACTTCGGCCAACCTCACCGCCACCGGTTCTTGGGATTCCTGACTACATCCATTCGAAGCCTAAGGCACTTGTTCACTCGTCGCAAGATGAGCATCGCAATTCAAGACATCAAAACCCAACTGCGAAACATCTCGGAGAGAAGAAGCATGTACAAGTTCGACTCAGGCTTTAATGCCTCCCAGAAGAGAGTGGATGACAGACATCTCGCAGCTCTTTTCATGGACGAAGCTGAATTGGTGGGTATCAGGAAACCCAAAGAGGAAATTGTCGGGCGGTTAGTGAAAGGAGGATCGAGCTTGACAGTGGTCTCGGTGGTGGGCATGGGCGGCTTAGGCAAGACGACCCTCGTCAGGAAAGTCTACGACGACGAACGGGTAAAAGGATGGTTCAGTTGCCATGCTTGGATCACTGTCACTCCATCATTTACAGTCGACGAGCTTCTCAAGAGCATCATAATTCAGTTCTATGAAGAAAGGCACGAGAAGCTCCCAGCAAGAATTCAAACGATGGAGTACATCCAGCTAATAGACACACTGCGGCAGTTTCTGCAGGACAAGAGGTTCATAGCCGTCCTGGATGATCTGTGGCATACCAAAGCATGGGATTTTCTCAAATATGCTCTCCCTAACAGTGATTGTGGTAGCAGAATAGTAGTGACGACGCGAATCAAGGATATTGGTCTCTCGTGCATCGAGACATGTGGTTCTCTCTATGAACTCCAACCTCTGCCTCCACTAGAAGCATGGTTCCTCTTCTGCAAGAAGGCCTTCCGATCAATCTCCGACGGAGTCTGCCCGCCGGAGCTGCAGGATGTCGCTGAAGATATCGTGAAGGTTTGTGGAGGATTACCCCTGGCAATTGTGACAATAGCTGGTCTCTTGTCTAAAAAAGCTGATGTTTTGGAATGGAGGAAGCTGCGCGATAACCTTCATGCAGAGTTAGCCAACAATCCTAAGCTCGAAATCATCAAACAGATACTGCTGCTGAGCTACAACGATCTGCCGCACTTCCTCAAGTCGTGCATCTTGTACTTCAGCATCTTCCCCAAGGAGCACGCCGTCATGCGTATAACTCTGATCAGACTGTGGATTGCTGAAGGATTCATAGAGAGCGAAAGAGGAGAGACCATGGAGAGGATCGCCGGCGACTACCTCAACGATCTCATCGACCGAAGCATGGTCCAAGTGGCCGAGCGCTATGACTACGGAAGAGTCCGAAGCTGCCGAGTGCACGATCTCATCCACGAGGTCATCGTTCTGAAATCAGAGGAGGAAAACTTCAGCACGCTGATGATCACGAGGGACACAAGGCGCCACGGCAAGATTCGACGCTCGTCTACGCACGCCGCCGGCGAGCGGTTGCTGCAGGGCGACTTATCTCACATGCGTGCCTTGTTCATGTTCGGAGAAAATGTACTTCCCATTTCTTCCGTGGTGAATCTGTTGAGCAGACTGAGATTGCTGAAGATCTTGGATTTGGGTGGTGCACCGATCGAAAGCTTCCCTCTTGAATTCGGAAAGCTGCCACATCTGAGGTACTTGAGCTTCAGAAACACAAGGATCAGCAAACTGTCCAAGTCCTTAGGGCAGCTCAAGAACCTAGAGACCTTGGACCTGAAGGGCACCTATGTCACTGAATTGCCTAAAACCATCTTGAACCTCCAAAAGCTGCGCCATCTTCTTGCTTACCACTACTACACGAGCCACCGTCCACCTTACTACCTGGCAGACGGCGTGAAGTTGCCTCACGGGATAGGCAAGTTCACAGAACTGCAGAAGCTCACCTACTTGGAGATAGATCAAGACAGTAGCATCGTGAAGGAGCTAGGGAATCTGACGCAACTAAAGAGGTTGGGCTTGGTGAAACTGAGAAGAGCTGATGGAGCAAGCCTCTGCAAATCGATCGAGAAGATGGAAAAGCTTCTATCTCTTTCAGTGACATCTATTGGCATGGACGAGTACCTCAATCTGCGATCTCTGACTTCTCCCCCACCTCTCCTCCAGCGACTCTACCTGAGAGGGCCATTGCAGACGTTGCCAAATTGGATTTCCTCGCTGAAGCACCTGGTGAGGATGAGGCTGAGGTGGTCGCGACTGAAGCAGAACTCTTTTGGAGTTCTCGAAGAACTTCCAAGCCTAGTCGAGCTCACGCTCATACATGCATATGATGGTGCCAATTTACGTTGCCAGAAAGGAGGATTTCAGAAGCTCAAGATACTGGATTTGGAGCGATTGAACAACTTGAACTATGTCGTCGTGGATGGATCGATGCCGAACCTGCAAAAGATGTACATCAGATCCTGCGTGCAGTTACAGGAAGTTCCCCAAGGAATTCAGGAACTGGTGCTCCTCAAGGAGATTCATCTGTTTGACATGCCTGAAGCATTCGTGCAGAGATTGGAAAGCGAAGATTATCCACAAGTTAGTCATGTTCCGATTCGAAGATCCTACGATAGCGAAAAGCGCGTTTACAAAGAACTTTAGCAAGCTTTCACAAGATTGTTCCTCTTTCTTAGAGGAGTATGTTTGAATGCTCCAAGTGTTTGGTGGTGATGCTACCTTGTATAGAACAATAAGGTCGTGTGAATTATATTGTATAGAAATTGTATGTGAGATTGTAATGGCTGAATTGGATAGATTGGAGGAAGAACTTGTAGATTTGTATAGAACAATAAGGGCGTCTGGATTGTAGATATGTTTGTTTAGAAATTGTATGTGAGATTGTAATGGATGAATTGGATAGATTGGAGGAAGAACTTGTAGATTTGTACATTTTCAAGCTTGTAATATTCAAAATTTATTAATTAGAAGGACCGAAATGAAATTTTCTTTTAAAAAAATGCAGTACCCAGGATAAAGTTCTTCCACTGGTTGCTACTGATCTCTCCTCCAATTCACATACTCCGCCATGGATCTCTACCAGTTTTCTTCTTTCTGGATCGATGTCGCTTTTGGCATGCTCAAGCCGGTGGCTTCCACGGCGGTGGTCGCCATGGCCGTGGCGCTTTCCTTCTCGCAAAACCTCGATCTCCAGGCCGAGATGATCTACGCCACCGCCAGGTGTTTTCTCCAGCTCTCCCTTGTCGGATTCTTCCTCCACTTTATCTTCTCTCAGAAAGCTGCGGCATGGATTCTGCTTCCCTACTTGTTCATGGTAGGCAAACCCCTTCTCGGGAGAGCACAAAAGCTAGGGCTTTTCTCAAACATCGCTCCTTTCCGACAGGTACTCGTCGCAGGGCACACCGCCGGGCATCGCGCGAGACTGGTTCCCCGAGGCAAGTGGATCGCCGCGGCATCCATCTTGATCGGCACATGGGCGACCATGTCGCTGCCCATCGCCCTAAAAATCGTGCCTTTCTCTCCCCGATACTTCGTCCCCGTTGCCGGGATGATGGTCGGCCACGCCATGGCCGTCACCGGCGTCGCGATGAAGAAGCTCCACGAAGACATCAGGATCGAGAGAAACCTAGTCGAGACCGCGCTGGCGCTCGGCGCGACGCCCCGGCAGGCCACGAATCGGCAAGCTAAGCGGGCGCTGGTGGTCGCCCTGTCGCCGGACCTCGACAGCGTCAAGACTGTCGGACTCATCACGCTGCCGGGGACGATGACGGGCCTCATCATGGCCGGGGCGTCGCCGGTGGAGGCGATCCAGCTGCAGATTGTGGTCACCAACATGCTCGTCGGGGCGTGCGTGATGAGCAGCGCCTTGTCGACCTACTTGTGCTCGCTCGTGTTCTTCACCGGCGCTCACCAACTGAATCACAAAGTATTTGCGGCAGATTAACTGCCTTTCTTCTCGTTCGATCATTCGCAGGGGAGGCGATATTACGGTGCCGAGACGAGAACGATCGGGAAATTTTCAGGTTCATCTAGGGAAAATTCAATTTTTTCACAAACCCCCCTCCCCCTAGTTTCAAAGTTTGGTTTTACGCTTAAAACTTTTCATTTTGTTGTCAAAATAGCTCCTCTATTAGTATTAGTCATGTATATACAATAAGGGAGAGATCGAACAACTGAGTAGCCATTTGTGATGATTTCGACTTTCCTGTGATTTACCTCTTTCTCATTAGTGTCCTGAGATGGATGATAAAGAACTGTTAGTTGAACAGATTCTCAAATTTTACAATGATGATTTCGACTTTGTTTTTTCATCTTTTGATGTTTACCTCCTGTTGATCCACTTGTGTTATTGGCATTGGAAGCGAAAGAGGGGTCATCCTAACAAGCTCTTTCTCTTCCGAATTACATTTTCTATTTTTCTTTACGAAGTAATTTATTTTTAAATAAAAATTAAGTTCTTTTTCTTGTACATTTTGAAAAATAAAAATAAAAAAATATAGGCTCTGGGGCCAATTGCCCCTTCCAAAGTCGGTTATGGGTAATCTCTATTTTATGCAGGTTAGTTTGAAAAAAATTTAGGAAAAAAAAATTATTTCCTCTTCTCCGGTGTCTATCCTCATTTTGACAAAAATTAAAATGATTTTTTTTTTTTTTATCAACTGATTCTATTGGGAATCATAGATAGAATGATTTAATATAGTACAGACGATCGAACATTTTCGATCGATTGAGTACGGATCATATTGATCTTTTGTGAAATCTATCATCGATGATGACAGTCTTCAATGAGTTGATCTAATTTTGTAGATCGTTCTTCGTATGTCAAAAATTAAACATCATCTATGTGGAGTTAGGAGACATCGACGTGACTTTCTTTTACGCTTTCTTCTAATTCCCATTATATAGAAGAATCTTAATGGTGTTTTAATGGAGGGAAGACTAAGGGAGAAAATCAAAAGACATGCCATAACGATGGATTAATGAAGGGAAATCATAAGATAGCATTGTAGTAGAGAAGATAAAGAGGCACACCACTTAACTCATGAGAAGAAAGTTTGGAGATATTTCTTTAATGAAGAACCATATCTGAGAGCTTTTTTGGTTGACCATCTTTTGGCTACCAATTTAATTTAATCGGTGATTTATCAAACAATGCTCATGAAATTTGGAATTGTCTAAAAAATATTCTATACTTTTATATTTACCAAATAGTGTATTTAATTGTCTTTTTACCCTTTACAAATAACGTACTTAATTTTCGAACATAGTTTTGGAAATTCAAATCTCAGCATCACTGTGGTGCTAGAATTTGAATTCTCAACACCACGGTGATGGTGCTGGAATTGCACCCCCACTGTAGTGATGAAAATTTAAATCCCAATACCACAGTGGTGCTGGGATTTGAATTTTCAACATCATAGTGGTGCTGGAATTGCACCACCACTGTAGTGCTAAAAATTCAAATCTCAGCACCATAGTGGTGGTGCTGGGATTGCACCATCACTGTGGTGTTGGGAATTCAAATTCCAGCACCATAGTGGTGCTGAGATTTGAATTTCCAGTACTATATTCGGAAATTAAGTGCGTTATTTCTGAAGGATAAAAAGGAAATTAAGTACGCTATTTGATAAATATGAAAGTATGAGACATTTTTTAGACAATTCTAAATTTCAGAAGCGCTGTTTGATAAATTAACGTAGTTTTTTAATCGTTGAATTAATCCATAGCTACTATCTTATCATCAACAAAAAAAAGTGTCTTATTTTTAAAAAGTAATTAAATTCTACCATTTTCAAAAAGTGGCATTAACTTTTACTATATAAAGTAAATTTTTTTCTCTTTCAATTTATCAAATATATATATATATTGAATTTAATCAAAATCATTTCAATATTGTCGTTATTATAACTTATAACAGTTTTGAATAATTGTTACAATATAAAATAATAAATCATAGCTACCACTAATAATAATCATAGAGTTTTAATTATAAATTGCTATAATAACGTTGAAATAAAAATATTTTCAAGATGAAAAAAATAATATAAGACGTAACGAAAACAAATCGCCCTTTTTATTTTACTTTGGATTTGATAGTAAAAAAGAATAATTCTTTTGTGATATATAATTATATTTTATTTAATAATTTTTATGGTGTCTAGCATTATTGGATTAAGTCATTAATTTTTATAATATATTATTTTAAAAAAAAAAATGTTATTATATTAATTTTTGGGGAAAAAATCAGTTTAGTTTTTTAATTAGAATAATTAAAATCTTATTAAAAATTTATGTAAACAAATTTAAGGATTTTTTTTCTTTCAAAATATCATATAAGATAAATTTTGGATTAATATCATTTATAAAATTTCTTTTAGGTATGAAAGGAGCCCGAAGCAAGGAGACGCGGGTCTTGCTCCTCCCTCTCGCTGCCTCCATCTACCTCGCTTCGCCCGCGTTCATCTTAACCCCTTAAACCCTAACCTACCATGAGAAGGTGGTCGACTGCTATCTTCTACGCCGGCAAGCCTCACGCATCCGTTCTTCCTCTGTCCTCGCCCAGCGAGCTCTTCTCTTCTCTCTATTGTTCTACCTCTGCCGCCGCCTCCGATGTTGCAGTCGCAGATGTATCTGAGACTCCTCTGGAGACGAATCATAGTTCGCGTCTTATCTCCTGCCTCTCTGACATCCTCTCGCGTCGGAACTGGCTCAAAAGCCGGACTTTGCAGCAGTTAGCCCCCTCTGTCACCCCGGCTGTTGTCGCCGAGCTCCTCCGCGGAAGCTTCGTTGATGCTGAATCCGCATTCGCTTTCTTCAATTGGATTGGGAGGCGTCCTGGTTTTATCCACAGCGTAGACTCGTATGCTTCTCTGGTTTTTTTCCTTCTCCGAACGAAGTCTCGTTTCGACATCGAGAAAGTTGTCTTCTTTATGATCAAATCTTGTGGTTCGGCCGAAGAAGTGCGCTCTGCGTTAGAAACCTTCGAGGCTGTCAGACGAGAAGGTGGCGGTGTTGGATTCAATCCTTCAATCCGATGCTATAACGCTCTTTTGTTGTCGCTTTCTAGGTTTGGGATGGTTGAGGACATGAAAGACATTTACCGAAAAATAGAAGAAGATCAAATTTTGCCTGATATTGTTACTTACAATACGATGATTAAATCTTATAGCAAGGAAAAGAATCTGGCTGAAGCGCACCAATTACTTGGTGGTTTACAGAAAGCAGGTTTAGTTCCAGATACATTTACATGGAATTCCTTGATGTTAGGGCACTGCAGACAGAAGAATTTAGGCAGGGCTTGTTGGATTTTTCTGATGATGCCAGAGATGGGTTGCTCTAGGAATGAATTTTCATATACCATTCTCATCCAAGGGCTTTGTCAATCTTGTAGAGTAGGTGAGGCTTTGAGCTTGTTCGGAGGCATGGGACGTGATGCTTACCAACCCAACATCCATACATACACAGTGATGATAGATGGTCTTTGCAAGGCAGGTGAGCTTGAGTCTGCTGAAAAATTGTTCCATGCGATGTTTGATAAAGGTTTAGTTCCTAGCGCTGTGACATACAATGCTCTTCTCGACGGGTACTGTAAGAGAGGGAAGATTGAAGCTGCTTTTTCGGTTTTGGAGCTAATGGAATCAAAGGGATGTAAACCAGATGTTTGGACTTTCTCAGAGATCATTCATTGTCTTTGTATGGAGAACAGGCTTGACGATGCTGAGGCACTTCTGGCTGAGGTTGTTGCAAAGGGAACTGTTGCTAATGTTCTTACTTATAGTGCTCTCATAGACAAGTATTGCAAGTGTGGGAAGACCAATGATGGTTTGAGAGTTATGGAATTCATGGAACTAAATGGTTGTAAGCCGGATGCTTGGATATTTACAATGGTGATAGATGGAATGTGCAAGGAGAGTAGATTAGAAGATGCTGAAAGAATGCTATGTCAGATGCTTGAGAGAGGCTTGGTTCCTAGTGTTGTCACCTACACCGCTTTGATTGATGGACTTTGTAAAAGCGAGAAGTTGGATGAGGCACTCAAAGTGGTGGACAAGATGGAATCAAGTGGGTGTCGACCTAATGTTTGGACTTATAATAGTCTAATTTATGGATTTTGTCAAGTGAGACATGTTCACAAGGCGATGATTTTGTTATCCAAGATGCTTGAGAGTGGGCCACCTCCCAACATGATCACATACACCAACTTAATCAATGGCCAATGCAAGGAAGGCTATATAGACGATGCTTTTAGATTACTTAATGCAATGGAGGCAAAAGGTTTGGCTGCTGATGAGCAGACATATACTATATTGATAGACACCCTCTGCAAACATGGTAGAGTACAAGAAGCTCATTCTCTAATTTCCTCGCTGACTGTTAAATGCATAAGACCAAACAAGATAATGTACACAGCCTTAATAGATGGTCTATGCAAATGGGGAATGATGGATCTTGCTCATTCCGCTCTGGAGAAAATGGTTTCAGATGATTGCTTGCCAGACTACTACACATATAGTGTCTTGATAGATGGATTTTGCAAAGCGAAAAAATTGGAAGGTGCCCTTTCATTGTTAGAGAACATGTTGGATAAAGGTATAGAACCTACGGCTGTGACTTCTACAATTCTAATAGATGAGATGCTCAAAGGAGGGGATTATAATAGAGCCAACATGATGTTGGGTCGAATGTTTACTTCTGGTTCTAAGCCAAATGCTGTCACTTACACTGCATTCATTCGAGCCTATTGCAGCGAAGGGAGAGTACAAGAAGCTGAAAGTATTCTAACAAAGATGAAAAATGAAGGTGTTCTTCCTGATGCGATAGCATATCATACATTGATCAATGGGTTTGGAACTATGGGGTACCTGGATCAGGCATTTTGTACTCTAAAGCAAATGATTGATTCTGCATGTGAACCAGACTATTGGACATACTCAATTCTCCTCAAACATTTTTTATATTGGAAACAGAACAATGTTACCCTTATTAGCAGTATTTTAGGATTGTGGACAGTAGTGGAAGTTGGAAGAGTTTTGGATCTATTGAAAGAGCTAGATAAATATGGTTGCACTCCTGATCTTATTACCTATGGTTCTTTTATTTCAGGGTTCTGCAAAGTTGGCCGGTTGGAAGAAGCATGTGTTCTATTCTCTCATATGGAAAAAGAAGGTTTATCTCCTACTGGAGATATCTACACTTCACTAATTAGTTGTTGCTGCAAATCAAAAATGTACTCAGATGCATTAACTTATATAAACTCAATGGTGGAAGGCGGCCATCTTCCTCAGCTGGAATACTACCAGATTATTCTTTCTGGGCTTTGTGATGAGGAAAAATTTGAGCAGGCAAAATTGCTCTTCACTGATTTACTAGTTAAAGGATATAACAGCGATGAAATTGTATGGAAGGTTCTCATTAAAGGCATATTTGAAAAAGGTTATGTCGAACTATTTAGTGAGATGTTTAACATAATGAAGGAATCGAACTGTTTACCGACTGCTGAGACAAGTGATTTGATAGCAAAGTACACTGCGAAAGAAGTCAATGAGGAAACAAATGTGGTAGAATCGTGACCCTTCTTTGTGGGTGTCTAACATTGTAACTAATGTGTATCGAAGAGGAAGATTATGAAGCATGATCTGTTATTGGAGATTCCCTGCAAACATTCATGAAATGCATATTGATTGATGGTTGCAGTAACCTTATATGGAAACGGGTCAGTATTGTTTTTCTCTTATTTGTTTATGATTCATTTGGTTGGATTTTCATTTTTTAATTCTTATATTGTGTCAATTTCACAACAATATATATTTCCATATCTGCTTCCTTGAATGTTTTTGGATCCATCCATTAATAAGTTTCCTTTAGATTTTTTTCTTTTAGATAGTTGATACATGCACAAAGCCATCGGCCTCTATGAGTAGACTAAGCAACTTTCTAACTGGGTCGACATGCTTTGATATGTCATCATCAACCTATTTGGAATTGGCTACAAGGCTCATATGTTTCCATTGAACGTAAGACTTGCCACTGGCTAACATACATCGTCATATACCTTACTATGAATGTAATGTTGACACAAGAAATATCTATTGTCCCAGAAAGAGCTCTCATTCTGCAGTTGTTCGTCCAGGGATTTCCCCTGTGAGTTCGTTCACAGTCTTCCATCGATTAAGAGATTAAAGTTGCATACGAAATGCTAGTTTGGAATGATTAGAACAGTGTGGTTTTTCTGCTTTTGTTATCTGATAACTTCTTTGAAGTTATCTTCCTGCCTTCCATAAATTGTTCATTATTAAGCTCCATGATGTGCTTCATTGACCCTTCAGCCTGTCGAATGCGACCTTAACAAAGTGTTTTTCGTGAAAACAGATCCTTGGAAGGCGTACAAGTTGTGCGCATCCACTGGGGAACACAAGTATAACCAGATCATATCACACGGACTCAGGTTTGTTCCATTTAATGCTTTAAATCACTCCAGTTATTGCTCCAAAAATGTTTAAATTGTGCTTTCGCATGATAATTTTTAGTCATTCTCAATTTTCTTTAAAAAAATTTCCTTTTTCTTTTTTTCTGCATTTGAAGATCAATAGATACTCCGTTTTTTCCTTTCGCAGAACAATGAGAAAGCTGGAATCCTTTTTCTCTGCAACTCAAATGTTAGTTCGCTATTCGTTGTTGTTTTGGCATTCCCGGTTGTCCGCTGGTGGTTTTCTAATTATGAATGGGCTTTCTGGTGCCACACTTGCAAGGTAAGAATACATCGATTGAATTTGTATAACCTCGTCATGGTGGAGAAATGGTGAACTCTGAGATATTGATTCCGCTCGATTCTCATCTCTGTATCTGATTTGCCCGATATAGTCGTATCGTAACCCTACCAATGCAGTAGCTGTCGTATCATACAAATGTTGGTATTCTTCTTCTTATTATTTTTGATTGATATCAGGTATTCGAACTTTCGATCCGATTAATTCCTGAGAGAGACCGGCTCTGTCCCATGGATTTTCGAGATGCATCGCTAATAGCTGAGTCCGATAAAGTCGGAATCAAATGGTTTTCATCGGTCATTAAGAATAAATCAGAAAATTACTCGTAATTTTTTTACGATCCAGTTTGAATTTACTGTCGTATTATTTATGAACGATAGCTCAATATCGAAATCGTACTGGATTATATCTTTATTTGTGTAATTTATCAAAACACTCTCCTTGTGTTCTAGATTTATTAATATATGCCCCCTTTTTTGTTTCATGTTATTCTTTTAAACATCCATGGGCAATAAGTCTGTTAAAATAAAAAAATACCTCTGATTTTTTTTTAAAAAAATTGAATTTGTTTAATATTTAATTTTCTGGGTTGATTTAAACTTGCCGAAAATAAACAGAGCAACGGGTGTTCGACCCGTTTTAACGCTGCTAATGTTGAGCCTTCGTTTAACAATTATGAAAATTCAACCTCCCTTTTGCAAAGATCAGACCAAAAAGACAAACACAGACAGCTTTTAAAAAGCAACCGCCGCCACTATGGCGGCCGCAACTCCGGCGAAGGATGCTGCGGCAGGAGGGCTCGCCCAGCTGTGATCCTCGTCGCTCGCTTCTCCTGTGGGGCCTGGTGCGGATGCCGGCGAGGCACCATCTGGGGTAGCAGCTGGTGCGTCCTCATCCTCTGTCGGTGCGGCGGCGGAGAGGGAAGCATCAGGTGAATCCGCCACCACCGCTGACGGGGAAGAAGCAGGAGACTTGCCTGGCGCGGAAGCAGCTGGTGAATTTGCCGGGGTGAGAGTCTTCGCCGCAGCCGGAGCCTTGGAAGGGGTCGCAACTGCAGCCGTAGTCGAGGCCTTTGGCGCCTGCGAGGGAGCCTCGGCCATTCCAGATCCGACGGTGGCTAGGAGGAGGATGACGAGAGCGACGGTGCGATACATGTTATCCGGTGGGGTGGCGGGCGGAGAATTATTGGGAGAATTATTGGTAGGGAGGAGGAGGATGGGCTCCGTTAACTGGAATGAAAGGGAACGGTGTGTTGGTTGGATCAACTTATAGGAGGCTATGGGAGAACAACCACCGCTGGCGGAGGGGGCGGCGGTGGTGGAGAGACCAGGAGAGGCCGAGGTTAACGGTTAGGCCGGTAATGTGGCAGTTGGGATCACCGGCGACCCGCGCGTCGCGGCGTGAGTCGGATTTTGACTTTTGGTAGTTTGTCACGGATTTTAACTTAATTCGGGGTTTAAGTGAAAAAACGGTTTTATTTCATAAAATGGAGGACTTCCTAGTAATTTTGCCTGTTTACTACTTCGCCAGTCATTTCTCACAAGCCCGATCGTCGCAAATGCTGGCGAAGCGAGGGCTTCTCCTCCCTTGCGCTCTTCGCCGCCTCCTCGCTTCTACTCTCCTCTCCTCGCGCTTGCATTCTTCCTGTGCCAGGCCACCCCCTTCTCTTCCTTCCGTAAAACCCCCGGTGTCCAAGAAGATCCCGTTCACTTGCTCCGCCCATGGCAAAACCTGGGAAGATCCGTACCGTTGGATGTCGGACACCAGTGACCCGGATCTCGTGGAGTACCTCGGCAGGGAGAACGCCTACGCCGAGGCCTTCATGGCCGACGCCACCGGACTCCGTCAGAGATTGGTCGGGGAGATGAGGTCCAGGATGCCGGCCAAGGTTTCGACCCCGCCAGAATGCTGGGGGCCCTGGTATGTTCCAAACAACCTATAAATCCTTAATTTGTACTGCTTGAATGCGTGATCATTGGAAAACTATGCTTTGTTCAGAAACATGGCAAAAAGATTTGATTTTTAGTTGAGTTTCCATGACTCTAGATTAAATCTATTGAATGAACCCTGGGAACCCTTTATTTGTACTTCTTAAGTGCCGAATCTTCATAAACCTTATTTTGTTCAGAGAAAATGGCAAAAATGTTTGTTTTTTTAGCAGAGTCTACGTGACTCAAAATGCAATTTTATTGGTTGAGATGCAGCCGATATATATAGACAATGAAGTTCATTTTTTTCTGAATAAACAATTGTGAGAACAACTTGTCAATCTGCCTTATCTTCTCTTGCTGACTCTTTGTTAAGATCTTTTTATTATTTGTGAATTGGTTGGAATAAAAATGAATCTTACCCTGCCATGACATCTACCGTGGGATGATATTAAGGCCAGTGGTAGTGTAATAGAGCCAGTGAAAATCATCAGATTTGTTGAATAGGAGCTCATTATGAAGAGATGTTTATATTGTATTCAATGTGTTCAATCTAAATTTATATTAATCATACTCCTTTGTTGCTACTTTAATTGAAGATAATTGTCTTGGGTTAGGTCATACTATCAATATATTCCAGAAGGAAAGGAGTATCCAGTCCTGTGCCGGAGGCTACGGCGTCCTGACAGCTTTGCCAAAGCCATTCTAAGTTATATGAGATCTTACAGAGAGGAAATATTGCTCGACTGGAATGAAATTGCTGAACAATATGGCATGTGTGCATAAAATGCTGTAGCTTTCCTTTTCTCATTGTTTTAAAGTTTTTTACGATTTCATACAATGCTGAAGATGAACCAATTTCATGTGCTTCTGTGGTGCTCTTACCAGACTGTTCTTATGTTTGATTTTCGTTCTGATTGTTGCATATGAGTCATTTCAAAGCTTCTTGTCTCTGTGCATGGTATTCTTGGTTAAGGACTAATTTCTTTATAATTTATCCTAACCATTTTCTTCTTATTACTTATTTTTATTGGTGTTTTCCTACTTTCTAATATTTTATAAAGGACCGTATTTTTCTGTTCTACAATGACAGGATAAATCTTGTTATGCATGAAACTTCTATTAGAACTGTTGGCAAGCTACTTTTGTAAATTAAGCATAAGCAAATCACTATCAATGCAGATAACCTTTTTGCTCCCTTGAATTTTTCTAGTTTGTCCATTTTTTCTCTCTTTCCTGTCATCCTATTTGCTGCACCTAGTTCTTATTTCTATACATTCATTGAGTTAACCAATATATATATATATATATATATATATTTGCACTTTGCAGGTTATGTTCACATAGGTGCTTGTCGCATTTCTCCAGATCACAAACTCCTTGCATACACATTGGATATTTCAGGCAATGAATCGTTTGCACTTCAAGTTAAGGATCTTGAGTCTGGGCATGTTATCCCAAGTTCGAAAGTGGAGGGAGTCGTTAGCCTTGCATGGGCTGGAGACAGTAGATGTTTACTATATACTGTTTGTGATGAAACTCAACGACCATATAGGTAATTCGCTCTTCTTGGAAATTGTCATTATCATCATCAAATTTAGTTTGTCCTCTATTTGGGGCTATGAACCTTGTCCCTTCATTAAGCTCTATGTAAGGCTTTATCACTACTAATATTCAGATTAATTGAATCACTTCTCTTGGAATTTTTCATCGAAGACTAAAATGGCTTTCGTTATGTTATTTTTCTTCCTGTTGTACTTACCAATGTTGGCAGGGTGTTCTCCATGCAGCTGGGCTCAGATTTGGCAGATAAAGTGCTTTTTACAGAAAATGATAGGAGTTGCTGTGTAGATATTACAAGCACAAAAGATGGCAACTTTATCACCATAAATTCTAACTCAAGGACATCATCCGAGGAAGGTCACTTATCCATGTGTCTATGCTATTGAGAGAGTCAATCATTTATATTTTGATTTTATGTCTGTTATGCATTTTCTGAAAATTATTAAATTACAGGTCTATGTTATCAACACCAAGCGAGTCAATGATGGGCTATGGCTAGTGAGGAAACGTGTTAGTGGTGTTCAGTACTTTTTGGAACACCATTATGGTTTCTTCTACATTCTTACTAATGCTCCCTTAGAAGACAGTAATTCAACTGTTGATGGTTATTATTTAACCAGATGCATAGCAGAAAAGTCATCACTAGCAGAATGGCAGGTATTTCTTATGATAATGATGGACATATTGAAAAGTCATGTGTACAATTTTTCTTCTTTTGGTTTAATGATATTTCTATAGGTAGAATAATTTCCAAACTTGCGAATTTGATTGATTGATGGATCATCTGTTATCCTAAAAAGTATGAGCATATTCTTATTGTATAAAAAAGTTCATTTAGGAACATCACTATTTCTTGGTCTAGGTGCTTATTGTTAAGTTAATAATTTCTCCAAAATTGCTAGGAATATATGCTTTTAAGCTTATTATACAAAGAATCCAGATGTTCATTTCTTTGTATTTGCTTGACTTTTGTCTCTAGGTTATTGTTCTCCCTGGACAAGATATCATCTTTCAGGATTTGGATATTTTCCAAGAGCATCTGGTTCTCTCTATCCAACAAAAGGGGCTTCCCATATTTTGCTCCTTAAATATTCCTATCAATTTGGATCTGGAGGTACATCTTTAGTAATATCCTGTCCTTGTAGTCTATGAGTCAGCTTATTTCTTCAAATCTCAATGTTTGTTAATCTATCTATTTGAAATTAATGTACAGCAATTATATATTTTTTCCTATTATGATTTATAAGTTACGAGTTAAGGTAGCTCTGTTTCTGTATATTTTTGACTTCAATACTCTCAAAATGCTTTACTAGTGTGGTTCTTTCTACTTAGTTATGAATGTGAACTTCTTAACACTTTTTTATTTCTCCATTGAATATTATCAGCCAACAACTGTTTTCATTTATATGGAAAATCAACAGAGGCAGACAATGGCCACGGAATGATAGAATGGAATCGTGTCCCTAAGAAAACTTTTGAAAGTTTTAATAATCTTGTAGATTTTGTCGAGTATTGTTTTTTTTTTCCTTGTCAGATAATTGATCCTTTTTTTGCAGCAACATGTGGAACTCAAGGATCTGAATCCATGGTTTTTCCCTGTGCCTTCATGTCTTAGCAGCATATCACCAGGATCCAACCATGATTTCTCATCTTCCATTTATCGGCTTGTGATTTCATCACTAGTGGTAAAATTATCTACTTGGCTAGCTTTTATCTTCACCAACTCTTGCTACAGTAACAATTTTGAATGTCTCAACATTTAAATTGTATTTTTTTGCTAGTACCCAATCTACTCAACATGGCCCTTATCAAACAACATAAATTTATCACGTGTGCTAGTTTCCTAGCAACTCTAATTGAGCTTACAGTGGTCTTGTAAAATGTTGTGTATAAGAAGAATGTGAACTTTTGTGTTGTGTTTACTTCAAGGAGATTAAGTAGGATTAAAAAGTAAGTGATTTTAATTTGTGGACAAGAAAAGAAAGAAAATGAGTAACTATTTTCCTCACTGATGTTTACTTGGAGGTAGTTTTCAGGGTAGTTAAAAATTGAGCATCTGTGGAAGTTTACAAGTCAATATTGCATTTGCATCCATTTTCACCAGATTTGATTGGAAATTAAATTAATGAAGTTGGATCCAAACGTCCTTCAGTACCAGAACATCCATTTCCTTCCAAGTAAATGAAGGAAGTAGTTTCCAATTCTTATATTTCCTTTCCCCTTTCATTTAGCTCTGACTAGTTGCCTCATTGATCTCTTGCTTACTGGAGTAAGAAAAATTGACTCCAAGAACTCGAGATTGTGGTTTTGCAATGAACATCCATGGTGCTGCAAGATTTTCTACCTAATCTGTTATCTCTATGTTCCGTTGTTAAGTGTAGAAGTTTAAACTTCCTGTTTCTTCATTTAACTAATGCAGATGCCAGATGTTGTAGTTGACTATGATATGAAGAAACAAGATTTTACTGTTCTTCATCAAGAAGAAGTAGTTGGTTTGAATGGCCAGGTTAAATCAAGTTCCTCTGACACGACTGTATTTCCAAATTTTAGTGTCACTGAATCTCAGAAAGATCTGTATTCTGATAAGGGAAAGTGGAAGCGGTGGACTGGTCTTTCTGAAGAATATTTGTGCGAAAGAATAGAAGTTGTCTCACATGACGGCTTCATGGTACCCCTGACTATTTTATGTGCACAGAAAACAAAACATACTTGTGGATCACCATGTCTCCTGCATGGATATGGAGCTTATGGTGAGGTGTTGGATAAAAGCTGGTGTTCCGACCATGTTAGTCTGCTATTGCGTGGCTGGATTCTTGCATATGCAGATGTGAGGTAGTGTTTGGTTTCGATTCTCAAAACTATCTTTTTTTTTTTTGTAATTATCAATGGTATGCTTGCTGCATTGATGCTCTTCTTGACCATTTGGTAACCACCGTCTATTTATTCCGATACCAAGGTTAGTGCATACTTTGTTTTGTCCAGAGATATATGAGAATCAAGTTTAAAGTATTACCCAATTTCACCAACTATTGGAGTTGTACTCTTTTCTCTTTTTTTTTTTTCATTTATAATTTTTCCTTATTTTTGGTTATCTAAACATCTATGAATTGAAAACAATGAAGTTGATAATTCAACTGATTTAGATATATATTTTGAAAAGTTAAAAGTATCAATTCAGTGCCATAATTTCTCAATCTTAAAGTACCAGTGTGTGAAAAGGGCCAAAGAGTATTTTTATTTCTATTTGCAAGCTGGGTTTTAATTTTTCTTTCAGTACATTGAATTTTTTTATTAGTTATTCAACACAATTTTTGGGCACTATAGTAGTTGCCATTTTCATTCTTATAGGGGTGGAGGTGAAGATTCATCTCATCAATCTGGAACTCGAGCATTGAAGATGAACTCAATTTATGATTTTGTAGCATGTGGAAGGTACCTCGTGGATAAGGGCTTTGTTCATAAGAATAGACTTGCTGCTATTGGCTGCAGTGCAGGCGGCCTACTAGTTGGTGCAGCTATTAATATGCATCACAATCTATTTTCAGCTGCCATTTTGAAGGTAATACTTGTTTTTGTTCAAGTTCATGATCTCATTTCCTTATAATAATATTGACAATTAGTATGTTATTCTGCGATTGCTTTGGTTTCTTTATGCATGTTATTTGTCGATCATTAGCTGAAACAATAGGAAATAGGTATATATTATAGAAAGATGGAAAACATCGGCCTCCTAATAAAATGAAAAAAAAAAATCATCTTCAGTTTACTTTCTTTATGTAAATCATATTACTGAAACATGGGTTTCACATTAGTATATTTTTCCTTCAAATAAGTCTGCTCGTTAAAGTAAAGCTTAATAAACATTTCAGAGTGGTGGTAAAAGAAAGAGGTTTTACTTTATTACTTGAATGATATTTTGAGGATGAACACCATGGCATGGTTGTAAAAGGCCTCCTCTTTGCATTAGCCACCCCTTAAAGTGGATTTTGAAGGAAACAACATATCGATCACATATAGCATATGGATTCTATGTATGCTGTTAAAAAAGTGCATTTAAATTAATTTAAACTGAATCAAATTGACTTAAAGTTCTAAGCTATCTTTTTTTTTAGCTTGTAACTTGCAAGTGTAGTTTAAATAGTTTTTTTCTTTCGTGTTATAAATACTGCAAACAACCTCGCATACTTCGTACGCACTTGCAGTGTGCCAGCTGTGTATCGTTTGTGTATATTTTACTTCAAACCTTAAGAAACACTCAGCTGTATATTTTTATTCTCTGTTTGGAGTTAAGAAGACATGTAGAATTTATTTCTTTTAGCTGGAAGGTGATGCAATTTGGCTTGCAAAGATTCATCTTCATTTTTTTTTAAAAACTTTTGTGCCTTGAATCAGGTCCCTTTTCTTGATATTTGCAACACGTTGATGAATCCTAGTTTGCCTCTCACAATCTTGGACTACGATGAGTTCGGCGATCCTAGAAACCTGTCCGACTTCGAGATAATTAACCATTATTCTCCATACGACAACATTACGCCGGGCTGTTATCCTCCGGTTCTCGTCACAGCATCCTTTCATGACTCGAGGTAAGAGTACCAATTGGTTCTATTTGTTTGCAAGCAAATTCTTATCAGTTGTACTCGAATTGACGAAATGATGATCACTAGTTGTTTTACTTTCTGATGCAAGGCGAAAACTTCAGAGTATAGTTTTGGTTGCAACTTGCAGTTTCAAGATGTCTTTTAGTTTGTTGTTTCTTCTTCAAAAACGTATCGTAAGGGGTCATGCTTTATTCTGCAGGGTAGGAGTCTGGGAAGCTGCTAAATGGGTGGCAAGAGTGAGGGAGAAGACATGTTCGACCTGTTCGCGATCGGTGATTCTAAAAACAAACATGAACGGCGGGCATTTTGGCGAAGGCGGCCGATACATACATTGCGGCGATACCGCCTTTGAATATGCATTTCTGATTAAAGCTTTTGGAATGCTGGAGGACGACAAGTAGATCCTACACTTTCAGTTTTTGAATGTGATCCAAAGGTGATATTCAAGATATGGGTTAGGAGTGAAGACCGAAGTTGGCCTTTGTACTAGGACTTGGGATTGCATGGAATTTTTAGGTGCATTTGGTTCAAGTTATCATACAAATGTGACTTAGACTTATATTGTTTGATTCAATTCTAAGTAATACAATAAAAATTTATTTATTTGTAGAGTTTAGTTTATTATATAATTTAATATTTTACTATATTATCTTTGATTTAACTTTAAGCTTCTGGTTATTCTAAAAGATGGTGGTATTGATATCGATATCGACGGTGGCAATTGGCCATCGTCGACGATGATCGAACGACAACAGAGGCGATAGCAGGCGGTGGCGATTATCAACAATCGACGAGTGGTGGCCAATGATCGACAATTGATAGGCGATGAGCGGCGATCGACGATCGGTGACTAGTAGCTGACGGCGCTAGACGATGTCGGTTGATAATCGACGATGTCAGTCGATGATCGACAATGTCGCTCGACGACTGACAGTCGATGGTGGCGACTGGTGGTCGATGGTCAACGGTTGGCGACTGATGGGCGGTGAGGGTGGCAATTGACGATTGACGATGATCGATGGTGATCGGCGATGACGACTGCAGTGATCGACGACGATGATGGTGATCTGCAACGACTATGACTGTGATCGGGGACCAACGGTTGCGGCGGTCGACGGTGACTGCAATGAGCGATTGACTAAAGTTTTGATTATATTAGGACGAAATTGAGATTTGATAAAATTTGAGAGATAATTTTGAAAAAAAAATATTTATTAACTTCGAAATCAAGAAAAACTTTATTCTCTTTCAGATAATGTGATTTCAAATTACATGTCTCATTTGTTGATGTGACGGATATGCTTCATTACTTGAGAATCACTGATCCCTTGAACCGAACAAGGTCATTATGTATAACTTTATATGGATAACCAAAGTTATAAATCTTCGACCAAACACACCCTTAGTTAATTTTTTAAAAAATTATTATATTTTAATAATTGTGCTCTAGATCGAATCTGGCTGCTGGGCCAGTTGGGCATAATGGGCTTTGGATAAGGCTGTTCTATAAGTCGAACCGGCCCACTGTGAAACTACACCTTCTGATATTATTATATTATCCACTCCGCGCACAACAAGAGGCGAAGAAGAAGAGACGCAGACGCATCCATGGCGGCTGCTTCTTCTCCTCCTCCACTCCTCGTCTCCTCTCCTCTCAACCCCCCCTTGCCCCTCCTCGTCCTCCACCGCCTCCCCCCGAACCTCCGACGCCGACCTCGCCGCCTCGCCTCCTTCTCCGTCCGCGCCACTAACAACGGGGGCAACGACGGCGCCGCCCTCCCGGACCGCCTCCTCGCCGCCGCTTGCTACTTCTACCCCTTCCTCGACGGTGTCCAGTACGGCCGCTTCGTCCTCACCCAGTTCCCGGCGTTCCAGGTCGCCCTCCAGCCCCTCGTCCCGGCCATCCGCCTCTTCCGCTCCTCCCCCCTCACGCCCTTCCTCCTCTTCCTCACCCTCTACTTCGCCGTCGTCCGCAACCCTTCCGGGTTCAGCCGCTACGTCCGGTTCAACACGATGCAGGCGATCGTTCTCGACGTGCTCCTCATCTTCCCCGACCTCCTGGAGCGCTCCTTCAGTCCTAGCGGCGGGATCGGGATGGATCTGCTCCAGACCCTCGACAGCACCGTCTTCCTCTTCCTCCTCGTCTCGCTCGTCTATGGATCGACTACTTGCCTTTTGGGGCAGGTGCCGCGGCTGCCGCTCGTCGCCGAGGCCGCCGAGAGGCAGGTCATGTGACGCGATGCAATGGGAGTTTTATTCGATATCTCTCGTTTCTTGTCATCCCCTTTTTTGTTGGAAAATTTGAACTCTATGCTCATTTTGCCATTTCCTTCTTGGTGCTCCCTGCGATTGTTGCTACGAAGTGAATTCTTATACATTCGCTGTTTGTTTGATCTTCATACCAATCCATTCCATCCCAACATAGATTTCGCAGTTGACAACAAGGGGCGGAACGAGCAGAACATGAGGGCAAAGAACAGCCGCACAGCATAGTGCACTTTGCCTCACACTGTACCACTTCACCTGCCTCCTCGCACCGCCCATCTACTGCATTGTTTCTCCACGCACCGTGTCGTCCACGTCTTCTTCATCGGCTCTAGATCAAAGTCGCCAACTTTCTTATGTCTCCTTCTGCACAATTCCATCGCTCCTATTTGATTCTGTATCTTGCAACTTCAAATAGTCTGCTATCTTCACATATATCGAATCTCGCCGAGATTGAACCGCCGTTTCGGTTCCATGTTCTTCTGTCTGTAAAGTTACATTTACACTGTGTTTATTTTGCAAATCGCTTCAAATCTCTACATTGCACATCTCTTTCAAGGATTCGATCGTAGGGTATTCATCGATGGCGTATACGGTATACACAGCCACTAGAAGAACATGTCGCTCTACTACTTCAACATTTCCAATTCCTGCAGAGAAGCAAGCCAGGATACACCTGAAGAAGAAAATTCTCAGCCGAGGCAATCAAGAGCTCCTCGTGTGTAGAGAATATCATACTTTTTGGGGGGAAAAAATGACTACTGGCATGATCCATAGAAACTGAATGTACTAAATGGTTCGATACATTCGACACAGAGGTGCATTTGATTCCCTGGACTATTATTTATTCAAGTCTGTCAAAATAATACGTTGCTATTTCTTCATTGTCAAATTCAAAAGCCTTGATTGTTCATCATTATCTTGGATTATTACTCGTCGGTAGCAAAGAGTAAATCGATCAGGCAGGATGATGGGCTAACCTAAGTCTATTTCACTGGAAACAAAGTTGTTGCTTCTTGCTATGGGAATGCAGTTTATGAAACAATGTACACATATATTTCAGATGTCTCAGAGATGTCCAAGGTATGTTGGAATATGTTGTGTGCTACCCTAACATGTCGAGCTTGGCTTTAACAATTTTAGAAGTAATACAGAGCCAAACAAATTTACTAATCTTGAACATCTCTGAGGCACATTGTGCAATTGTCGTGTTATGTCTAATTTTGTTAACAATCTACATTGTGATGCATGTACAATCAATACAGTACTTTCAAGGCACTTTGAAATGTCTGAAGCATTTCAGATGCCCTTTTTTTGGGCAAGGATTTACATGTCTTGTGTTCAAGAGCTTAATAATTAAGGGTTTTTGAAACACAGGAAAAGAACTGTCCTAACTGAGCATAACACTGAGACTCAATTGTGTAAGATTCTAGACTGTGAAACAAGCAGTTATAAAATTAGCAGAACAAACACCAGTCGACTAACTTTGATAGACAGATGTAACATCTGTCCTTGTTTTTGCTTCAATTGACAAACAGGATTCATTGTAGTGCAGTTATCATAAGTAGTCTTGATATATCTCTTCAAATTGTATAATGCAGTTATCAGAAGCTTACTTTTATGTCTGTTTATGTGACCCAAAATGAGAATTATTGATATGCTCATTTTGCACAGGCTCTGTAATTTAGTAATCCACTACTTTGTGATTGATAATTCATGCACAGTCCATCATCCATGTCAAGAAAAATTTAATGTCGGCGAACCAAAATCATGGAGAAAGCAGAGAAACATGCTTGGCAAACCTGGGCAGAGGGCCAATGTCATCAGCCTTCACAAACAATCATTTGAAGCATTTAGGAAGCAACAAAAATATGAACCATGCAGAACAAGGCCGGCCATTGGTAATTCAAGAGGAGATAGTGCAACGTATTGCAAAATTTCTACGTTTCAACTAAAAGGAGAACAACAACGACATGCAATTTTTTTTAGAATAAGATGTGAATTCAAAGAAGTTTAACAAGTCATCGAGGAAGCGCTTTAAAATGGTTTCAATGATCGGAGGAACTTTGCTAACAGACGGTGAACTTACAGTCAATTCTTCATGACAGAGAACCTGTAAATGCATCGAGCAAGATACGATTTTGTTGCCCTAGTTGGGAAAGAAACGCTGGCGTATCTCAAGATTCAGAACTGCTTCCGAGAGGGCAGGAGAAGATCTCCTGGACAGGGGAGAACTCGACGAGCCCGATGTCCATTGCGTAGCCGGAGACAGGCAGCTTGAGGTCCCGAAGGACGCAGAATGCGTCGGCGGTGCGTTGACGCGGCACATCCTGGGCGACGGAGCAATATGGGACCCAGGAATCAGGGCGGAACTCTTCGGGCAGCTCGACCCCTTCCTTGCGGAGCGCGTCGCACACCTGGGAGTGGAGGTTGAGCAAGTCGGCGGAGGGGGTAGGGGCGAGGAAGAGCACGCCTCCGCCTTCTCCGGCGTCGGAGGGGGAGGAAGGGAAGGCGCCGACAGAAGAAAGTGAGAGGGGGAGCGGGTCAAGGCGGGTGGCGACGGCGCGGAGGGGGGCCTGGAGGCGGAGGGGATCAAGGGAGGGGAGGGAAAGGAGGGTGAGGTGTGGGCGGGCGGAGATCTCGATGAGTTTGGTGCTGATCTGGCGGCGGGCGAGGACGTTCCAGGCCTTGAGCACCTGGTTCTCCAACGCCGGATCGAAGTACAACTCCACCGCGTAACCCTTCTGCTGCTGCCCTATCACTGCCTCCGCCGCATCGGCCGCCGCCGCCTCCGATTCGCCCTGTCCCTGAGCCATCGGGTCGAGCTCTGAAGATCTCCTCACTTCATCGCCCCGCTTCTTCCCGTTTCTTACTGCCGACCCAAAAAGGTAAATAAATGCAATTTGCTCCTTTGCAAGATACAAAATTTCCATTCAACTCCTCTACTTTCTTCAAATATTAAAATTTTCCTCCCTTTAACATGCATTCTTTGGATCTTTACGCACGCTGTCACAGTGAACCCTGCATGATACCTTTCGGTCGCAGCCGTGGAACTCTCTTAGGGGCCTATGGCGTCTAATCAAAGCAAGGTATTCAAGAAAGGTGGGCGATAAAAAATGCGCAGATCACTTGGATCGTCCCTCTGCTCACGTGGCAGTTCGTTTCACTCCCGAATAGGCCACACGGGTTGTGGGACCCAAATGATACAGACTAGTGACGCCGGATCGACCGTAGATACCCGAAACGGACGGTGGATTTGTTCCGCCAGCGAGAACTGCTCGCGTTCGCCGACGGTCCAGATCGCTTATGGCGCGACTTGGTCCCAACGCTATCGTTGATCTGTGGGTACGCGAATCTTGAAGCAATGGCCGGTGGTTATAAAAGACGGGGACGAGGAAAGCCGCGACGGGAAAGCATTGCGACCGCTGGCTTCTGACGTCTCCGCCTTTCTCTCTCCGGTCACCTTTTGATTTCCTCGCGCGGCCTCCGATTGCCTGAAAGCTGCCGGATCCGATCGTCTCGTCGGCCGTGATCCTCTTTGGGATTGAGATTTTGGATTTGCAAGCTGGATCTTCGACTTTTTTTTATTTGGATTTCTTATCCGCGACGCTTCTTTTGCGAGTTAGTGGAGTTGAGCGAGGAAAGGGATTATCTTTCCAACAATTCCACGAGAGATTTCTTTATTGTACTGTTCGGTACGTCGTGGATTCAAAGGTATGTTTGTTCTAACTTGTATTTTCTTTTGATGATGCACGTACAAGTATATGTATTAATTAGTGATGATATTAGAGGGATGCCGAATGAGAATCTGATTCTTTTTGCTAATTTTTCGTTTACCAATCATTTGACTGTGTTAAGGCTAGAATGAGTTTGATCTGATCGGGAAAAGCTGCTTCCTTGGCTAGTGGGTTCAATGTTTTTTAATTTTTTCGGCAGATTTGGAAAGGGATATTCTTTTCTCATCCACTTTTCGTGTCAAGATCGTTCTGAGAGCCAGTTTAGTGGCGTGATTCTTCCAAATCCCTTTTCCTAGCACAGAATGGCTCTGGCTTTTACACGTTTCTCTTTCTGGATTTGGGGTGGGAAAGATCAGGAATCCCCCAATTCACCACCGAACTCTTCTGATTTACCTTTGGGATTCAAGGAACTTGATTGTTTGAGGTTTCTGCCAGTCAATGGACCTGCAAGGTCAAACTCGAGAAGGATCAAGAAAAAGTGGCAAAGCCGTGAAGAACGGCGGATTGACAAGGAGTATGATATTGTTCTTGTCCCATCAGATGGTGGATGTGTGTCAGGGTCGGAGTCTGATGATTCTGATTGGTCAATTGGGTGGTTGGAGCCGCATGACCCTGGGTTTGAGAATGATACCCAAACGGAGAACAGCTTTGCGGTCTTGGTACGATGCTACGGGCATGGTCAGTCCAAGCAGGCAAAGAACTCCAGATCTGGTTTCCTGGGAGCAACTGATCTTATTGAGAATAATATTTCTGGTAAGAAAAAGTATTTCTCTCTTCTTTCACATATATTACCTTTTTTCTGGACGATGATTATACTTAGATTGGTCATCGTTTGATTTCATTCCCTTGATTGTGTTCATATTTACTCTTTGATACAGTTGAACTAATAATTTCTCATTTTCTATTGTTATATCAAACTCTACATAATTGTGCACAATAAGAAGTTATGCATCATTTTTTTAGATTTAAAGTGTTAATATGTGCAATTGTGGTTCTATTCTACAAAATATTCTTTTGTCTATGTTTCACTTTTGTTGACTTAATTGATTAATGTTCAGTTCCATTTGGATGATTCCATTAACTCTAGGGTCTATAAGGAAGGTTTCTCCTGATTGTAGGCTTCTAGCTGGTTAATCTACTATCTTGTTTGCCACAATCTCCAATTTTTGTTTGCCATTCTTTGTAAAAGATGGCATGGTGAGCTGAAGTTAATGACATGTTCATATTTTTCTTGGAGATTGTTTATGTCATTTCAGTAAACATGTCTGTGAATTCTCACTCTTGTTGTGCCGTCTAAATGTCTCAAGGGTATGTCTCAGCCATATAAATGCTTTTGGTTGGCTATTGGTTATTTTGATCGACAAGCCAATGGTAAGTAACTGATTCTTAGCTCAACTTATTGGATTTGTGCGAGCTCATTATGTATCACTCCTGTGTAGTCTAAATGTCTAAATTTTATGGTTCTATCGCATGAATGCTTTTGGCTATTTGTTATTCTGCTTGATGTCTAGCCCGATAGAAATGAATTCTGATTCCTGGTTGAACTGGCTGGTCCAGTTTGGTTTTAAGGACGCTAGTTTAATATTAAGGATCACACTAGTAAATTAAAATTTATTTTCCATGACATTTTGTTCATTCTCTTTCCTTTTGTGATGCATACAATGACACGAAGTGATCTCTCAAGGTGATTTTCTGAACTTTAAAGTAGCTAAAAGTAGTATTCACTCGCTCGTGCTTTTACCGGTGCAGATGGCAACAAGCATATGGAAGAATGGCTTTCTTCTCTTTGAAGGCACCTGACTTTGTAAATACTAGTTATTGCTTGGTCTTGTGAGGCCTGAATAAAGAGCATGAACTCAGAAAAACTGGGGAAAAAGAACAAAAACAAAAACGAAATTTCAGTGTGCAAGAAGTAGAATCCTGAAGCAATGGGTTTCCTTGGTGCATAAATTTCCTGCTGAAGTACATTTGCTCGATGATGATGTTTTGGAAGGAAATTGTTTCTCACCCCGTGAAGACGATCAGAGAAGTTGATTCAACCAAACAGCTTCAACCTTTTGAAGGTACAAATCATTTTGCATTGTGATAGTTGAAGCTTGGAATTGTTCGGCCACACAAAGCTTTGCAACCTTGTGAAGGTTGAGATGATTTTGCAAGGGGGTTGGTGAAGCTAGGAATTGTTTCATTCTTTTATCCCCTTATTTCATGCATCCAGTTGGGGATTTTGACCATTGCGAAATGTACATTAGCTTGTAATTATAACTTAAATACCTATCTGAATATATCCTTTGCAAATTTTGTTGTAAATAGTATATATGCTATAGGAAGGCCAAGCTCTCACTCTATAAGATTGAATTTCTTATTGCTAAAAGGTTTATTTTATTGTTGAATTTGTTTGTTTATTACTCGAACTTTTTTTCTTCATAATTCCTAGCAATTTTTTTTTTTAAAACAATTGCAAGTTGGTGAGAGATTCCATCTCATAAGTGTGCCATGAGTCTCTTGTACAATTTATGTGGATTGAGAAGCACATCCAGTTAAATGGGAAAGTAACGCTTGATCTATGAAGATAATGATTCTTCTATTTAATGAGTTTTTTTTTTTATATATATCCAAAAGCAACCTGGGAAGAGATAATTGTATATATTTTAATGATTCTTCTATTATTTTGATCCTTCTTTTTTATTTCATGGAGAATTGAGAAAATCTTTAATAAATTGTTTATCTTAAGATAAATGAGAGTGTGCCATTCCTTAGTCTATGGAACATCAAACCTACACTTTTTTATTGTGGACTTTTAAGCCACCACCCCATTCATGTTAGAAGTTGAATTGATTTCAATCTAATTTTTTAAATTTATTTTCCACCCTTAAGGTCAAATCAATTGAGTTTGAATTATTTGAAGCGGATTAACTCTTCCATTAGAAAAAGTCAAATACAACTTAATATTCCTTGGTCAAACTCAATGAAGGAAATTTCATTTTGGAAATTTATTCTTTTAGAAGGCTATTAATACCCTATTACTATTATTAATTTATTAATAATGTTCCATATTGGGCCGGCCGCCACGAAGGCCCAATATTGACGCAATTAGTCATCAGCCTCTGCATCGGCGGATCTCGCCGGCCTTCCTCTTTCGCTCCGACCGCCGCCATGGCCACCAGCCACCACAACCACAGCCACCATCATCACCGCTTCTCCGCCCCGCCTCCGATCCCCATCCCCTCCCGCCTTTACTCTCCTTCCTTTCCTTCCCCCTTCCCCGCCACCTCCTCCGCCGCCTCCACTCCGTCCAAGCAGCGCCGCCGCCCCCTCCACCACCACTCCTCCTCCTCCTCCGCTGCCGCCGCTTCCCTCCTGATCCCCTTGTTCTCCCTACGATCTCTCTACTCCCTTCTCCCCTTCGTCCGATCCTACTCGGCCTCTATCTCCCTTTTCCCTTTCGCCTTCCTCGTGTCCCTTTTCTCCTTCGCACTCTCCCTCCTAATTCCTTCCCCTGAACCCCTCAAATCTCTTCCTCCTCGCTCCCTGCTCCGCCCCCTCGCTGCCAAGTCAGCCCTCCTCACCCTCACCCTCCTCCTCCGCTTCCACTCCCTCCGATACTGCTCCGCTGGCGCTGCCATCCTTGCCGATCTCGCAGGCTCCCTACTCGCTAAGACTCTTTCGGACACCCGCGCGCCCAATCCACGTCGGAGAATCATCGGCGTCGCCGCCCTCGCTACGGCTGTCTCGCTCCTGTCTTACAGCTGGGACCGGATCGGGTGCTTCCCGATCTCCTCCTCCTCTCCACCATCCGAGGGTTGCGTCAGGATCGCCCCCATGGTGCTCCCCTTCCTCTCTGGGTTTCTAGGGTTTTACGAGCGGGCGTTCGCGAATTGGGGCTCGTTGAGGCAGTTGGGTCGCAGAAGGGTGCGACTTCTCTCGCTTGGCCTCGCCACCGCTTTTCTCTTCGTCCCGGCGTGCGCCAGCTTTGTCCTCGCGGACATCGGCGACGGCGATGCTTTATCAATTGGTTCGCTCGGGTGGCCGCTGATCAACACCGTGGTTTTTGGGGTCGTACTCAGTGAAAACTACGGCGACGACAAACTACTCTTCAGCGCGAAGGATTTCCGGCGGGATTTCCTGGTAAACTTTTTCTGCACTCTCGTTTTGGAACTCTTCTACTTCCCCAAGCTCTCCCTTCCTGGTTTTCTGTTCTGCGGGCTCCTGCTGTGGATCGGAGTTAGGGAATTGGGCTCCTCCTCACTGAGCTACGTTGAACTAGGCAGCTCTGATCCCCCAGAATCCTTGTCTTCCATGATCACGAACCCAATCCGCCACATTTTGAGCGAGAGGAAATCTCGCAAGATTGCACTTTTCCTTCTGATCAACACTGCCTACATGGTGGTGGAGTTCGCGGTGGGCTTCATGAGCAACAGCCTCGGTTTAATCTCCGATGCATGCCACATGCTCTTCGATTGCGCTGCATTAGCAATTGGATTGTATGCTTCCTACATCTCCAGGCTGCCAGCTAACGGCGAGTTCAATTACGGCCGAGGAAGGTTTGAGGTGCTCTCTGGATATGTCAATGCCGTGTTCTTGGTTCTTGTCGGGGCACTCATCGTCCTCGAGTCGCTCGAGAGAATTCTTGAGCCACAGGAAATATCAACAAATAGCTTGTTAGCTGTTTCGATTGGAGGTCTTCTTGTAAATGTGATAGGTTTGATCTTCTTCCACGAGGAGCATCATCATGCCCATGGTGGTGCTGCAACATGTTCTCATTCCCATTCTCATTCTCATTTGCATTTGGACGACCATCACAGCCATGATCATCATGACTGTAAGCATGCAAATGAAGGCCGTGGCCACTTTGCAGAGAATCAACACAGCCTTGTGGCTTCTCATGTTAACCATGAACACCATGGCCTGCATCACCAAAACAAGCAAAGCGAGAATAACTCGAGTGACTGCCATTGCCATGGCCATGAAGATCACAAGCATAGTCATGAACTTGATCACGACCATGGCATTCGATACAGTCATGAACATGGTCACCATGACAAGCTCTGCTCTAATCAACTTCATACTGATCATGATTCTAGAAAGCTTAAAAATTCCCATGAAGGAAGTCACAGTCTGAAGGAGCCCTCAGGGATTGTTGCCGCACAGCCTCTGCGATCGAGTGAATCATCTGTTAGAGAAAAATTACTGGGCGATTCGCATGAGCATCGCCACATCGATCACAACATGGAGGGCATCTTCTTACATGTTCTAGCTGACACAATGGGGAGTGTTGGTGTTGTGATCTCTACCCTACTGATCAAGTACAAAGGATGGACCGTAGCTGATCCAGCATGCTCTATATTTATATCGGTTTTGATTGTTTCTTCGGTGCTCCCGTTGCTGCGGAACTCTGCTGAAATCTTGCTGCAAAGAGTTCCTCGAGCTCGCGAGCAAGATTTGAGGTTGGCTATCAGTGAAATTTTGAGAATCAAAGGTGTCCAGAGCATTCAAAACCTGCATGTATGGAATTTTACAAACACAGAGATCGTCGGAACGCTCCATCTTCATGTTTCGGCAGAAATCGACACAGCTTCCGCTGCAAATGCTGCTTCAGAACTTCTGCAGGATGTAGGGATCAAGGATTTGACCATTCAAGTGGAGTGTGTAAAAGGTTAGCAAAGATAAAGTCAGCACATATATATAGTTTCTCATTCATTCCTGATGTTTCCCCCTCAAACGCTTGCTGAAATTGTTAGGTAAGTTATTGTAGAATCTACATCTTTGAATTAACAAGATTGATTCTGAGTGAATCCAACAGCCTAATGCAGAAAACTTTTTCAGACTATCTGTATTCTTGTTCATCCTTGAATTCTCCAAGTTCTACAACTGCAAAGCACACTCTATATGTTTGATTTCAGCGTTTAACATTTAAGTTTTGTTTTGTTTTTCCTAGTCTTTACTTCTCTTCTATTTCCTTGCACATTTTAGATTCTTTCATATATTAGTTGAGGTTGAAATTTATGTCCTTAGCAACTAAAATGCTAGTTTTTTTTAAAAAAATAAATTTGTAATGATTATTAAGTGTGTTTTTTTTTTTGAAAAATTCTCTTTCAATTTCAAAATCCTTTTTTACTCTGAACATGGTTAGTTCGTTGCACTTTTTGTTTTATTATTTTTATTTTGCTGATAAATTTAATATCAATGTATTTTCTTTACTTCATTTCCATTTACATAGAGTTCAAATTCCAAGGGGTGATTTGGAAAGACGAAAATTTAAAGGGTGAATTAAAAACTTTCCAAATTCTTAATATATCAATTTGCTTAATTTCGTGGTCTCTTCGCCGGCTTTTCACTCTTCCCTTCCCGATCTCTCCCGAACTTGGACCTTGTTGAACGCCGGCGAAGCGTACGCGTTTCGCCGGAGAGAAGGCTTCCGAATTCAGTTATCCCACCTCACAGCTCTAGGTTTATTCCGTATCGTAACTCTAGGGTATCTCTCAGTTTGCTTCCTCCTCTCGCAACTCGAAGATTAGGTTAGAATCGTATCGAACCGTCCGGAAGGCGTCGATGGCGTCCGGATCCGGAGGCATCGACCTTCTCTCCTTGTACAACGATGAGGAAGACGAAGATGAGATGGATGAGGCCCAGGTGCCGCCGGTGGCGGAGAAGCAACGGTCTGCGTCTGCGGAGGTGGCACAGCCAGAGACCGTCACAAGGACTATGGAGATTGATGTCGCTGGTACCGTGGAAGCTTCTTCTACTGAAAGGGAAAAGAATCACCAATTGGGCAGTTTTACTTCGTCGCAGCCAGCTGAATGCCTTAAGGATACACAGGTTTTCTCCTACCTAAGACTCTTGCTCTAATTTTTGTTTCTTTTAATCTCTCCAACTTCTTTCTGCTAATTTCATCGTTATTCATCTCTTTTTTTTTTCACTTTATTTAGCCACTATGTTATACAATTTAGCACGTTCTTGATTAATGTTTATCATGCATGGATATAAGGTTATATTTGATAAAATTTGATATAGTGATATATTTGATGAGGATGGTTAAATTAGGTACATTCTTAGAGGCTCCAAACTTTGTGCTGCGAAGCATTTAATGAGGCTGCTTACAGATTCCATACAGACACGTTCGTTGCTTCACTGCATTGCATATGTGTATTAAACCACTTTTTGCAATTAGGTATATTCTAGACATGAAGAAGATGACTGAGGTGTTATGGCTGCTTTAGAACTTTGGCATCTTATTTGGGTAGTATAATATTAAGCAAAGATTTTTCCTTAAATATGTTTATATGAAGCAATGGAACTGTACCAAAACGAAGTGTATAAGATACTGTCACTTCTTGCCTGTTACATTCTGTTTCTTTTTGCTTCTGCATTTATATCAGGAAAGAGAGAACAGATACCTTGGATACAAGGGGGTCGGAAAAAATTTTAATGTTGCTCTACCAAGTACGGAGGGCATTCAAAATCTTGACCTTTTACATCATGCTGCAAGCTATGAAGATGATCAGATTCAATATGGCTTTGGCAAAGATGTTTTGGATCCTCATGGATATGTCAAAAGTGGCCTTGTTGAAGAAAAAATAGGTAATTCACAATTTTTTTTCTAATCATATATTTTCCAAAATTTTGTTTTCAACTTGTATTTTTATTTATTTAGAGTAAAGGAGAACAATATGACGCATTTCTTCATAGGCTGTGGTGGAGCATTGCACAAGGTCATGGCCGTGTGACATGAGTTCTTGGAGGCATCCATGTCTTCCTAGATCACCTGTACAGATTTTAATGTATTAGTTTATATTTTCAAGATCAAGCAAATTAATTCTTGAAAATTTATGAGATTTTAACTTAGTCATCTCTAAAGCACCAATGTAAATTATCTGTCATCACAAACTTTGTCAATCTGTTATTATATTATCTGACCAAAGATAATAATAAAATGACAGTTTTGTTGGTTGGATTTTGGAGATATAGAAATTACCAAACAATGATCTTGAAAGCTATTGCTTCTTCTAGTATTCATATTACAATAAGTATACATTGCTTAATTTCCCTGCTGGATGTTGTTCAATAAATTGATTTAAGAAATGAGGTTGTTTTAGGCTGGCAGATTTCCTCGTCCAGTCTTATCCATATCACACAATTGCCACCTATTTTTAATGCTTACCAACATAGTATGGGTGACACTCCTACAAATGCTGGGGTTGCAATGCATCATTGTTTTTTTTTTTTTTGGCAATAACATAGGCTACAATACATAATGTCATCGAGTGCTCAACAGATTATGTATTTGTTGAATTACTTATTAACCTATGAAAAGGTGCTGAATTTAGTGTTCTCTGATGCAGCACAGACAAGATTCGTATCCACAACCTGGGATCTCATACGGTTCATGCTTCAATCAGTGACCTAAAACTTCCTAGTAGAAACTTGTAATATTGTTTAGTGTGAAGAATAACAAGACGGAGCTTCTTTAATGAGACTTGTTGTAACCTATCCTTTCATTTGATTCGGAGTGAAATTAAGGAGCTGGACTCAGGGGAAAAAAAAACTTGATTCCATACAATTCAAAGTGGAATCATCCTTAGGGACTATGCATTTCCTTCATCATTTTCTTCTTCTTTTATTGGCCCCTCCAATGCGCAATGGGCGAGGAAACACTGAGTAGTACTATAAAGTAGAGATATTGTATGCACATTTCCTTTGCCTTTGATGTTTAGAAAAATATTAGAGCTGAAGATGAGAGTGCTGATACGAGAATTGAAGGATTATGACATAAAAAATTAGATAGAGATGGAAATTTGGTATAGCTGAGCTTAGATAGTTAGGACTTGGTTGGGGAAGATGGTATCAAAATTTAATAAAGCTTTGTAAACAGTTTTGCATATTTGTGTAAAGTATTTCTACAAATTCTGATAGGGGTTCTTCTTTATTTTTGAGCTGTTGAACTTTGCAGAAAATGCAGATGGTAGAGCACCAGGAGCTCTTCCCTTAAGAACTTCAACGACTCAATTAGGTCCTCTCCAACCATCTGATTTGTCTGGGCAGCCTTCAGTAACCGAAGTGGCTCGTGTGGAAGCTGCTTTAACTTCTTCAATGGAAGGGAAAAAGGATGATTCTTTAAGTAGGTTTCTTCCCCCGGCTCCATCTGCTGAATGCCCTAAAGAGCTACAGGTTTCCTCCCACCTAAGAAAGTCCTTTTTTTATTTGTGTGTGTGCTTGATTTGGTTATCGTTTATTCTGCCTAGGTCAAACTTAATGATATTCTATCAAACCATTTGGTGAAGATGATAGATTATACACATTCCAAATATAGCAACCTTAAAGGTGTTTGTCACCAGAGTTGGAAACTATTTTAGGTTGTGTTTGGAAAATTTTCAGTTTTTAAGTTTCTGTTCTCAGTTTCTAGAAAATAGTCAGTAACAAAAATCTAAAAATTTGATCAAATTGTAAATAGGAAATTGAAAATTGTGATTTTTTTAGGTTTTCTCACAAAGATTATGAGGGATAATCGGATATAAATTTTTTACATTTGTCTGTAAACTATTTTCTAAAAACTGAAAACAAAAACTGATATAAAGTTTCATTTCTTGATTTCTTTTGCTCTAGTTTTAACTGTATTTTTTCTTTTTCTTTTTAGGAATGATCAAGAATTGTCTGTTTAAACAATATTTTTTGTGCATATATAATGATGTCAAAAAACTTGAGATTTTTTTTTTTTTTCAATTTCCAAGTTCTTTTATGGAAAGCAAAATTTTTGGAACACTCATAAAATCAAACTGTTTTTTTACTACTGTAGATAACCTTTATGCAATTATATGTGTGCTTATTTATTTCTATAATTTCACTCTGTTTTTGTTTTTGTGCTATAATCTTAGGAAATATTTAAAAAGTTCCTTGCAAAACCTTTATACAATTATATGTGCGCTTACATATTTATATAATTTCACCCTCTTTTTTTTCGTGCTATAATCTCAGGAAAGATTTAAAAAGTTCCTTGCATATAAGAGAGCTGGAAAAAGTTTCAATGCAGATTTACGCAGTAGGAAGGACTATAAAAATCCTGACTTTTTGCAGCATGCTGTGAGGTATCAGGATATCGATGAGATTGGAACTTGCTTCAGTAAGGAAGTCTTTGATCCTCATGGATATGACAAAAGTGACTATGTTGATGAAATAGGTAATCCACTGTTTTTCTCTTTGATGCGTAACTAAAGAGGGTGAGTTTTATCTAGAGATTGGAAATATTTGATGATATTGGGGATGGTCTTCTGTCAATTAGAGACGTGACATGCTCACACTGATAGACACTTGTAATAAGAAAATGTGATTGGTGTTTGACAATATCGTAATGTATCTTCATAATCTTTTTGTACTCTTTTAGTCTTTGTTTCGAAAATGTAATTCATTATCTTTGTACTCTTAAAGTGTTCATTTTGAAGGTGTGTTGCGGGATATTTCTGTGTGCACGAGTTCAATACCAGTGCTCACTGAAGAAACATTCTTAGGCAGGATAGTAATAACCCATGGGATGTGACATGTTTTGCCACATTACATGGAGTGACTTTTGTCCTTTGCTTTTTGCTAATCGTAGTTGTCTTTTATAGACTTTTGGATACTTCATTGGTCTGTCTATGATTCATCTTGCTGGATTTCCAAACAAATAATTGGCTTTGCCTGGATAAACAAGTTTGCTTTTATCTACTTCATTGTTTGGTCACTTTGTGCTGTTTTGATGATTTTCATCTGAATTCATCGCCTCGTTTATCAATTAATTTATTCTCATATATAACATGTGCAGTTGTGCCCTTGCACGTTGCTTATATTGTCATGTTGTGTGGCAGAGAATGACACGAGGCGTGCTATGGAAAGGAAGGAACAGGAAAGGAAAAAGAGGCAGAGTGTTGAGTTTGTTTCAGGTGGAATACAACCTGGTGCAGGCGTTCCTACTCCAATTTTAAGCGCACAAAATTCAGGTAAAAGTTCAAGGCTTCACCTGAAAAAGAGTGGAAAGCTGGTCTATTTGTACCGTAATCATTGGTAGCAGACTTTGGTTGCTTTTATTTCTAAATCATGTTACGTTGTTTCCCCTTCAGTTGCACCCCTAACAGTTGCCGCTGCGAATGTCCTGCCATCAGTTCCAACGACAGATTCTGCAACGAAAGACATTAGACTGATCAAGAAAACAAAATGGGATAAGGTTCTTTTTAACACTCGAGTGCATTTAATGTAATAATTAAAAAGTTAATTTGATTAAAAAAAAAAATCATTTTCCTTTCAACAAATTAGATTGATGGAGATGGACAGGGCTCAACCCTTCCGGTGGGACCTAACAATCCATCACGTTTACATGCAGCGTTGTT
The DNA here is from genome assembly GCA_025175895.1 of Wurfbainia villosa. NCBI lineage: Eukaryota > Viridiplantae > Streptophyta > Magnoliopsida > Zingiberales > Zingiberaceae > Wurfbainia > Wurfbainia villosa. The sequence goes on along the minus strand of CM045991.1, from coordinate 27,474,669 downwards.
GTCTGCAGAATACACAGCTTATGCGTAAGTGTTTGCTTATAAGTGAAAACACAGTATAACATTCAAATTGTCGCTGCAAATATACTCAGAACACGGTCATCTCTATTCAATTGCAGGCAACGAAGACAAAGAGAAGCAGAGGAAAAAAGATCTCAAGAGAGATCGAGCAAGTGAGAGTTTGATAATCACGACACGATTAGAGCTTCTGGAAAAAGGTACAATATTATATTATGCCGCATGTTATAGTATTATTATCTTGTCGATTAAAAGTCCATACATGCAGTTTAATCAGTTTGTTATAAAGGTAGAATTTCAATTACCCACCCTATTCCAAGCAATGGCTTATTCTCCACCCATTCCATAATTTAAGATGTTCAAAACCAAATAGAGATAAACACAACGAGCGAACTGGAATGGCTTGAATTTGTCAAACGGATGAGCATGTTTGGTGGGACTTTGAGAATTGAACAGGTCTGGCTAGATTAGATGAACTAGTCGAGTGGACCTTAGCATGTTTGGTTAGGAAAAAATAAATGAAGATAGGAGCATATTTAATAAATCCAAAACAAAAACTCTCTATTGTGATTTGACAAATTTTTTTTTTTCTTATTTCTTCCTTCGCAGGCACACAAGTATCCACGTCGAACGGTTTCTGCCTCATCTTTAATCTTTATCGAGTCCCACCTGCTGATACATCAATCGACATCACGGAAGCACAAGGGTACGCCTAAATCTGGTTTATCTAATTTCTCACGCTCATCCTACAGATCCCTCGCCCTGCCTGCATCATTTTTACTGTGACATGTCAAACCGATGTCAAAGTTGTCGTCGTAATATACCGTCTAAAAAACATCAAAATGTTTTACGAGTCGAATCTCTTACCCAATAATTGCTCATATTCATTTGTCATGGAAAATAAGTATTTACACATTCCTTTCACGGAGACAACTAGTTAGCGTGCAGACGTCGACGTGTCCAATGGTTTAAGTACTATTGCGCCACTTCCACAGAAGTTTTTTGGAAGGTTGGCATATAGACAAACCTGGCACATGAAGTGTCGGGACGGGGACGGGAACGACGACGCATGCCTGCCGCACGGCACATGTGCCATTGGTTCCGGACCTGCTGCTTCGCATGCTTGCTTCACGTGGCGTCGACTAGTCTGTGAAGGAAATATTTCATTTTTCTGTACCTTTTTAAATTATATATATATTTGTGCAATTAAGGTTGAAATTTGTCAATTTAGCGGTCTCTATCAGTCCGTCTCAAACCATTGTAAGGGAGATAAATCATGGTGGGTTTTGGCCTTTGAGACTAATAATTAACGTATGAAAGAACGGAACTCTCGCTTTTGTGAGAGATTGATCCGTTATTCATTTATACAAATTATATATATGTATATATATATATAACTCATTTTCTTCCCGACGTAAAAAGTTAAAAAAATAATAATAATGAAATTAGGATATGAAAGCCAAAGACAATTCATTTTTTAATGGGTTTGGAAATCCAACTTTGATGTTTCTCTGAACATGATAGAGATCTCACATCGATGATGTAACTAATAATTCGTGCTGCAGAAGGCAAAATGATTGATCAAACATTGGGTTGGTGTAATTTGTCATTTTGTGGTTGTGTTTATCGGATCCGTTTGTCGATTCTGAAATATTAGAAAACTGAAAAAATGCATGTGGAATCCGTCAATTTGGTCGATTGGTAGTGAATTATTATTGTCACGGTCAATTGCCATTATCCATCTCAGTCGCTAACTTATCGGAGTAAATTTTTTTTTTTTTAATGTAGAAATAAATTTTTGTAAATTTCATGAACGGAAGTTAGATCCTCGCCACGTGTGATCCGACGACAGCTGGCTGGGCATTGCACTTTGTCGCTACAAACAAGGTCCAGTTCAGCTGGTCGACGTGGTCCATACATCGGCCTATCGAAGTGGGTCCCACGTCCATCCTCCAATGATAAGACTCCCTAACTCTCTCTCTCTCTCTCTCTCTGTGCGTCTCCAAGTTTGCAGAAACACGGCAATCAATACGAGGACGCTTTGCTCGGCCGTTGCCGGAGTTCGATACGATAGGACGGCCCCCGTCGTGAGATGTCTCTGGACGGCGCCGAGGAGAAGACGGTGGCATTCCAGTTTGTCGTCGTCGTGGAGGAGAAGGCAGTGCAAGACGCCTCTGTCGCTTGGGAGAAGGAGCGATAGATTCGTCGCCGGAATACTTCTGGTCTCCGTCGTTCAAAGTTGAATCTCTTGTTTCCTGCGACCGGTTGCTTTTGGGTCGTCACCGGAAGAACAGCTTGGCTGGCTGCACATATAGAGTTTAGGAATTGATCGGCGGCGAAAGGTCGTTCTTTTTCTTGATTCAGGGCATTCGGTTGTGGGCGATGTCGACGACGAAAGCGCAGAGCGGCGAGGCGGCGGCCATAGCTGCAGGGGACTCGAAGCCGGAGGTCGTGTGGACCGCATGCGCCTGCTGCGGCCTGACAGAGGAGTGCACGCCGGCGTACGTCGCTCGGGTCCGGGAGCGGTTCGACGGCCGATGGGTTTGCGGCCTGTGCGGCGAGGCCGTCATGGACGAGATTCGCCGATCGGGGCGCCGGACCTCCACAGCGGAAGCCCTGAGACGCCACAGGGCCTTCTGCGAGAGCTTCCGCACCGCGGCGCCGCCGCCCATTGACACGGCGGAGCGCCTCATCGCCGCCATGCGGCAGCTCCTCCGTCGGAGCCTTGACTCCCCCCGCGCGGTGCGCTCCACTCCGAACAGCCCCCTGCGGCCGGCGGTAGCTGGGACGTCCGCCGCTGTCTCCGACGAAACACCGCGATCGCTCGGTCGGTCTGAGAGCTGCTTCTCCACTCTCGCTTCATAATCGGAGGTAACAATAAACTGCGATTGCACGAGGGGATAATAAAAACGTTAGAAATCGAAGTGTCACTGCTTAAATTCTATGCTTTCAGTTCGACCACTGCAACTATGCAAAGAACACGATGAACATAAATCTCTCCTTTGAATTCTCCATAAATAAAACATTTCATCATGCTGTTAAAACCGCTTCTTTTTTTTTTTTTTTTTTTGCTTGTTTCTTTTGTTTATTGCGTGGATTGCATAACTTTCCTATTAATTCTTGATGTTTATCAGAAGATCAAAACTCACTTTTCGATCATAGCTTAGGAAATGAGGAGTTTTGTTCTATTTCAAATTGGTCTATAACAATTCTATCACTACTATCTGTGCCTTGTCGTAATTAATGATCGAGAAAGCGATACTCAACCTAATAAATTGATGTATAGGAATTGACTTGTTCTTAATGAAATAACCTCATTTGGTAATGGTCGTCATTGTGAAGTTTCTTGTAGGGTTAGGGTTGATATATATATATATATATATATATATATATATATATATATATATATATATATATATATATATATATATATATATATATATATATATTCTTTCATCGATCGTTGCTTATATATGCTATTTATAACCTCATGCTTTTAAACCCTAACGACAATTTATCAGACAACGCTTTTAAAATTTGGAATTGCTCAAAAAATATTCTATACTTTCATATTTATCAAATAGTGTATTTAATTTCTTTTTTATCTTTCAGAAATAACGCACTTAATTTTTGAATGTGGTGGTCTTTGGAATTTAATTCCAATTCGCTCATGTAGAATTGTAAATTCATCATCATTAGTCTTTGAAATTGAATTTCAAAGATCACATGGTGTAATTCTAGCATTATCATCGTAATTTCATAATCCCAAGATTATGCTCGGAAATTAAGACGCTATTTTTCGAAATTAAGTATATTATTTGATAAATATAAAAATATGGAGCGTTGTTTGGTAAATTACCGAAACCCTAATGGATTAACGAATCACGAGTCACAAATTGCGAGTACTAGAGAGGCGATATTATCGCACAATCTTCTCATCGCTGTTGGTGAAACTTAAAATTTTTGAAATTTATAGTTACAAAAGGGTCTATGTGTTTTTGTTCGGAAAATTGGATGTGAGCTGATCAACCGAAGTGATCGCAACAAGGATACATCTCGATCGACGAAGTGATCGAAGAAGCTCAATCGATGGAGGTGGCTAATTTGGATTCTTCATTCCATCCACCTACTTTTCCTCTTTCATTCAGGTAATTAAGCAAAGCTTTAAATCCCATAGAAAACCTTCCTTCTCCATTGTCGCCCTCGATTCACTGTCGGTTTGCCAAAGCGACGATGAGTTCAGTCGAACGTCGACGCTTGTGAGAGCGAGACACAGATGGAAAGAGAAAAAATGAAAAACGAAGAAAGAAATGGTGCTCTGGTTCATGTTCCAACTTCCAATCTTCTGTGGTCGGCAATGGTTCTTTGTTGTTCTCCATCGTTTAGTAGTTCGATGATTCTATTCTGTTTTTTGTTTTTCAACGCTCTTCTTTTTAGTATTATGTTTCGTCTTAATATTTTTCGTCGTTGATTCCTCGGTAATGATGAAGAGAAATAAATCACATAAAACTATGTCTCTTGACCCGTTGATTTAAAACGATGAAGAACTTTTAAATTCGAGCGAAGATTTTAAATCTCACATTGAAAATTGTTCTCTGTCCACTTATAGCAGCATCTATGTCTGCTCTAGTCAACGGACTGTCTTGAGGAAACTTGAACGCTCTTCTTAAGCTTATTCCGTAGAGCTCATTCTTTTGATCCACATGTGGATCACCTATGTGACTGAGAGAACTTAGATCGACTTTTCCTCGATGATGATTTGAAATAGCTTTGTGAGATTTGTCTACATTTATATGAGTGAAGGGGGTTTTGTTGTCTCTACGAGGATGACGTGCTGGTTGTGGAACAGAGCGACACTTACGAAATGAGAATATGTCAATTCCAAAGGAGAGTCTAAAATTTATCTTTGACGTCATATAATCCTCTTCTATCTTGGTCAATCGTATCAAGGCCAAAAACCCTCACGATTTACGTTCCTCATAATGGTCGTGGAATAAACCGATAGGATCCTTAGATTAGCCGTTCCAACCTTTTGCGAAGGGGTTTTTGTTAGTTTTAGATATCTATGAGACTACGATTTGATCTCTAACTATGACGTTTTGTAATTTTTTTTTTCCAAATAAAATGCTATAATGAAAACTTTTTGATTTATTCTGATAAGTGACAGGATATTTCGTTTGGATATCTGAAAATAATAGCAAGTAAAAAAAAAAAAAGAGTTGTGTCGATATTTCTTCGTTGAGAAGCGAGATGATATAACTATTTGGATGTGGCGATACACAAAATTGATTCGTCACAATTTAAAATTTTATTTTATTTTATTTTTAGATTTTGCACTAACATATGCAATTACATGATAATCTATATTCAAATTTAATAAATTTAATTCAATTTTTAGTTTTTAGGAGAATTTTCCGAAATATTAGAGTCAGTGAGTCCAGACCGAAACACACTCTTCCCTTCCAACTTACTCAACGTCCAGACCCTTTTAATTCCCCTTCTACCATGGCGAAAACCCTAGATCTTCCATGCGCATTCCTCTCTCCGTTCCTTCTCCTTGCTCCCATCGCATTCTCCTCCGCGAGATCTCTCGATTGATCCCCGTTTCTTCGCTTCTCGACGAGTTTTTTTTTCTCTCTTTTTCTTTTTCTTTTTCTGCAGATCCGATCGGTTCCTGGGTCCCCCGACCATGGTCGACACCTTCTACTCGTTGTGGAGGCCGCAGCTCCACCAGCGCCCCCGTTGGCTGATGGTGTTTCTCACTGCCCACCGGACGCAGCTTCTGGTCCTCTGGGTCGTGGGTTTCGTGATGGTGTTCGGGTTGCAGGTCAACTCCATCGACGGGTTGGGGTTGTTCCGGAGGAAAGCAGCGGCGCGACCGATTCCCAGGCTCCGACCCGTGGCGTTCAATCTGACGGATTTCGGCGGGGTCGGGGACGGGAAGACTCTCAACACGGCGGCGTTCGAGCGTGCCGTGGAGGCCATTTCGAAGGCTGGGGCCAGAGGAGGCGGGCAGCTCAATGTTCCGGCTGGCCGCTGGCTCACCGCGCCCTTCAATCTTACCAATCATATGACTCTCTTCCTCGCCGAAGGCGCAGTGATTCTTGGGATTGAGGTAGAGTATTTTGCAATGCTTTTCCTATCTAGTTACGTGAGTTTAGATACTCTAGGTAGTTTCCAAATCGACTTGATCAAGGACAAATGTTGGTCAGTATCACTAATTTGAAATACCAATCTTTTTCCTGTTAGAATTACTATCACCAACTCAATTAATCTACACTATTTGTTGCTGTTTTATATCAAGCAAAAACATCATAACGTCTAGGAATAGATTTTTTGTTGTTGTGTAAGATTCTTATTTCTAAAAATCCTCCAATGTTCTCTCCCCTGTCTTCTATATTTCTCCATAATTAACTATACTGTTTATTTAAGATATGTTCTCTTATACTTTATGATTATTCAAATATAATTATGTCTATTTTTGTTTACCTGTTTTTAATTCATTTATTGATTCCTCTTAATAAGGATGAAAGTCATTGGCCGTTGATGCCTCCTTTACCTTCATATGGATATGGACGGGAACACAAGGGGCCACGATATGGAAGTCTAATACATGGTCAAAACCTGAGAGATATTGTCATCACTGGTTAGTAATTTGTTTTTTGCTTATATTTATATATAGAGAGTCACTTGCACATGCATAGTTAGATATTTTCTCCTTTGGAAAGGTCGGAGAAGACAAATATTTCTTATCCTCACAAGATGTTCAGTGTGCAAACTATAAAGATTGGTGTCATGCCCCATAGGGAAGTGTTCCTACAACAAAGGGAGTTTAATTTGACAATCACAAGGATGTTTTTTTTTTAGGTGCTTGCGTATGCCTAGCTATAAGTTTACAATGGCAAAAGCAAATGATGGGAACTCTATTTGGATTTTTCACTATCTTAATTAACCTCTAGCCTTTTAGAAGAGGATAATCCTGTAATGCAAACTAAAATCAACGAGAAAAAAAAAGAAGAGAAAATATCTAAGGAAGTAACAAAGTGGGCTAAATAGCTAATATTCCTTTATCTTTCTTCACTTCTTGTTCTCTCAATAAAAATCTTCTTTCAACACTTGACCATCTGTCTTTTTGGTGAAAACAGAAGTAATCAATGTGGATTTTGATTTTTCATGCACTTACAATATTCAGGACCCTTTTCCGGTAATCAGAAAATGAACATAATCTTGAGTAGCATGACCAAAAATGAAAAGGACACACAAATGACAGTACAGATCCAACACCAAACTAAGGGAAGGGGTTCCAGTACTCATCTTCCTTCATTACCCTAAGCAGTTTCTCACATATATTGTTCCTTTTACTATATATGAGAATATACAGTGTTTTACTTTTTCAGTCCCACTCAACCTACTGCTGGTGCTGAAATTATCATTTATAATAAGATTGAAGGAAAACTACTGGTTTGGGTGGTTTGAAATAATTTTGGTGTTTATACAGAGTCAGCTTTTAGCTTTAGTTAGTAAACCGTTAACATATTTCACAGATCATGAACAGCTCTCCACAAGTACTTTTACTAGTTTTTGGCATATGCCACTGTAATAAATAAAATTGAAATAGTTAATGGATGCATGCCTTTTTTTTTTTATCACATTGTTGTTGAACTCCACCCATGATGAGTTAATCTTGTTGTGGCCGGTTCCAAGCCCAAATAAAAGAGAAGGGTTGCATTAGGTTGTCAGCTAGCGTTAAACTAAGACAAATGTTCAATGAATGGATCAATCAAACTATTGTGCTAATGCTAGGTTGTTCTCCGAAAGGAACGCGTTATAGGGTTTGATTGTAACGTCTCAGCAAGAACCGCTACACCTTCAGAACTCAAGTGTAGTGAAAAAGATGCAAGAGTTCGTATTGCAGGGTCCGATTGCAACGTATCAGCAAAGATCGCTACATCTCCATGAGAACTTGGGTGTAGTGTTAAATAAGAAAGAGTTCTCACACCATAAGTTGGGTAAGAACAAATATTATAGAAAAATTAATAGTCTAAGATTTGGTACGTGAAACATAAGAGCCCTCACTGGTAAAATAATAGAGATAGTAGATACGATGATTAGGAGAAAAATTAATATTGTGTGTGTACAAGAGACAAAATGGGTAGGTGAGAAGGTAAAGATGATAGAGAACTTGAGTTTTAAGTTATGGTATACAGGAAAGTAAAACAAAAAATGAAGTGGGTATTATTGTAGATAGTTCGTTAAAGGATAAAGTTGTAGGAGTAACTAAAAAGGGAGGTAGAATTATAACTCTCAAAATAATAGTGGAGAAAGAAATTATGAACGTAATTAGTGTATATGCACCTCAAATAGGATTAGATGAAAATATCAAATTAAGGTTTTGGGATGACTTGGATGAAGTATTACAAAATATTCTGTTAAATGAGATGATTTTAATAGGAGGCAATTTAAATAGACATGTTGAAGTGAAAAATGACGAATATGAGAGGGTGCATGTAGCATATGATCTTATACTAGCTAATTTATTTTTTAAGAAAAGAGAAAAACACTTGGTCACGTTCAAAAGTGAAAATAATAAATCACAAATTGACTTTCTTATGGTTAAGAAGAGAGATAGAAAGATTTGTAAAGATTATAAGGTCATCCCTAGAAAGTTTAACTACTCAACATAGGTTAGTAGCATTGGATATACGCCTCAAACATAATATTAATAGAAGAAAAATATACATGACTCCTAGAATTAAGTGGTGGAAGATAAAGGATGAGAAACTAAATATATTTAAAAAGAATGTAGGAGTAAAGTATTAGATGAAATATACAATGACCCTAATACGACATGGGACAAGATGATATCAAAGTTAAAAATAGTAGCTAAGAGTGTACTCGGTGAGTCAAAGGAGCATGCACCATTAAGTAAAGAATCTTGGCGGTGGAATGAAAAAGTGCAAGAGAAAGTCAAGGAAAAATAAACAGCCTATAAGAAATTATATATTTGTAAAAATGAGAAAAATTTGAAAAAATATACAATAGCCAAGAAAGAAGCTAAGAAAACAGTGAATGAAGCTAAGACTGAAATTTTTGAACGGTTATATCGAAAATTAGATACAAAAGAAGGGGAAAGAGACATTTATAGAATAGCTAAAGTGAGAGAGAGGAAGACAAAAGATCTTAATCAAATAAGATGTATTAAAGATAAATGCAATAGGGTACTATTAAATGATGAAGAAATAAAAGAGCAATAGAAGAGATATTTTCATCAACTTTTTAATGAAGGTTTATGAGACCAACTTAATTTAGGTAATTTAAGTAGATCAAATGAGTATAGAAATTTAAATTTTTATCGTAGATTTCAAATTTCAGAAGTAGAATAAGCTTTAAATGGAATACAAAATTGAAAAGTCGTTGGACCAAATGATATTCCAATAGAGGTATGGAAGTGCCTAGGGAAATAAGGTATTGAATGACTTACAAAATTATTTAACATGATATTGAAAATAAAAAGGATGCCTGATCAATGAAGGGTAAGTATCCTAATTCTCTTATATAAGAATAAGGGAGACATACAAACTTGTAAAAACTATAGGGGTATTAAACTAATGAGTCATACCATGCAACTTTGGGAAAGAGTAATAGAAAAAAGATTAAGGAAGGAGACCACGGTTCTCGAAAATAAATTTGAATTCATGCCGATAAAATTTGAAACAAGATAAAATTTATTTAAATATAGATGATGATATAGTAGGGGATAGAGTTTAATGACGTAAAATGATCCATATAGTCGACCCCACCTAGTGGGATAAGACTTTGTTGTTGTTGTTGTTGCTGTATTGTTGTTGAACTACTTGTTATCTTTTGATTTTCTAAAAGTACTTCTGGTGTAACACGGTGCACTTCCTTTTCTTAAAAACATTTTGTATTTATGAAACAGGCCATAATGGCACAATCGATGGTCAAGGTCAAGCATGGTGGACTAAATACAAGAAGAAAATCCTCACCAACACAAGAGGGCCTCTTGTGCAACTTATGTGGTCCAAAGATATTGTCATCTCCAACATAACGCTCCGTAATTCTCCATTTTGGACGCTGCATCCTTATGATTGCAAGAATGTCACTATATCTGGTATCACTATCTTGGCTCCTGTTTCTGGAGCTCCAAACACAGACGGTATTGACCCAGGTATAGATGTTCTCATTGCACTTTTCCGGTATCATTAGTTATGTCATGGTTTCAAGCAGAATTCAACAGTAGGTTCTTTTTCTATTATTCAAGATTTATTGGTGGGGCATGTGTTGAAGTAGATCATAACTTAAAGTTAAACCAACCCCCTACAGACACTTATTGAACTCTATTTATTCTCAAGAAAATAAAAAAAAACACTCGATTCTTTGTAATTGATTATTATCTTTGCAGCTACAATACACTTTTTTCTTAATAATATCTTCCAAATGTTGATCACTCTGCATTTTCTCTGCAGATTCATGCCAGGATGTTTTGATAGAAAATTCTTATGTATGTGTGGGTGACGATGCAGTAGCCATAAAAAGTGGTTGGGATCAGTATGGAATAGCATATGGACGGCCATCGACTAACATTATACTTCGAAATCTCATTGTTCGGTCTGTGGTTAGGTAAGAATTTCCCTTTCTGTGGGTTATATATACAGTTACATATTTACGGATACTTAAATTGCAAATTAAGGATCTCAATGAAACTAGTTTCAGTACACTAATGTAGTCCATGCAGTAAGAAAGTTTAGATCGATCGTGTTCTTATAGTATCTTCAGACAGGCAGCTTGCTTAAAGATTCAACTACTTTAAATCTTGAAATTTCTGATATGCTTTTTGGTATACAATTGTTCACAGCGCCGGAATATCCATCGGCAGCGAGATGTCTGGCGGAGTCTCAAATGTCACAGTGGAAAATCTCTTTGTTTGGGAGACGAGGCGAGGGGTAAGAATAAAGACAGCCCCTGGGAGAGGTGGCTATGTTCGGAACATTGCCTACCGGAATGTAACCTTTGAAAATGTTCGCGTCGGAATCGTAATAAAGACTGATTACAACGAACATCCTGATGAAGGTTTCAATCCTAAAGCCCTGCCTATCATCACCAATATATCCTTCAGCAGCATCCATGGCCAGGGTGTGAGGGTTCCAGTTCGGATTCATGGCAGCGAAGATATTCCAATCAGGGATGTTAGTTTCCGAGACATGTCAGTGGGCTTAACCTACAAGAAGAAGCATATCTTCCAGTGTTCCTTCGTCGACGGCCGTGTTATCGGATCCATTTTCCCATCGCCTTGTGAGAATCTCGACTTATACGATGAGCACGGGAAATTAGTGAAGCGATCGATGTCGCAGAATATCACTGACATTGACTACGACATTTAAATCATTGGTATTCAGGCCGGAGCTTTTCCGAGTGCATAATTGGAGCTGTCGAGTTCCCGAGTGACTTTGTATATATTTGGAAGGTTGTTATTTTGTTAGATTTGAAATTTTCAGCTCTTCGCTTGATCATACAGTGAGTTCATTGCTGTTTCGTTTCTCTTAATTGTCGTCATCAATTTTGTAATTTATCCCTGAATGGCTTGTACACAAAATACTTGATTCTGCACCACAAACAGGAAAAAAAAACAGTGGGTTATTGTTCATAATTACATGGATTAAAAGTAAATCACTGAAAAAAATAATTAAATTAATCCATAATGATCCAACCTATTGCATTCAGAGATGACTAGGGAGTGGTTCGATCAACCCTTTCTGCACACAGAAGATTGAGGAGGAGGTACGTATAGTTGAGTCGAGCAAAACTTGTTGGCCTAGTTGATACTTTAAGGGAGTTTAATTTTCTTTTAGGATAGAATTGCAAGAAATATTTTTTCTGTAATTTTGCTAATCTTTATTTTCTGTACAAGAATTCTCTTCAGTTTTGAACTCTCCTCGTGAAACAAAGCAATGAAGGATGATACATTGGAAGAACAAGTGTTAACTGGGCAAACAAATTCATGCACCTCAAACAAGATATTTTTGGATCAATGAATCAAATTAAATACCATAAAAATGATGAGTTTTCAGCGATTTGAAGAATTCTTCATCAGAGTGTGTGGAATCGCTACGAGTATGCTTAATTTTCGCCTTTCACGCAGCGAAGAATCGAAACTTGTATCGAATTCCAGTGATCGGCGAGCCGCCAGTGCAACTCGGAGCTCGGGTTAAGTTTTCGATCTCCGGCAGCGTTATTGCTTCGCGGCTGGAGTCTTGGGCGGCGGAGCGCTTCCATCGGCGATCCCTTGTTCGACGTCGACGAACTCCGTCGAAGAGGGGCCGGCCCTCCTCCCCTGGCTCCACAGCCTCCTTAGCGATCGGAACCTCGCTGACACCGGCGACCTCGACTCCTCTGCGGCCGAAGGCGTCGGCGATACTTGCGATCCGGATCCGCCGACGGCTCTCCTTGGGATCTCGATCACCAGAGAGCCTTCGTTGCCCTGCCCGCCCCAAATCAACACGTTCGTCGGAAACGCCGGCGGCTCCCGGGGAGAGGCCTCCTGAGGCGGAAGAGGAGGAGGAGGAAGAAGACTCGGAGGCTCTGTTTTGGGGGAGGAGGGGTCGCCGACGACGACGGACCGACGACAGAGCGGGCAGGTGACATGGGAGCGGAACCACTTGTCGATGCACTCGAGGTGGAAACCGTGGCCGCAGGCGGGGAGCACCCGCGCCGTCTCGCCGTCGGCTAGCTCAGTGAGGCAGACCGCGCACTCGAGTGCTCCGCGGTCTTTGAAGTCAGCCGAGCTGTACACGGTGGCGGGTAGGGCTGCGAGCCCAGCGGCGTCAAGGCCTCGTCGGCCGATGTCGGGGGCGGCGGCGGCGAAGACGAAGCTAACCCTTCTGGAACGCAGGCGGTTGCGGGCGTATAGGTAGAAGAAGAAGACGAAGACGACGACCATGAAGAGGAAGGCGACGACGGCGACCATGACCTCTGTGCTGATCCTTACAGCGGCGGCGGAGGCGTCGTCGGTGCCGTCCATTGCCGGTTCAAACGACGACATGGAGAAGAATCGATGCCATGAATCGATCGGAAACAGGTATTAAAGGAACCATCGAAGGGTGGAATCGATCAAAGATTAACACCGGAAAGGCGGCGGTCAACGACGCGCGAATTGGAGAAAAACAGATTTTAGAAACTTCCATACGACTTCCCAGAGTTAAATTATTTTCTAAATCTTTATATTATAACTTTGAATAGTCGTCTTTATTTCCTTTTCAAAGAGCATCGTTTGACTCGGCGTCCACGGTTGACTTTTCGTAACCGTTCGGCTGTGGAAAGATTGCGCGAGCGGGCGTTGGATTGCGTGAGGATCTTCCTAGGAAATGGAAGTGGCGGCGGCGCTCAGTGGATTACGATCCATTACTAAAGAAAGGTTGCTAATTCGCGTAAATTCTAAAAATCTAATAAATTATATCGAAACCTAAATTAACTGCCAAACGTTGAGACACTAAACATGGAATATGGAAACATATAAAACGAGGCATTTTCTAAAAATATCTGCTAACGATAAATTTAAATTGCATTTACGCAAATCGAAAATAACTAATTCTCGAGGAAGGGCGGAGATAGGCCGCCATCTACCTCTCGTCCTTTCCGCTAGGGAGGGAGGTAGTTGGCCAAAATCTTTAGCCCTAACAAATTCAATTCATATTTTTCATGTTCATATATTCCATCATCATTTCTTATTTGACTGAATCCGTTGTTCTCGTTGATAATATTTTATGATTTTTGTTAATCGCGATGGGTTACTCCATCGGTTATTGGAAAATCTGGATTTTCTTTTCGTGCAAGAGGAAGAAGAAAGCGATGGAGGAGGAGCTCAAAGAGTCCTTGTTGGTCGACAAGAAATCGTTCGTCGTCCCCAAAGGATGTTTGGCGGTGTACGTCGGCGATGACATGCGGCGATTTGTGATCCCGACGAATTATCTTTGCCTCCCAACATTTCGAGCTCTGATGGAGAGGGTCGTCGAGGAGTTTGGGTTCGACCAAATCGGTGGACTCAGGATTCCATGCGAGGAGGACTACTTCATCGGGTTGCTTAAGATGCTGGAGAAATCGAAAGGGACAAAAGCGAGCAAGAAAAAACTTCCAAATATCTTGTAACTTTATTATATATGTATTAGAAAATAATATAAAAAAGAATAGTAGTTGAATAATAAGATAATTATAATTGATGTAAAAAGGAATGAGAGATGGTTTACTGTTATCTGTATGATAATAAGAATAATAATATCTCGGTCGATTTTCTCTATCCTCATTTTTGTTCCAATTTTGTTGAGTTTCTTTTAAGGTGAATATTGAAAAATTTTCCCTTTTTTCACTCTTTTATCTTCTTCATTTTACAATTTACATACCAAAAAGGTTTTTTTTTTCATATTTCGGTTGCTGATTTCCTTCCTCTCCATCGCCGAGATCCGCATTGCGCTTCGGTCTGATCTTTGCGAGATGGAATCCGCCCGAGAGAACCTCGGAGGGCTGAGCATCGCCGGCGGTTGGATCTCGACGTCCCCGAATCTCAACAAGAATCTCGGAATTCTCTCCGCCGAGGAGGTCCGAAGTCCTACCTTTTCTTCTTCTTCTTCTTCTTCTTCTTCTTCTTTTCCTTTTGATTTCCTTGGTGGTGACTTGGTACTACAGTTAGATTTTTTGGTATGTTCTTGAGGAGCTATTTGTATTTCGTCTCACGGATCGAAGATAGGTATATTCTACGACGAACAGCAGACTTCACTCCACTTTCTGATCGTCTTAATGACTGTAGCGGTCGGTGATGATTCTTATTTGCTTCTTAAAGGAAAATTACATCAATCGAAATGACCTGGAAGGAGATGTCTATGGACGGACGAGCATATGTTCCGCTAAGCTTGTTTCCCTTTCTCATTGTTGATTTGGCTTATCTCTGTACAATGTTAAATTGTCAAATCCAGTATTCTATACCGTAATTTATAGTACCTAATAAGCGAGGTAGACGAAAGCTCACTCTCACATATGTGCATTGTTTACTAAAAATCATAGTTGGCATCGCCTATATAAAATGAATGATTGGAACTCTAGTCACGGTTCAAATTTTACTCTGTTCTTAGTTTATGACGTGTAGAGCTTTATTTCTTGGTTGAAACCGGGCCATTTTTTTATTAGATTGCGCTTGCAAAGATGCTATTAGATGAGGGGCAAAAACATTTGTTTGATCATTGGCCAGAGCCAGGTGTGGATGATACGAGGAAAAAGAGTTTTTTGCATCAGGTTAGCATATTCTTCTTGTATTCTTTTGATCTTTTGGACACAGATAAATCTGGTTTCTTATTTTGTAAATGTCATGGTTCACAAAATAAATATTGACGCTGAAACCAATTGAAATAATCCAACTATGTATGGGCCAATAACAATGAGAAATGAGGTTCTGACCTGAGTTATTGTTCAGATAACACAAAATATCAGGAATAGTTTGAGACATGTTTTGGTTGGTTGAGTGATCCCATTTCTTTGCCATTATCTAGATTCCCATGATGCTTCAGATGCAGCAGTGGTTCATGTAGATATGGTGATGGTCTGGTGGAATTCATTTGATGATCATTTGTGAAAATGTAGTTTTAGATATGTAAAACAACGCACTAAGATGTTATTTTGAAGAAATGGAAATGGAGAGTTCATATTTTGATGAACATTTTGTTAATTTGCCGATAAAGTTCATATTTTTTAGGCTGAATTTTATCTCTCAGTATATGTTTTTTTAGTATTGGAATCATTTTATTCATTCATATTTGTAGCAGTTGTTCTACACTCCTGTTAAATATTGCAGCTTCTCACTAATATCTGGTTTCTTTTTTCGTGTGTTATTTCCCAGTTGAAACACTGGAGCATAACAGATGAATGAACATGAATAGTTGATGTTGAAAAATCATTTTAAACTTTCAAGCTGTCTTTTTCAGGATAACATCTATTAATATGCCTTTATCTTTTAGGTTGCTCGACTTAATTCAAGCTATCCTGGTGGTTTGGTATCATATATTCAAAATGCGAGAAAACTTCTGGCTGATTCAAGAGCTGGGAAAAATCCATATGATGGGTTCACTCCTTCTGTGAGTACTATGGACATCTGGTGACAGATAGCTCAATTTTCAAAAGGATACTCAACGGTTATGAAATACTACGTTAAACTGTACACTAAAGTTTGTGTGTGTGTGTGCGCGCGCATGTGTGTTATATCAGTTATTTAATTTTTGAAGGTGATCAATAAATTTTATAATTAGAAAGATTAAAGATCAGAGTGGAGTTAAGGGGTAGATGGTGAAAAAAACTAGAGTTGAGTTTACATAATAAAAAAATTATATAATTGATTCTAATACCATTATTAATGTGAGCTTAATGAAGGGATAGGATCCCTGTCACTAACCCCAAATAATTGGGAGCTTGATGGATGATGGTGATGATGACTGCTTGAGTTATTTTAAAGTTGACTATGCAGCTGATGATCTCCATTGATTGTTTTGCTACAAAATCATCAGCGGGGTCAGGGTTGTGGATTGAAGTTATAGAGGGGGAAGTGCTTGAAATTTTTAGTCATAATAAATTTTGCCTTGGTTGCTACAATGCAATGACGACACGATTATGTGATCTAATTTCCCGCTCCACCTGATGGAGCAATGCCCCATCTAGCATCTTGTCATCAGTTGTCAAGCTATGAATTCTGTTGTGCTTGATGTGACATGCCACAATTCATCTCAAGTATCTTCCTTAGAGCAAACATGTTATTACATGGTATGCAAATTGGCATCCGATGTTCAGTGGTTGTTACCTAAATTAGCAGATAGTGCAACAACAAAAAACTTAACAGAATTGCTTATATCAATCAATGATAAACCAGGTTCACTCTCTGTCTCTCAACATAATTCTTGGGTAAATCTTTTGTTTTAAGTAAATAGTTCGAAGCACCAGATACTCTTAGCATCTCCTGACTTGGGTGAATATTTATGTCAGTTAACTTTATAGATATCCTGCATTGGTTTTAAATTTTTTATCAACAAAGTCATAACTGATAATTTCAGATATCAGACTGTTATGTCACTGCTTCACTTCCTGCAGTGGTTTTAATTTTTTTTTATCAACTAATCATAGGAGATGTCAGATTATTCTCTCACAGTTTCACTTGAAATGACAATTCAAGATTTGAACCTAAGATTAGTAGTTCTGCAGGTTCCATCAGGAGAAATTCTGACATTTGGCGATGAGAAATTTTCCTTGTTGGAAGAGGCTGGTGTGCGACAATCTAGGAAAGCTGCCTTTGTACTTGTGGCGGGTGGGCTCGGGGAACGGCTTGGCTACAAAGGAATTAAAGTCGGTAACTTGTTTTGTGAATATTACAGTTTTCTCTATATGGCAGAGGATAGCATCATGGATATAAATTATATGTGTATAATTCAAATGATTCGCATAATTGAAACAATTACTAAAATCCCAGAAGAATGGGTTACTTTGTCATCCTTAACATTTATGTATCTCTTAGAAGCTTGCAGTTGCTGATATAAATTGCCTATGCATACTATTCAAGTTAATGTTTGCAGTGTCAGTTGCTATCACACATAATTTAGCTGATTATGCCCTACTTTTTGTTATTTTCACATAATTCTACCCGATTTTATGTTGCAGTTGGCACTTCCTTTTGAAACTACTACAAGTAAAAGCTTCCTTCAAATCTACATTGAGTCTATTCTGGCATTGCAAGAGGCTAGCTGTAGAACAGTACAAGGTTGTTATGCATATTGGCTTTTTGAGAAGGCTTTCACTGCCAATACATACATCATGGATCATCGCAGTTGTTAAGTATAATTTGATAGAAGAAAATGTGTATAATTGTTTTCTGGAGTAATGCTCATAAATTGAGTAGGTTGACTTGGTAATCATCCAATTTAAATTAATTAGACTTGTAACTTACCTCAATTTGTTATCCTATCCTCTACTGCTTGATCATTTTGTTGGAATTTTAGGTTTTTGCCTTATCTCCCCAAGGCTTCAAGAAATAGAGTGATAACATTCTACGGATCTAATCTAACAAATTTGATGGGACAAAAATCAGCAAACTTTAAAACTGTAAAAAATTTATAAAAGCTAATACTTGTGAGTTTGTAGAAACTTTAGTCAAACTGATATTTGCTCTATGTTTTGCCCAAGTAAGCCTTGTATTTGACCATGATATCCGAATAGTTAACTTGGTTGAGAATTCGAGGTTCAAGTAGGAAGTTTTGAACTATGATGGTGACGTTTTATTTTGATTAATTTGTAATTACGTGCAGTATCATTTAGGACCATCTTGAAGTTTATTTTTCTGTTTAAAGTAGATTATAGTGACTGTTGGCTGTCTCCTATGACTCTAAATTACAAGGATTTTTTTTTTTTGGTATTCTAATCTGTAAGGAATTATTGGGATTAAAAGAAAAAAGAGAGTTGTAACTCTGCAGCAATATAAGTATTGTCACCCTGCACCTTGACTGCCCTAAAAGTTCCTTTTACATTTTTTCTTGCCTTATAGATCCATAAATAACGGATACATCTTAAGGCTTTCAAAACGTCAATAGAACAATGTAATAACTGCACCATTGATGAATAAAAAATAGATTAAGTACAAAACTATTGTCGATCCATTTTTTATATCTACGCCATGGAGAAGAAATGGGGTAGCAGTGAAAGGCTGCTACTGATCATTCTGCTATTAACTTTCTAGGTCATTATGAAGCTGAAATTCCTCTGGTGATTATGACATCTGATGACACTCATGCACCAACATTATCGCTTTTAGAATCAAATTCTTATTTTGGAATGAAAAGCTCTCAAGTGAATCTTCTTAAACAGGTTTTATCAGTTGTCTAATATGCTCTGTTTTAATAATTTTACATGGCAAAGGATTTAACTTGTTTATCAACAATCACTTTGCAGGAAAAAGTAGCATGCTTAAATGATAATGATGCAAGACTTGCATTGGACCCAAATGACAGCTACAAAATTCAGGTGACTTCCTCTTCTATCATTCATTTCTCACATGGATGTATAATATTGATATAATTAGCTAAACTCTTTCATTTTACTATTACCAAGAACTTACTTTCTGGCGGCTTACTATTTTAATGTGATTTTAATCAGACAAAGCCACATGGTCATGGTGATGTGCATGCACTTCTTTTCTCGAGTGGTCTACTTAACCTCTGGTGTGTTTTTGTCAGTTGTTCCTTATTATGCTGTATTTCTTTGGTCTTAGTAACTGAATGTACTAGAGTCTGTTTCTCTCTCAGGCAGAGAGCCAATATTAGATGGGTTCTATTTTTCCAAGATACCAATGGATTACTATTTAAGGTTGATATCTCAAATACTTTCTCTTTATTTGTATTCTGTATTATGCTGAAATTAAATAAAAATAAATTGCTAATTTTCTTCATTTGTTTATTTAGGCTATTCCTGCTTCATTGGGTGTCAGCTCAACCCGGGGATATCAAGTCAATTCTCTTGCAGTTCCCAGAAAGGCAAAAGAAGCTATGGGAGGGATAGCCCAACTTACTCATATTGATGGTAATATATTGTTTGTCTGATGCTTATAGTGTTTAATCTTTGCTTAATTGTTAAAATGAGTTTCTACTTAGATGTTTATTCTTCTATATATATACATAATATGTAAAAATAGGATTCTAGTTGTCTTTTGCATGATCATGTATTCATATCCAGTTTCCTCAACAAAGTTGGCATTCATTTCATTTTATGGATCTATAATGTTTCTTATTTTTCATGGGTACCCTTGGAAAGTAAATACTTGATTGTCTACTATATATATATATATATATGCTGGTGTTGGTCAATTATTATATGCATAGAAAAAGCTAATGCCAAAATTGATACGGCTTATTAATGTAGCCTATTCTCACATAGAATTGTCAAAATAATTGCAGTATCATTTTTTAAAGAGAATAACCTTAGTTTTCCATTTGATTATATTTTGGTCCTTGTACTATTCATTTAATTTATTTTTAGTTTGTTTTGCTGATTTAGCATTTTGAAATAACCCAAATTGAGATAGTTGTAATACTACATCCGAACGCATAAGTTAAATTTCAGAAGTTACCTTACTATTATACAGGACTGACTGAACCATATCAGCATGGTGGAAACATATTCTCCCATTTGTAAGGCTCGAGACTAGCTTGTTTCAGTACCTCAGGCATTAGGAAATATAGATGTCTGTCAGCACGTACTAGATGATACCAACTCCAACGGCTAGTAGTCATTGGATCAGTTTTTTGCAAATTTGATAGAGCAATACTGCTTTCCTTCAGAGTTTATCATATAAACTAGTTATATTTTTAAATACTTATTCCCTATCAAGTATCCTGTCTTATTTCCTTGATTGACATCAATATTAAATAGATGATCTTTAGGTACAAAAATGGTAATTAACGTGGAGTATAATCAGTTGGACCCCTTACTAAGAGCGACTGGGCATGCTGATGGAGATGTAAACTGTGAAACTGGATTTTCTCCTTTCCCTGGAAATATAAACCAGGTAAGCATCTTTTGTAATAATTTCTTTGTATTGTAAGTTGCAAGTATTGACATAATGATAAAGCTGTTGTCGTGTGACCTAATGGTCACAAGTTCGAGTCGCAGAAACAACCTTTTGCAATACAGAGTGAGATTGTGTACAATAGATTTTTTTTTTCCAAGATCCTGCATTGATGGGAATTTTATGTACCGGACTGCCCTTTATTGTAAGTTGCAAGTATGAGAGAAGTGAGAAAAAAAAACTAGAAATACAGATTTATTTATTTGTTCAAAACGTTATATAAAGTCAAACTCAATTTCAATCAATCTCAAGATTATGTTTGTGCTTGTTCATCAAAAAGCTTACTGAGCTTCAGTTGAGTTCAAGCTTTTACCTTGCTTAGTTAGAGCCAAGTGGGTGTTCATGATTAAGTTTAATTTTAATCATCACTGCAAAGTTAGATTATTTAGATATTTTCTAAGATAATGAAGAAAAATTTTATTGAGCTTTGACCAACTCCAAGTTATAAATAAACATCATTTAGAACCATCTAAAAATTGTTTCATCATCCATATTCTCATAAATCCAGATACTGAATGTTGTAATTAGATCAAATCTCTCTTTTTTGTAGCTTATTTTGGAGCTTGGACCATACATACAGGAGCTTAGCAAAACGCGAGGTGCCATTGCTGAATTTGTTAATCCCAAGTATTGTCACTCTTCTGTACCATTTTAGATCAACTTGCCTTTCTTTCTATGATGGAAAATAAGGGACTCTACCTATCAGAATATGGTTGTAACTTTCAGAAGTGAATGGACCAATGTTAATAAATCTACCCTTAATAACATGAGATTCCAATTTGAGAGATTACTAGGAAATTTTCATTTTCTGAGAAATGATTCACTGTCATCTTAACGTGTAGTTGATAATGAAAATTCTAGTTAAGTAGAGAGGACAGCAACTATTCTGCTAGAATGTTCGCCTTGGCAATCACCTTTGTGAAGCTTCATGCAAATACTAGGTATGGCTGGAGCATGCTGGAGCCTCTCAACTTAAACTTGGCTTTACTCAAAATTCTCCTTTAAATTTTAGACATTTACTATGAATTAAAATAAGTTATGTGGTTGTTGATTCTCAAGTGTTTCACGTTCTCAAAAGGAATAAAAATGTGAAAACTATTAATAGCTTAATCAACAATCAAAACCATTAATATACTATCTCACAATTGAGGAATTATTGCGATTGCACTGGCTGTCAAGTTTGAGGAATAAAGATTTCTACCTTTAGTTTTTATAAGTGATTTCAAGGCAAGATGGAAGCCATTGCATAATAGATAAAAATAGTTCAAATTTGCATTTGCATTTTTTTCCCTGTATGAAATGAGGCAATTGGCATATGTTCCAAGCACATTGAAAGCTGAAGTAGATAAAGTGATGGGTGTAGAGTTGTTAGTTGTTTCTTTGAGAGGAAAATGAGGCATTGATTACTTGTGATTATGTTCTACTACAAGATGACTTCATTTCATGTGAAAGGAAAGCATGACACACAATTATAACAACTGCCCTTTCTTATATGTTAAGCTTTATTTAATACAGTAAACTGCCTTCTCTCATCCTTATGTCAGATACGAGGATTCAAGCAAGACATCCTTTAAGTCTTCAACTCGTTTGGAATGTATGATGCAAGATTATCCAAAATCTCTACCTTCATCAGCAAAGATTGGATTCACTGTGAGGATTTAACTTTCAATCATGATTACTTGCTCTGTATGTTAGCGTTATGATTTAAGAGTGATATAACACTGATGGAGTGTGTTTACTAACATCGGCTGCTGACAGGAAGGTTATGTCCAACTATCAGGACTTGTTTGGAAATCCCTAACTTTTACCAGTCATGACTTTACTTGCTGCATTTAGTCTGATACTATTAAGGATCATTCGACCTCCATTAGATCTTCATTTGGAAATCCCTAACTATCATTTTTCTAGGTCAGCAAAAGTATCTTCACATTATATCCTTGTTTTCTTATAGATCTGTTGATATATCATGTTATTAAGTATTAACCCATAACTACACTTCGAAGTCTGAGTTATTTGCCAAACTGCATTTGAATGATTTGAATTGAAGAACGACCTGAACATTATAAGAGCAACCAGTCTTGGTCTTGCTCAAAGGATCACATCTAGAACATTAGCCTTTTAGCTTGGATTGTGCCCAGTAGTATTCAGCGATATTTTCTTAGCTTGATGATATACTTGTTATGCATGTTGCTGACTGTGGTTCGTATCAACTTATAGGTTAATTTTTTAGTGTAACTTTACTTATTCATACTAGATTTTGTTGTGTTTGTTACTCAAACTCATAAAGTGACTGGACTTTTTTCATGATATTAATTTTTTTTCTCTCATTTACATGCCAAACTTAACTGTTTATTTTCCTCTTGCCTTTTTTAGGTGGTGGATAAGTGGCTTGCTTATGCACCAGTAAAAAATAACCCGGAAGATGCTTCCAAGGTATTTATCTGCCTTCTCTGTATCAAATTTTGATCTTGCATATGGATCTAACTTCATATAATGTACTCAATTATCGTTATTCACCAAAGTCATTGCTTGTGAACATATTCCTAAACACTTGTTAGGTTTGTCAAAATCAATTGAAGAAAAAAGAATGTCCAAGTCATCTTTTGATTATCATCTCCTTCATCTTTGTTTGAATGATTCCTTAGCAGGGAAGGATCTATAGAGAGGATTGTGCAAATTATGCAATCATAAATTGCATTTGGGTCTATCCTCTGTTGTTCCTTTTCACTTCTACTCATGCGAATCATCTCATATTCATGGAAATCACACTGATTCAAGTAATTGATTGAATACAGGTGCCGGAAGGAAACCCATACCATAGTGCGACAAGCGGAGAGATGGCTGTTTATAGAGCTAATTGTCTCATACTGAAGAAGGTAATGTTGGAGAAGGGCTATTTATGATTTACTGTCCGCTTAACCTATATTTGGTTAACTTAAACTCGAAAGGGAAAAATGAAATCTGATGACAACTGATTCCTTTGTTCTGACAAATAAATAAAAAGGTTATCGAGTTGGATCTTTAGTGTGTTTAAGCTCATTTGCACACCACAGTTTGACAGGGAAGAATAACTGATCGAAACAAAGTGATTCCAGTGATCTTTTAATTTGTTGAGCAAATGCTCACTCTTCTAAGAAGATGTTACATATTTTTGCAGGCTGGAGTCCTTTTAGCTGATCCCATTATCAACATCTTCAATGGTCAGGAGGTGGAAGTGTGGCCTCGCGTCACATGGAGCCCGAAGTGGGCCTCAACATTCACAGATGTAATACTGAAAGTCGGCAAAGGATGCTCGATTTCCCAGAGATCTACCTTGGTCATCAATGGCCAGAACATAGTCCTTGATGGTCTCCGCTTGGACGGAACTCTTGTCGTCACTGCTAATGATCAAGCTGATGTATTCCTTTAGGGCCCTTTATTGAAAATTTGAAAAAGAGATGCTCCCGCCATTGCTAGCTCACTTTGAAGATTTTAACTACAATCTGACTGTATCTGATCAATGTTTATTTGCAATCTCTCTCAGGTCAAAGTGACTGGACATGTTCAAAACAAAGGATGGACACTTCAGCATGTTGATTACAAAGACCACTCAATTCCTCAGGAAACGCAGATAAGAGGCTTTAAGATTTGCAAAATCGAGCAGTTGGAGCTGAACTACACCGAACCGGGGAAATATCTATTCGAACTCTGAACAAGATTTTGAAGGAGCTGAACTAGGCAAGTTTATCAGTTAATTGAGAGGATTTTTTTAGTTGCACTGGAATGGAATGTGATTTCGATTGCAAAGTGTGGATGGACTAATTTTAGATGAAATGATCATTTCAGTAGCATGATGTTTCCATTCCAAGGTTTGTAACCAGGCAGTTCATCTCTACACTTCAATTTTAGAGACTAAGATGCCAGATCGATCAAAGGGCTTCATCCAGGGGGCTGGTACAATCAAGTGAGTTCACGAACCAAGTCGAGTGGATATGTCGGTTGAGCTAGACGACGTGCAAGGGCTAGACAAGTTCGGCATGGTTGGATGTGGTTATTGAATCAAACAAGTTGACTCTCAAATTAAATCTATCTACACCTTAGGCCTTTCACTCACTAATTGCAATTATGATGCCTTTGGGTACATGTCTATGCGATTAAATTCAAGCCCCACAATAGGACATATTTTGAGAAGACGATAATATTGGATACAGTTCGATAACACAATTGATGATATATATATACAAAATTCTCATTGACCTAGTCTTTTTCATTCAATTTGGTTCGATATACACACAAACAGATATTTATATACACAGACAAATCTCGATGGATGTATATATCCAAACATTCTCATAAACCCAAAATTTATTTTATTTTTTCATGTGATGGAATTTGATTTTGGAAGCACTCTCCTATTTACTGGAAATATCTAACTCTACTTGCTTCATAGCTGGAGCTGTTGGTTCATGTTGGGTAGTTGGAGAGTCAATTTAATCGTAAGAGAGGAAGAAGAAACCAAAATGAACTACATGCCAAAGGTAGATCCTGTTTATCAATTCTACAATTTTCTTCCGAATCTATTTTTAATTTTTTTTTTCTTTACAATTTCGTATTAGGTGAAAAGATAAAAAAAAAAAGTGAATGCTTTTTCAATGTCAGTGTTCATGCAGGCTCCTTTTCTTATTATTCTTCACTGTTATAAGTTCAGAATTTTCAGGAACAAAGATTGGAAGAGGACAAGTCATCCTTGCAATGATCTATTGCGTTCTTCAGTTGATGATTTTGCAGTCTAAAATCCTACCATTAATTGGTCCTATTATTAAGGTGCAATGCAAAAGAAACGTTTGCAAGTTCAACAATGTTTCTTCTTCTGTGCTTTACCCAACTAAGTTGCTAATATCGCTTGCATTGCTCTGAAGGATGTTTTTTCTCAAAAAGGATTCTAGATTCTTTTAGTTCACAAAGTAAATATGGAACACAAATAGAACAAGCCAATCTCCATTCCAATCATATCTTCTCTACTCCCCAAGAAATCATTTTTTTTAAATAAATAAATAGATGATTTTGTCTGGTTGTATAGCAGCCCATGTTAGTAGCCAAACATGCAATGAATCAGCCAGATTTTGCAGTTAGAGAAGAAGAGGACCAGAATAATAGTCAGAGAAGGAGCAGACATTTGGCAGTGCCTCATTTACTTGGAACTTTCTGCGGCAAGCCAACAGCAACAATGGAGATCTGGACCAGACAGAGAGAGATGGGTCTCCATTAAACAAATCCCTGTAAAACCTTGGAGCATTGCAGAATACTGGACAGTGACTGCTATCTGCTTTCTCCTCATCTTCATCTGCACATTATTCCTCTTCTTCTTCTCACTTTTTTTTTTTTTTGTTTTTAAAATTTCCCTTTTAAGGGGGAGTTTGACATTGGCCAGCAAGTTCTTTGTTTCCATCATTTGTTGTGAACTCAGAGTTCACATAAAGAGATGAGATAAGATAAGGCCATTAGTTTCTTTTTCATTAGGTAATCATCATCACCTCTTTGAATCATGTTCTTTTTTTTTTCTATGGAACCAATTACACACTTTGATTTTGTTTCCCTTATGCCTTTTTCTAATGACCTCAAATAGCTTTGAATGCTTATCCTTTACAGTGCTTGTCGGCATGTCGACTGTCTTATCAAAACATAGGAATGAGAACTATGAAAGGCTAGGTGGATGCCTCATTCTTACCTTCAATTCTCAACCAAGAACAACAAAAAGGGCTAGGTAGATCTTTAGCTGCAAGATGACATTTATTCTTCCTATAGCAACTTACTTTCGATAGTTATTGTAGTTTGTTAGGTGAAGTCCCACTCTATTGGACTACTTGAAATTGTTAAAGAGCTGGCCTAGAACACCTCAGATTGACTTTTAATTAGCAAGGTAGAATTGACATAAATCCTCCCATCCAGATGCATCCCCTCTTTGGATGAGTATCGCACCACTTCACTCGACCAATCCACTCTTTTGTCTAGTCATTGAGGCCCACTAAACCAGATCTTTCATGGATCACCTCAAACCACCGCAAACCTTACCTATATATATTTATTTTGAAGAGGGAGAGATAATATCGCAAAAGGTTACGAGGATAAATCACGAAGGATCTTATGGATCTTGGTGGTCAAGACATGTGGAAGTCATCTGAATCTAGAAAAAAATTTTAGACTTCCTTCGAGTCAATCTTTATCTTATTCGTAAATTTTATCGTGTCTTAGCCATCATATCATCTTTGCACAGCTAATTAACTAAAGTCTCATCTTTGCACAGCTTAATTAAAACCGTACCAGGCATATTTTGATTCGAGTTTAGGATTCCTCACCATTCCATTTGACCCAATCTCTGCTCGACTATGTGTTAGTTGGACTTGCTGTCAAAGTTCCAGCTTTTTATATCGTTCCTTTAAAAGGGAACCATAACTCTCTGCAATGAAAGAGAAGACTCTGGTGTTCATCTTGACTTGGGGAAGATGAGCAGTGGATTATTGCAGGCTTCAAGGTGAGCCAGGATGAAAGAAATTAACTCCTCTCTCTCTCTCTCTCTTTCTCTCCTTTTCTTCCATTTTGCTGGGGAAAAAAATGCTTTAAACTTTGTGTTTTTCATTCATGTATTTTATTTGAAAAGTTTTGTGCTGTTGATTCTTCTTGACAGCTTCATGAGATTTACATACTTCGATGGAACTGCAACATGATGGAGCAGGAGAAGTATACAAATCTACCATCTCTTTTGTTTGAATCGACTGTCTTTTCTTTTCTTTTCTTTTCGCTTACTTTTTTTTTTCTCAGAAACTGTTTTAGAAACAGAAAGTTGTTTTCGATCTACATAACATTTGTCTCTTCAGCAGCTTACTGCCTGATATTTTCTTCAATTCTTTTTTGTTTTTTTTTAAATTTCAGTATCTATCTTTTTTTATGTCTGTGGAGACCATTAATTACGAACTGTTCCTTTTTCTCTTCCATATTTTCTTTAAAAGGTTTTCTTTTTCTAAAATGATCAGTATCCAATGTGTTTATGTCCGTGGATACAATTAAGAACTGTTTTCACGACCGTACAGAATATCATAAATATCAATCGATTTATTCTCGAAACAATTTCATTTCGTATCTTTAAATCTCTACACTAATCTAGATCTTAATAAACTAAAAAGTTTATCCGACGCATAATCCTCGTCGTCATGGTTTAACGAAACATAATCATTAATCTTTGCTCGAATTGTTCAATCTAATCCTTCAAATTATTATATAAATCTGGAGATGAACAAAATAAACAAAAGAGAATTACAGTAAAAAAAAAAAATCTCATCTAAGATGGATTCATCTCTGGTAATTAATTAATATCCAAATTAAATCATTCGTTCTTGCTGTTTCAGAAATGCGGTAGCAGCAGCTCCAGGATGGACGGATTCCGCAAACACTACAGCAAGGATCATCTGAGGAACACGATGATGAAGCAGGAAGAGCTGTTCAGGTTTCAGGTGCTCGAGCTTCATCGCCTCTACCGAGTGCAGCGGACGCTGATGGCTGAGACGGGGAGCAGCAAGATTACGCCGCTGCACCAGCTCGACATGATGAACTCCGACTCAGGGACGACGACGTCGAATTTCTCAGACTGGATCAGCTTGGCCACCTCGGAAACTTGCGACCGGTGGTCGGCACTCGATCGCCTGAGATGTGGATCAGCTGCGTCGGAATTAGATGAGAGTTTCTCGTTGGGGAAACAGATGAAAGAGAAGAAGAAGAAGAAGAAGAGCGAGGCAGAGAGCGATCTGCAGTTGACATTGAGCTTAGCGTGTGGAACGCATGAGAATTGAGAAGAGATAGTTAGGCAGATTTCCGATCACATGCGGCACCAAATATTTTTTATCACAGGAGATTTCACTCTTTTTTTACAAAAAAAAAAAAAAAAAAAACCACGTCAGCAGTCATGGCACTGCTTTACAACTAAAATAAATAAATAAAAAATATATTCACGGGACAATAAAAAATAAATATATAAAAATTAAACTGAACGTTCTATTGAAAATTAAAAGGGACGAATCTAGAAGGGCTCTTCCAAAATTTAAATGATTATTATTAAAAAAAAATTATTTATTTATTTTTTAAATTAATATTATTATATTTTAGTATGCGATCTCGCAATATAAAATTTTGAATTTGGCTTTGACTATTACTATATTGAATCTTCAGAATTAAGAGATTTCATTCTAACATAATGATCATTTTGCATAGAAAAAAATTAAGAATCAAATCAAATATTTCACATTCATTGAAAATTGACTTCAAAATTTTATAATTTTTTCGTCTCATTTTAATATTATTGTTTGGTTTATGAACTTGAATTAGATATGATTGTCGATGATGGTGACGACGACGATCACGATAGTGACGATCGACCGTGGTGGGCAACAGGCAATGGAGCGGCGAACAACGAGCAACGATCGACGTGCGACAGACAACGGCTGACGCATAACAGACGACGATCGATGGACGATGAGCGATAGGTGATGAGCGGTGATCGATGATAGGCGGTCGATGACGACGGGCAATTGGTGACGACCGATGGGCGACGGCCGAGGGGCATCGACTGTGGGTGGGCAACGAGTGACCGACAATGGGCGGTGTTGGTGGTGGGCGGCAATCGACGAGTGATGATCGATGACAGACTACCGATGGCGACAGGCGGACAACGAGTGACAAGGCAACGGACAATCTTAGGCGAGTTGGCCTCGATGTCAGTTGATAGAAATGAATTCTAAATCTATTATCCCCTTAAATTTTTTCTATTCCTAAATAATTAAAAATCATTTGATTCCTTCCCTTCTCACCTTCCCTTCTCAAACTTATTAATGAAATACTATAATTAAAAATTATTTCATTCCTTTATTCTCAAATTCTTAAACTAAACGCCACTCGGTGGCCACGGTGAAATCAGAATTTTTTTAGTTCTTAATATTTAAATTCCCCCTCCGCGTAAAAATGGCAAATTAGGGACTGTATTTAAGTCATTTTGTTTTTTGTTATTATTTATTTTTTATATAAAAAGAGTTTTTTTAAAATGAATTTAAATGTTGGGAAGAAGAAGTCATGTTTAACGGATTGATTCGATTCGAATTTAAATCAGAACCAATCCGTTAAATTCGCAATCAGAATCGATTCAAATGAATTAGTTCTTAAACCGAATCGGAACTGTTTCGATTTCGATTCGATTCGATTCGATTCCAATCGATTTCGAAATCGGTTCGAAACCGTTTCGGAATCGGTTTTGGTTCCGATTGAGATTTGGTTTTGATTGTTAATTTAAAGGTGAAAATTTTTAACATGTTAACATGTCTATAAGATTATTTTACGATAGAAAAAAAAGAATAGGATCATCAATACGTTAGATGAATTTGAAAGCTCAAATTCGAAGAAGGTGATCCGGAATCATTTCGGAATCGGTCCGAAAACCATTTTGGAATTAGTCCGGATTGAATTGGTTCCAAAGTTAAAATTTTGAAATCGGAACCGATTCGAAATCGATTTTGAATTGATTCGGACCGATTTTAATATCGACGAATCCGAAACAAATTCGATCGAATCGAAATCGAAATCGACAAACAGATAAACATATCTAGGAAGAAGTTTGTTTTTTTTATAATTCAAATTCATCCATAGACTAATTTTGAAGTGACCGGTTCAAATTGACCATAAATCCTGAAAAATATTATTGAATTTTGACAGATAATTCGATACCATGACTAATCTGAGCACCCCAAATGTATTGGACAAGTTTAATTGGAGAATTTTAGAAATAATATTCATTAAAAATTTTATTAAATAGATAAAGGGAAAAAAGAAGAAGAAGAAGGAATACAAACTTAAATAATCATTTTACATTTTAGCTTTAATTTTTTTTGTTTTAACTTTATTTATCTCAGTTAGCTTATCGATGATTAGCTTGGCAAACTTAACCTAAATGACGCTCACTAATTGAAATTATTCATATGATTAATTAATCGCTAAGCGACAATTTAAAGAGGATTAGCGATCGATGGCTACGCCATCGTCGAGCCCGCCGCAATCATAGCGCAGGGGAAGTGAGGCGATAAATAGCCGGACCGACTTCTTCTTCCTCTGCGGCATCAAGGACAGCCGCAGCCTTCTTTATCTCTCTCTCTTTCTCTCTTTCCCTCTGTGTGTCTCACGCATGGCGAGTGGAGTTTCCCTCGTGATGGAATAATCCCAAGGTATCATCCTTCCGCCCCCAGTTTGGTTCCTTTTGCTGGCGCTTTCGGCACAAGTGGCTACGATTCCTCAACTCTGGGGCCTTTTTTCTTGCCGTGTTACTTGTTCGATGTGAGAAGGGCAAGGTCGAGGGAGGAAGCATCGGGCTCAGATCGGAAATTCTGTGTCATCGGAGGTATCGTTTCTCTAAATTAGGTGTTGCCGTTTGCTAGTTTTGTTTCGAGCTTGGGGTTTTTTTTTATTGGATTCGTGTGCCAAAATCGATTGTTTTTTAGTTTTTCAAAAAAAAAAAAGGTGAGATTTTTCAGAAGTGGAAGAACTTTGGCAGTGGTTGTCTTTATGCTAATTTGTTTGTTTTTTTAATGAATGTGTTGCTGTCTTTGCATACGACTCCGATTCAGTGGGAAAGCCTTCATTTTGGAGGACGGCTTCGTGGGGAGTCCGAGTGGCGGCGATAGAGGCGTATTCCCGGGCATCGTGCTCTCTCTGGTAGTCCGTCTCGACTCTCTAATGTGTAATCGAGAGGAACCCGGATCCTTCGACTGTTCTTGCTTTGTTTCTGAAGATTCTCAGTCTCTGCGGCCTGAGATGGAGATTAGCGCAGCTGTGGATGATTCTCCTCGTGTCAAGTTCCTTTGCAGCTTTGGTGGAAGCATCCTCCCCCGCCCACTCGACGGCCGACTCCGCTATGTGGGAGGAGAGACCCGGATCATGAATGTTCCTCGTGACATCTCGTACAACGACCTCTTGGTTCGGGTGCGGGAGCTTTTTGATGGGGTGTCGGTGATCAAGTACCAACAGCCGGACGAGGACCTCGATGCCTTGGTGTCGGTTGTGAACGACGAGGATGTAATGAACATGATGGAGGAGTATGATAAGTTCATCGCAAATGGTGATGGCCTGACATGGTTGAGGATCTTTCTTTTCTCGCAATGTCCTGATCAAGATGTAGCCTCCATGGGTCCGCATTATGATGCTGATGATCGGAAAGCCGAGCGGAGGTACATCGATGCCATCAACAATCTCATCGATGTTAAATCCGCATCACCTCCTGATATGTCTGAGCATTATTTCGGGCATCTGAGCATTGATGGGGGAATTCCCAATCAGGTTAATTTGCGTCGCCTTGCCATCCCATCTCATGGC
This sequence comes from Wurfbainia villosa, assembly GCA_025175895.1. Lineage (NCBI taxonomy): Eukaryota > Viridiplantae > Streptophyta > Magnoliopsida > Zingiberales > Zingiberaceae > Wurfbainia > Wurfbainia villosa. Next base: position 27,442,613 of record CM045991.1, on the reverse strand, counting down.
CAAAGATATGGTGAAATTGAGACACCTCGTAGCCCTGCTTTATTCTCTCCAGGGTGTCTTGCTGCTAACGATCCGCATGAATTCTCACCTCCACCATCACCTGCTAGATTTTACCATGAAGCTGGGGATGTCAGTGATAAGATTTTGGCGGATTACATTCAGCACACAGGAGGTCGCCAGCTGCATCAGTATGATCTTCATTGCCCATCAACAGCAGAAAGTTATGTATGGATACCTCCGGGAGCAGTTTTGCAAGAAAAATCTGGATTTCCGGCTAATTTGGGGCATTCTCATAATATGGTTGAGGGAAACAGTCTTTGTGAGCATTGTCACATGGCTTTCCAGAGGAACCATTGTCTCATGCCAGATGCACATTTCCATGACACTCGCTGGAAGCATGGGCTACCATACTTGGAACAGTCAAACATAAATGAATACGTAGGTAATTTTCCAAATTTATGCACCGGTTGTTTTGGTAACAAAGATCCGTATATGCCAAATCGAGACCTTAAGATAGGGCATGATATCTATGTCAAAGAACATAATGAGCAGCATCCCATGCTTAATGACTCGCACAATTGCGAACGGGGATGGGCCATCCACAACAATAATATTGCTCTTAGAGTTGAGGATATGAGGATGCATCAAATTGGAACTGGTAGGACAACTGAACAATATACTGATGGTAATATGATGAATGCTGCACACGGGAACATTAGTGACAAGCCATCACTCCATTACCATTGTATCAACCCCAATGATTCACATTACATCCAATATGGAGCTAATATTGGAAACGAAGTTTTTGCACCTCAACATATAACTGGAGCTATTCCAGGAGCAAATGTGCTAGGATTTGAAGATGCTGCTATTCGGTATCAGAATCAGCCTTCTGCATATGGAGCAGATAGTCCCTACCAAGGCCTAAACAATTTGCACTTAGCCCAATCTTTATGGAGAAATAGACGGGTCCCTGTTCACCCTGGAACATCATACGAGCTTGCCAGTTCAATGATAATGAATGGTACAGACCCTCTTATAAGATATAAGCAAGAGGGAAGTCCAAGATTCCCCTATGTTCTGGTTGATAACGAAATTCCAAATGCTGTGTCTTCCCAGAATAACTGTCATAAGCTGGTTAGCTTTGAAGAATTTGGAGCTGCAGATCATGAATCTCAATGTGGTACTAGAACAAATCCAAACAGCAGTGATCAGGATATCATTCCTCCCCTTGCATCAGTTTATCCTGGTTTACATGTAAAAGTTCCTTCTAAAGAAATTCCACATGTGCCATCACCATTGTACCAAATTGAGAAAGAATCTGCTATTTCTAATGCCACCGAGGCCCACAAGCCTGCTTTCCAAATGCAAGCCACATCCAAAAATAATACTACTTTAGAAGGGCAGGAGAAGCAACATATGATTTCAAATGAACCTGATGTATATATCACTCTTTCTCCAAAACATAAACATTTAGAAGTTTCCATAAAAGAATTGCAGCTTTCTGAAGTAGAAGAAGACGCAAACAAACATCTTGATGCCCACAGTAATGTTGCTTGTGGAGACGAGGACATGCTGGGGGAGGACTTGAATTTTTTACCTGAGTTGATTGCTTCTGTGAAAAAAGCAGTTTTGGAAGGTGCTGAGGAGGTGGTGACCATGGCCCAATCAAATTCTGGATTGGATTCTACTCCTGGAAAAAAAGAATCATTATGTGAACACAAATCAAAAGTGAGTTTGGTTTTGATCATTTTGTGTGACTTCTTTATTCTCATTGTTATTCTTATTTCTATTATTTGCAGGATGCCAATGCAGATGTTCAAGCTGACTTAACACGGAATAGTGAACTGCCCATGACAGCTGAACATGGAGATTCGGCAAAAGAGTTGCAGGTCTCATTTAGTTAAAATTCTTATGTTCCTTCATCCTCCAAACTTTTTCATATCTGCTTATTTCATTTCCTTTTTCTTTATGCAGAATCAGAATGCAAATCTAGATGTTCAGGCAGACTTGGAAGGAAATAGTGAAAATGAGAAACTCTGTAAAATTGAGCCCACAACTGCAGAAGCTGAAGCTTTGTCAAAGGGGTTACAGGTCTCTTGTTATCACATTTCTTTTTTGTTTTTAATCTGCTTGATTGTGTCATTTACTGTAACCTTGATATTCTTAAGACTATAAAAAATGATGACCTGGAAGAGATTCGACAACTGGGGTCAGGCACATTTGGATCAGTCTATTATGGAAAATGGAGAGGTTCTGATGTTGCCATTAAAAGAATAAAAGCTAGCTGCTTTGCAGGGAAGCCATCTGAGAGAGAACGTCTGGTAGTTTATATGTTTTATTCATCTTAATGTTTCTTTTTGTATTTATTGATCATACTATATAATTCTAATGTTCTTTTTTATGTTGTCGATACTTTGCTAATTTTTGCAATTGCAATTTTCTACTTGTGCATTTATAAGAGAGCATCTTTGACTTCAGTTTTATTTTTGTCATCCTTTCACCGATGCCAACCTTTCCTTAGACATAGTGCCAATGCTAGTGTATATGGATGTTTTAGATAGAAAGAATATTGCAATATACAGAGGAGTGATCCATTTCTTGCTTAGTGAGTGATTGTTTTCACACTGATTATGAATTTTTTCCTGCCTGGAAAACAGCACTGTGAACTTTTGATGCCTATTGTACATCAAAACTACTAGCATCTCATTATTGCCTATCATATTAAAGATGAAAAATGTCAACCCTGAGAATCTTATAAGGTTAAAAGGTATTTTCTGCTTCTAGTTTACTAGGCAATTCCATCAATACTGTGTTAATTCTGTCGTGCTTTGAAAAATGATGCTAATGGTTTCCTTTTTACAATTAAATCACGAATAATGTTCTTGGCACCAACGGAGGAGAAAAGAATGTGTTGCAGATGATAATCCCATGTCTTTGATAGACGGTGGATAATTTTTAATGTCACACTGTTTTTTTCTTCTCTGTCATTTTATCATGATGTTGCAAACTTTTAAACTGGAAATATTTTTTTTTTCCATGTTGGATCCACTGAATTTTCCTATACAATCTTCTTCCATAGATTTTTTTGTATACCCATGTACTAGTCGATCTTTTAAGGCTTTTACCAACACATTCAGAAGTTTACTTTTTGTTTTTTATTTTGTTGCCTTTTGTTTTGTGTTGTTATTGAGAATTCCACTGTGCTTAATTTTTCATGTACAGATTGCAGACAATAACCACATGTCTTTGATGGATATTTTGGAAATGTTTTAAATGTCATATACTGTTTTTTTTTCTGACATTTTGCAGTGATGTGATCCTTTAGAATTCTTCTGTGCTAGGCAATCTTCTTTCAGAGATTTTTTTTGTATATCCATGTGCTAGGCAATCTTCCAAGGCTTTTACCAAAATTTCTACGTTTTGTTTTTTGTTTTGTTGCTTTTTGTTGTTATTAAGAATTCTTCTGTGCTTAATTTTTCATCTCTATATTCTCTTCCAATTAATGCCATTTGCTGATAACAGATTTCTAGAAAAAGGGCTCTAATAATGAGTTGTTTTATCCCAACATTCTTTCATTTTAATATCAATTGTTGATATTTGCAGATTGCAGATTTCTGGAAAGAGGCTCTGATAATGAGTTGCTTGCATCATCCCAACATTGTTTCATTTTATGGTGTAGTCCGTGATGGCCCTGATGGAAGCTTAGCAACTGTAACCGAGTTCATGGTCAATGGATCACTTAAACAGTTTCTGCAAAAGAAAGACCGGTATACAGAGCAATAATTTAGTGAACTTAAATTGAGTACACTAGGTCATTGTTCACTACATGACACTTGTTAAGTAGAAGTCTTAACGAGTTTATGATTTGTTGTTTTCTGCAAACAGGACTATTGACCGCCGCAAACGACTAATAATAGCCATGGATGTTGCATTTGGAATGGAGTATTTGCATGAAAAGAACATAGTTCATTTTGATCTCAAGTGTGAAAATTTATTAGTTAATATGAGAGATCCACATCGTCCTGTGTGCAAGGTACCTATTCAATCGTTCTGTAACTTTCAAGGTATTTGTTGGAATTCAGGTTTGATTATGCACGATTGATCTTGAGGACATGAATATTACATATTATACCCACCCAACAACTCATGGCTCTGGTTGCATCAAACTAGAGCTGTGTCACACACTGTGAAAAGTGGTAGTGTCTGACCTGGGTTACAAATGAGATAAATGAAGTCCATGTATAGAAGAATTAGAGCACAATGGACAAATGTTTCTTTGATTTATGGTGTTTTGGATCCATGTTACATGGAGCCTTCTTGGCTTTTTAATTATTCAATCATCCATTCCTAACATTTCCAATACATTCGTCACCCGTAATTTTGTCGTCAATCTCATACCAGATTGGCGACCTTGGTTTATCTAAAGTAAAGCAGCACACATTGGTATCGGGTGGTCTTCGGGGTACTTTACCATGGATGGCACCGGAGCTTTTAAGTGGAAAAAGTAATATGGTGTCTGAAAAGGTTGGATTCTGTGCATGATCTTTTTTGCTACACAAATCTCCTTGCACATTTACCTGTTCATCCTGTCTTTTGTTAATCTCTTTCTTTTGGGCTTGTGTGTGCATAGATCGATGTTTATTCATATGGAATTGTGATGTGGGAGCTGCTCACTGGGGAAGATCCTTATGCGGATATGCGTTGTGCTTCAATCATAGGTATGCTTCATAGTTAATACTTTACAGAGATATCTAATGTTATTGTCTATCATTTGTTTGGCTGACTTGGTTATCAATTAAATTAGGAGTTACTTATTTCTCATAAATCCTTTTTTATTCATCTAGTTTTCAAAGCCTTCGCGTCGAAACTCAAACCCTACCTGTCAATGTTGTACTTGTGCCAATGTAAATATTTGGATATTTTTGCGGTCTAAGAATAATTTTAGATGATTATATATTATTTCAAACATATTTTTCTGAGTTCTCATTAACCAACTTCAAATACAGTGAACTTCTGTACATTGATTTTTTTATTTTTGCCGTGTAGGTGGCATTGTAAACAACAGCATACGACCTAAAATTCCAACCTGGTGCGATCCTGAATGGAAATCCTTAATGGAAACCTGTTGGTCTTCTGATCCCGCATCGAGGCCATCGTTTTCTGAGACATCTCAGACATTGCGGAAAATGGCTGCAGCAATTAACTTGAAGTGATCCAAAATCCTTGACGACGAAGGAAAGTGTACAACTCTCCTTTCTTGCAATCGTATCCTCATGTATATTAGTGTGTTTACTACGAAACAAAGCATCTCGGAGGATGATCACAGGCATCCATGGGCATCGGTAATGCTACCATTCATCGTCCCATGTAGTACAAATATAACTTCGAACGATGCGCGCAGAGATGTCAATCCCAAATAAAGGAGACAGAGTTAGATGAAACAACAAAAGTGAGCAAAATCTTCTGTCCTCTAGCTGGATTGATACCTAGTGTTCTTTAGAAGGCTGCCGTCTGGTTTTTAAAGTATGCAGTTTTCTCTCCAGATCTTATGATACCAAACAGGTGATCACCTTTGTCGATTATCGAATCTGAGGTGGTGTCTAAGGAGCTGATACCGACTCCGATAAATAAAGTGTGTAGATATACTATTTTCTTCCTTGTATGGATATTTTGTTATTCTTTTTCTTGTTAAACCTTGTGAAGCAGTTTTCTTTTAGCCTTATAAAATGTCCATAAATCTCTCAATTGCTACTTATTTGTGTTTTTCATTCTGTGTTTAGTTCCACAAGATGTATGAGTCAATAACAGTTTGTATTGCATCTTATGATTTAGTCACAGGCATACCGAAGAACAACCGAACAATTCGATCATTATCGTTGCTACCGGTGATAGATCGGATATGATACTTAAGCCAGGTTCGCAAAGTACTTCGACAAATCTATCCTTGATTCGGTGAGATAGAACCGTGTATGGCTTGAAAATTACAAGTGTATATGTTTTTGAAACTTTGCATCTTTTCATGCACTTGAACATTTGATGAATGTCTCTATACTCTTTGCAGGTTGTCGAAGGTGGCTGTCGATATAACTCTCCGAGTTTGTCTAAAGAATTCTTCTTCTTTTTCGCAAATTGAAGATGTCGTAACAATTTTCGATACGCCTCTTGAGCCGAAAACTCATTCGGGGAAAACGATTGACAACGATACTCGATCGATCCTGATTGAATTGGATGACCTACTGTATGTACTTCCAAAACGATAAGATCAGAATAAGAAGAACTTTCAAAACTTTGCTCAAAACTGAAGCCTCAGGTTTGACAATTTAAGAGGCAGCCAAAGAATTCAATGTCACAGTTCTCATTTGTGGCTTATCGACCGCGTGTCCCGTTCCCATTGGCTGTCATTGACCCAGTGGATAGAGTCTGGACCAATAGCGATTTAGCAGGATCCAAAATCCCCAAAATATAAACTAAACGCGATGTAAAATGAGAGGCGGAGAAAGGAAGGAAACGCGAGGAAGGGAAAAGGAAGGCGATGGCGAGCGCGGCGAATAAGGGGCGCGGAGGTGGCGGCCTGGCGGCGGGGAAGTTCTGCGACTCCTGCGGCGCCTCGCCGGCCGTGCTCCACTGCCGTGCCGACGCCGCGTTTCTCTGCGGCGCCTGCGACGGGCGCGTGCACGGCGCCAACGGCCTCGCCTCCCGCCACGAGCGCGCGTGGCTCTGCGAGGTGTGCGAGAGCGCTCCCGCCGCCGTCGCCTGCAAGGCCGACGCCGCCGCCCTCTGCGTCGCCTGCGACGCCGACATCCACGCAGCCAACCCGCTCGCTCGCCGCCATCACCGCGTTCCTCTGCCGCCGTTCGTAGGCCCCGCGCCCGCCGCTGCCGCCATCTCCTCCCTCCAGGAAGACTCCTCCCCCGGCTACTCGCTCCTCCACCAGGAGGCGCATCCGCCGCCGCGGTTCTTCTTCTCCGACGCCGATGCCTACCTGGACCTCGACTACGGCGACGAACCGAAGGCCGCCGTCGATGAGGAAGCGGATCCGGCCGCGTGTCTCCACTCACCCACCGGCGTCCTTGGCGGGTGTTTGGATCTCAACATGACAGGATCCAAACCCGAACCCGATCTCTCCTTTTGTCACAGCGTAAATTGAATTGCTCCGCATAAACTCCATTCTGTTAACTGCTAAAAGCTATCGATACTTTCAAAAACGACCCTCTATGTTTTGCAATTATCAAACGATTCGACCTTCCATCGTTTCATTTCAGCCCGTCAATCCACCATATTTTCAAATTGCCCCATCATCGTCCCCCTCGAACAGCCTAAACAGGGATGTCAAGAGGCATTTTGACTAATCCAAAATTAATCAACTAGTTGCTCATCGCGCAGGAGTCGTCGGAGGCGGCGGTGGTGCCGGAGGTGTCGCAGGAGGCGACGGCCGGGGGGTTTCCTGACATTCCCTCGCACAACAACTGGGATCCTGCGGCGGCGCGGGCGGAGCGAGAGGCGAGGCTGATGCGGTACCGGGAGAAGAGGAAGAGCCGGCGATTCGAGAAGACGATACGTTACGCGTCGAGGAAGGCCTACGCGGAGGCCCGGCCGAGGATGAAGGGGCGGTTCGTCAAGCGAACGGAGGCGGGGGCAGAGGCGGAGATCTACTCGGCGGCGGCGGCCATACTCATGGCAGACGATGACTACGGCGTCGTGCCGTCGTATTGAAAAATTCGAAGCCAAACGCGTAGCTCAATTACTCAAAGTAAAAGGGTCGGAAATGTATATTTGTATGCAACGCGTATAGTTTTTGGTGGCTTTGTATTGTACGCTTTGTAAAATCATAAACTGTAAACGAAATGGTGTAGAGTAAATAATCTTACTCAGTTTATGTTAACTCCACGAAACCATTTGCATTTTGCCTCATATAATTTCTGATACTGAAACAAAACCCTTAATTCTAGTGTTTAACGTGAATTAGAATATAAAAAAAAAAATCTATGAGAGCATATTTAGCCAGTAGAGAAGCAAACAAATTTAATCTGTGTTTCTTCGACGAACGAAAATTGAGTTGCTATTTATTAAATAACTGGAGATAAAATAATTGAGTCGGAATTTACAGTGCAAAATATTAATATATAATAAAAGGAAGCATGCATGTCTGTTATCTGGATAGATTCCTTCGACATTCTCTGATGAAAGAGCCAACGGATCCGTGGCGCAATGGGAACGCGTCCGACTCCATTACGCAAAAGGGGGCCTCTGGAGGCTGCCTCCCGTTGACGGTGAAAACAAAAAGGAAATCATAAATTTTTTATTTTATGGACGTCTGACATACTCGTGGTGTAGGCAGCCAATGCACCGCGGCAGGATTGACAAAGGCTCGTGGTGCAGTAGACGGCGCACCACGGGATATCTGGCATCAAGCGGACGCGCATCTTCGTCAGAGTCGATTTTTGATGTTTTTGACCCTGAGTGAAGAAAAAAAAAAAAAAGCAGATTTTTTTACAGATAATTTTTTTTTCTCAAAAAAATAAGTCTCTTTCCTCTTGTAATCTTTAAGACATTTTGATTGAGTCCTAGGCGGAGGCCCCAGCTACCTCTATCCAGAACCGACTCTAATCCTTTTCCATGAGAGCCCACGGAGGCTTGTAGTATAGACAGACAACATACAATGGGACATTTGACACCAAGCAAACAGACAGTTCCTTTATCCGTGGGAGGTTGACGGAGACCCGTAGTACAGACAGACAGTGCATCATGGAGCAACCGGCACTAGGCGAATATATAGCCCCTCGCGGAGGAGGGGCTTACGGAGGCCCATGGTACATATAGACAGCGCACTACGAGGCAGATGACATTATGTGAACAAATAGCCCCCCACGAGGGGCTAATGGAGGGTCGTGGTGCAAATAGATAGCGCATCACGGGACAAATGACCCCATATGGGTAGTGCGACGTGGGACAATTGTTGCATACAACTTCTTCTAGCCACGAGACTAAGATAGTGCATTGAGCAGAAGTGGTGTGAGACCTTGCCATCGTGCTAAAACATCGCTTTGCCTACTGACTCGCTGTGCATGGGCGACTATAAACAATGGATCGCATGTCGTATGAGGCACGGAAGAAGTATTCACTGTGCCACCAGGGCAGATGAGACCAACTCTCATCTACTCCACATTCGCCTCTAGATTCTCTATATATTTTTAGCCTCTTTTATATATATATATATATATATATATATATATATATATATATATATATATATATATATATAAGCCATTGATCTCATGCACATCCACAATTTATGCACCTGTGCGTTTCCACACATGAATAGTGAAAGAGAAGTTTCCTCTCTATATATATATATTAAAAATATTTTTCCTACGCTTGAAAATAGCTGAAAACCATGACCAGGTTACTTGAATTTTTTTTTTATCAATTTAATTAAAATTATTTAAATTTTATCAAAACCACTTGAAATAGTAAACTTCAATATAAACATTACCACTAATTATCAATTTTTTTATCAAATTCAATTTATTTATTTTTATATAATGTAACAGCTACTTTGAAGCTAACTGCTATAATAAAAATTAGGATAACATATTCGATATAAAAAAATTATAATGAGTGTCTTTTTTTTTTTTTTTTTTAAGGAATAAATATTATTTTACCATAGAAAGATTTTTTTTTTAAAAATTTTGCCCTCATTATATTTAGCATAAGAAAAATTGAAGGGGGTAAATGCAACTTTCCATTTAGTATTTAACAAAAGTCCACGACAAATCGTTGTCATCACCTAACCAAATCCATTAACCATGGTTAGTTAACTTAACCCAAGTAATCAAATTATGGCGAATCCAATTCCTCACCCACTCCCAACCGTTATGTAATTAAGCCGGTCGAGGATCATTAATTTGGAGGTCAGACCGGCCATTAAAACCGTAAGTACGGTTCAACGAACCGGAAACTTAAGGAAAATGACCGATTCATCCTCCTCTAGTCCTCCCATCTATTTCTATACGGGCGCCGCACCGCTGCATCTACCAGACCACCGTCTTTTCCTTCGGCACACGTCGTCGTCGTCGTCGCCGCCGCCGCACCCCGCCCTCTGCGCCTCGCTTTGCTCCCTGTTTCTCGGGATCGTCTTTTCGTAGCTCGCCAGATCTTCGTTTCAGGTACTCTTCTTAGCTCCTTTTTCCACCTCATCCCTTGCAGGCTCGAGTCGCGACCGTGACCGTCAGATCCGAACCATGGAGGTTGCGCTACCGACGATCCCGTCCTTTCCCTCCCTGATCCCGCCGCCCTGCGCCGCCGGGACCCTCGCCGCGGGCCTCCTCGCGATCGCCGTATCCGCCGCCGCCAACCTCCCCCTCTCGGTGAGCCCTAATCCCCGTACTCGTTAAATCCTCCACAGTCGCTATCGTTACCGCGCCACTACCCGATGCAAACCCTCGGCTCCGCCAGCGGTGCGCTATCCTGCGCCAGTGCGGGACTGAGATCGAATTAAATCTAATACAGTTCCGCGGTGGTCCCCACTAAAGAGCGATTTCACGGCATATACCATCGAATATTCCCTTATCTTTTTTTTTTCTTCTTCTCCTTTTACTTGCCATTTCTCTAAATATCTTGAGGTCGAAGCCTTTTGGTGACCTTTTATTTTATTGATTGTGTAATAATTAATATTATTACACATTAGATAAATGCGACACGTTTTATTTTTATTTTCATTTTTATTGTTCTATTTCTCTTCTAGAAAAGTTGCTTTTATAGGGAGTGAAATTTAGACTTTTTTTTTTTGGGCTGTGTTCTATGCCAATGGTAAATTTATTTTCAGGTTAAACTGACGAGACAAGTCCTTTATATGCTTTTTTTAACTTTCATGGAATTGTTTTTTTTTTCTTTTTGCTCAATTGAGCACTATTTATCTTATCGTCAAGCTTCATAGATTTGATTTTTGACTGCTGTACTCATCGAGATTAGCAACCATAAGAGGAACATACGTTTAATTTCATTGATTGATATGTCAGGATCTGGTCTCTGTCATGGTTTACCCTCAAGTGATCGGGGAGAACCATGAAGGAAAGAATGAACACAGTGAGCCTGCTGATGCCGATGATCACGAAGATGGCAGTGAGGACGAAGAGGATGTGTACGAGGATGATGGTGCTGCAGGCAACGAAGAAGATGAAAATGGAGAGGGATATGAGAACCCTAATGATAATAGTAAGGAAGTCTTCGGCAATGGCGCTGGAGGAGAAGGGAACGGTGAGGAAGAAGAGGATGGCGAGGAGAACAGAGAAGGAGATGAAGATGAGGATGAAGAAGATAACGACGACGAAGATGAGAATGAGGATGGCGGCGACGATGAGGAAGAGAGGGTCGAAGATGACGAAGAAAAAGAGAGCGAGGAGGACGAGGACGAGGAGGCAATTCAACCTCCAAAGAAAAGGAAGAAGTAACCGAAGAAGACGATGGTTTCTAACTTTGGTGTTGTGCTAAGATTCATGGTGCCACACCATGAGATACTCCTAGTGCATTAGAGACTACTTTGTTTGAGCCTTGTAAACAAATAAAAGCTTAATGCTTATGTTTAACTTAGCAACTTATGGAGCACATTGTCATGACTCCTTGGACAATTCGGAGTAGATCTCCATTAGAGCACAATGCTTGGTAGTGTATGTTCGAGCACATCGTATGGCTCGGGAATTCGATATGCTTTTTTCACTTTGCAACCATGATATTGGAAGAACATGAACTGAAAGATGTGTAGGTGAGCTTCATGTGGAAGTGAGTGAAACACTCATGAACTGCAAAATCACAACTCATGGTTCACTCTGATCAAACACAGTTAACATAAGAAATGGAAACAAATATACATTCCCCTTGTTTCAGATCAGGTTACACAATCTCAAATCTGGCAAGTTACAATCAATATTGGCAAGTTTTCTAATTTCTCCAAGGTTACATTCAAACAAAAAATAGATCTGCAAACCGAGTATTTAGTTCCTCCAGTCGTTGGAATGGTGCGAGCCGGTATTATGTAACTGGATCTTACAGCCAAGTTTAAGCTAGAGTTTCAAGATCAGATGACTTACTAAAGATATCTTGATCATCTGGCGACCTTGTTGGTCAGAGGATCGCGCAACGACATCGACTATGCCGTTTGGATTTCACCAATTGCTTTTCTGTAAAGAAATGAAAATTTTGTAAATATATGGATGAGCATTGCATTCGGAACAAAGAAGTATGGCCAACCATCGAAACAACTGGAAGAAAAGATCTAGCAAGAGCATTACCTACTGATCCTCCTGGCGAAAGATAAAACTAAGCATGCTAAAGTCAGTAAGAATGAGAAACAAATACTATAAGATTTCTAAAAGAGAATCTATAAAACTCTTGACCGGGTGATTCTGATGCGATACTGAAGAAATTCGACAAACTCTGAGGATCTATGACTGTGTCAAACAACAGAGGATTTGGTATAAGCCTCCGATCAAATTGTCAATCTTGTCTGGAACTAGTAATTGGTTCAGGGTTTTCTTAGTTGGTATTCAGGTTGCAACTCGATGATGTTACCATTAGGCAGAGTGTACCTACCGACGACGAAACTGGGTATCTTGGTTATGACTCGAGGTGCGGTTCAGCCTACGCCGGAGGGAACTAGAAACAATGATAAAACTGCTTCCCAGTATCCACTAAGACCCTAAAGCATCTCTATCAGAGAAGTCAGCTGCTAAAGTTCTTACGAAAAGAGGGGGAAAAAAAAATGAAGTAATGCTACAAACAACATAAACAAAGTACCGCTGTTTTTGTCTACTACAGGAGGCCGAACAACGGCAAGCATAGTGATGACACCGCCAAGAAGCTGACTAACTGATACCCCGGACTCAGCAATGGTCCTGTTATTCTCCAATACTTTACCCCCATTTATGAGCATAACATCATTTATTGTTCTTGGAACAACGTCTTTGCCTGCGAGTAAAAGGGTTATCATCTCAGTGATGAAATCTCGCAGAGACAAGGTAAGAAATATGAAATTTTCATGAAGATAAATGAAAATGAACTAGATAAGTAAGGCAAATCTTAGCATCGAGAATAATCACTATTTCCAGAACAAAACAATCCATAATAATACATGAAAGAACGGATGCACCGCTAATATATGTGGTAGTGATAGATTGATGGACATCACCAAATGTTAGGTTTAATTTTATCCATCATTTCTCCAATTTGCAGGTTATTCCAAGTATGTGATTATGTTCTTATTATAGGAAGTCAAAAGTAAAGCAAGCAACACACTAGGCAACATATTTTGCTCTTGTAGTAGGAAGGATGAATGATCAACCTGTCTCTGAGAAAAAATTTGCAAGAGATTATTTTTACGACTTGAATTTATGATCTCTAGATCATACGACAACAATTTTATCGGTGAGGTGGCTCTTTATGTGCCAGTTGGCACAAGCGGAACAGTAACTTTCACCCACCGACCAGCACACCAAACTACTTATGAACTCGAGACGATGTGAGGGCCTTCCTTTGAGCTGTGGCATGATGCAAGGACCAGTTCCGGCATTCCATGAGCTCCTAAGAGACGACGACTAGGGTTTGCTCAACGCGCTTTTGCAATGAGTTTCTATGACTAGGGTTGCTCCACAGCTTTAACAATGAGATTGCACCAGTGCGAAGGCACTTCTTTCGCCATTTATGACAGGATAAGCTTTGGCGAGGATATGGCACGCAAAGCAAACACGAGGGTTTGCAACGACTGTAACGCCGGCTGTTTGAAGAGGTAAGCCGCCATCGCCACCTCCTCCTCTCATGCTTCTTCTTCTTCTTCGTCTATTATGATCTAACCTCGACTGTGCATTTCAGTTCCTTCCTCTTCGTTATCAGTGTTTTTGTTATCGGCACCAGCAAAAACACACAAAATAAAAAAAAATGTTGGATTGAACCACAAACATGGCGATGATGCTTCGAATCGAACACTCAAAAATGTATAGCAGAAACACTGAGAAGAAACTGCGAATCAAATCGAAAGATGAATTCATTAAGAAAAAGCCGAAGCAACAGAATCGCCGATCTGCAAAAGTAGACCATAAAAGAACAGTATACGAAGTTACAGCAGTTAATTCGTCTCCGATACGAGAAATTTAACGAATCTCATACTATCAAGTACAAGGGCAACGGCGCGGCGATAAGAAGAAGAAGACGGAGTTACCTTGAGGCCACTGTGCGACTATGAATTCCTTGAGAGAGGCGACAGTGGTGGAAGGTTCATACTTGTTTGGGCCTATGTCGGTGCCGTCAGAGATCCTAAACTTGAGCTCCACCGAGTCCTCTTTCGCCATTCCAAACGACCTCCGACGAAGAGGATGATAATCTTCAGTTCTGCTCGGCGCAGCGACCTCCCTCGACGCAGATCCAATCCCAAGGGATAGAAGAGGAAACCTCAAGTCCACAGAAAAAAAAAAATACGTCCAGAATCCCAAGCGCGAGTCGAAATTCACAGCGAGTATCTCCGATCGCCGCCTTCTCCCCGACGAACCTAAAATCCGTCAGCACAAACCACAAAACCTCAACTCGACGAGAAATTCATCGCGATGAGAGAAAAATTCTGGAGAACAACTCGAGAAACCAGGATGAATCCTTCACTGCTAGGGCATTTTTCATCTCAAGATTGGAGCTTGATGAGAAATCCCCAATTGGGACTCTCTCTCCCAGACCGAACGAGATTCATGCTTGTGGTTGCTCCACTTCCATTATTCCCAATCAGTCCCGCATAAATATTAGGTAAAATTTTCATTCTAACCCTCATACTTTAAATATATTTCACATTCCCCCTCTGCTTGTGATTGTCGGTTAAAGGGCTTCTTTGACGACCAAAAGTTCTATGTTTCTACTTGGAGTGTTATAATTTTGACATAATTAACGATAGATTGTATTTTAGTTACAATTGAATCATCTCGATTGTTCAAATTACTCATCTAATTTGCATAAACCTATGTTTTTTTCCTTAAAAAAGCGGTGATTTATCAAACAGTATTTCTGAAGTTTGAAATTGTCCAAAAAACACATTATACTTTCATATTTATCAAATAGCACACTTAATTCCCTTTTTACCCTTCAGAAATAACGCATTTAATTTCGAGCGATGCGAGAATTTGCGATTCGGCCGTGGTCCGAGTTTTGAATTCTCAAGATCACGTTGATGTCTGAATTCAAAGACAATCGTGATCAAATTTAAATTCTGACATCAGCTGTGGTTTGAAATTTAAATCTCAGCACCACTGTGGTGCTGGGATTTGAATTTCCAATACCACGTTCAGAAATTAAATGCGTTATTGTTGAAGAATAAAAAGGGAATTAAGTACAGTATTTAGTAAATATAAAAGTATAATGTATTTTTTAGACAATTCTAAATTTCAGGAGCACTGTTTGATAAATTACCATTAAAAAAGTGATCAAATGGATAAGTAAAGACAAAGATAAAAAATGTGATTCTTTAAAAGAGTGGTTGCAATGCAAACTATCAATCAATTTCTTAGCCAAAGTTAACGTGACAAATCGCTTGGAGACTTTATCACCATTAGTACAAATATAATAAGAATTGGATTGCTAAATTGCCTCTTTCAATTACTAAATTCTTTTCATTGGAGACACTTGCAAGATTCTCAAGGCCAATAGTATTATTCAGATGCTAATATAGTGGGAGGAAAAAAGATTATGCATGAAGCTAAAGTTGATTCCTTGTTTTTTTTTTTTTTTTTTTTTTTTTTTGGCCTTTCTCAAGTGGCAAAAGAATTAGTTCTTGTCTTTGATGGTCACTGCCCGGTGAGTCATCATCCTTGATATTTAAATTGTTTTATTTTGTTCGCTTATTACTCTCTTTATTATTCTTTAATATGTCAAATCCAACATTATTACGGACTAAAGGCAGATTCTTGTAGTCTAGCTTTAAAATAAGAATAGAACGTTCGACTCTTTTTTATTTTTTAATTATAATATATTTATAAGATTTTTTTTTTTAAAAATTGAATGATAAATTTAGGAGAATATTTACTATTGTAATTTAATAATTCATAAAAAAATTTATGGAACGGAATCGATCTTCTTTTTAATAAAAAAACGAAACCCTGTACTATTATAATTAATTGTATATATATATATATATATATATATATATATATATAATGATCCTCTATTATGTTCATCCGTAAATATCGATCGATAATAATACTATAGAATGATAGATAATACAAATGTTCATGAGTGTTCATCGATGAGTTGAAAGATCAAATGATGAATAATATAAAGGTTCACGTAGAAATACATATATATATATATATATTCTGCGCGACCAATTCCTATGTGCTCATGCACTCCACGTCGATCCCGCCCCATTATCGGCATCTCCACCGTACCGTCTGGTCATTGCCGACTGTCGGACCAAGCGCGATCAACACGTGACTCGTCGACGATCCGACGAGACTCGGATTTTGGTCGGTTAGCGATCGGAATCTGATGCAAAAGACCAGAAATTCGTCATGTCACGTGGTCGACAGTGGTGCACCCACTGTCGATCGCGATCGGACCGGAATCCGGTGGTGGAAGGATGGGCCGGCGTCGCATGTCGGTCATTCCGCTGTCGGAATTCGATCGCAATTCAGTCGGAATCATGCTCGATTGCGGCCAAAATCGGTGGCTCGATTCTAGCGGCCGATTTTCGATCGCGATTCGACTGATCAAGTATATATACCGGACGGATCGACGTCGATTGTCGGTCCGTCTGGCGTCGGATTCCGGCCGCAATTCGACTGGAATCCGGCCCGATCGCCGGAGGGGGGGCAGTGGCCGCGCCACTGTCAACCGCGTGTTTCGATCATTTCTGATCGGTTTGCACTGAATTCCGAGCGTTAATCGTCCGGAATCCGAACCCTGTCGAACTGTCGATAAGTTGCACGTTGATCGCATCCGATCTGGCCGTCGACGGCGATCGGACGGCGCGACGGCGATGCCGACACCGCGCATGGCGCGCACTGTGCTCGTGGTTGATCGGGAGGCTGAGAGTGCATCGTGCACGGGTGCACAAGGATGAATCGCACAAGTGTATATATATATATATATATATATATATATATATATAGAGAGAGAGACTTTGCGCTTTTATCTTGCGTACCTGTTCTATCCGTCGTCCGATCTACCAACGATTATAGCAAGGGTGGAGCCATGTTTGATGCTACCCGAGCTTTAGCCTTGGGAAAAAAAAATGCACTGTAGCACATTTAATCTTTTTTTCTTTTCGCTATTAATCCAGAGAAAAAAATTAATCTGTGATTAGTCCGAGGATTAGCTCGGAGCTATTATAATTTTTGACTGCGCCATTAGATTACAGTCAGTGAAAATAACTGTGCTCGTCGAGAGGCGGAGGTGAGTATCTTGGGTGGGGGAAAGGCACAGAGTGGCGTGCCATGGTTCGAGGCTAGTACCGTCCCAACCGCTGTCGCTCCTCAGTGTGCAACGCATCTTGATGTGGTGGATTGAATCGAAGTGGCGGGTCGAGTTCTACAGCCGGGCCGTTTTATTTTAAGATCTGAGCAAAATTTATTAGTGAGCTCTTTTTCATGGTAAATTTTAATAAATTTTTTTTTTTTTGAATTCTAAATCCATAGCATATTTAATGTATGAATTTATGGATCCTAAACATCGCCCCCAACAAACTTAGCCTAGGGCCGGCTCTGCTTCTACCTGGACCGCCAAAACCTCACCAACGCTACCGGCGAACAGGGCTACACCGGCGGGAAGCTTTTGGACTCCCTCGGCCTCGCCGGCACCATCAAGGCCGGTGTAAACTTGGCCGATGCGGAGAAGCTTCAGCGTCTCGAGCTTCGGCGGAGATCAAGCATCGCGCCAAGGCTCTGGGATTGTAAATTGTAATTAAACGTGAGATTTGGACAACTTAATATTGCTTAATTAAGTTGATTCTCAACCATAATTAACCACAATTACCTTAATTAAGTTTTAGAAAGAATTAACACTGATGATGGACACCAAAATCCAACGCGCGTAGTCGCGTTTACTAGTCAACGACGAAGAAAAACCAAGTCAACGTCGCCTTCATTATCCTCAGTCGGGTCACTGTGGGCCCGGATGTCCTGCCAATCGTTGCTTAGGTACAACGTTGGTTAATAGTCAAAGATTCCATTTAAATACTATTAGTCAAAATTGACCACCGCTCCAACCGATAGTTACTCAACAAACGACAACCCACAGTGTTACCCACCACGTGGCGTCCTGTATCGGTAACGGTTTCGCCTTGTAGTCCAAGCTAAAAGCTTATTTGTCAACCGCATTCTTCAAACTTCCCCGTTCCCCCACCTTCTCTTCGAGATCTCGATCCGACGGCGACGGCAACGGCGGCGGCGGCGAAGGATGAAGCTTGGGGTGACGGAGTGGCGGACGCTGTTCCTGGTGAACCTGGCAGCGATCATGGAGCGGGCCGACGAGGCGCTCCTTCCGTCGGTGTACAAGGAGGTGGGGGCGGCGCTGCACACCTCGCCTACCGGCCTCGGCTTCCTCACCCTCTTTCGCTCCATCGTCCAGTCCTCCTGCTACCCTCTCGCCGCCTACCTTGCCACCCGCCACAACCGCACCCACGTCATCGCGCTCGGCGCCTTCCTCTGGGCTGCCGCCACTTTTCTCGTCGCCGTCTCCGGCACCTTCCTCCAGGTGTGCGCCTAAAGACTCCAGCTTGGCAATTAATTTTTTCGATTTTTTTGTTCGATTTGCCTTTTGTTTTGCTTGACGGTGAAGGGATTTTGATTCGCTGGGTCTCGATTGGATGGGACGATTTGTCCGGCTAGGGTTTTGGGCTTTTAAGCCTCTGTTCTTGGTCAATTTTTGATAGGTTACAACTTTCCAATTTCTATTGTTAATTCCAATCCCAGAACAATCAAACAGCAAGAGTTTGTTATTTCTCGCGTTAAAATCTTTCTAAGAGATACTATAGCTCCTCATTACTTTCTGTGGGGGAAACTTTCCTCTCCATGGAAGCAGTTTATGCAAGATAAAGACATTGAACAATTTTATGTACAGAAGAATCAAGGATTCTTTGTGCCAACAATTCCTTTTTTCCTTCAGGTAGCAATTTCAAGGGCCTTGAATGGGGTTGGATTAGCATTGGTGACGCCTGCAATTCAATCCCTTGTCGCCGACTCCACCGATGAAAGCAACCGAGGTACTGCTTTCGGATGGCTACAGTTGACCGGCAACCTTGGTTCCATCATCGGCGGCTTCTTCTCCCTACTTTTAGCTTCCACTACTGTCATGGGAATTGCTGGTTGGAGAGTTGCCTTTCATATTGTCGGCATAATCAGTGTGGTGGTTGGGCTGCTCATCCGGCTCTTTGCTGTGGATCCTCATTTTCTCAATGGCCCCAAGCCAGCAAATGGGCATGTCTCTGGGAAATCTATGTGGGAAGATGTCAAGGATATGTTCGCTGAAGCAAAGAGTGTTATCAAGATTCCATCATTTCAGATAATTGTGGCTCAGGGAATCACTGGTTCATTTCCATGGTCTGCATTGTCGTTCGCGCCGATGTGGCTGGAGCTCATCGGTTTCTCACACGAGGGGACGGGGATTATCATGAGTATGTTCATTGTGGCATGTTCACTTGGAGGACTAATAGGAGGGATGATGGGGGACCTTCTGGGCAAGCGTTTCCCCAACTCAGGAAGGATAGTTCTTTCTCAGATAAGTTCTGCCTCTGCGATTCCGCTTGCCGCCTTGCTGATGTTGGTCTTACCTTACGATCCCTCCACGGGAATACAACACGGCCTCGTCATCTTCATCATGGGCTTAAGCATCTCTTGGAATGCTCCAGCTACAAACAAGTATGTTGGAAAAACTGATTCTACAATGCTTTTGTTAGCCATGACTTCTTAATGCTACTCTAGTTAGAACAACACCAAAGCCATTCTTGTTACTATAATTTTTACGATCAAGTCGATTGCAAGCTCATTTTTCCATTTGCTGATTGATTTGAGTGTTGTTTGTTGTCCATACAGCCCTATATTTGCAGAGATTGTGCCTGAAAAATCAAGAACAAGCATATATGCTTTGGACCGATCCTGTGAGTCTGTTCTGTCTTCGTTCGCTCCTCCAGTCGTCGGCATCTTAGCCGAGCGTGTTTATGGATACAAGCCGGTGATGATCGGACAAAGCGACCACAGCAGGCCCGAAGCTGACCGGGAAAATGCTGCTTCTCTAGCAAAGGCACTCTACACTACGATAGCAATTCCTATGACACTCTGTTGCTCTATCTATTCCTTCTTGTATTGTACCTATCCAAGAGACCGAGAGAGGGCGCGAATGGATTCCTTGATTGCATCGGAACTGGAACAGATAGAGTTGGAAAATGCTCATCATGGACAATTGCCTGAGCTTCAGTTTTCAGAAGGCGACCGGAATGGCAACCAAAGAAGCGTGATCAATATAGTTTACGAGGGGGAAGATCTCGAAACAGATGGTTCCGACGAGCAAACACTACTCTCCAACAAATCAGACTTACCAGATTGAAATGCCTCCATAACCATCTGCACATTGCAACCGATATACGCGATCTCTCACCCGTCGATGGCCTATACTCGTAGTCGATCTTGTTCATATTATACTGGCCTCCTTAGGTCAAGTGAGCACACAGAGAAGAGACACTTTTTCTCTTCATATTTCTTAAATTAGGATAAGGTGATGAAAATGAACAGAAAAGTTATTGGAATGTAGAGAATATTTAGCAATTGTTCTTCGTGGCTCTGCATAATAAACTTCTAAGTTGCTGGTAAGTGTGCTTCCTGAGGCTCAATTCTTCCTCCAATTCAACAAACTGGCTCTCGCGAGGCCGTGTTCCGATATTGTTGGGTTGGCTCACGGCGGCGACAACGACGATGAGGATGAAGCTCAAGGATAGGAATAAGGAAGCCTTAGTTCCTTTCTGATTTTGAAGGAATAAGGAGGCCTTTTGGCTCACTGCCCCTTTTAGATTGTGTGCAAAAATAGCTAACGATCTAATAATCTTCAAGAAAAAATAAATATAACATTTTTTTTTACCATTTATTTCACATAATTAAAAGTCACAAGATGCACAAATTTTTCATTTATATTCACTCTCATTTTAAATAAGACTTAGGCAGTAGGCACTGTCTCTCCAATCTCTATCGTCTTCGGTCTATATTTTCCATGGCACACAGAACAGGGAAAGTTTACACCAGAGTTGAACACGTGGACGTCGAGGGGTCGAACAAGGCTGGGACTAGGTACTTCCTCCCGCGGGCCCCATGCGCGTTGAAGCTGGCCCCCGTGGCTGGGTCCACCGGCAGGTTCCCTGGGTAGCCTGGGTACGCCCCCTTCCCGTACACCCCCGCGCACGCCGTCGCCGCCTCCAGCGGCGCCTCCCTCGGGCCCTGGTAGAACCCGTCGCCGAACGGGTTGGTGGCGGCGCCCGCCAGCATGCTCGCCAGGTTGATCACCATCCCGTCGACCCCGACGTCGCCGTTGGGCGCCACCAGCGGCGGCGTCTGCGGGCCGTACGTCGGCTGGTGGAACGGCCACGCGCACTGCCCGGGGCACTGCGCCGCTGCGTTCCCCACCCATATGTACACAGATCGGCCTCTGCCGGTTGCCGCCGAGTGGGAGCCGCACCGGCTCATGCAGAACCGCTCCACGGCCACGTCTCCCGCCGTGAGCACCACGTTCAGCGGGCCGCCGCCGCGCGCCGCCAGAGCGGCTAGGTGAGCGTCTTTGAGGGATTTCCCGAGGGAGCACGACTCGTCGAGGATCTGCCGGCCGACGCCGAGTCTGGGCGGCGACGTCCTGGAGGCAGAGTAGTACTTGCGGAGCGAATTCCACCAGGAGGCCACGGACGGCTCAAGGCGGTCCTTCTGGCCGGGTAGCGGGGAGACGGAAGCGAAGAAGTCGGAAACGATGGCTCGTTGGGAAACGGTGAACTTTCCGTAGAACACGAGATTGACGGAGATCCGCCCGGTGAGCAGAGTTCCCCTGTGGTAGGTCATGGCAAGCGGCTGTCCATTAGAGCCATGAAACAGAACAGGAAGCAACAGAAAAGAGAGCAGCAAAACAAAGCACAGCGAAGAAGCCATAGAACTCTGTTTTCTGGAAGGATGAGTACAGAGTACAGAGCACAGTGAAGAGGAAGAAGAAGCCTTGGAACTCTGTTTACCGACTGGATAAGTGCAAAGTGTCACAACTTATATAATGGCGAGGAAAGCGAGAGGAAGGGAGAGAATAAAGCGGGGAGAGCTGCGCCATGCACCACGTCGACGGAGTACGCGGTGGCTGGCGTCGGCAAAAGTGACCGTCGGTTAGGAGCAGAAGCTTTTTTATGTTCGGGTGGATGCCAATGATTCTATTGACGTAAACGCTACTGAAAGATAAAGCAGAGGGTGCCGCTGCCGCTCTCGCTGTGGCAATTAAGAAATCGCCGTCGTTTTCGGATGCTGGTCGCGATCGAGCGTGGGGCACGCTAAGAGGAAGGCAGGTCCATGCCCGGAAGAAAAAAATTGCAGCAGGCCCATGGATCGGAGTGCGCGACAAGGCGAAGAGAGAGCGCCGATTAGGGGGAATGCCGGTTGCATGGATTAGGACTTTGGGGGATCGGAGAGCGACGGGGGAAGACGAAGTCGCAAGGGAATCTGTGGATTGTCGCACGTGTTCTTCCACGCTTCATCAACAACCCGTCTCGTTCTTATCTTCTTCAGCGCCTTGTTTTTTTTTTTTTTTTTTTTGTGGGAATAAATCATTACTTTGTCGGATCTGCGACCTCGTGTCCAGTGGAAGGGTTCGTCGGAACGGTAATTATCACGGACTCTTCCATTTTTGTTCTAGAACGATTTTGATTTCATTTCGGAATGATCGTAACACATCTCTTCTTTTTTTTTACAGTCTTTGTCGACTTATTTTTTTCTACAGTCAATGTCTTCGTCGTGAAATATTTCAAGTCGAAAATTTAGAACGATATAAAACGTTTCAATTTTAGAATATTCATTTCAAACGTTTTACATCCGTTACGACTAATCGTAAATGAAAGCATCAGACCACGCCACGAAAAATAAATACCAACAAATCAACAAAAAAAAAAAAAAAAAAAAACTCTGCGAAGCTCTGCATTTATTCTAATTGTTCTTAAGTTTTGTAGGAGATGTTTAGCGACAGAGCCGCCTAATTTATTCTAAAATCCTAGATTTTCATAATTAAATTTTATTCCTAGTTAATTTTGACATAAAAATTTTTTAGACTCTATATCAAAGCTTTAATAATATTAAAAAATTTTAGGCCCGGACGATCAACCAAAGCCGACGAATGTTATGCTAGGTTGTTACACGGAGGAGTATCGAAATAGACCTAGTGTGTGGAATCGACTATGCCCCTCTTGCTATAACTCTACTAGCAACACATGATGAAAATTTATAAATGTTTAAAAAAATTAGATATATACAATATGATTCTTAAAATATATTTAATTTTATCAATTTCTAAGACAACAAATATAAGAAAATAAAATAATAGTATAAAAGATGATATTATTTTGATATATGAGATATGTAAAGAAGTAAATGTTAAATTAAAATATTAACGAAAGACATTAGAAAAGAAAAATTTTAGAATACCAGAGTGAAAACAGAATATATGAAATTTAAATTTACAATATTAGACATAATAAAACTAATATTAAGATAGAAGATGATGAAAATTATTTGGACTGAAAGCTTTAAGTATTAAGATCGCAAGACGATGAAAAAATTTAAAGATGTCTTATATAGAATATAAACATGATGACAAAGAGAGTATTGAATGTTTTATGTGATCGTAAAATACCTTTAAAATTAAACGGAGAGTTTTACAAAATGATGATTAAATCTATTATGTTATATAATATTGAATGTCAATTTATGACTTGAACACATGAGAAAGAATGAGAGTTGTAGAGATAATGATGTATAGATATATGAAGATGGACAAAATAAAAAATAAAAAAATTTTAAAAAAAATTGAAATTACAAAAAAAAAAATATTATCCTTCCATATATATATATATGCTTTCAGTTCTCACAGGCCAAGAAATCAAAACCAAATCAGTAGCTGTGAGGTCAAAGTTCACATCTCCTTGTTGTTAATGTTTACAGTTGGATGTCTCAAAGAACAAGAATGACTGATCTGATGGCTTAACGTGTCTTAGAAAGAGAATATTTTAGCACATGAATAAGTTCCAATTAAATTTCACATGCTGCTTGGAATTCACCAAATATTCTGAATTAAGAATCACATATATCCATTAAGAACTCGACAAACTATCATATATGCATAAAGATGGTATCATAAGTCCCAGGGTTATCCAGATGATTAATTAATACAATCGAATTAAGATTTAATAGGGTAAAAAGTCGATTCCTGAAGTTGTCAATCAGATTACCGATGACTTTATATTTTTACGTTAATTATTTGACTTCCTGATTTATTCTCTCAGACGTAGAGGCAACAATGAAGAACTATTAATATGACGATGATTCCACGTAAAGATGATATCATGTACCTAGGCAAACAAGGGGCTACTATATATATATATATATATATATATACCTTCCACCTGATATATGGTCCTAAAAATATATATGAACTTGAGAATAGCTAGATAAAGATTGGTTGATAATTTAAACTTCATCAATGTTTGACAAACGAAATGTTTCAATGCAGTATGGGATGCCATTAAGCTATTTTAGTTTGTCGTTAGTAGAGTTGGAGTTTCTGACTAAAAGATTATACTATGTGATTCCAACTGTTTAATTATTTCATAATGCCAATATTCCATATCAAGTGGTCCATGAAAATTAAATGCTGTATTATTAAATGGGGTTTGACTGGTGAAAATTTTACGCGAAGCTAAATTCTCCATCTCTAGAATCCGGAGCACGGGTAAAAAATAAAATAATTTTTCAAATAATTAAATTAGACGTTTGTAGTACATATACGAACTATTGATGATGTTGAATATTATTCGTCATGATTCATCTACTCTTCTCGAATTTATTTTAGTGGTTGACGAAAGTTTAATACGAAGTCAATCTCTCCATCTCTAGAAGACGTTTGTAATACTCGAATTACTAGTGATGTTGAATTATTCATTATGATTTATTTGCTTTTTTTCAAATTTATTTTAATGATTGATGAAATTTTTACATGCGAAGTCAAATTATCCATCTCTAGAATTCGAGACATAGTGAAATAATTTTTTTCAAATAATTAAATTAGATATTTTCCTACTCGAATTATTAATGATGTTGAATTATTAATTCTGATCCATCGCATCTTCTCGAATTTATTTTAATGACGGACGAAAATTTTACATAAAGTCCACTCGTCTATCTCTAAAATATAGGATATGATGCAGGGATAAAAAGTGAAATAATTTTTCAAATAATTAATATATAGATGTTTGTAGTACTCCAACTATTAATCCATCTATTTTTTTTTTTTCAAATTTATTTCAATGGTCGACGGAAATTCCATCTTTAAAATAAGATGATAAAAAATGAAAATAATTTTTAAAACAATTAAATTATATATTTATAATATTCAAACTGATATTAAATTATTCATTAGGATACGTCTACTATTCTCAAATTTATTTTAGGGTTGACAGAGGACTGATGAGGTCCTCGCTCATGATCTAATTTTTATTAAAAAAAAATCAACATTTTATTATTTGGTCCAGGTCCGTTGAAAATTTTAGACGAAGTCAAAGTCGTCTCTAGAATTTAATCAACAAAATCTTATCAAACTTGTTCCCTCCCCAGTGACTGTTGCTTTCCTGATTTGAGAAATGGAGGACACTACCAGCTGGTAGGCGCCATTTCAGAGCTTCAGCGTCTCAAGCTGGCGGAGATCGCACCAACGACTTCGAGGCCGTGCAGCTGGGGAAGAAGACGCATGCAGCTTGCAGGCGCTCTGGGATTGTAAATTGTAATTAAACGTGAGATTTGGACAACTTAATTAATCTTGATTAATTAAGTTCATCCCCGTTCCCCCGCCTTCTCTTCGAGATCTGGATCCAACGCCGCCATGAAGAAAACATACCAACGAATCAACAGAAAAGCAAAATAAAATAAAATAACTCTGGAAAGCATGGCATTTATTATTTATTCTAATTGTTCTCCAGTTTTGTTGGAGATGTTTAGCGCATGCTGTGCTAGATTTGAGAAATGTAGGACACTGCGCCCCTCCTGAGCAACACATTGAAGCAACTCGAACGCCAACATCCTCAGGAGGTGACATCTCTGGTTTCTCATAGGAATTCTCCATGTCTTCAGGTTTTGGATGGCTAATTGAAATATCTGCAGAAATTAAGCAGCCAGTCGTAGTCTCTGCGACTAATGATACACCGTAGCCTGGCGATTTATCTGAGAGGTGGTTTACATAGCAGAATTAAACTAAAAACAAACATCCACAAGACAGTCCGTGTTTACACACCAAAGCTCAAAAGAACTATTTAATTTGGAGTGAGTTCCATTGAGATTCACAATTCTAATTAAGCTAATTAATGGATTTGGGCTGCCTGTTGGATATTTATTCCGAGACTAGATCCACATTCTAAAATGATAATTCTATCTGCCAATAAACTATCGACATCTATGTGCCATTCATCAGCCAAATTGTTGTCCTTCCATATATACTTTCAGTTCTCACAAGCCAAGAAATCAAAACCAAACCAGTCAACATCTCCTTGCTGTTAATGTTTACAGTTGGATGCCTCGAAGAACAAGAGAGTATTTTAGCACAATAAGTTCCAATTAAATTTCACATGCTGCTTAGAATTCACCAAATATTCTGAATTAAGAATCACAATATGCATATCCAATAACTGGACAAACTATTATATATAAAGATGATACATATACATAACAAGGGCTTAATTACTACTAGGAAAAATATATATGATTGTACCTTCTAAAAGTATGAACTTCAGAATACCTAGATAAAGATAGGTTGATATAATTTAAACTTCATCAATATGCCTGGGATGCCATTTTTTAACAATTAATGAATGTAGGTCGTGTCTTTTAAGCTATTCTAGTTTGTTGTTTTGTAGAGTTGTAGTTTCTGACTTGAAAGATTATAGACTGTGATTCCAACTGTTTAGTTATTTCAGAATACCATTCCATTTCCAGTGGTCCATGAAGATTAAAAGTCGTATTATTAAATCAGGTTTGAAAATATCCTAAATTGACTTAGTGACTATTACTTTGCAGGCAGCTGGTAGGCATTTCAGAGCTTCAGCGTCTCAAGCCGCCGGCGGCGATCACACCGCCTACTTCGAGGCCGGGCTGGGGAAGACGCAGCTTGGCGCTTAAACGTGAGATTTGGACAACTTAATATTGATTAATTAAGTTCATTCGCAACCATAATTAACCGCAATTACCTTAATTAAGTTTTAGAAAGAAATTCCAACTCGCGTAGAAAAACTAAGTCGACGCCAACTGACTTAGACTCTCTGTCGTGAAACATCGGGCCCGCATGTGCCGTCAATCGTTGCTTAGGTAGAAACTTGTGTAATTGTGAAAGATTCCGAAATGGACCACCGCTTAGTCCGTGAGTTACTCCACGTACGTCAACCCACAGTGGTACCCACCACGTGGCATCCTGTATTGGTAGTCCAAGCTAAAACCTTGTTTGTCAACCGCGTTGTTCGAACTGTGCCCCCGTTCCCCCGCCTTCTCTTGGAGAACTGGATCCAACGGCGACGGCGACGGCGACGGCGTCAGCGGCGGCGGCAAAGGATGAAGCTTGGGGTGGTGGAGCGGAGGACGCTGTTCCTGGTGAACCTGGCGGCGATCATGGAGAGCGCCGACATGGCGCTCCTTCCGTCGGTGTACAAGGAGTTGGGGACGGCGATGCACGCCTCGCCCACTGCCCTCGGCTCCCTCACCCTCTTTCGCTCCATCGTCCAGTGCGCCTGCTACCCTCTCGCCGCCTACCTTGCTACCCACCACAACCGCGCCCACATCATCGCGCTCGGAGCCTTCCTCTGGGCTGCCGCCACTTTCCTCGTCGCCGTCTCCGGTACCTTCCTCCAGGTGCGCGCCTAAAGATTCCAGCTTGGCAATCAATTTTTTTGTTCGATTTGCCTTTTCTTTTGCTTGACGGTGAAGGGATTTCGGTAGGCTCGGTCTCGATTGGATGGGACGATTTGTCCGGCTAGGGTTTTGGCCCTTTAAGCCTCTGTTCTTGGTCAATTTTTGATAGGCTACAACATTCCAATTTCTACTGCTAATTCCAATCCCAGAACAATCAAACAACAAGAATTTGTTATTTCTCGCTTAAAAATCTTTCAAAGAGATACTATAGCTCCTCATTACTTTCTGTGGGGAAACTTTCCTCTCCATGGAAGTAGTTTATGCAAGATAAAGACATCGAACCATTTTCTGTACAGAAGAATCAATGATTCTTTGTGCCAACAATTCCTTTTTCCTTCAGCTGGCAATTTCAAGGTCCTTCAATGGGGTTGGATTAGCATTGGCGCTCCCTGCGATTCAATCCCTTGTCGCAGACTCCACCGATGAAAGCAGCCGAGGCACAGCTTTTGGATGGCTACAGTTGACCAACCACCTCGGTTCCATGATTGGCAGCTTCTTCGCCATACTTTTAGCTTCCACTACTGTCATGGGAATACCTGGTTGGAGAGTTGCCTTTCATGTCGTCGCCATAATCAGTGTGGTGGTTGGTCTGCTCATCCGGCTCTTTGCTGTGGATCCTCATTATCTCAATGGCTCTTCTAGGCCAGCAAATGGGCATCTCTCCGGCCGGAATTCTACGTGGGAAGAAGTTAAGGATATGTTCGCCGAAGCAAAGAGTGTTATCAAGATTCCATCATTTCAGATAATTGTGGCTCAGGGAATCTTCGGTTCAATTCCGTTGTCATCGTTGTCGTTCGCGCCAATGTGGCTGGAGCTCATCGGTTTCTCTCACGAGGGGACGGGGATCATCATGAGTTTGTTCATTGTGGCATATGCACTTGGAGGACTAATGGGAGGGATGATGGGGGACCTCATGAGCAAGCGTTTCCCCAACTCCGGCAGGATAGTTCTTGCTCAGATAAGCGATGCCTCTGGGATTCCACTCGCCGCCTTGCTGTTGTTGGTCTTACCGGACGATCCCTCCACCGGCATACAACACGGCCTCGCCATCTTCATCATGGGCTTATGCATCTCTTGGATTGCTGCAGCTACAAACAAGTACGTCGGAAAAACTGATTCTACAATGCTTATTGTTACTATAATTGTTACGATCAAGTCGAATGCAAGGCCATTTTTTTCCATTTGCTGATCGATTTGAGTGTTGTTTGTTTTCCACACAGCCCTATATTTGCAGAGATTGTGCCTGAAAAATCAAGAACAAGCATATATGCTTTGGATCGATCCTTCGAGACTGTCCTTTCTTCGTTTGCTCCTGCAATCGTCGGCGTCTTAGCCGAGCACGTTTATGGATACAAGCTGGTGACGATCGGACAAAGCGACCGCGGCAGTCCCAAAGTTGACCGGGAAAATGCTGCTTCTCTAGCAAAGGCACTCTACACTGCGATAGCAATTCCCAAGGCAATATGTGGCTCTATCTATTCCTTCTTGTACTGTACCTATCCAAGAGACCGAGAGAGGGCGCGAATGGATTCCTTGATAGCATCGGAGCTGGAACAGATAGAGTCGGAAAATGCTCATCGTGGAGAAATGTCTGAGCTTCAGCTTTCGGAAGGCGACTGGAATGGCAACCAAAGAATCATGATCGATAGAGTTGATGAAGGGGAAGATCTCGAAACAGATGGCTCCGACGAGCGAACACTACTCTCCGACAAAGTAGTAGACTTGCCAGATTGAAATGCCTGTATTTGTAGACAATCTTGTTCGTGTTATACTTGCCTCCTTAGATCGAGTGAGCATACACAGAGAAGAAACACTTGAATTGAGAAAAGGCGATGAAAATGAACAGAAATGTTCTTGGGAGGTAGAGAATATTTAGCAATTGTTCTTCGTGGCTCTGCATAATAAACTTCAAGTTGCTGGTTAAGTGTGCTTCCTGAGGCTCAATTCCTCCTCCAATTCAACAAACTACGGCTCTCGTTGTGTCGATTAAGAAATCGTCGTCGTTTTCGCATGCTGGCGATGATCGAGCTAGCGTGGGGGCAGGCGAAGACGACGGCTGGTCGTTGGCTAGAAGAAAAAATGTGGCAGGCGAATGGATTGGAGTGCGGGAGAAGGCGAAGAGAGCGTTGATTATGGGGAATGCTGGTTGCATGGATTAGGACTAGGAGGGATCGGAGAGTGACTTGGGAAGACGAACTAGTAGGGGAATCTGGGGATTGTCGGACGTGATCTTCCACGCATCATCAACAACCCGTCTCGCTCTTATCTTCTTCGATTATTATTATTATTTAATAGGATTTTTTTTCCTTCACAATAATATCTTATTAAATGTAATACAAGTCGATTACGATCTTTGGATATTTAAATTAGACAGAGAAATAAAAAAATATATTCAATAATAAAAATCTTAAAGAGCTTCTCTTTACTTTAATTTATTTGTATTGAAAGTTCGTTAGAGGATAATATTTGTAGAGAATTTCATCTAACTTATTACATATCCATAAAAGATCATGAAATGAGATGATTAAGAAATCGAATATAACTGTTATAATCTTCAAACCCGCCCTCGATTCATCTTGCTTGTAACTGTGAACTCTCTAAAATGTTAGACTTCCGACTCTTTCAATTTTCCAAATTACTCTACTTTCAACTCCTTCAATCTCTTATAAAAATTGAAACCACTAATCTAACGGTCCTCATCAATTTATTATACGATCATTGTAAGAAAAAAAAATCATAAAATTTTTTATAAATTTTGATGTGATGATTAATATATATATAAAAATCATTTGAATTTAAAAAAAAAAAACCTTTAAACTTCATCAAAAATCAATCCATATCACTTTTATAAATATTATCATATGCTTATTATTATTAGTATTTTGGTGGGAATAAATAATAACCTTGTGGGGTCTGCGATCTCGTGTCCAGAGGAACAACACCATGAAAAATACATACTAACAAATCAACAGAGAGAAAAAAAAAACCTCAAGAAATCTAATAACAGTTCGTTCTCCCCATTAAATCAACTAGACAGCAGTTAGGATAATAGTTACAATACACGTTGAAGAATTGGCGATGCTAAATACAAAAGCTCACACACAGCTCATGCCACCTTTCTCGATAGGTTCTTCATCCCACACCCGACGCATTTCAGAATCACAGTATTTGTAGTTGGATCTGGCTTTATGACAAATTTGACGTCTAGAAAATCTCTAATATTGCGAAGTGTTTCGATACCGTATGGTGTCAACTTCCCCACACGAACTTTGGATACGTCTGGAGGGCCCAGAGCGCAGAGGAGAAAGAGAAAACCCTGGAAACAATTCAAAAGGCAGGTATGTCAGTCCATATATCTGGGAAAACAAAAGATCACAGAGTCGTTGTGAATGAAACTCTGGAAAGCATGGCATTTATTCTAATTGTTCTCCAGTTTTGTTGGAGATGTTTAGGGCATGTTGTGATAGATTGTTACGTGGAGGAAGTATTCAAGTAGACCTGGTGTGTGGAATCGACTACGCCACCTTGCTCTATCTCCCCGATCAACATTGAAGCAACTCGAACGCCAACATCCTCAGGAGGTAACATCTCTGGTTTCTCATAGGAATCTTCCATGATATCCATGTCTTCAGGTTTTGGATGGCTAATTGAAATATCTGCGGAAATTAAGCTGCCAGTAGTCGTCTCTGCAACTAAAGATACACCGTAGCCTGGCGATCTGCGAGGTGGATTACTTAGCAGAAGAATTGAACTAAAAGCAAACATCCACAAGAACATTTTTTTTTAAAAATTAAAAATAAAAAAGAGAGAGAGCAAGATAGTCCATGTTTAAACACCAAAGCTCAAAAGAACTATTTGGAGTAAGTTCCATTGAGATCCACTTTGATTGGGCAAGATTGAGAGTGAGTTAAAAGGACACGAGCAAGAAAATGCTAACATGGCCTTAGTGAAGGCAGAGCATCAACAATTGGGTGCAATCGAGTTGACATTAACTAAACTGATAAGTGATCAAGTCCTAACTGGTCTACTGTGTCAGCTCCTTGCAACCAAGCTAAAGGATTTGGGCTGTTGGATATTTATTCCGAGACTAGATCCAGATTCTAAAATGATAATTCTATCTTCTAGGAAAAAATATAATTGTACCTTCCACCTGATGGTCCTGTTCTATGGTCTGTAAAAATATGAACATCAGGAATGAAGCGGTTGAAAATTCCACGAGCTGCATATATCATTCGACTCCCTATTTGAGCAGATACTCGTGTTGAGAATGTCACCCCTCTAATGCTCTTGACCATTCCTTCATCAACCCAATGGGCTGCCTGCATGTTTTAGTTTTTTTGTAAATTAACAAATAAGAAGCATGATTTACAACTGCACAGCTTATATAATATTTATCAAGACTCACAGTTAAGCTGGTTGGGACAATTGGAACTCCAAGAATAATCTCACCGCCACCAAGGGGAGGAGCTCCCCGATTCACAATTTTTAACTCCAAACCTTCTAATGGAACACCAAATCGCTTGAGCATATGCAGTGTCGTCGTACGGAAGGTATCGACAGAAGGATCTTTAGAATCATTTGTAATTCCTATTTAAAAGGAAAACTATCATGATGTGTTTTTTTTCATAAAATAGTCACACATTTAGCATTGTAAAAGAATCATTGGCACTTAACCAAATACAATATAGCTAATCATAGTATACATTTCTTTTTGTCATGGTTGATGGTGAAACAAAGAACATGAAATCATTAGGATCATTAATTAATAAGCATTCAATGAACTATACTCCTTTTTATGAATACAAGGTATTGAAAATAGCCTAACCATATAAAGATAGGTTGATAATTTAAACTTCATCAATATTCTGCTCCTAGCACAAATTCTAGCATGATGTTTGCTTTCAGCAGCAAATTGAAAGACACAATTACTTGCACTTTCCCCTAGAGAATATACATAAAAAAGAGAAAGAAACAAAGAGTTAACCTTTAAGCGTAATAGACAGGGGCTTCTTCCCAAACAAACCCAGCAGGATCAGCGGTTCAAGGAAGTAGCCGATGGAACGACTAAGACCGCAGTCATGTACCAAATACTTGCCTCCGACTAAAACTCCCGGCTTATATCTCAGTTTTGTTCCTACACAAACCAAAAGACCAAAATTGTCAGACAAATCGATCCGAAATGTCATCCCAAAAAAAAAAAAGAAAAGAAAAGAAAAAGCTCTGGATTTGACGGTCTAAAATCAAAGTCGTTTAATTAAACAAGGAAGGATTTCGCGGACGAACCTGTCTCGTTGATCTCGACGGAGCAGTCGTCGGAGATCTTCTCAATCAGGCGGAGCAGGGAGACCTCGTGGGGCCGAAGCCCTGGAGAAGTTTCATCTGAGCGGATGTCTTCGATGAGAATTGCGTTGGTCGACAGCGTCGCGAGGAGGAGCCGCTGCCTGAAGTGGCGGCTCCCTTTAAGCCTCATGTACGACTCCTTCCCCATCTTCCCGTAGCGAGAGTGAGAGCGCTGCTCGGCGCTCGGCGCAGGCAGGCAGGCGGCGGCGAGAGATCGAGGAGAAGGGAGGGTTTCGGCGCGAGACGAGAGAGATGCTTTGCGAGTTGAGTAGGGTTCCATTAAACCCCAAACTCTTAACTAAAGCTGGTTCCGATTGAACCGGTCCGGGCTGGATATCTCGACCGAGCTGAGCGAACCGTTAAATCATCGAAAGCGGTCTGTCGCTTGCGTTTTTAACCATTTTTTATTAACATCGTACGTTTTTAATTTAATTAATCTTAAAAATGATCGATCCATTTTCATAGATTTTTAAAACTGTAAAATTAAATCATTTTTGCTAATGAGAAATAAAAAAATTTTGTAAGACAAAATGAATTATTCTCAAAATTAATTGAACATAAGACTTGAATATCTTGATACCGATGAAAAAAAAATGTGTGAGAAAAATTACGTCGCTTTCCATCCATTTCTGCTCAATTTGGACGGACGAAAAAATAATAATAAAAAAAATCCATGGACAAATTTAGGAATCCGTCCGTGCATTAGATAAATAAAAAAAAAAAAAAAATTATTTCCGTCCTCTTAAATGAACATAGAATTAATTAAAAAAAATATTGCACATGGAATAGTATTATATCAATATATATATATATATATATATATTTAAAACTTCATCAAAATCATTTTAAATTAATTAAAGTCATAAATATTATTCATGCAAAAGTTTCGATCAGATTTACTACCATTTAAAATTATTTATAGCTTATTTTTAAGGATATACATAAGATAAAAAATATCTTGATTTTTCTTAGGAAGATTTTAATTTTAATTTATTTTATTCTATTTTATTTGTAAAAAATTGGAACCGTCAATCTAGTGATCTTCATTGGTCTGTTCCATGGTCATTATGAGGAAGATAAATTAAGATTCTATGAACTTTGACGTAGTGACTAAAATATATGAGAATAATTTAAATTAAAAAAAAATTTAAATCTTTTTCGAAATTGATCTATATCATTTATATAAATATCATTGTATTGTATTTAGGAATGTGCAATCGGTTAAAATCGAACCGTCCGAACTCCGAATCGATTAAGATCGAAATTGAATAAATCGAAATTCTTTTAACTAAATCGAACCGACCGAAATTTTTTACTGAACCGAACCGATTTGAGAAAAAAATCGATTTTTTACGTCCAATCGACTGATGGCTCAAATCAGTTGACTGCTATTATATAGCAGTCGACTAAATCCAATAGATAGGTACACAGAATATTTCTTAGTCGACTGATTGCTCAAATCAGTCGACTGATAATCCAATCAGTCGACTGTTTCAGTTAAAATCGATCGGTTCGATTAAATCGATTTTTTTTAATTCAAATCTGAAACCGAACTGAATAAATCGATATTTTTTAATAAAAAAATTAAATTTCTAATTGGATCAAACCGAATTTTCAAATTTGATCAGTTCAATTGATTTTTTCGATTTACCTGACGAATCATACACTCCTGATTGTATCTTAATCATCACGTAGTTTCTGCTATTCTATTTTATGTCGATCGCATGCCTGCTTGCATTGTCGTTGTCGAAATGGCAATTCGGCGCCTGTCTCATTCCCTGAAGAAAGAAACTCGGCCTCCATGCCCATGACTTCGTTTGCCATTCGGCCCCACAAAATGCCTGGGAATCTGTGGACCCCATGACCATCTCTGCTAACGTCACTTCCACACTATCCATTCCGGTCCCCCCGCGCACCTTCAAGCTCCAGCTCCCATTGTGCCCTCGGAAGGAAACAAACAAACAAACAAAAAAAAAAAAAAAACCCACCTATAAATCTTCAACAAATGACAGTAACTGCCGTGGCCCACCACTGCAGTGGCAGTGGGGCTCATGATATTCCAACCTCTTTGTTTACTACTCAATAAATGTCCGTCCTTCAATTCATCACGCCTTCTGAGTTTTAACGACCCCTCTCCTCCGCCATCCCGCTGTCACACAGATAGAGAGAGTTATTAATAATTCCAGCCCCTCCCTCCACTGCGATTTCGATATCGAACCGTTTCAGCGCGTGGAGTCTAAAATTTTAATATTTAATTACTTTTTTTTATTTATTTTTAACCGACGAATCAAAAAAATATAATTTTTTTATATTTTATTTTTCTTCATAATCATTTTTTTGTTAGAATATTAAATAGTCACTCCCAAAATTATAGTACATCAATAAAATTTAATTTGATTTTTTAGATATTATACAGATACTTTCTTATTTACATCATTTCTTTACAAATTACGATTTTATTTTTTTTTATATATATTGAAACATCTAATCATAGAGTTGGACTTGACTATTGCGAGTATTTTCGAATTACAAATTTATTTTAATGGTTGATTTTTTTTATAAAATGGAATCAGTTATTTTTAAAATTAATTGGATATAATTGCAATTTGAAATCATCGATCAATGGAATATTATATTTTAAATTGGATTTATCCAATAAATCTAATTTTTAAATTTAAAATTAGAAATTAAACTAAATTAATTAATATTTTTAAAAAATTAGAAATTTCGATCAATTAATTAATTAAATTAAATTGATATTTTATTCATGGTCTTTTTTATTTGAAAGGAAAGAAATAAAAATTGTAAAAAACTTTCACTGCGAAAAATTTTGATTAATTTATTTTGGGAAAAAATGAAAAAAATATTTTTTTTCTTTTATTTACTTAATGAATAGATAGATTTAAATTTTCTTTTCCCTCTTTTAATTATATTTTTTTCATTTAAATAGGATGAAAAATCTTTTCTTCCTTTAGTCATTATCACCATCGCCATCAACGATCATCACCGTTAATGTTGCCGTCAGTCATCATCGTTGATCACTCTACATACTTATTGTCAATCACCGATTATCATTGTCGAAGATCGTCCGACCACCGTCAATTGCTCCTCGTCGATCGTCATCGCCTATTAATCAACGCCATTGCTCATCGTCGATTCATCTAGTGATAGGCGACGACGATCGCCATTTCGATCGACATGATGACAAACGAATAATTTTTTTATTTATTTTAATTATATTTCCCTTGTTTCCTTATTTCATCCAAAATTCTTTTTCCTTAGTAGAATTTTGTTTCCTTGGGATTTTTTTTTTCTTATAGAAATTATTTCTTTGGGGTAAACGAGGCATATTAGTGCTAAGTTACCGGCTTCAAGCTCGATCTTGTTTACCTGTAAAGAATATGACAGAGGGAGGAGGGAGAGATAAGAGTAGCTGCTAATTATTATTATTATTTTTATCTCTCCGGAAATGATATGGTGATTAAGATACGATGAAATTTACGAATAAAATAAGAATCGATTATAGAAGAGATCTAAAATTCTTTTTTAAATTCAAATGATCTCCATATATTTTGATCACAAAATTAAAATTTATAAGATTTTTCATGATTTATTTTTTTTAAAATGACTATGAAAAATAATAATATAGATTGTTAGGGTGCGGATTCTAATATTTTTAAACTGGTTGATAATTTCCGTCCGAGTAAACAAGGTTGGTCGGACGGAGAGGCAATAAAGCAGTGGATAAAAAAAGCTTCGACTTCTTCTCGGTACCTTTACGTGCAGTGTACTTTCGGCGATGTCCACTGTCTTCGCTGCGTCGTTCCTGCTCTTCCTCTCCGCCTTCTTCCTCCGCCCGAGGATCTCCCTCTCCGCCGCCGACCTCCGCGTCGGGTACTACTCCGAGACCTGCCCCTCCGCGGAGCGCCTCGTGCGGGAGGCGATCCGGGCGGCGATGGCCCGCGAGCGGCGGAGTGCGGCCTCCGTCATGCGCCTCCAGTTCCACGACTGCTTCGTCAACGTGAGAATCCTAGTACTGGTTCGGATGGATCGATCGGTTGGTTCTCGGATTGATTTCTGTTGATGGATCGATGGCGCAGGGCTGCGACGGGTCCGTGTTGCTCGACGACACGCCGACCATGGTCGGCGAGAAGCTGGCTCTGTCCAACATCGACTCGCTTCGGTGCTTCGAGGTGGTCGACGAGGCGAAGGCGGCGGTGGAGAAGGAGTGCCCCGGCGTCGTCTCCTGCGCCGACATCGTCGTCATCGCCGCCAGAGACGCCGTCGCCCTGGTAATAATCAATCCAACCTAGTCGAGATTCCTTTTTTTGGTATCGGTCGGTTGATTGGGAAATCTATGGATTAATCGCAGAGCGGAGGGCCGGAGTGGGAAGTGAGGCTCGGCCGGGAGGACAGCCTGACCGCCAGCCAGGAGGCGTCGGACGAGATTATGCCCAGCCCCAGGGCCAACGCCACCGCCCTCATCAGCCTCTTCGCCCGCTTCAACCTCACCGTCGTCGACCTGGTCGCGCTTTCCGGCTCCCACTCCATCGGCGAAGGCCGCTGCTTCTCCATCGTCTTCAGGCTCTACAACCAGTCCGGCACCGGCAAGCCCGACGCCGCCATGGACCCCGCTTACCGCGAGAAGCTCGACGCGCTGTGTCCCCTGAGCGGCGACGGCAACGTCACCGGCGGGCTCGACGCCACGCCCACGGCCTTCGACAACCAGTACTTCAAGGATCTGGTGCAGCTGAGGGGGTTCCTGAACTCCGACCAGACGCTCCTCTCCGGCGGCGAGACGGCGACGAAGGAGGTGGTGGAGAGGTTCAGCAACGATCAGGGAGCTTTCTTCGCTGCCTTCGTCGAGGGG
This sequence comes from Wurfbainia villosa, assembly GCA_025175895.1. NCBI lineage: Eukaryota > Viridiplantae > Streptophyta > Magnoliopsida > Zingiberales > Zingiberaceae > Wurfbainia > Wurfbainia villosa. The sequence goes on along the minus strand of CM045991.1, from coordinate 27,404,210 downwards.
ATGATCAAAATGGGGGAGTTGCAGTCGGAGCAGAGGGGAGAGATCAGGCGGAACTGTCGGGTAGTCAACGACCGCCGACCGGCCGTCGTCGTCTCTGAATTTTGATGTATCAACAGAGATTTTCATGCAATAAAGATCCGTAATTGGAATCTTATACTACAAACACTTCATGCATCAACTACACTGAGAAACTTCAACAATCGAAATGAATTTTGTAGAGATTCATGCAGCCAAACAAGTTTTCATAAATCAAACTAAAGTACGAGCAAGGCATTCATGATACAGATAGAGACAAAAGCGACGTTACAAGTCAAGAATTGACATGAACAACTAGCAAGATGCAGCACCATAAACAACTTCTAAGAACACCAAGAAATTGTCTGAGATCTGTGTATCGTCGCAAAACAATCAATGAATGGTCGGATGTTATTTACTGTGGTCTGCTGTAGGAGTCGATTGATCAATTACCTGCTCTGAAAAGGATCTCTCATGGAGTCAAAGAAAATCAAAATGGTTCGAGACACCAGTTCTTGCTGCAAGAAGTTGGATATGGATTTGCACTCGGGTGGAATTTGGATCCACGCAGTCGGGAAGAGAAGGTAGGCATTCAGGCAGACTGGTGGGGCGATCGATACCTGAAGAACGACAAAGAGAAAGCACGGCTCGACAGAAAATGAACCTGTTAAAAATGAAAATCCCAAATCTGTTATCCCAGCTAACATTAGACAGTAAGATGTTCTATTCTTCTTCATGTCATGGACCATAACATTGTTAAATTTTGGTTAAAAAGAGAGGAAATTACCTAACGATCAACCGTCGGAGAAATGGATCGGTTAACACTTGGGCCCAGACCTGATTCAGGGAACTAGATGTGCAGAGTGCCACTTCCCATTCAGCTAAACCAGACGAGAGCAAGCTCTCAGCATCATCGTACAAATCCTGAACATGAACAAACACAAGACATATCGAACTTTAATTCCATCGCGATGCCTGCAACTTATGAGATACAAAACAAAAGCATCAAGACGACTTACAGAATCAATACCAGAGGAAAGGTCCACCAACTGGAAGAAGGCCTGTAATGGGGAAGTTAGGAAGTGTGTAAACTGGCTTCCACCGAATGATATATCGGTATCAGATACTGAAAATGGTTTCTCGTGGGAAAGAAGTAAGGCAGATGCTTCTCCTCTTTCTGCACCATGAATGGCCTGCATGTTTGCCAGTAGACAAGCAGCATAAAGGAAAAGATGAGCCCACAAATTGCGCGTGTGGAACTTGATTAATTCCATTAACATATTAATTACTTAGATTTGATAAGTTTATGCTTTATTGCAACAGGACTGGAATACACTTGGCATGGGAAGACATAAACTGCCAGAATGTTAATAATTTGTGATTACTAATTGAAATGCCCCCTATGAACTTGAAAAGTTGTCGATATGGGAATATCTCATTCGCTCCAATAGTACTATTTTGCATTGTCCCTTTCACTTGTAAAAACATCAACCATGCACATCATCATTTTGATAAATTATAGACTAGAAAATCGAGATCAAGTTTGACAAACCTGCCTTGAATGATTGGCTATTGTCACTGTCAAGTATAAGGAAGAGTGGTTTCCGTGTAAATGGAACCAAATCTTCAGGATAAAGATCATTTGAACCTGAGATTTAAAGACATAGATAAAAGAAGAATGTTCATATCCCGGTAACACAAATAAGAAGTCACAGAATACAGAATATGAACAAAATCCAAAAATACCTCCATTTCCTTGAGAACCTAGGCATACACAAGTTCCTAAATTTGCAGTTGAATTTACATTATCATCAACCAATGGTGGATACAACTGAGTTTCCCTCTCCCAAGGAGCATGTGACGTGTGATTTACTTTTGAGGAATTCAATGACCTTCTAAAACCATTTCTTTGAAGAGTAACATTAGAATCAGTTTTTCCTGCAAATTTCACTTGAGTTACAAAATGAGATGGTCTATCAATGATCTATAATTACCACCTGAATGAAGAAGAAACCTGAAGCTGATATATAAATTAGCAAAATTTCATCTGAAGACAACTCTTCCCAAATTGTAGCAATTACCTGAAATAAAATAGATCATTCTTAAGTCCAAACAAACTATAGAATCCAAATTGTGTAAAAAGAATTTCAGAGATTAGTCCATCTAAATAGCCATTAAAGAGAAGAATAATGTCCAAGTATTAAAGCATTGTCAAAACACTGCAAGTGACGATATATATAACTAGATACCAACAACAAATTTAACCATTGCAAATCTCCACACCTCACAGACAGCATCTATGTTTATCTTTTAGTTTATCTCATTTTTTTAGATTAGCATGTCGAAAAATGGTGACAAAGCAATGATTATAAAACCTTAACACTCACCGCAATTAAATGTGATACAGAAGGGCGGTAAATAACAGCTTTACGTGGGTTTGGAGAAGCATCTGGATCAGTCATATCAGCAGCAACATTTATATCAATAAATCCAGACGCTTCATTCTGCTCACCAGAACTCTTTGCACATTGTTCTTGTTTAGGATTCTTGTTGAAGAATCCATTGGGTTCCCATTCCAAACATTGCAGCATTCTGAAAGTATCCAAAGTAAGTTCTGCAAGCTTTATCTGCAGAGGCAATCTACTTAATAAGTAATGGTGTATTTAAAGAAACTGAAAGATGTAGTTGTTGACATAAATATTACTTGAACTATTGTTTATCACTAGAGAAGAATAAAATTAAAACCTCATTCCGGTGATAGCTTGTAAGCAAAGCATCTTTCAGTCTCAACACCCTAGTTGAATGAAACCGAGATATACATGGGAAGGAAGACTGGTGAACATCAAACGAAATATTATATCTCAAAGGCCTGGCAATTTGAATCAATGCATCAGCCTTCAAAAACCTGGCAATTTCTTGTATCACTTGCTTCCATTCCTTAAAGTTCATTGCCTGGAAGCAAAATTATACAAATATGAAGAAGGGAAAAACTGCTGGATAATATATCAAAGAAAAAAAATATTTTCCAATATATAACCAAAAACATTACTCGAATGGTTATGAAAAAAAACATTTTCTGACCTATGACTAAGTCAAACTATAACTTAGAACGAGTAAGATCAACATTACAATAGCATCATTCACATTTATTTAAATCAAAATAATACTTTTTTACAACAACATTTAGTTGGCTACACTAAAGTTGAGAATGGTTGTTAAAGGTTCACAATGAATCATTGTGTCAAGGGTTCTATCTTGAGAATGATCTCTTTGGAAGGGAAAGGCACTGAATGTTACCAGTCCCTACACACTAAGCTTACAAAGTCCTGCACATTGTGCTTCCACTTAGAAGATTTGTGATGCATATTGTGGGAATTCGGAGGTGAGTAGCTAACCAGAAATCAAATGGGTGTTTGCACATGTAATTAGCATCCAACTTATTTACTACAGAACTATACACCTACTGGAAGATCAAACTTCAAAAAGATAACAGTGTTGCAAATTTGTATCTATAAGGGCACAATGGAGCAAAAAAGAGTCACACAAGATTAAGTTTTCTCTATTATATTGACAACAACTTCTTATTCAAACTGGTCTATGCATCAGTTGAAATGACTACTAAAACTCCATGGTAATAATCCTTGCATGTAATGAGGACGAATGCAACCCTCAACAAGCTAATATAGCCAAGCAGATGAATCAACAGCACATTATCACTAATTCGACATGGTCAAGAGGTTGATAACTGCATGAACTTCTCTACTCAGCTGTAATATTTAAGATATATTGTAGACAAGCATCACAAGGATTTAGATGAAATTTTAGTATAAAAGATATATTATCATTCACTAATTTTTCCCGATCCACCATGTTGTGTGTTCTAGTCAACATTATCGTAAAGAGTACAAGCTTTAGCTGGCACATAAATTGCAAATTTTTGAAACAACAACCAATGAGGTTGCCATGGCCGACAAAGATAACAGCACAAGATCCAGTCTTTTAAGTACCGGGAAGGCAGCCTTTGACTCCTCCACCAAACTCCTAAAACGATCAGCGAGCTGCCTCACTTCGTCGTTCCGATTCAACAACAAAGCTACAATCAAGAACCTGACCAGGAACCTCAACTCCTTATACTTGAGTCTGAGATCGGGCGCAGGCGCGGCCGCAGTCGACCGCCTCACCGCCTCAAAGTACCCCCTGCTCACCACTGCCTCGTAGAAGACGTACGCCTCCACGAGGAAGCGGGTCTCACTGGTCCGCTGGTACTGGCAGTAGAAGAGCTGCCCGATTCGGTAGGCGACCTCACCGATCTCCCAGCGGCAAAGGCCTTCAGCGACGAGCTCCCGACGGCGGCGCTGCTGGAACCTCCAGAGGCGAGTATACGACTTGAACGCCTTGCGGAAGTAGAGGAGGTGGAGCGGGCCACGGGCGCAGAGCGGCAGGTCGCGGACGAGGGCGAATTTGCGGTCGGCGTCCTCCACGAGGGAGTGGAACTGGGCGAGGTCATCGGAGGATCTGCTGCGGTCGTCGTCGTCGACGGCCATGGCCAAGGAGTGGAGGTGGAGGGAGTGGCGATGGCGACGATTGGAAGAAAGGCGACGACTTCCGCGACGGTCTTCGTGTGTCAGAAAAGGTAACTCCACGTTCAGATGCACCGCGGAGCATGGTAACAAAGACAAAATTAATTTTCATAATGCCCCAAAGTTTAACAAATTTTACAAAATACTCCATATCCACTAATAAAAGAATAATTTAGATAACAATTTTAGTTTATTTTAATGATTTTTAAAGTATTTTTTTTTTTTAATTTTCATGTTTTAAATAGAAAGATAAATTGTACCAGTTGAGCAGGGCTGGAGACGGTTCGATCTTCCTCGAGCTCCTCCGATCTCTCCAGAACTATCCGTCGCAGTCCCTTCGTTCCTTATCCGTTCCTCCCTTCTATATAATGCTCCCTTGCTCCCCGAACGCGCTCTCCTCTCCCTCTCTCGGGGAGTTCGGTATCGCCGATTTACCGCCCGGACGCTGCCTCGCCGCCGGCGCTCGCCGACCGAGTCTCTGAAGGAGGTACTCTTTTTGTTCTTTTGTTGGGGACGATCGCATCGTTTTAACTTTAGGGATTTCGTCTTTGAGTAGATGCAGTCATGCAACCTTGCTGGGTTTTGTTTGAAGCTATGGACCGCATTTGTCAAAACCGGATTTTTTTATGGAGTGCCGGAGATTCTTGGATTGCGGTTCGTTGAGGAGGGAGAAAATTGTGGAAAGATTTGTTTTTTCAGTTCGTAGTCGTAGCTGTCCTATCCAATCTTATATTTCGTATGGTAGTAAAGGTTTGAGAAAACGGAGTCTTTTGTGGACAAGTAGGTTACTTGTTAATTTCCGATGCTAATTTGCCTCTTCTTCTGAGCTCAATAAGCTGATTGCTTCCAGAAAGTCTTTCTATTTGGCTTGGGCATTAGGTCAAGAACTATCAGGGAGCTAACATTTGGAAATCCCAATGCTTTGACTAGTGCACATAAATATAGATCATTTGATGATGATGAAAATGAAAGGTTTAATTTTGAAGAGAATGGTAACAGAAATAAGAGGGTGTTAAATGAGAAAGATAGGGTCGATGTGCATGCAATCTCATGAGTTCAACACATGCTAAAACTGCAGATGACGTGGAAAAACAATTGAAGGACTTGGATATCTTGCCTTTTCCTGTATATTCATCCATGATTAGGGGTTTACAGGCGAAGAAGAATCTCGATTCAGCTTTTGCTATTGTTGAGTGGCTGAAGTGGAAGAGTAAGAAGATTGGTACAATCTCTCCAAACCTGTTCAGTTCATCTATAACAGCCTCTTAAGTGCAGTGTAGTTGAGTCAGGATTTTGATAAAGTTGACAATGTCTATAAGATATGAAATGACAAGGCATCACTCCTAATGTTGTGACTTAGAACTGTCTGATGTCAATTTACCTTGAACGCGCAGGTAAAATGGTGCTCTAAATGTGCTTGGTGACATTAAAAGTAATAGCATATCTCCATCTCCTGTCACTCATTCAACCATGTTAATATATACAAGAAGATGGTTTACTTGATTGGCACAGTTTCTTGCTTTGCCCAGTTGAGAGACAAGTATTAGAGAGGTGAAATTGGTAAGACTAACAATGTTGAATGGAAGAATTGGTTTGTTGAATTTGAAAAGTTCACAATTAGTATACGTAATTTTGTGATGGCAACAGCTAGTAAATGCTGAAACTCCAGCTCCTAGTTGTGATGGATGAGACACTATTAAAACCTAACTAAGTAGATTATGAATGCCTTTTGTGGGTGTGCACACGAGATAGCCATTATTCTGTGGCCATAGAGTTCTATAGAAGAACAAGGGAAATGCACAATGACATAAGTTTATCTGTAGGTAATCATGTGATATGACTAATGAGCAAAACTAAAAAGTGGTGGACAGCTCTTGGAATCTTTGAGGACTTGCTGGAGATTGGATCTAGCCCGAATTATCTATCATATGAACTGATGCTATCACATTTCAATTTTATGCTAACTGATGCAAGGAAAGAAGGGATATGGAAGTGGGCTGTTAGGCACATCAACAAGATACAAGGGAAAGTCATAAGACCAGAAAGCAGGGAATGGAGTGCAGCCCTTATAGCTTGTTCTAAACCATCGGAAACATTGGTTGCTGTACAGATATTCACTAGAGTGGGTGTCAAACCAAACCTATATGCATATACAATATCAACATCAGTTTATATTGGGAAAGGTAATCTGGAGATGGTTGAATCTGTCATTAGTGAAATGAGATCAGTAGGTATTGAGCCAAGCATGGTCATTTTTAATGCGATAATTTCGGTGTACGTGAAGAATGGCATGCAAAATGCTACTTTGGAGTGGTTTTGCCACATGAAAAATTGTAAACTCAAACCAAACGAAACAACTTACGAAGTACTGGTGGAAGCTTTGGCAAAAGAACTGTGAAAAATCACAATCCTTATGTTCATGTTGAACAAATGTGAATCTGAAGACTTTAGACCACATGCTCAGGTTAAGAGGAAAAGACATACCTAGTCAATTGAATTTGTTCATGATCTGATAGATCTCCCTAGGAGAGAAATATAAAAATTATGATCTAATTGTACAGAAATGATGCCAGGGATGGGTTCATGTGATTGATTTCACACTTGGTATCCATTTCTTTTTTGTAACATTGACAACCTTTTGCACTGTTATGTTATAGTATATCAATAAATGCTAGCACACTGAGTTCATTGTCATTGATTTCTTTACTTCATTTGCTTAATTGTTCAATGAAACAGTACCTCCTTTAGAAATTTGATTAAAAAGTGGTATTGGTTACGTGGTGTCTGTAGTCCTTTCATACATACTACAGTAACTTGATCACCTTATATTTGTGATGTGTCCAGGTTAGTTGGGATCTAATAATGCAACGACTTCATGACAACTGTTCTATGGGTACCTTTAGAGTATCTTATTAGAGGTGTACCACAAGGATTTCAGAAAAACACGTCAATGCATTTTATTGAACTTATTTAAATTATTTTTTGTGTTGATTTGTTACCTTTTGAGTATTGAAATAACACATTCATCATTATAAAATATAACACCATTGTATATATCATTCAAATCTAAAATGTAAATATTATTAATTTAGTTAAACTTACTTTGTTTAAACTTTAAAGTTCGATATTAAAAATGTTTTTAATTTATTTTTTATTTTATTTCATTGTTCTCTTATTCTTCTTATTTTATATATTATTTTAGTTTTTTTTTCTGAGAAAAATATATGTAAATGTTAGATTCACAATATATAAATGTTTGACCTCCTAACACATGACTTTTACATCTCTTTGGCCTCTACCACCCCATCTATCTCCTCAACACTAAAGAGATGCTAGAGTCACTTACTTAGGAGATTGAGTATTTATACATTTGAAGCTAATATTTATATACTTTTTCTTAGAAAAATAAATAAAATGTAATAAAATATAAAAGAATAAGAAAACAATGTAATTAAATAATAAATTTAAAATATTTAAGATATATTTTTAACTGAATAATATCAATTAAGTTCAATTAAATTAAGAATATTTACTTTTTAAACTTTGAATGATATATATGTAGTGTTAGATTTTATAATTGCAAATATACTACTTAAAGATAACGAGTCAACCGACAAATTAATTTCAAATACATTTAATAAAAATATTGACTTGTTTTACCAAAATTTATGTGGTACATCTTCTTCAACTACTTTGATGGTATCTACAAAATAGTTGCTACAAAGTTGTAGAGGAGGTAGCCTTTTTGTTGGAAACTTTGAGGATGCTTACTTCATATCAATTTCAGTAGATACAATTTGATAGGTTTTGATTGAAGGTATGAACTCAAGTTTGTTAAACCAGGACTGGGTGACGATTGTGGATGGCTTCTCTTGCTTTTTCTTCGTATTTTGTTGGACTTCGTTTCACTTGGTAAGATCCAAATGCTGAACTTTCCATGTTAAATTTATAATTCCATCTTTTCATAGAAAGGGGTAGCTTATGTATGACTTGGAATGGGAAAAGAAAAGACATTTTCAAAAGGTGTAATTTTTGACCAACCCATGATGCCCTTATCATAAGCTTCCTGTCTATATATTTAGCACTTCATGCATGTCTGCTTCACTTTGGTTTTTAATTTAAAAATAATTAGGTTGTTGTCTGATGGCTTGAGAAAATTCTTAAAGCATAGACTAATCTATGGATTGAATCTCATTAATGTAAAATGATAGTTCTCTCTTGGTGGATCCTTACCTGTTGTCTTATCATGACTGTTAGCAGGGTGCATTATGGTACAAGATCATTGAGCTCTTTCAAAAAGATTGTAGGGTTGAGTTCTGATAAAGTTTCAGTGAATTTGATTCCCAATCTGACATCAAATGGTTACAAGAAAACAATATGCTTCACTTTAAAAGGAAATGGTGCATTTGTGACAATACCAAACTCTAGTGAGGGCGATGTAGAATCAGCAGATAGGGCTGTTAGCGAACAAGATAATGCAAATAACAGTTCTATTCTTCAAGCTGATGCAGCATCCATCCAAACAGTTGTAGCTGATATTTCTCCAGTTCCCAATGATTTTCCTGTCCACAATGGTGAACTTGATTTAGATTGTCCTACAAAGGGATTATCCTCTATTCCAGAGGCAATTGAGGACATCCGTCAAGGCAAGGTTCGCCTACTTTTCAAAATGCTTCCTTATGACTCATTTATCTCCATAGAACCTTTTCATCATCATTATATGTTGTTTCCTTGCAGTTTGTGATTGTTGTGGATGATGAGGATAGAGAAAATGAGGGAGATCTCATTATGGCAGCCTCTTTGGTAACACCAGAGGCCATGGCTTTTATTGTGAAACACGGGACTGGCATTGTTTGTGTGAGTATGAAAGCTGAAGATCTTGAAAGGTTAGAGCTTCCTCTCATGGTATCAAACAAAGAAAATGAGGAGAAACTATGCACAGCTTTCACTGTCTCAGTGGTATGCTACTGTTATTTGTTTTACTAGTGATAATGTTTCTTAGTCATGAGGGAAAAATTAGATTTCTTCATTCTCAAAAACCCTAAGTAGTACTTTTATATATTATTGATGAATAGGAAATATTACAAATAATCCCTTAACCCTTACATTTTTTACTTCCTAACTTTGGATATTCTATAGGGACCAACTTGTTACAAATATATTCAACTAATATGTCCACAAAATGATGTACATGGAGAAAGAATGTATCCCACTTGCGATGTCCGTGGAGTGATACACATAGAGAGAGCATGGTTGATTCAAATTTAGTTTTGCAAAATGACATAAGTGAAAAGAGGACAGACCTCTACTTGAGAACAACTTTAAATCCATGGAATGACACGTGGAGAGAAAAGGGTATCACGTTTTGAGATTCACAAAATGATGCACATGGAGAGAAAAGGATACACCGACTTGAAATCTATAGAATAATGGAGCATGCTGACTTAAAATACATGTAATGGCTCACATGGATAGATAAAGGCACACCGAAAATGTGGTTGAAATTAGCTATTAGCCACAAAAGAATTAACGAATTAGGTACATTGGACTTAAACAAGTACCAACTAGATTGGACTCAAAATAACCTGTTAGCCCAACAGAATGCCTGAAACCTTAAAAAAAAACAAGGTTAGATCACGTTTATATGACAAAGCAGACTTAGGAGGCGACAGTGCATCTGGATGGGATTGGCGAATTTAGTTGTAACAAGCGACAAAATGTGAAGGCAAAAGTGAACTTAGTGCTATTGCAGTGAACTCAACATAGGGAAGCTTGGTCGGCCAAAGCTAATCAAAGGTGAAGAAAGAAACCTAATCAAAAGCAACATATTAATACCTCTTTGGAACCATAGGTGTGGGACTGCTTATTGACTGCCTATTCGCTTAAATCAATTTAAGGAATTAGTTATCTTTTTGTTTGATGGCATGAGTTAATACAATGTTGACTACTTAAGTTGGCAAAGTTTTTCCTTTTTTCCTACTTCTTTTGAGTGGGAAAAGGGGAGGCGGTTGCCTATCCCGATGCTACTAAAGAAAACTGTACGTTGGCAACTTGTGCCACTGATTCTATTTGCAAGTAATTGCTTTTCCTATCTGCACGAACTGCTATGCTTCATAGAAAAATATTTGACGTAAACATATGGATTGTTGTACAGTTTTCTTCGTTCTTAAATGCCTGCACTCAGATACTTTTTCATTCTTACATTGGCTGACCGTTGATTTTGAAATTGTGGGATCATACCATGGCTCAATTTTCAGGATGCTAAAAATGGTACAAGTACCGGTGTCTCTGCGACAGACAGAGCTAGGACGGTTATGATGCTTGCTTCACCTGATTCAAAATCTAAAGATTTCAACCGTCCTGGTCATATTTTCCCATTGAGATACAGGGAAGGTGGTGTTTTAAAAAGAGCTGGACATACTGAAGCATCACTTGATCTGGCTGTATTAGCTGGGTTGCCTCCTGTTGGAGTCCTTTGTGAGATTGTTGATGACAATGATGGTTCCATGGCTCGCTTACCTAAATTACGTGAATTTGCCAAGAAGGAGAACTTGAAGATAATTTCAATTGCAGATTTGATCAGGTGCACTTTCAAATTCTCTCTCATTGTGTCAGCAAGCTAATCGTGTTTAGCTTTAACACAAACAACGATGATAATGTTTTGTGGCCTAGGTCATGGTTAGTTTTAAATTGACGATAGAAACCATGCTTCCACATTATGGACACGCATAACTTGCAGAATATGCGAGTAAGAAAACTCTGCAGCATGATAATTATTCTGAACCTAACGTCACTGTCAAAAACACAATACAAAATGCAAGGGAAGTAAATTATTAAAAGGTAACAACATCCACAGCTCTCAACTTACAGAAAGTTTATTGTAATTGAAGTACCAGACTTACCTTAGAAAATTCCTCTAGTGACTTAACCAAAGAAGATCCTCTTAATTTTTGACTTTAAATGACGTTGATGATCCTTCACTTGAACCCTAAAGTGCTCTCCTACAATTCTTGAATTTTTCACTTAAACTCGCCACATATGAGATATAGTTCACATCCTCTTGACTATGATCTACTTCGACGATTGTCGAACGATCTTAAAGACTCAAAAGTACCAACCCAATTGAAAGAATAAAAGGATAAAATACTATTGAAAAATGATCAAATTGGTGATAGTTATTTTAGCAAGATATTTACAGATATGCGCCCCTTTTACAGTAACTCCTGAGAGTAATGTTTATTGATTTGATTCCTTTGCTACTTTTATCCACCAAATTGAAAGCTTTATTGCACAAATAAGCTTTTGTGTGAATAAGAGAGATATATGTTGATATTAGAAAATGGATTGAGTTGACTAATGATTATTATTAAAAAAAACATATTGATACAACTCAGAGACTCAAAGACAACAATAAAGAGGAACAACTAAGCCTTCATGAGCCTTAGGAATTCCATAGGGGGTCATATGCAAACATTTGCATTCGTCCAAACTGTGAGAAAAAATGATTCTAAGTTCCTATTTGATTCATCCAAACATCAATTTTGTCCTAAGTTCCTATTTGGTTAAATGGCTCATTTTTGGTACTGCATCACCTGGCTTGCCATTTGAATAAACATATATACCTTCTCTTCCATTTAACTACATTTGAGTACTGTGAATATGGTTACCTTTTGTGTTGTTTATTTTTTTTTCAAAGTGTTTTGCTTGCTTTTGACATTTCTAACATTATATGTATTGAACACTGCAGCGTCTGTCTCATGTTTATCCCTGCTTCCACTTTCATGTGATGTTGACTCCATTACAATGAACGATACATCTTATTTTACCAGTGCAGAACAATCCGCCTTTTTTACTTCTTGTTATAATTACTTGATTAAATCTTTTTCTTGAGATGTCACATATGCAACATATGAAATGCTATATCTTATTTTGCTTATGTCCTGAAACCCATACCTCACATTATTTACCCACATCATCTTCATATTTGTTTCCTGTCACTTTATGCACGATAAGTTTATTTTTTTAATGAAATAATACAATACTCCTTAATAGTTTTGCCCAGTTTTACTGTGCCTGTTTATTTTTTGCTCGCAGCTATTTTTTTCTCTTACTTTTCTTTTCATTCACATACTGACATTGAGTAAACAAGATGACATTTTCCATCGACCAATAAGAACTTCCTACTTTTGCTTCATGTCTTTAGTTTTAAGTACCATGTACTTTTCAGATATGTTTCTTGATTAAGACACTATGAAGGAATGCAAAAACTAGGTGAGCAATTAATTATACTTTTCCCTACATAGAACTTCTGTTCTATTTTCTCATCTCTTGTAATGTCCTTCCCACATTTTAGGCTTGTAGTTTAGCTCAATTTTTTTTTCTTTAACACATTGACTTATGTTGGATTCTTTTAGTTGTCTCAGGATTATTCAGTCTTGTTTCCTTATTCTGGTCAGCTTTTGTGATAAATTATTGTTCTGACCATGTGAGATTATGACAGATATAGGAGGAAAAGGGATAGGTTAGTTGAATGCGCTTCTATTGCACGTCTACCGTTGAAATGGGGTTCTGTTCAGGCCTATTGTTATCGATCACTTCTTGATGGAATGGAACATATTGCTATGGTTAAAGTAAGCAGCCTTCAATCTTATGTGCATTTGTTTGCCACATTTATTCTATTGTCATTGATAACACTAATATCATTGACCATAAACAGGGAGATATTGGAGATGGCCATGATATCCTTGTAAGGGTGCATTCTGAGTGCCTCACTGGTGACATTTTTGGATCAGCAAGGTGCGACTGTGGCAATCAGCTTGCACTAGCTATGGAAATGATCGAAAAAGCTGGAAGGGGTGTGCTAGTTTACCTCCGTGGACATGAAGGCAGGGGTATCGGCCTTGGTCACAAACTCCGTGCTTACAATTTGCAGGATGATGGGCGTGACACTGTGGAAGCTAATGAGGAGCTAGGTCTACCCATCGATTCACGGGAATATGGCATTGGTGCTCAGGTAAAATACCATTAGCCAAACTTATGATATGACTGTAAAAATTTAGATAATGGCACAAGTAGTTACATCACATTGCGATAAACTTGCATATTTTGGGTGCTTAAGATTGATCATCTCTTTCTGAATAATGGCAAAATTTCTAGCTTGTCCCCCTTTCTGAAAATAAGGATCTTTCTCTTGCAACTACAGTCTTCTCTCGCATGTAAATATGTCTGACACCTTATCTACTATTTTTTTTCACTTCTCTTTTACATGATAAACATCTTTCTAGTATCATCTGAACCCCTAATGTTGTCGAAACACACTGAAAAAATATCATTTTGGCTGTTTGAGTATATATTTAGAGAAGCATACGTCGTTGATAAACTTAACTCATTTGTGTTTTCCAGATTCTACAAGACCTCGGCGTTCGGACAATGAAACTGATGACGAACAACCCTTCCAAGTATCATGGACTCAAGGGCTACGGATTGAGCATTGCCGGCAAAGTTCCCTTGCTAACTCCAATCACCAACGAAAATAGAAGGTATATGGAAACCAAGAAAGAAAAAATGGGGCATACATATGGATCTGATTTCAATGGAAATCTTGCTAATCTCACTGAAAGTGATGCACCTAATGAACAGAAGTAGACTTCTTCCTAATGTGGCAAATAGAAGTTGATTAAGTTTGTCTTATCTGGCTTGAGCTATTTACAACCTTGTTTTTTATGGTTAAACTTTTTTTTTTTTAATTTGATAGAACTCGACTGAGTTAATGACTATCTAAGCTGTTGTGCAAATAATAATAATAATAATAATAACGCAAATTTGTTTCTTGTGTAATAAAAATAGTAGCTTTATTTTGCTATAAAATTGTATTTCATTGTTTTTTTTTTCCTGAGTGAATTGGCAACTGCACGTATGCATATTTATTACTTTTTTTTGTCACAGCAACATGTACTGTGAAAATGACTCATTTATTTCATATTTTTTTGAAAAAAAATATTTTTATAAAATTTTTAATATTTAATCCAGTATAAAATATTGGTCAGTGAAATAAATCTTTCGATGCAAAAAGATGATAACGTTCATATCAAATGTCTTTCAATGTTGGTCTCACAACAATATAATTATATAATCAATTTATAATCGATCACTATGTGACCATTTAGGTAGGAGAAGTTATTCCCATGGATATACATCCGCCGAAAATTGATTTTTACTCTTTTGATACAAATATACTATCGATGATCATCACGACAACTACGTGGCTATTTAGATAGAAAAAGTTGTCTCCGTGAATATGCATATGTCAGAAATTGATTTTTACTTTTTTAATACAAATTTATCATTTGATGACCATTGAGATACGCCCATACCGACTCGGTAAAACAAATCTTGATCAATAGAAAGTGAGCTTATTTTAAGAGATGGCTCAAAACCAGCAGAAGTTAGTTTTCTCAAATGAGTCATTGGCATCGCCCCTTTTGCCTTGTATGGTGGCCCTTTTTCTCTGCTCTCCTTTTACAACTTATAGGCTCCCTACTTCATGTATCCCTTTGGTAGTTCTTGATCCTCTTCGAGGCGAAGCTCGATCCGATAGGCCTCCCCTCGAGGCCAAGTCTCTTGCTAGCAACTTCCATGTATAAATGGTTTCCAATTTGCTCACCAAAGATGTATCAGTTGCATCTCCCTGTTTGATAATCTATTGATCACCAAATGCAAAAGGAGAGCTTTCTTGACTATAGTTGTGCAAATGGCAGAAGACAAGATCAAAAGAAACTTTTCCATCATTCCATGAGCTCAAGCTTCTGGCAGTGAGTTCCCAAGAAAAGGGAAAAAAGAAACACAATATATTACATCTGCATACTGCATTGGCAAATATCCTCACAATGGGAAGTCATATATATAGCAGCAAGATAGATTGGGTTAGCTACTTTAATCATTTCCTTACAGGGATGAAGTATCTAAAACAGGCAAGTTTAGAATCAGAAGAGTCGGCTGGTCGCACCCTCTAGCATGGTAAACCCTTCATCTTCGGGAGATCTTCGACCAAAAATAGACCATGAAGAAACAGACAAGTGCAAAAAGAATCACAAGGAATACATGATTTGAACCCTTTTGGATGATGCTCTTATTCAACCTTCTCATGTTGTTCTTCACTCCAGCCTGGGCAGCAGTTAAGGTCGTTTGCTGTTCAACAACATCCACAGATTCATGAGAAGCATTCCAATTTATTAAATCTACAAGTAAAGATGCAAAGCATATAATATGTAAAAACGTTTGTTATGTTAGCCTAATTATAAAAAGAACATGCAAGACTTAAATTGTGCATCCGACAACGTTCCTATAGAATTGACGTTTTTTCAGAACAAAAATCATTGCATGAGAAACCAGTATAATGACTGACTTAGCAAACCACAAGTAAATCAAACATGCAACCAAAATATGGAGTGTTCTACTCACTTGAACCTCTTTTCATCTGTTGCTAAATCAACATAAATTCTTGAAGATGTTTGTTTTATTATTTTTTTTTCCTTTTCTTTTTTCCTCTTGAAAGTATGCTAAAGGATGCTGTGGCTAACATCCTGATGTTTTTACAAGTGGTGGTGTCCGAAAACTTTTTTCGAATGTCTTGATGGTATTTTCCGACAATGAGACTCACAATTTTGTTTGTGGGATTTGATCGAAACTGAGTTCTAGCTCTCTCTCTCTCTGTTTTACTCTTGTATTGAGGTATTTCGATGACTAGAGGGCTTATATAGGGCACATCCATTCGTCTTTTTTAATAGTATTTTCCAGCTGGAGGCATGGGAATTTCTCTATTCATGTAGGATCCACCATCTGATACTTAATCATGTAGGATCCTTCCCATTTAGTTGAATTCGCCCCTACTCATCTTTTATGGCGTATTCAAGCACACATGCTTAAGCGGTCACATGAGACAGGAGGTTCAAACCTAGAGAAGCCTTGTTTCTTAGTAATCTTTCCAACAAGAATTAAGATGCTCTAGAGGGGCCTTGCCTGATCTCCAACACCTAGGTATTTACCCCAGAGCCTTTCACAAACAGTCATCTAACTTCTTAGAGTTTCTGAAAGTAAAAGGACAAAAAAATGAAAAAAAAAAAAAGAAGAAGAACAGGATGAATGTAATGGTACTACAATATTGAAGACAAAGCTTTTGAGCAACAGTAAATGGTAATAACAGATGAAGTTTCTACATTAACTTGGCAAATGTTTGAAGCATGTATGAGTGTAAACTCAGAAACGACAATGGAAATTACCAACTGAGTTATGAAGTCATTTTGAAACTTTGCTTCTGACCCTATTTCTTGAGCTACCTGTAACATGAATTGAAAGGGGAACAATCAGTGGCATAAAAAAATACACAATAAATAGTACAAGGAACAAAGGAAAAAAGGATAACAAGGTTTCTTGATTATTATGATCATCTTTAAGTATCAACATTTTCAGATTGTATATATTGTTTATGAGAGGAGACTGAAGTCTCATCATGTCACCATATGTTGGTGTGCATCAAGCGCAAGAACTACCCTTATCTTGCTTATGAGAATAGACAACCATTTCATTGTTCATGTTCAAGTATGTAAAGACCAAGCATGACTCTCAATTAATCTTACTACTTAGTAGAAGTTCTACAAACCCTAATGAATTGAAAGACAGTTGCACCTGTTTATCCAAATTTTCTGTATAGAAATGAATAGCATGTACAACCTCATAAATAAGTAGCTTCCAAGGCCAGGTTGTTAATTTTTAGTGACATGGGCTTACATACAGATACTAATTCAAAGTCACGATAAAATTCATGTAACCAATTCACAAGGAATTGAGAGTAACTATTGGCTGTAGCCGACATGACGAAGCATAATGCTTCCCTGTTGCCAAAACAATAAAGAATTGCACAATTAAATGTGAACAAGGAACTACCATACTAGCTTAATCTTTCACTATTTTCTCAAAAGGAATTGTTCAATTTCTTAGTTTATAAGAAATCTACTTTGCCAAATCATTACTGCCCTTTTTTATCTATATGTTCAGTAGAGCATGACTACCTAGAAAAACACTCTCTTCGAATACAAAATCATTCTAGTGTCCTCTTTGACTGAAAATCATTTCATAAAAAAAAGAAAAGTTGGTGTAATTATTGAGTTTGGATAGTCACTTTATTCATCAAGGGCAGCATAAAACTTGCATCTTCACAAAGTTATATCCACAATTGAAAGGAAGAGTGCACAAGGGCATGATAATGACACTACCACAGTCGTTTTGATTCTCTTAAAAATAAAACTTGCATTTCACAAGAAAATCGATTTAGTTCGCTTTATTCTCTTAAACCCTAAATAAAATAGCGTATCAGACTTAAATTCGCACAAAAACCCTCATTTTGATCCTTTTCTCCCCGATGCTTCTTGATTCAAGTTCCAACAACTGAACCGCAATACAGAGGAAGAAAAAGAGGAGGAAAACGCACCCCTTTCAATTGCCGGACCTTCCCGTAAAGCCCACTGATCTCCTCATCCAAATCCCCATGCATCGGGTCGATCCGCAATTGAATCTCGTCCGACGAAGCAGCTGGACGCGCGAAGAGCCCTTCCCTGAGATCCCAACACACACAAAAAGCGATTTTTTCATAAAATAACAAAAAAGATTAGAACGAAACAAAATTCTCGAAAGGGGAAAGAAAAAAAAACAATCGATGCAGGAGAGACGGAGGCCATCGAGTACCTCGATCGCAGAGGGCCTGAAGCGCCATAGGGGGGATGCGCCATGGCGGCGTGGCGACGGAGAATTCGCTCGACGAGATCGATATCCCACCGCGTTTCCAATTAACTGTTTTCATTTGGAAATAAATATATTTTTTTAAAAAAATCATTTTTCGATTTAGGAAAAAAAACGGCAGTCACGTGCGCTGCGCGTGGCGATGCTTGGGCTAGGCCTGTTTATCTCCGAAAAAATCGGCCTCTTTCTATTTTTTTTTTACCTAACTCACGGACGGCCAGGATCCGCCCGTGGCCGCCGGCCTCAAATCGACGACGCGCGGCGCAAATTTTTTGCGGAACCCATCGCTGCGTCGGAACCGTCCGATCATAGATCAAGGGCTCGAAGGCTGCCTTCCGCCGCGATCATTCCAAACCCTAATGAAATTCGCACGTGAAGAACAGACTACGCGGGGTGGCAACGGAGGAGGAAAGAATCCGGAATCCGTTGCTTCCTTCTCCTCCCTCTCTATAAATGGCTTAAGCCGCCGTCTTCCTCGACTCGTGCATGTCTCGGAGATTCAGTGTTCCATTTCCTCGTCGCTAGCGATTTGAGCGTCAGTTGGTCGTAGACATTGTTGTGGCTTCTTCGCATTCCTGGAAAGGAGCACTCGTTTGCAGTTCTTTGGCCTAAAGCTGCGATATTGGGGGTGGGAGATGGGGTTCAAAGGCTTTGTGGAAGGTGGCGTCGCTTCTGTCGTTGCAGGGTGCTCCACCCACCCGCTCGACCTTATCAAGGTCCGGATGCAGCTCCAAGGGGAGTGCGTTAGCCCCGCAGTCTCGGCCCTCCGCCCGGTCGTTGCTCTCCATGGCACCGCAGGGGTCGCCACTTTGCCTCGCCACCACCCGGCCCTGGTCCCGCCGTCGCGGTGCCCCGGGCCGATCGCTGTGGGCGTGCAGATCCTCCGCACTGAGGGCGCTGCTGCGCTCTTCTCCGGCGTCTCGGCGACCGTCCTCCGGCAGATGCTGTACTCTACCACTCGGATGGGGCTTTACGATATGCTGAAGAGGAAGTGGAGTAGGTCTGGTAACGACGGCCCTGGATCGCTTCCGCTGCATCGCAAGGTGGCGGCCGGCCTCTTCGCCGGCGGGATTGGAGCCGTGGTGGGCAACCCCGCCGACGTGGCCATGGTCCGGATGCAAGCTGACGGGCGGCTTCCTCGCTCCGAGCGCCGCAACTACAAGAGCGTCCTCGACGCCATCGGGCGGATGGCGAGGCAGGATGGCGCGGCGAGCCTCTGGCGCGGGTCGTCTCTGACGGTGAACCGCGCGATGATCGTCACGGCGTCGCAGCTGGCAACGTACGACCAGGCGAAGGAGGCCATCCTGCGGCGCCGCTGCTCGGGGGCGGACGGGCTGGGGACGCACGTGGCCGCGAGCTTCGCGGCTGGGCTGGTGGCGGCCGTGGCGTCCAACCCGGTGGACGTGGTCAAGACGCGGGTGATGAACATGAAGGTGGAGAAAGGTGCGGCACCGCCGTACGCCGGAGCGATGGACTGCGCCCTGAAGACGGTGAAGGCGGAAGGGCCCATGGCCCTTTACAAGGGCTTCATCCCCACCGTGTCTCGCCAGGGCCCCTTCACCGTCGTGCTCTTCGTCACGCTCGAGCAGATTCGCAAGCTCCTCAAGGATTTCTGAAGCCAAAGCAGCGGCTGAGCTGATGGTAAGAGATTTACCAATTGACGATGATGAACAAGAAATGTTCTACAATTTTATATCCATTTATTATAGAAAAAGAAAATCTATCCCAACAAGTTAGGAATCTATCCAGCTAGCAGTTTTTTACCATCCGTTTCAGGACTGTGACGAGAGGGAGGTTAATCGCGAGGGGATTAAGTCTCTGGACACGATGGCAAGGCAGGCGGTATTTGACGTCAGGAGGGATCCGGAATCGATCCCAATCCGATTCCAAAGTAATTACTCTGTCTTACCATCGCGTCATTCCCGTGGAGACATGTCCATGTATCTGTTTTGCTCTGACGGATATCGTCCACGAGGATAAATTAGATAAATGCGATGAAGTCAGGGTAATCTATAGTTGGGTCTAAACCTCTCCAATGGAGACTCACGTTTGGAATTTCAAGGAGTGACGATATGATTATCAGCCTTTCGTTGAGCTGGGGCATCTTTTTAACCGTTTATTCGGTATGAATCGTCAATCTAATCATTTTTATCAATTTATTTAACGATGATTATAAGAAAGATAAATTATAAAAGGGAGGAGAGAAGCCTTTGGTCTTGACACAATTGATCAGAGCAGAAACGACGATCATTTTAGCTCAGGAAGAGAGTTTAGATTTTTTTTCAAAATCGATCCGTATTCATTTTATAAGTGTCATTCTATCTCAATCAACATGTCATTTATGTGGAGACACAAGAAATCTTTTTAACAGTTTATTGATCTTCGATATATGCACAGTGAGATTATCTTTGAGTTTGACAAATTTTTTAGTTGATATTTAAATATTTTAATTTTTGATTTGATTAATTTCAGGGAGGATCAATACTTCCAATAAAAATTTCTCGAAAAACACTTACGAGGTCCAACACTCAATTCCATTCCAATGTTAATGTTGGTGGTGAAGGTATACGAAGCTAATGATACGATTTATCAAACAACGTACGTGAAATTTAGAATTATTCAAACAACGTTCCATACTTTTCATATTTATCAAATAACACACTTAATTTTCTTTTTATCTCTCCCGTCAAATAGACATGCATCAATGTAGTGTTGGAATTATAAATTCCAACACTACTATGGTGTTGGGAATTCAAATCCCACCACCACGGTGGTGGTGTAATTTCAGCACAACTGTGGTGCTGAGATTTGAATTTCCAACATCACAGTTGGGATTGCAACACAACTGTGGTCTTGAAATTTGAATTTCCAGCACCACGTTCGGGATTTTCACTGTGGTGTATGTCTGTTTGGCGGGAGGGGCAAAATGGAAATTAAGTGCACTATTTGATAAATATGAAAGTATAAGACGCTGTTTGAACAATTCTAAACTTCACGTGCGCAGTTTAATAAATTATCGTAACAAGTATCACATTAAACAAAAGCTCACTCTAAATAAGGATAAAACCTTAGACTTCTAGTTCTAACATTTTTTTAAATTAATTATCAGTCAAGTTTGATAAAATTTTTTTTAAGATAACCATGCTAATAAGATTTTTAATAAATAAATTTGAACACAATCAGAAAAAATGTTGAAGAACTTAAACACAATCAAATTTAGCTCATCTCAACTCATTTACACCCCTAGGTAGAATCTACATTAAGGTATGACATAGAAGGGCAAATTTACATTGGGACACCGAAGTGTGAAAGAGGAAGTGTTTTTCTATGAAAACCATTTTTATTGATTGTCAAAGAAGAGAAGACATTCATTAGGAGAGGTATCATGTAGATTTGCCATTGGAAATTATGACGATGCATTCTTCCCAATTTTCTTTATTAAGACTTTCAGTTGATTTGCAAGTCAAAAAAGATGGGCGATAAAAAAAACACAAAGTGTGTGTTAATTTGCAAGCTAGAAAGTTATATAATTCACATCTTAATAAGTTTTGACTATTGATTTTATGGTTTTTTTTACTTAAATAGAGAGAGAAAAATCAGATAAAAATTGATAAAATGATAAAATATCATTTGCCATTTAAAAAAAATCTCTATATATTTGCTCTCCTCTTCTATCTTGAACTTTGCAAAAAATTTATTTGTCTAATTGCATTAAAAAAAAATTATTAATTAAAAAAGTTATAAAAAAAAAAGGCTTTAGATTTCAGACTCAAAGTCAACTCCTTGTCCGTTTCTATATACCTAATGATCGCCGGTGGATGGTCATGGAGGCGAACCGTCCGCATCCCAAATGCCGACCTCTCTCCTCGTCGTCGTCGTCGTCCTCCTCCTCCCCCGCGCCTCCCTCGCAGCGGCAGTTGCCACCGAGTTCCTCTATCCCAACTTCACTGCATCCTATTTCAACTTCAGCGAGTCCGGCGGCGTCTTCCTCAACTCGCCGGCCGCCGTCTTCTCCCTCACCATCGCCGATCCCAGCACGCAGAACGCTAGCTTCTACCTCTCCGTCCTCCACTCCTCCACCGGCAGCATCATCTGGTCGGCCAACCGCAACGCCTCCATCCCCTCTGACGGCGTCGTCAACCTCTCTAGCCACGGCCTCTCCGTCGCTCTCCCCGACAGCATCGTCGTATGGACCACCCAAGCCCTCCCCTTCGCTGTGCGCGCCCTCCGCCTCCTTGATTCCGGCAATCTCCTCCTCCTCGACGCCGCGAACTCCACCCTGTGGCAATCGTTCGATCACCCCACCGACACCCTCCTCTCCGGCCAAATTCTCCCCGTGGGTTCAACACTCACAGCGTCTGTTTCCAGAACAAACTTCACGGTGGGGGATTACGCTTTCGTCGTCACCTCCGGCGATGCCGTGATGACTTGGAAGGGCAGCCAGCGATACTGGAGCCTCTCCACCGACGTCCGGTCGTTCAAGGAGTCCAACGCCGAGGTCGCCTCCATGGCCACCAACGCGACTGGCCTCTACTTGTTCTCCGCCGGGGAAGAGGTCGTCTTCGAGATCTTCCTGCCGAGAGCGGACTTCCGGATCCTGAAATTGAACAACAGCGGTGGCTTCCACATCGCCAGCTACGCCGCCCTCAATTCCTCGACGATCTTGGGAAACGAGTTCGAGGCGCCAAGTAGCAATTGCGACCTTCCCCTGCCCTGCCTCTCTCTTGGCCTCTGCAACGAAGGCATCAATTCATCCGCTTGTAGTTGCCCGACCAAGTTCCAGGCTTTCAATTCCGGAGTTTGCATGCCGGCCGACGGATATCGACTGCCCTCTTCAACCTCCTGCGACAATCTCTCCACCATCTCTTACATAACGCTTGACAGAGGAATTGAGTACTTCGCTAACAAGTTCGCAAGCCCGACGACCTCCGGCGGCAACGTCTCCTCGTGCCAGAGTCTATGCACGGGGAGCTGCTCCTGTTTGGGCTTCTTCTACAGAAGCTCTTCGCTCTCTTGCTTTCTCTTGCAACACCAGCTCGGTTCGTTCTTCGAGAGCAACGCAGTGGAGACTTCGACCACCATCGGCTACATCAAGACTCTGGTTTCTGGATCGTCGACGCCGGATTATTCGAACGGCAGCTCGAAGAAGATGCACTTGATGGCAATCTTGTTGCCCGCTGGGGCCTCTTTCCTTCTCGTTATCGGATCGGTTGCGACGTGGATTATTTGGCGCAAGAGGGGCGGCGCCACCCCGGGCTCGAAGGAGATGAAAACAGGGGCGAGGACGGTGGCGGCATTGGGCGGCGCTGAAGGAGATGATTCACAGGACGACATTGAGATCTTGATCCCAGGGCTGCCGACGAGGTTCACCTACGCGGAGCTGGAGGAGGTGACCGGGCACTTCGGGACCAAGATCGGCTCCGGCGGGTTCGGGGTGGTTTACAAGGGGGAGCTCCAGGACAGGACGGAGGTGGCGGTGAAGCGGCTAGAGAACGTGGGGCTTCAGGGTCGGAAGGAGTTCTGCACCGAGATCACCATCATCGGCAGCATTCGGCATGTGAACCTGGTCCGCCTCCGCGGGTTCTGCGCGCAGGGGAGCCGGCGGTTGCTGGTGTACGAGTACATGAATCGAGGCTCGCTGGACTGCCTGCTGTTCGGCCCCGGCCCGGCGCTGGAGTGGCAGGAGCGAGTGGAGATCGCGGTGGGCACCGCGCGGGGCCTGGCGTACCTCCACGGCGAGTGCGAGCACAAGATCATCCACTGCGACGTGAAGCCGGAGAACATTCTGCTCCACGACGGCGGCCACGTCAAAATCTCCGACTTCGGATTGGCTAAGCTGCTGGCGCCGGAGCAGTCTGGATTGTTCACGACGATGCGGGGGACGCGGGGCTACCTAGCGCCGGAGTGGCTAACGAATTCCGCCATCACCGACCAGGCGGACGTGTACAGCTTCGGGATGGTGCTGCTGGAGATCGTGCGGGGGCGAAAGAACCGGTGGAGGGGCAACGAGGAAGAGGAGCAGCAGCAGCAGCAAGGGAGCTGGTCGAGCGAGTCTTCGGCCGGCCGGGAGGAGTACTTCCCCCTGGCGGCGCTAGAGGCGCACCAGGAGGAGAGATACCTGGAACTGGCGGACCCGAGGTTGGAAGGGCGGGTGAGGGAGGAGGAGGTGGCGCGGGTGGTCAAGCTCGCGCTTTGCTGCTTGCATGAGGAGCCCAAGCTACGGCCGCCGATGCCCGCTGTGGTGGGGATGCTGGAAGGAAACGTAAAGTTAGGGAAGCCGAGGGTGGAATCGCTCGACTACTTGAGGCTCTACGGCCAGGGATCTGTGGACTCTTCGCCGCCGGTGACGAGCGGAGTGATCAGAACAGCTGCTCCTCGTCCCGCGCCTGACGTGGACCCCGTCACCTACACAGATAAAAAGTCAACTCCAGGCCCCAGTAGTAGTTAAGAAAACTTCGTTATTTTGACCTTTTATTTTTCATTTTTATTTTTATCTTATTTTTTGAACTGAATACTACATAGATCAGGATGTGAATTCTATTCAGAACCTTCATGGATCGATGAAGGGTGTTAATAATACTTCTGTACAGAATCCACTTGAACGTTTAGAACGAAGGATAGAAGTGATCACACTTGAAAGTCGGAACCCATCCGTTTCAGTAAACATAGCTTCGTGCAGGAGCAGGAATGGAAACAGGAGCAACTCAAGAAATGCAAAGTGTTGGTGGTATGGTTCTCTCGAGGACCGTCTTCTTCTTCTTCTTCGAATCAACTCGACCCTAAATGGAAAAACTAAAGAACAACAGAGTGACGAATAACAGATACACAGTATGAAGGATTTTATTACAAAAGTAACTGATTCCTACTTGAGTTTATCTAGTCACAAACAACAATCAAAACATCCTTACGCAGTGCAAAGATGGTTGAAAAGTAAACTTAATTAAGGATAGAAATGATGTGATGGCGATATGGATAAAATAACAAGATAAAAATGATGTGGTGGCTATATGGATAAGATAAGAATTAATGAAGATAAAATAAATTAGGTGGAAAATTGATAAGAATAAAATAAAATGGTCTAGATTAAATATATTTGAGGATAATACTTATCGTTTATTCAATAAATTTATAAATATGTAATGTTTCTAAGAAATTGTAATGAGAAATTGAATAGTTCACCTATATCCTATTTGCCTTCTTCCGCGAAGTTTTCTTTTCCCTTATTTATTTTTCCAACAAAGTGGTATCAAAGTTATGTCGATATTTTCTATCCCTCATCTTGCTGAGTTGAAGTATGATAATTGGAGTATCCAAATGAGTGTCTTGCTTGAGAGCGAAGACTTGTGGGATATTGTTGAAGGAGACTATAAAGCGACTCAAGGAGTCGACCAAACGGAGGCACAGAGAACGACAATGGTGGAACAAAAGAGAAAATATAAGAAAACTTCTTTCTTTATCTATAAAGCTCTTGATAAAGCTACTTTTGAGAAAGTAGCCGAAGCTACAACTTCCAAAAAGGTGTGGAAGATTCTACAAGTAGCATACAAAGGTGATGAAAGAGCAAAAAGTATTCGCCTTCAAATCTTGAGAGGGGAATTTGAATCGTTAGAGATGAAAGAGTCCGAAAGTGTATCAGACTATTTTACAAGGATATTGATTATTGTCAATCAATTGAAAATAAATAACGATGACATTAAAGATAGTCGCGTCGTAGAGAAAATTCTACGCTCGTTGAAGTCAAGGTATGACTATGTAGTTACGACCATAGAAGAATTAAAAGATATGAAAGAAATGAAGGTGCAAGAACTATTAAGCTCTCTACAAGCTCATAAAGCAAGAATGCAAAGAAGACGGAGAGAGCCTTTGGAGCAGGCTCTACAAAGCAAGCTTACGATTGTTGACTAGAAAGAAGAATTAAAGACCGAAGGTTAGCAAGAAAACGACGGTGGCCATGGTGATTTTCGTGGATGTGGTGGAGGTAGAGGTCATGGCAAGGGCTTTGCTTGAGACCGAGGAAGGAGTAATGACAACAATCAAGGTAGAGGCAAAAGGTATGACAAAAGATATGTAAGATGTTATACTTATAACAAATTTGGACATTATGCAACGAAATATCGCTCTAACAATGTGTAAGAAAATACTAATTACACATCAAAAGAAAGCAATGACAATGATATGATTTTGCTAGCAAAAAAGGATGGAGATTCCACAAACAAGAACTTGTGGTATTTAGACTCTGGGATAAGCAATCATATGTGTGGGCATAAAAATATATTTGTCAATTCTCAGGGAGGTCATAACTCTGGGCTATCGACGGTTCCCCTCTTTTGTACTTACCATCTGGGTCCTGATTTACCTCCTCCATCGATAGCAGTCGGAGGGGGCCGTTAATGTGGCGGTTCCACATTTTTTTTATAAAAATATATTTGCCAAGTTAGATGAAACGATGAATGGACAAGTCTAGTTTAGAGACGCTTCCAAAATCCAAGTAAGAGACATTGGTAAGATTCTCATCAAACTCAGAGATGGAGCTCACACATACATCACCAATATTTATTATGTGTCCGATATGAAAACAAAATATTATTAGCCTTGGACAATTGCTTGAGAAAGGTTTTGATATGCAACTAAAAGATGACAGTCTTCGTTTGAGAAAGCAAAACAAATTTATTGCTCATATTCCTATGTCTAAAAATAGGATGTTTTCTCTTGATATTAATCATGTTGCTGCAAAATATTTAAGTGCATGCATAAAGAATAATACATGACTATCACAAATGAGGTATGGGCATGTGAACTTTAGAGCTCTAAAACTTCTTTCAAGCAAATGAATAGTGATTGGACTTCCTCGTATTAATGCTCAAGATGATATTTGTGAAGGGTGTGTTCTTGGCAAACGCCCTAGAGCAAGCTTTCCGAATAAATCGCACAACTGAGTAAAGAAACCTCTTGAATTTATTTATACAAACATATGTGACTCAATCACTCTGGCCTCCTTTGGATGTCATCGATATTTTCTAACCTTTATTGATGATTTCAACAGGAAAACATGGGTCTATGTTTTGATGAATAAAGACGATGCTTTTGAGAAATTCAAAGAATTCAAAGAGTTGGTAGAAAATCAATCCGACTATACTATCAAGGTGATGCGGTCAAATCGTGATGGTGAATTCACATCAAAAGAATTTGAAAAGTTCTGTAAAAATCATGGCATATGGAGGCCTTTAACCACACCTTACTCTCCTCAATAAAATGGAGTTGTTAAAAGGAAGAACCGAATTATTCTTGACATGGTTCGAAGCATGCTAAAAACAAAAGAAGTGCCTAAAGAATTTTGGGCCGAAACGGTAAACTGTGCGGTGTATTTACTAAATAGATATCCTATAAGGAATCTAGAAGGAGTTACACCTCAAGAAGCATGAACCATATACAAGCCTTGTGTATCTCATTTGAAGATTTTCGGGTGTATTGCCTATGCATACATTCTGGATCAAAGAAGAACGAAGCTTGATGACAAAAACTTACCTTGCATTTTCATTGGCTATGATGCAAGATCGAAGGCTTACAAACTTTATAATTCAGTGAATAAAATGGTAATCATAAATAGAGATGTTGAATTTCAAGAAGATAATGCTTGGAATTGGAGCACAAATATGATAACGATTCGAGAAAAAGAGCAAGTAAAGGAGAAAGAACCAACTCCACCACCATTGTCTATCTCTTCATCATCCTCGGATGAAGAAGATCCTCCACTACAAAAGACAATGAGTTTTCAAGAACTATATGAGATGACAACTCCACTCAATCTCATTTGTCTTTATGATAATGAAGAGACTGTATTTTTTGAAAAAGTTATTAAAGATGATAAATGGAAGAAAGTCATGGATGAAGAGATTAAAGCAATTGAGAAGAATGAAATTTGACATCTTACTACTTTACCCGAAGGCCACAAATCCATTGGTGTGAAGTGGGTTTATAAAGTGAAGAAAAATGTTCAAGGAGAAATAGAAAAATACAAAGTGCGACTTGTGGCAAAAGGCTACAAACAAAAGGTCAGCATTTACTACGAAGAAGTGTTTGCTCTCATTACCCGAATGAAGACTATAAGGTTAATAATCTCTTTAGTCGCTCAACTAAAGTGAAAAATATTTTAGCTTGATGTCAAATCGACATTTCTTAATGGCTACTTAGAAGAGGAAGTCTATGTTGAACAACCAGTTGGCTACATCAAGAGGGGGGGAGGGGGGATGAAAGGTGTTGAAGTTGAAGAAAACTCTCTGTGACTTTAAGCAAGCAACGAGAGCATGAAATTCAAGAATTGATGCATACTTCAATTATAGATAGAAATGATCGAGTTGTTGATATCTTTACTAAGCAATTGAAATTTGAAGATTTTATCAAAATGCATAATTTATTTGGAGTCATAAAATTAAGTTTAAAAGGGGTGTTAAAAAATAAACTTAATTAAGGATAGAAATGATGTGATGCCAATATGGATAAGATAAGAAGATAGAAATGATGTGGTGACGATATGCATAAAATAAGAATTAGTGAATATAGAATAGATGAGATGAAAAATTGATAAGAATAAAATAAAATAGTCTAGATTAAATATATTTGAGGATAGTGCTTATAGTTTATCCAATAAATCTATAAATATGTAATATTTCTAAGAGATTGTAATGAGATATTGAATAATTCACTAATATCCTATTTGTCTTCTTCCACGAAATTTTCTTTTCCCTTTTTTATTTTTTCCAACAAAGATTACCTTGCTTTGTTTGGAACGTAGAGACTTCTTCCATCTCCACCAAATCTCCAGTGAAAGCATCACAGATCTTGATTTTCGCCATATGATTCTCAATATCCGACCAACCGCCTGCTGAATCTTGATCTTTTATTTTATCCTTGAGCATCAGTTTTCGCGGTGTCTTACACAGACAAGATCCATCTTGTAAAGAGAAACATTACCCATCTGTGCATAATGTTCTCGAGCTTCCTTTCTCAAGCTCTCCAATGGCAGGAGATCCCATTTATTTTAATTCGAGTTCTTGCGCATGTCACCCAACACGGGACCATCTTGTTTCGCAGAACCCCAAACCTTGCAGTTAGCAAGGATCCTAAATCGCCTCCATGGCCAGTTTCTTTCTGTTTCAAATGCAATGCAGCAGCGCGAGCAGTTTGTATGAGTTCTTTGCTCGAGGCATTGGACCAATCCTGATTCCTCTTAGCTCTCATGGGGGAATGGATCCTGATGACCTACAGGAACAAGTATTTGGCACGTTAGTGAACTCCAAAATTTTGTTATGCGTAAACAATCCACAATTAAATAGAAGTCTTACCCCTGGGCATTCACGAAGTTGATATTAAGCCCTTCCTTGCAGTGGGTTGTGCCCCTTCCTAGGGGTTGAGAAGTAACATTAACACTCTAGTTGATTGCAGTTATACTCCGGCATTACATTATAATTCAGGTGCGACACCCACAATTTAGTTTCACATAGTAAGTTTGAGCTGATAAAGAAGCTCTGTAAGAGACTAGCAACTTGGGCATCAACATTTCGAATTAAGAATGGTTGGGCTTGACAACTAAAACTTCAGAAAACATCTCGTTGCTCTTCCACACTCATTATGAAAGTGTTTACTTGATTTTGATGACACTATTGAATTTCTGGTTGGGTTTCAGTTTCATTCTTAGACTCTTAGAGAGATAAATAACCAAATACTGACCATTCTGTGTAGCTAGGATCTACCGTGAACCTATCTTATATGTCAACAATGTCACACACGGAGGGTGCCAGTTCCACAGACTTCTCCAGTTCCCTTGGCACCTCTTCGTAAGACAATACCTAGGAAAAGATAAACAGGATTCGGAAGTTCCTAAATATGGGATGAAACATGTACATATTAGTCTATAGATTTTGTTGAAACATTTAAATTTGTCAACCATAGTGCCACACAAACAAGAGCAATGACATTGAAGTATTACCTTTATATTAGCATCGAAGACTCTCTGCATTACACTCTTGATTATAAGCACCTCATCAGCAGGAGGGCAGGTACCTCGAAAGATTTATAGTCTTACATGATTGACTCTTACTCATTGATATAATTTTACTGTCGTGTTAATTGTCGTGCTAACTACAAGATCTTCCCGTGGAGCCTATTTATATCTTACCATGAATAATAATTTGTTCGTTAAAAAATTAGGTATTTCAAAATAATCAAACATGATGATTCATGATTAAAATTATACGAGTAATTTGTAACTTATTATATATAAATAAAGAAAAGACAGTTTCATGAAATTTCGTTACTGCAGGATTTTGAGGAGATCTATTATATATAATTTATTTTTATTTTATAAGTGACTATTTTCGCTATATGAATCTATGATTTTTACATTACACGATAAAATTTTTTATTGTTGTGTCAGGATTGTCTTTCAATTTCTTATATATAAAAAAATAATTAATTAAAAGTTACAATTTAATCAAAGAGTCCCATGTGAGACCTAATCGATCTCCGGTTTGTGATTGGCAAACAGACCCAATTATTCGACAGGAAAGAAAAATCAACCAGTTCCAGATGGCTCCTCCCGTTGAACGTCTAGCTGGATGCCATTCATGCATCACGGGCACAAACTGTGACTGGATACCACGGTGAGAAAACTCCAAGAGCAAAATCCAAAACTGGGGTCAATGATCTTGACGTCCATGTCGGAACACAGATTCAACGTTCATGCACAATCTGCACAAAAATATTAACTCGTCTTCTTGGTTCTCCATTGCATCTAACAGGATAGTATTTTCAGCTTCGACCAGGTAATTAAACCAACTTTTCCTTTCTTCTTCTTTAGCAATTCTTCGGCTTTGATAGTCGCTTCTTCTTGATTTATTATTCTGTGGCAAAACAGAAACAATATATTCCTTTTTGTTGCTCTTTTTTTTTTTCATTTATATTAGAAATTTGTTTCTGAGATCTCAGGTATACTATATGCTTTAGTTTCTATTACCTATTTATTTCTGAGATCCCAGCTACTATTACACATATGTTCAACTGGTTTTCTTGGTTCTTCTGCGTATCTAACCTGATAGCACTGTACAGCTTCAACAAGGTAATCAAGCTAATTTTCTTCTTCTTTATCATTTTTTTGGTCGATTTTTTCTTTAGTATCTCTGTTGCATCTTTCTCCTTCTCCGTCCGATGTCTCATGAACGATATCAATTTACCTTCTTTATTTTTCTGCAAATTAGAGAAAAGTTGTGAACAAGTCTATTTATTATTATTATTATTTGAACAAATTTAATTGTGAACAAGAAGTAGATCTGATATATTCCTCTTTTATACTTGTTCTGCTTGTGTTGCTAATTTTCTTTTGTCTAAGATCTCAACTATTATATGTGTTTTCTTGGAAGTTGAAGATCACGAATAATATCTAGTTTATCTTAAATCATTGATCGATAGCTGTTGCTTTGTTTGTTTATTTACCTTTTATTCTTGGTGACCAGAGTTAGTAGTCTGAACAAGTTTAATTTTGGTTAACAAGTAGATGCTTCACTTTTTTCCTTTACTTTTTCTATTGCAGATTTTTTTTTCTGAGATCCCAGCTATTATGTGTTTTTTTGAAGACGAAAGATGATTATGAATACTGTCTAATTTATCTAAAATCATTGATCAATAGCAGCAGCTATGGACGTAGTCTCGCCGATACTAGCGAAGGCAGGTGCAAGTTATGTCATCAATAAACTAATTGACGCAGCCACTACTTATCTGCGAGATCAGTACTATTGGAAAACCGACTTGCAAGAAGAATTGCAAAACCTCAGACGCTTACTTCCTCAGATCCAAGCAGTTGTCGGTTTTTCCGAACAGAGATTAACTTTGTATGAAGCTTCTAATCCAGCATTAATGGAATGGCTTCGGCAGTTCAGGAATGAGATCGACGAGGCTGAGGAAGTGCTGGATGAGCTGGAATATCGTGAACTGGATCAGAAATATGATAGTGACAAAAGTTGGCTTTCTAGAGCTGTTGATGCTTCTGTCAGTACTGCAAAAAGATTACGGAAAAGTGATGATGTTCTTGAGAGATTAAGGACTTGCGTTAAGAACTTAAACACCTCTGCTTCAGACGTCGAGAAGTTTCTGGCACTGGTGACGCACGCGGGTGGCATCGGCTCTGGACAAATGCAGCAGGAGATTCTATCGTTGACTAATCAAAGTAGGATCACCTCTGCTTTGCCTGCATTATCATTCAAGGGACGTGTGGAAGAAAAAGGGAAAATCATCCAGTATTTGCTAAGAGACTCAGCGGGAGAATCCGAAATTCAGAGGAGTCAGAATGTGCATTGCCTTCCTTTGGTAGCCATGGGTGGTATGGGGAAAACTGCGCTCGCTCAGCAAGTCTTCGATCATTTTGAAAATGTACAGAAGGAACACTTCCAAGTCAAAATCTGGGTATGTGTCTCAACTGATTTCAATGCATCAAATCTTATGAAGAAAATTCTGGAATATTCAACCCGCCAATCTGAATCTGGGCCAATGGAACTGATACCAGTGAAGCTCAAGGAGGTGTTACATTCCAAAAGATTTTTACTCGTCCTAGATGATGCTTGGGATGACAAAAAGCAGACAGAGTGGGAGAATCTATGTGCTCCATTGCTATATGGCCAAAAGGGTAGCTGGATACTATTGACAACTAGATCGAGATCAGTTGCGAAGATGGTCTCAAAAGTAATCGGAGGCACAACGGAGGCAATGAAGTTGCCGGCCTTGTCAGAGGATGAATGCCGTTCGCTCCTTTACGAGCATGCATTTGCTGGTGAAAACCCAAATGAATTCCCGCTGCTTAAAAAAATTGGCGAAGAAATAGTGGAGAAATTAGATGGCGTACCTCTTCTAGCAAAGTCAATCGGAGGAGCGTTGAACAATAAACTGACAGTTGATCACTGGATGAGAATTTCAAGAAGTGAAGTTTGGAAAATGCCACACGATTCAAAATCCGAATTCATTCCGGCTCTAACACTCAGTTACGTGATGCTTCCTCCACAATTGAAGCGGTGCTTTTCCTACTGCGGCATATTTCCTGAAGATTACCAATTCAATAAGCAAAAGCTAGTGGGCATGTGGGTGGCAGCAGGCCTAATTTACTCGGATGGATCAGAGGAGGGCTCGGACGAGGACATAGCTAGCCGTTACTTTGATATGTTGTGCAACAAATCTTTCTTTGATGTTCATACAAGAGGCTATATGAGTTCATCTTTCTATGATACAGGAAGAGGCTGTTTTCGTTGTGGTTCTCCTCCCTTGGTATTTTTGCGTGACAAACCGAACATCTTATTGGACAAAGAAAGAGACTATTACACCATGCATGATATGTTGAACGGTCTTGCTCGCCATGTCTCACGCTATGAATGCTGTAGAATTGTCCATGGCGCTCCATGTTCCATTTTGGATTATAATGCCATCCGCCATATATTTATATCTAGTCCCAATACAGATGCTCAACTCCAAGATGCTCAGCTCCATGATCTAGCTAAAATGGTGTGCAAACTCAAGCACGTGCGAACCCTTTGGATACAGTTTTATAATGGGGATTCTGAAAAACTTGATGATTTTATTCGAGATGCGTGTGGATCACCGAGAAGAATTCGAGTATTGATTATAAAGTCTGGTCAGTGTTTGGAAAGCATCGGTGACTTTGTAAAACTACGATTTCTTGACATTTCAGCTCATCTGCAACCACGGCATCCACTATCACGGCGACCATGGCAATCACTATCAAAATCAATAAGTTCGTTCTACTTCTTACAGGTTCTAATTGGTAACGAAGACATTCCCATTCTAGCAAAAGACGCAAACAAGTTGACCAACTTAAGACATCTATACGGAGTCGATGAGGATGCACTTCGCTCAGTTGCTGAAGTAGGAAAGTTAACATCCCTCCAGGAATTATGCTTCGCTGTGGGCACAGAATCCGGACAAAGAATTGATGAGTTGATGAATATGAATGATCTCTACCAATTAAAGATTAAACAATTTTCCAATGTGCGGAGTGTTGAAGAAGCCAATAAGGCCAGCTTGGTCAAGAAAAGAAATCTCACGAGACTGGAGCTGCACTACCAGGATGGAAAGGACTGCTGGAAAAAAGTAAGTAGTAATCCTGACCTTGATCAACAGGAGTTTCTGGCGGCTCTACGACCCCCTCCCACGATTAGAGAACTCTTGATTAGAGATTATAAAGGTGGTAGGCCTGCACCGTGGATGGATACTTCATCTCTTTCTTGGCTTGAATCTCTTGAATTATATAATTGTACGTGTTTGGAAGAGTTGCCCCCTCTATGGAAGTTGCCCTGCCTTAAGTTTCTAAAATTGTATCGGTTGGAAGCTATTAAAAGCTTGGGTTGTCACTCTTCCGATCAGATGGACATGCAATTTCCAGTTTTAGAGAAACTTCAATTTAGTAACCTTCCACTCTGGGAGGAATGGAATGGTGCGGATGACTACATTTGGTTCCCTCATCTCAAAGGTTTTGAAATTGATTACTGTCGCAAACTAAAGAAAATTCCGGACCTTCCGTTGTCTATAGAGTATCTTAAGATGGGAAATTTGGGGTTAGAAGCTCTTCCACGATGCTACAAGTATTCTAATGGTTCTAGGACATTCGGAGGACTTCTGCAGCTAACGTCCCTCGAGTCCCTTGAAATTGATGCTTACCTGATTATTGGGGAAGATAATGATAATCTCCTTCCGTCATCACTTAAAAACCTTAAACTTCAAGGATTTCTTAGTCGTCCGAAATTCCTCTCTGTTGAGGTTGAGTCCCAGAAACTTTTAGAAGACAAGACAAGGAAGCATGCGGTATCCTCTTCCTCGGTTTTTGATCACTCTGCAAGTAATAAAGCTGCCCTTCCCTCCTCTCTTGTATCCCTAAAATTGCAAGAGTCTGACATTTCGCAAGAGTCTTTGAGTCGATGCCTTCAAGGCCTTATTTCCCTCGAAGAGTTGCGACTAACAAATTGTCATCATTTGGTGTCTCTTCCCAACACAGAGTATCTGTATAATCTGACAGCGTTGCAGAGATTGAATATTTTTTATTGTAAAGAATTACGCGAATTGGATTCATTGACTACACTTGTCTCCCTCAGAAAATTGGGGATTTGCGGCTGCCCCAAATTGCTGGCGACAACATTTTCCACTCTACAAAATCCTGCAACAACAACAGAAGAAAGTGCCACAAAGATAGAGAAGGGAATATTACCTTCACTTGAAGATCTTTTTATCGACAGCATCTTCTATATACGCATTTTGCCGACTCTAGTTAAGCTAAAGGGCTTTTCTATAATAGAAAATACCCAAATGCCTGTTGCCGAATTCACTTGTTTCCCTTATGAGATAGAGGAGTGGTTGTTGCAATATCAGGAGTCTCTGGAACATTTAACATTGGGAAGGATGCCTCATCTGCAATCTTTACCCGCAAGTTTGGAGAGCTTTTCATCGCTCGAGAGCCTAACAATATCTCCTGCTCCGGAACTCAAGTCACTGCCCAGGATGCCTGCCTCTCTGAGGGAACTGAGGATTTTTGGATGCAGTGCAGAGTTTAAGAAGCATTGCCAAGAGAACATGAGTCCGGACTGGCCTAACATCAAACACATCCCTAACATTCATATTACAGAGGAGGTGTGTTAATGCTAACAAGAAATCATCACTTTGTTGATACTGCATCTGTTTTTGCTTATCGAATATCTCATCATCATTTACCATGCCATCGACTAAGTTTTCTCAAATTGCTTGTGTTCATTTATAAAAAGAAAAAAAAAAAACATTTTTCTCCCCTCTTCTCTCCTTTTCTCTCCACGCAGCAGGCCGTCCTTAGCCGTGAACCCCTGGCGCGCCGGCTCTTCTGTCTTCCTTCCTTCTCTTATTCTTCTTCCTCCCCCTTTCTTCTCCTTTCCCTTCTCTGTTCCTATTTCCTTTTCTTCTTCTCCTCCTCCTCCTCCCGGCCACCAACAGCTGCCCCTTCTTTCCCATTTTGTTGCCCTCCTTTGTTCCTACAGTAGTCGCCGAAGCTCGTCGAAGCTAACTGAGATTGCTAGTGAAGTAGGTCTAGAACAGTGAGTTATAGGTCTAGAACAGCCACTCTTGATCATTATCTTTTTCTGCCTACACCAGTTGTTACTTTCAAAGTTCCTAAATGTTACTGTTTATTAGATTAAAGTTTTCGATTTTTCTTAAAGTAATAGGATTTACAATTTATCTTTTCTGTGATTTCTGTTGTGAACACTGATAGGCGTAGAACTGGCACTCTTGATTATTATCTTTTCTTGCTTGTTAGTGAATATTTCTGACGCAATATTTTGTTACAGGACCAGTACTCAAAATTGGTGAAACGATGAGAGAGGAATCAAGAAAACAAGCTTCTATTCTATGTAAATCCCTACAAACTAACATGCTTCTGGATGAAATATACTGTGTTGAATCAGCTGGAGCTATTGTGAATATGAATTCTAGTGTAGCTTTAATATATTTCTACTGCTCCAGGCTTCCTTCTGATGAGTAAGTTCCTTTCTTTTTCCAATTTTAGTCTTGATTCTTCCTATAATATCTTGAATATATATATTATGATAACAAGCAAGAGGCCACAGTTACTAAATTATTCTCTTCTTTCCCAGGTACTCTACACCTCATCCAAGGTTTGTATTTGAACAAGATTCTAATAAGTGCACTTTATGTCTTCCCTAAAGCAACCCTATACAAGTTGTTCATGCAGAATGTGAAAGCAGCATGCAGAAGCAGCTTTTGTGCCTTGAAGCATGCAAAAAATTGCATGTGATTATCTACTGCCAGCATCCGATGTGGAAATTAGGACACCCAACTCAATGGTAGTAACTAAAAATGATTATCTATTGTGCTTTAAATGATTAATAGTTGACTTCCCTTTCTACCTCAAACCCCAAACAACTATTGCCATTAGCATTTCTTGCATCTTCCTCTTATATTCATGTGTTGTTGATTCGACATGTTAAGTCTAAACCTCCCATTGAGCAATTTTCTCCTCTTTCCTTAAATTTTTCATGTGCTTTTGATGCATTGTTAGGAGAATCTCACTTAGATATTTGTCATTTAGGATCTCATCTTATTCTATTGTGTGTTGCATATGAGTCATCTAAAAATCAATGGGCACTAAAATAGAAAATGTCTTGTTTTTATGTTGGAAAAGTCTAGTAAATTTTCTTTCTCTATATAAATTTTCTTTCTTGAGATTTCTCTTCATCCTTGTCTTTCCTCCATTTGTCAATGTATTGATTTGAGGTTGAATATAAAGTCGACTGTGTTTGTGTTAAGTCAAGGTCAAACGATCATCATTTATGTGCTCCATTAACTATCTCCATGATTTTGCCTATCAAGGTCGAAAATATCATTGATTGCATGTTTCATTGACTCCTTTATTTTTGTTTTTTCTGGATGTTAATATTATGTTTTTTCTTTATTATTGTTGTGTATTTTTTAGAGCTTTTCAAGTTGGTATCTAGCAAGTTTGCCGAGCATATAGTATATAATGAGTTTTTGTACCATGTTATAATTTTAGGGTTAAGGTCTTGTATACACAAGTAATGATCATCCCATTGTTAAAGAAAATATAATACTTCTTTTTCCAAATTCTACAATTTCTTTTTTTGGCATACTCCTAGTTATGTATTTCTAACTTGGCCATTTTATTTTTCTACAGAGGTTGAACCTTATGATAATGAGCAAGCTGATTATTTTCCTAGTGACTTGTTGGATTCATGGTTCTCATTTTGTTGTCTTGGTTTCTATCATTGCTACAAGATAACTATTGACCAGCATTTCGGCTATGATTCTATCTTCAAGGATTTGATGCTGATTGTCAAAACTGATTTGGGATGTAATTTTCTTTCTTATTATTTTGGTTTGAAAGATTCAAGGGATCCAGTATCAGTTCAATTAAACTTGTTGAGGAGTTTTGCACCTTAGTCGTGAGCAGGTACTATGCAAGGCATATTATTTGGAAAAAAAAAACTAATGTTTTTGTTATTAAATTTACTAGGCCTGTGTTTTAATGCTTTTGTAGCCTATCTTTGAATTTTTCAGGTTATGATGGTTAAATCATTCCAAATTAGTATATTTACTTCATCGTGATTATAGTAAGCTAATGGATTCCCTAGATTGCATGCATAAGAATCAGATCTCTACAGCCATTGCTTATCTACTTGTTCCATTAGTTGGTGGAAGAGTTGATTGGCAATGTATTAAATCATCTTTTTTCCACGTGGGGATTGCCAAGCATACTGCACATTCTTGTGCTTCAAAAGGTCCATTTTCTTTAGTAGAAACCATGAGTGGTCCAGCTCGCAGTTGTATGCTTCAGCACTGTATCATTTATACACCTCACAGTGGTAAATTTTATTGTGTTAATTGGTTTCTTTCTGACTTAAATATAAATTCCACTTTTATGCTGAAAGACAGAAGAGTTTTATCATATAAAGAATATTTTCAATTAAGGTAGCTTTATTATCTGACTATATCAATTTGACCATGACCTCAAATTGTAATGTAATTCTTTATCCGTGTTTTATTTTTGTTTGCTACATTTTGTAAAATTGCAGGCATGATGTTGTGTTGACTTGTAAAAATCACCCTCTACTTTCAGGTAGACATCTTTTTATGGTTGAAAACTACCTTCACAAATGTTCTTTTCAGATGGAGCAGGGTATTGAGCTCTTTCAAATTTAGCATTCTGTCATTTATGCACATATACTTAATTATTTACTTATCTTCAGTTTGTATTTGCACGCGCAAACACCAAAATTCATGTATCTTTGCTAGAAATGTTTATGTTTTAACTTTTGAGACATTCTTTTTGATTTCTTCTTATTATTGAACGAACATTTCTGAATCAAAACCATTTTTTTTCTTTTTATTTTGCTATGGTTAGTGGTTGACTTGAAGTCTAAAGAAGCTTAGATTATTAAAGAACAAGTGGCCCTAGAACTCTTAACCATCATGCATGAAAGCACAACAACACGGCCACATATATCTTTGAGTGACGAAGCATAAACACGTCTTGGTGAACTAGCAGCAGTTTGTGTATGTAAAATCTTTACTTGAGACTGGAAATTAAAATGGAAATATATAAACTCTGATGATCAATTCATTTGTAATGTTGAGTGGCACAACGTCAATGTAATCCTGTCACAAAGCATGCTCATCGTGCCTAACAAGTGTGCTCTCATTCTGAATCAACATGTCGATATCAGGATTTCAAACTTTATTCTCATCTTGATAACTGAGGCTATCAAGGAAGAACTAAGAATTGCTAAAAAAAAATTGAAAGAGATTTGCTATTGTTAAATCATAACTTAGTTTGGTAGATTATCTTACTCGTCAACAATGGAAAATGATTTATATAGCTCATGTCATTGAGTTTGTGAATATTTTCTTTCCTCAATTTGTCTCTGATCTTACCACTGTTCTTTTCTCCAGTTAATAGCGATGCAAGTGTTGAATTGCCTCCTGAACTTTGTACCATCATTATGTCTCCGATCTCAGCCAACACTGTATACACTTTCTCCTTTGCTCCATCGATCATGCATCCTATCCAGTGTTTGCTACTTGCTTCCAGGCTAAAGAAAAATATCCTCACTGATTCCATGTAAACTTGATGTCTTCTATATTTAAATTTTGACTGGTCGAATATTTACTTTTGGAATCTGTGATTTGTTGAAAAAAAATATTATCTAAATTTAGAATCCAAAAGCAAGGTCAAAGTATATATCTATATCATTTGTTTTATTTATGATTATGTGAGTATAACTCATGAATTTTTTGGTAAGATCATTCACTTTGGAACTCAAATGTTTAACCTATCTCGTCTGCAGGTTTTCCATATTCTCAAAATATCTCTTTTCTTTCTAAGATTAAGCATAGGATGCATATTAATATCTTATCCAGGGCATTCGACACGACTCACGCTGTCTCAAATTCAATCAAGGGTAAAGCAGTTGATGTAGGTGTAACATTAAAATATTTTTGTCTTTGTATTTTAGAATTATGATAATTAATGCCATACAATATGTTATTGTAATTAGTGAATAGTTGTAGCCATACCACAATTGAATGGTGTTACCTGATAAAGTTTGGATATTCCAGTTCCCTAAAGACATTAATTAGTTTCCTGTATAAAACCGCTTGAGGAAAATCGGCTAAAAGGGAATTCTGTAGGTTCTGGAAGCAATCACCACGAACAATTGTCTAGAAGAATTTTCCCTAGAGTCCCTGAAACACTTGGAGATTCTTTTCTGAAGTGCGCCGTGAATCAAAATCTTTTCAAGAGTTATAAGCATCATCATGAAGGCATATTAAGTGCTAAGAAGGACAAATTAGTGTCCAATGTTGTGCTTCGCCCGCTTGGATGGTGATCGCCACTTCCCAGTAAGCTTTAATTTCCTTTGATTATATTTGATCCTTCTGATTTGAATTGCTTTTGTAGTAATGGTGAGTAAACTTATGAAGATATACTTGTGGAATAATAAAAGTATACCTTGTTGTAGATGATACTGGAACTGTCGACTTCAATCTCTCGCTCACAGTCGAGATGACAATCACGTGAAACGAATTGTTACCACGATATCACAACGTCACAACTCTAAGTCCGATGATTGTGACGATCCTCTTGTTCTTCTCAACAAAAGATCAGAGTTTTTGAAGGTGAGCTTCCCTTCACTTATAAATGATAGTACTCCTTTCTTGTTAGTTCTTGATGGTTTAACTTAATAATGTGAGATATTTAGACATACAGAAATGCATAAACATGTTTTTTTCCCTTAATTTCTTAATTGAGAAATTTGGACATTCCCTAGTGGTCATGTTTTAGATGTAGAGGTTTTCGTATGCTTATGTTTTATAACCCAAATGATAACTTTAAATTTGCCAACATATCTAGATTTTTAATTTTCACTTTGTGATTTATCTTATTGGCAGGGGTTTATTCGCAATAGGCAATTTGATCCTCAAGAATGGTTTATCCCCAGATTCAAGTTGTGCGGCTCATTTTGAGGAGACTACCTTGTTCCCAGATTCAAGTTGTAGTTACACTAGCCGTACAAGAATCGTCAAGAGCAAGGGCATTGCTGATACCGTAAGAGGCACTGATAGGAGTATTCCTTACTGCTGCCGGAGAAAAGGCAGCATTGAAATTTATCTCGTGGCTGAGTAAAAAGATGGAATTCCATCGGGAGACTACTCCTGAAAGGAATGATTTGTTGAAGTATGAAATGTACATAAAATATTAACGACCTTCAGTGGTTGCTAAATTATTCATTTCGAAATTCTAGACTAACTGTTATATCATTGAAAAATTTAAAGCGGCCAAATCATAATTTTCAAAATTTTATAGATTTTTTTATAATATTGTCCAAAAAAAATTAAAACCCACGAGAGCAACTCTATTCTTCTATTCTTTTTGCTTCTGCCGTCTACCTTTTCTTCTTTTTTTTTTCTTCCCCTATTTCTTTCTCTTTAATCTAAATCTTTCTAATCTATCTTCCTACAAATCTTGTCGTAATTGTCGTCCTTAGTTTCATCTTCATTGTGGTCACTATTGTTGTCATTAGCGATGTTGCCTCCACAGTCGCACGCTACTGTCGATGTTCCTATTTTTATTCCCCATCGTTGTCGTTATTTCACAATAAAGTCGATCAATCGAGGTGGAATTTTCTAATTTGTTTCCACTCAAATGATTTTATGCATGATTAATTTATCACAAATAATTTAGGATGACTTAATTAAGAAGTAGATTAAGGTTGTCAATCAAGTAATAATATTCTTAAACCACAGCTACCAAAGGTTATTCTTCCTCCGGGACATTTTGCTGACAATTAATTAAAGTTTTGTGAAAGAATTAGTATACTATTTTTTTTTCATGACTCGTACTGAGCTTGGATGGTGGGTTCATTAGTTGTTGTTTGTTTTTTTATTTATTTTCTTGATGATTTGTCATCTTGATTTAGAGATCAGTAAGTGCCACTTAAAGGAAAATTAAACTTCCTAACTATGAAATCTTGAATTTGAAATGTTCTCTGGATTTGTAATGCACTTGTTGTTGCTCAACTAGATATTTATTCACAAATATTTAGGACTATATTTGTCATAAAACTCAAAATTTATTTGATATTTTTCTGACCCTGTTTCCTTTTGAATTAGTTGTTCGTGTAATAATCCCATTGACTAATTGGATGCACGATGATAGGAAAAGGGATTTATGATCTTTTGCTCTTGAAAATTTTAAATCACGTCCTATTTAGAAAAAAAAAAAATAGTAATCCATTAATTTTGTAGGCAACAATAAATTACGTACCTTTTTATATTTCTACTGTTTGATTATATTCTTGATCTTTTATATTCTTTATTGTTTATCAAACCGTTGTACCTTATGAAAATTTATACATGATATTCACAATATTCAAATTTTGAAATTTATGTAAACTTAGATACCTCTCAAGGAGAACTCAGACTATATGAGAATTCGAAATAAACACGTAACGAAAATGATTTTATGAAGATGATTGCTTATAATTAAATTTTACGACAAAGCTTCGGCTAAGTGATTGAAAGAATTCATATAACTTCTCAATTACTAAAAAAATGAATATAACCTTTGTGCTATAAATTTTTGATTTTATAATCAATAAACGTGGCGTGATTATTAAATTTGAGTAACTAAATAATACTTTATAAATATAGAGATTTTACTTTATACTATAAAAATAAATAACTTATCTCATGGGACGAATAAAGGGTTGTTCATCCTATTTTTTGTGTGAGATACCTCACGGGATGGATTGTAGGTTAATCATCTTATTTTATATGAGATATTTTGGATAGATTACAGGTCGTTCACCCTATATTTATATATGTATATGTGCATACATAAGATGTATTTCGTATTAGATGGATTGTAAGTTCTTCATCCTATGCATATACAATGCATCTCTATTGGGTGAGTTGTGGGTCACCCACTCTTATCTTAATTTATATAGGATGTATTTTATATCAAGTGGATTGTAGGTCATTTACTTTGATATGTATGACATATTTTAGAAAGGAGGAGATTGCAGATCGTTTACCTATTAAATGTTTATTGTTTGAGTTATATATCTATGTAAGTGCAATATATGTTTAATATTGAAATGAGAAATTGAAAAAATCAATGAAATTAATTAAAGAGTGAATAAGAGTTGATTTAACGAAAACGGAGTAATAATCAATGGTGTACAAAATCTAAAAAATATAAATGTTCTCTTTTATTGTTGACCTCTTGAATTATATATATTCATGCACATCTTTCATTACTCCACTTTGCACATTGTGTTCACTCTATTCCTTTAACTTCTAGATTCGTAAACTTGAGACAACTGTCAATATTATAATGAGTAGTTCAAAGATTGCTCAACGATAATTTGAAGAAATCTTTTATAGAGTCCATTCGATTTATTTTCTTTTTTAGCACGGTCAATTTATATATTTTGATATTTTAGTTTTTGTTCCTTCTATTTTATTATTCTGTATGAGTCAGTCTGTTAGTAATGTTATGGCATAGTCAAGTGTGTATTTTGGGACAAATATATATTATTTTACATCATTTAATAAAGTGGTGTATATTTATAGTCGTACAATCTTATATACCTTTCTTAGGTATTCTTTGTGATTTTTGATGCAGTGATGAATATTGTCCAAACAGAAAGGCAAGTCTTCATACAAAG
This sequence comes from Wurfbainia villosa, assembly GCA_025175895.1. Lineage (NCBI taxonomy): Eukaryota > Viridiplantae > Streptophyta > Magnoliopsida > Zingiberales > Zingiberaceae > Wurfbainia > Wurfbainia villosa. The sequence continues at coordinate 27,360,043 of CM045991.1, read as the reverse complement.
ATGGAAACTTCCGGTCGTGACCCCAACTCATGCTTCGTGTTAGATTCCTAATGTTCTTGGATGCGATCAAGTTTGTATTATATCTAATCCCTATTATTCGTACCATTCTTCCTAATATTCTTGAATTCCAATCATCACCAGACACCTACTTACACAAATTAAGAACATTTTAACACTTTTCTATTTTTAATTATCGCACATTCGCTATACATATTTAGTTCATGTCAATGTCTTACTTGTTTATTGAAACTCTAAATGTTCTCCCTTCTACTTAAGGTAGAGGCTTGAGTTTCTCAATGATGCGGTTTTGAATTTTCTCATGACTTGGTACCTTTACAATAAGTATCTTGGATTGTCTCTTTAAGGCCTTGTTTGGGAGGAGGAGAGGGGAGTGTAAGTAATGGAAGGGGAATGGAGGAAAGGGGAAAAGAGGTTTACACCCCAAATTGAGGTGTAAGAAAAGTTGGGTTTTTGTGAGGAGAAGGGGTATAAGTTCACCCTCATTCCCCTTCCCTCACTTCTTCTCAAATAGGAGTAGTCTTTTTTTTCTATCCTTACTCTTTCATTACTTACACCTCCCTCACCCCCTCCCAAACAAGTCCTAAATGTTGACTGATCTGAGATCGTATACAAGATTGGAAGGTTCTCAACTTTTTGATCGTATGGTTTAGTAGTAGTGACACATTAGGTGGAGTGTTGATATCAAATTAGAAGGTCAAAAGTTATCCCCTAAGTTTTGATGGTCATATTCTTGTAGTAGATCTACAAGTACTACAGATTACTAAATTTGATATTATTCTGAGTATAGATTGACTATCAGAGCATCATGCCACCGTCAATTGTCGAGCTAAGGTGGTAACTTTCAAACCCTTAGACCAACCATCATGGGAATTTATTAGGATAAGCAATCGAGGGATATCTATCATTTCAGCTCCTCAAGCTAAGCAATTGTTAGCTTGGGGATGCGAAGGATATCTCCTATCGTTAATAAGTTTCGATATAGATAGTTCAATACAACTTTTTGATGTCCAAATAGTCCGTGAATATTCTAATGTATTCTCGGAGGATCTTCCTAGCTTGCCACCTCCATGACAGATAGAGTTTGCCATTGAATTACTTCATGGCACGAATCCAATATCGAAAGCTCCATATCGTAAGGCACCAACAGAATTAGAGGAACTAAAAGTCCATCCACAAGCATTGTTGTAAATATTTCAATCATTATAGTGTTCCATCCTAGGGTGCTCCAGTTCTTTTTGTTAAAAAGAAAGATAAATCCTTGAGGTTTTTGTATCGATTATAGACCGTTAAATTTTGTCACTATCAAGAATAAGTATCCTCTACCCAAAACAAAAGATTTATTTAATCAATTTAGAGGCACTTGTATGTACTCGAAAATTGATCAAAGATCAGGCTATCATCAACTATGGATTAAATATATAGATATTCAGAAGATCGTCTTTCGTATTCGATATGGACATTATGAATTGTTCGTAATGTCGACTTACCAATGTTCCTGCAGCCTTTATGGATCTAATGAATTGAGTTTTCTTGCAATATCTTAATCGTTTTGTGATTATCTTTGTTAATGATATTCTAATATATTCTCGGTCAGAGAAAGAGCATGAACAACACCTTAGAATAGTTTATGACACACTACGAAAGGAACACCTATATACAAAGGTCAATAAATGTTCTTTCTGGCTTACTTTTGTAGAGCTTCTAAGGCATGTAGGTCAAGGGATTTCAGTAGACCCTCAAAAGATTGAAGTGGTGGTCAAATGGGAAGAACCAAAGTCAGTGCAAGAGATTCATAGTTTTCTGGGATTAGCTGGGTATTATCAAAGATTTATTGAAGGGTTTTCTAGTATTGCGGCACTTTTGACCTGATTAACTCGAAAAGGGATCAAGTTTATTTGGTCTGAGGCTTGTGAAGTAAGCTTTTGGAGCTCAAGCAAAGATTAGTGAATGCTCTGGTATTAGTTATTCCTTTTGGAGAGGATGGATTTGTTCTTTACACGAATGCATCTATTCAAGGATTAAAGACAATTTTGATGCAACATAACCAAGTGATAGCTTATGCCTCTCGACAGTTGAAAAACCATGAGAAGAATTACCTTGTACATGATTTCATTTTTGCCCTCAAACTATGGAGACACTATTTTTATGGTGTTACTTTTGAGATATTTACTAATCACAAGAGTCTAAAGTATCTTTTCACTCAAAAAGAGTTAAATACTAGATAGAGAAAGTGGATGAAATTTCTGAAAGATTGACTGTATTATTAACTATCACTTTGGGGAAGCCAATTTTGTAGCGGATGCCTTAAGTAGGAATTCCAAAGGTGTATTGGCATGTCACTAGGTGACAGTTACTGAGATAGTCAAATAGTTTTCAGAGTTGAATTTGGTTGAAATAGGGCAGACACAACATGGTATATTGGTCTCTTTAATCGCACAATTCCCATTGGTTGAGTGAATCAAAGAAAGTTAGATGACATATCAGTATCTTAGAGTTATAGTCGATGAGTTGGAAGTAGATCCCAAGCCAAAATTTTCTTATGATATGGATGAATCTCTTCGATTTCGAGGCGGGTTGTGTGTTCCTGAGATACATCCTGTCAAGGAAGATCTTCTTCAAGAAGCACATCAATCAAAATTTACAATCCATCCTAGTAGTACTGGGATGTATCAAGATTTAAAGCAATCATATTGGTGGAAATGTGTGAAAAGAGATATTACGGTTTTTATAGCTCGGTGTCTTGTTTGCCAACAGATTAAGACAGAACATCAAAAATCAGTCGAGTTACATCAGAAGATTATAGTGCCAAAATGGAAATGGGAGCACATTGCTATGGATTTTATCACGGGATTATCAAAGACCTAGAAGAAACATGATTCGATTTGGGTAATCGTTGATCAATTAATCAAATCAATATATTTCTTGCCTATTCGTAGGACAAAATTTCTTAGCGGTCTAGCAAAGCTATATTGTTTGGAGATTAGTAAACTACATGGTATCCCTTCACTATTTATTTATGATCCAAATCCACGTTTTACTTTCATATTTTGACAAAGTTTTCAAAAGGTATTGGATACTCAACTACACTCTAGCACTGCTTTTCATCCTCAAATTGATGGACAGCCAGAGCGTACTATCCAGACTCTGAAGGATCTTTTGCGTACTTATGTTTTAGATTTTCGAGGTAATTGAGAGGAGCATCTATATTTGGTCGAGTTTGCATATAATAATAGTTACCACTCTACTATTTAGATGATACCTTTTGAGATACTCTATGACAGAGCAAGTAGATCTCCTATCTTATAGAATGAAATTGGTGAACATCAACTTTTAGGTCCGCAGATTATTCAGTGGGATGTTGAACTTGTGTGTATTATTAGACAGAGATTGTTCAGAGTCGACAAAAAAGCTATGCATATCGAAGACGAAGACTATTGAAATTCTCAGTCGGTGATAATGTGTTTCTTCGTGTTTCACCCATAAAATGAGTTAAAATATTTGGATTGAAAGGAAAGTTGACTCTTAGATTCATCGGACCTTTTCAGATTTTGGATTGGATTGGTGTTGTTGCGTATCGACTTGTGTTACCTTCAACATTAGCAGGAGAACATAATGTCTTCCATGTTTCTATGCTACGAAAGTATATTTTAGATCTGACACATGTTTTGGAGGATCCCACCATTCCACTATAGTCTGATCTGACATATGAGGAATTCACTGTTTGTATTTTAGATCGTAAGAAATATCGATTGCGGAATAAATATATCAACTTTGTGAAGATTGAGCGACAACACTATTCCGATCGAGAAGCAATCTAGAAGCGTGAGGATGAAATGCATAGTGTATATCTTTATTTGTTTTTCTCAGATATTAATATCCCTTAGTTTTTAAATTCGGAAACTAAATTTCTTTTTGGAGGGGAGGATGTTTAGAATTAATCTTTTATAAAAAAAATAAACCAACAGTAACTTTAGAAGGTAGTTTTGATTTGTTGTAATCAATTTTAATTAAGTCAATTTGTAGGTAGGATGATTATGTTAGGTTTATATTAGAAGGGATGTCGTATCGAAGTTAATAATGACTCATCAATTTTGCCCCGTATATATTAGTTTGATTGGATTTCATATTTTTTAATATTTGATGTATTTTTATATGCTACTTGTAGAGATAAGTTCGAGTGGAGTACAATGATCTGTCAACACTCAAAACTTTTGTTGTAGATAAAAATGGATAATTTTACAATTTGGCTCAATTGATATTCTCTTGTGCATGAATGAATAAAGAAATGATTTATTTTATACATATCACTATTTTCAAAATTAAAGATTAAAAATAGTAAAATGGTTTTTAAAATAATTAATCTATTAATGGGTAAATAACTTAACTTTCTTTCATGTTGATAATTGGATTCGGATTAAAATGAGAATGATTGTTTTAAAAATAAATGAATATTCTGAATTATTCTTTTATTGATACTTATCTTTAGATTTGTTTGACCTTCTATATTCTATGTTGTTGATACTTGCATCTTTATATTGTAAGATTTTTACTAGCAAATCTTATATACCATAATGATTTAATATACTTCATATAAAAATGAAAATTGATATCGGTCATTTAGACTATCTGATGCAATATAAAAAAGATGAAGAATTATAAATGGATAATTAAAAAAAAATCTTAAAAGTAAAAACTTTGAACTTAGTTTTTTACTAGAGTGTTGAACCGTCCACATGTTATGTGGTAGCATGGTTGCCTGCAATCCAAAGTATTTAACCATCCACAAGTTATGTGGTAGCGTGGTTATCCACGGTCAGTGTTTAGTATGTCTTCCACCAATGAGGACTTTTAGCACGTATATCAAATGACGTATGCGACAATATACTCTGAAAACATTAGCTCAAGTGATTTACTTTTTAGTTGATTTACCATATTATTACTTTTGATGGTGATTACACTTTTTGATACGATCATAATTTTAGATATTGATATACGTGAAGAATTTAAAAGAAGAATTTGAACTTCCAATGAAATATTTGTTGTGCACTAGCTCCTTCTTCAAGGGAGAGAGCCGCTGCAATGGCTTCGGACAGTCCTTTCAGCGTCGGCGGAGTCAAATCAGCAAAGCTAATTTGGAAGAGTCGATCTGGAAGAGTCGTTTTTGCAGAGCCGATTTGGCGCCGGATTAGAGAGTCGTTCTGAGAACCGGTCAGGCGTAACTTGTTGAGAACAGATTGAGCGGAGTGGCGTAACCAAAGGCGCGGGCGAGCGCAGTGAAGTGCGAAGCTAGGCGTAAGCGAGCAGCATTGAAGCGAGCGAATGCGTGCGAACGGTTCGGCGAGCGTAAGCGAAGCGAGGACATAATCGCCCGGATTAGCAGAACCGGTGTGCAGCGGCGGCGAAGTCGCGAACGCAGGCGTAAGCGAGCGTAGCGAAGCGAGAAGAGCGAACGGCGGTAACCAGCAGCGCGTAACGAGCGAGCGAAGCGCGTAATCGTTAGGTAACCAGTGGCGTAACGGAGGGCGTAATCGCTGAGAACGCGGGCAGAGCGCGAGCGAAGTGCGAAGCGGTTAGCGAACCGCTGAGCAAAGCGTAAGCGGCGTAAGTTAGCGTAACGATTAGGCAGCCGGTTGAGCAGAGCGGGGAGGCACTCGGTTGTTCCGCAGCACCACTTGGTGTCGAGGCCTGTGGTTTCCACAGTGTCCTTAAAATAGATTCGTCCCCTCTTACGTGCTTCCGAGGATGATGGACGCATCGCTTGATACAACGAAACCGGAAGCGATCAAGCATGATCGTCTCCTCGCGACGTAAAGCTCTCACCAAAGCAGGGGGGAGAAAAGGAGGAGAGACCAGGAAAATCTTTTTTTTGCATATTTCCAACACTTCCTCTTTTATAACCTTGTGATACATTATAAACCAACCAAGTTGTCCCTCAACTTTCAATGTGGGACTAAACTCCTCCATAAGAGGGTTTCTCCATCATTCCATTTCTTTGTTTCCATTCACATTTCCAACAATATTGTGATCTTGTTTACTTCTTTGACCTCTTAAATAAGATTAAATTCATGTACATCTTTTTCAATTATTCACTTGGCCGTTTGATTTATTATTTGCTTCATTTGACCATCAATTTTGCAGCCACATACAATTGAATGATCTTATAGATGATTTAAATGTGAACATAGAGTTGTTTAAAGATCTCCATCTATAATTTAGTTTGACTTTTATTTCATTGTATTTACATTTTATTCATCTATCGTTTCATCAGTCTAATTTTTATAGTAGAAATAAAAAATAATTTTTATAAATAAATTTGAATAGTTTTTTTTTTTTTTGGTTATCCTGATTGTTTCATTTACAATAATCTTTTATTATATAGTCATCGAGTGGGATACCTTTCAATGTTTGTGTGAATCATGTCTCCGGATCGCGACACCTTCAAGGATAATCAATTTAATTTGTCTGGCCTTTCAACATGCCAATACCATCGTAAGCCCCAATACAAAGGATCCAGTAAAAGTATTTAAAAAAAAAAAAAAACGTTCCATTGTTTCAATTAAAAAAAACAACCCTATTTCGAGATTGCTTCACATGACAATTATATTTGTCGCCGTATTCAGATCAAAAAAATATCTCCACAGATATAGCGTAGTAGTTAAATTACGATAATGCTTACGAAGATGGCGTCGATCAATTCCGAAAAAGATTTAATTTTTTTTTTAAAATTCAGATGATCGATAGAAACTGACGGTTCTAATTTTCTGAAGAGTACTCAGATCCAAAAGATGATTTTTAATTCAAAGAAAAGAGGTACAAATATCTCTAAGTCTAAAAGAAATTTTCTATAAAATAGCAGAATCCAAAAAAAAAAAAAAAATCAACAAAACGCACCACGCATTGCTGGACGGTGGATTGGAAATCCGACAATCGATCTGGCCGTCGGCGACCGATATCCGGATTCCTGGGAAAGAAGAAAAGATTTGGAGAGGTAAACGAGGAGTAAAATGAGGGGCTTAGGCGTCGATTACTTGCTTCTCCTGCAGCGGCTCACCTGTGAAGAGAGAGGACTGGATGGAGACGAGGGCCGCGGCGAGGAGGATGGCGACGACGATCGCTGCCGGCTAGCCGCGTTGCTCTTCGCTGTTCTCATTTCCCCCGCGACGGCGAGATTGGATTTGACAATGGATAACCATTATTATTGTTTAAAAAAAAATAGCGTGCTAGAGAAACAAAAAGAAAACGCAGAAAAATATTGTTTATGTGAATTATTAATATTATTATTTTGGGAGAAAAAAAATCTAATTTTTAACAAAGTTTTTGTTATTTTAGAGTTTAAAGCTGGATGAAAAAGCATGTCATTAATGTTTTTTTAAATATATATATATATATATATATTTTTTTTTTTTTTTTTTTGACAACTTCTTCAGAACAAAATTAAAAGCGAAAAATACAGCTTCAAATTTCTATCGACTTTTTTTTTTCCAAGTCGTTCACACGATAAAAGATAAACATGAAATATCTCATTGAATTTTTAATTTTCCTCGTGTAAAAAAATTATTATGGCAAATAAATTTTTTATGATTTATCATCCTTCATCTTTTATCAAACCAAAAAGATCAATCGTACAAAAATATTGGAGACATTATCATATTTTATGACATATATATCTCATGGATTAGAACATTTTCAAATTATATGTATTTTTATTTTACAGAAATTAAAAATTAATAAGAAGAATTGAAAACTAAAAAAAAAAGTTTTTCGTTTTTTAATTCAAATAATTGGTAATTAATTTAAACATTTATTAAGGAAAAAAAGTTCTTGTGCGTCTGTGAATTAATCGTTTTTTTTTATTTTTATGAATTTATGGTAATTTTCAATTAATTATAATATTTTAGGGTTGGCTCCTTTTCTGCTATTCTCGGGCCCGACGTTGTCCTCCTTTCCGATCTCCGTTCTGCCGCCGGGAGCTCGAGCGAGCAAGATGGCAATGGCGTCGGCGCTCCGTATCTCTTGCTCCTCCTCAAGAACGCGGCCTTTCCTGTGGAGCTCTCTGTGCTACATGGTCCTTTTTCCGGCCTGTCTTTTTCATACGTTGAAAGATCACTCTCAAAATCTCCCTTTTTGATATTTTCGATATGTGACCCTTTGGTTTTGATCGCTCTTTTGATTTTAGTCTTCCCTACCGAGCGAGGCCGTCGACGAGAAGGAAAAATCTCGAGTCACGGTGCGTACTTTTTGAAGGAATTTAGTAGCGAAGTGCGAAAATTTGCGTTTTTTGTGTTCCAGATGTCACTAGGTCGTTGAAACTTTTATTTTTATCCGGAGATTGTGGATATCAATGAGCTCGAAAAGGCGAGACAATCGAAGGTAGATTTGGGTGTCGGTTTATCATGGGCTTTTGTAGATTTAGTTGAACTTCACTTATAAAATTTCTGTGACTGTGATGGAAGGGACTCGAGCTCATTCCTTCGGAGAATTTCACTTCGGTGTCGGTGACGCAAGCAGTTGGTTCTACCATGACAAACAAAAACAGTGAAGGTTATCCTGGTGCAAGATACTACAGTGGATATGAGCAAGAATTGATTCATTCTCTTGTGTGCGTGTGTGAAGTATGTAGATAGTTAAATTTTGTACTCTCATCTTCTTTCTTAAAGATTTCGTTATTATTGATGAGAACCAATTGTTCATGTATTGCTTCAGATTTATGGACATGGCGGAAACATTGTGGCAGAAACTTGCACTAGACTCATTCTGTCTGAATCCTGAAAAATGGGGTGGTAAGACCATGCAATGGGCATCCCTATTTTCTGCAGGGAAACAAACCTTTAGTTTCTTGTATGGTTGTGGAAAATCTAATGTTTGACTAGATTTCATGTCGAAATAACAGCGTATTATAATTAAATTAAGTGATTTATGGGTTGATTTCTATTTCCTAATTGATCTGAATTATTGGCATTGTATTTTGTTATGCAGTTTCTAGCTCTTGTTATTCCACAAACTGCTCCTATCAGTTTCATAGTCACCCATGATTGATTTTTGTCATGGCTCTATATTTTGCATCTTTTGAAGTAAAATCATAGTTGTGCCAACTTTGCTTTAGCCAACATAAGTCAATGGTAGTAAAGAATGATTGAAAGATGGAAATAGCAAAGTGATATTGTCTTACAACTTGGTTTACATTGAGTTAGTTTAACTTGTCTAAGGTTGGTTTCTATCATAAATTTACTCTAAATCACTCTTTTAGAGCAAGAATCTCTTCCTTCTGCTGTAAAACTACGGCCACAAAGTATTGTATGATTATTTTAATTTCGTTTCAAGATCATATACTTAAACATCTCATCTTCCAAACTTTGTCCCTATATATTTTTCATGAGTGCAAGATTTCTTTGCATTTTCAATTTAAATCGATGTGAACTTAATTACTTCATTTCTTAGCCTTGTAAACTCTTATTGATTCCCGCTTAAGTAATTTGATATTATCATTCAAATAAAAATTTGTGAGTGGGATGGATTTAATTGGATCGGCGTCACTAATATCACTTTTAGAAGGGAGTCACTATCATAATTTTCAAGTACACAAACTATTATTTCAAAATGAGATAGGTCTTATCAAGCTTTAAGCAGTATAATGGTTGTATTGTGTAGCATACGTTTAATAATCAAGTATTATTTATCTATTCCATTCAGGCACAGTCAATGCAATACATATGGAATAACTATAATATAATTATTAATATGTTCATGCTATTCTAGTGGTTTCAACCCATGCACAGTGCAGGTATTAATTCTATCTAGTTTTGACATGGGAGATAAGATATACATTTTTTTTTTTTTTTGGACCAGAATTTACAATCTATCTTCTAACTTCATTACTTTCATTATGATAAAAAGATAGGGTTTATGTATATGCAGCCATTGGCTAAAGCCTATCATTCTGATAGTTTACATCCCTACCTTCTTGTTTTGTATTTTAAATTGTGCCAATATTTCTCGCAGTGATTGAGCAGTCTCTATCTGGGGTACCTTATAATTTTCAAGTATTTACTGCACTCTTGAAGCCAAATGATAATGGCTTCTGATCCAGCTCGTCATGGATATCTTTCTCATTACTGCCAGGTCAGCATAAAAAAAATGCTAGGTTAAGATTATCATCAGTGAACCATCTTATCCAAAAATGTGATCTGTTCATTTTTTTTTCAATTACTTGTTTGAATATTGCAGAACCTATCACTGAGGTGAAATTTATTTATTAGCGCATTTCTCATGATTAATGAAAATGGCTTTGGATAATGTTATATTTTAGGAACCCAGCTAATACCATGGCAATTTCTATCTAGCTAAATGTTAAGAAACTTAATGTATTCCTCAAAATAGGTCCGCTTAGAGGTTTGTCAGGAAGCTCTTTGAAAAAAACAGCATTAAACACAGATCTGAGTTCAAATTAGATTGCTTTCAGGCCAGTAACTATACTGTCACTGATCTAACTTAAATGCTAAGAAAATTCAGAGAAAAAAATGATTGTTGGTTATTGTATTTGAAGTTCAATTCCTTTGGTTGTTCACTTAGATGTTAGTATTTAGATTGATATCTAATGATTATACATTTGATAAAAATTTTGCAGACTGATACCAACAGGATCTCTGTGATGTCCATATTCTTTTACGGGTTCAATCGGGGTACTGCTGATGATTTCGACCAGGTGGGGTTTATTTCTTTTAGGAATCTGAATGTTTCAGTTGCTATTCTCTCTCTCTCTCTCCCAAAATGTGCTTTAAATGATATCAATTTTTCTCAGACCAAAAAATAATGCAACTTTCATGCATTTCGTATATACAAGTTAAGAATTTAAAAGTTATATCAATTTCTGAATTACATATTGGTATTTTGTTGACCAAAAATTTCACTTGGCAAGATAAAACAACACAATCTTATTTGTGGTCATCCTTGTCATGCTTTCTTTTATTGATTTGTCTTGGCATGAAAAACTTACTATCACACTGTGACTGACCTTGATTTTCTACACAGCTGGATAAAAGTGCTACACTCTTCAGGCCAAAATTAATTGTCGCTGATGCTGATGTCTGTTGTCAGCCTGGAAACTATGCACTCTTCAGTATGGTAGACATGTTTCCAGGCACTAACCCAACTACTCTGCCCATTTATAGTTTTCTATTTTCATTATGATTTATATCAGGATTATTTCCTAGCACCTGCTATTTTTTTTGGTGTAAAACAAGTATGTGACAAACACAAAGCTATCTTTCTGGCAGATATGGGTCGTTTAAGTGGACTTGTTCTTGCTGGTATTAAACCATCCCCATTCAAGTATGCAGATATTGTTACATCTGTGACTACTGGGATGCCACTCCATCCAACCACGTGGAGATATAATATTCTTCAGGAAAGGAGTGAAGGAGATCAACAAACAAGTGAAAGAGGTTATTCGGAAAATTATTTGGGAGCTCTGAATAACTTCTGATTGTAATGTGATGACATTAGAACATTTCTTTCATAGGACGGTACTAATGAGAGCTTTGTTTACCAATTTTTTTAGGTTTTGTACGATTTTGAAGACAAGATCAATCAAGCAGTCTTCCCTGGACTTCCCAACCACACAATTACTGCTGGTTTAGCTGTTGCTCTCTAACAGGTATGCCTTGTCAATCCATTCCTATCATGCTAACTTATTTTGTCCCTTACTTCCTTGTCATTCAAGGAGACCATAGAAAGATATGGAGAAGAACATAATATGTAAATTGGAGTTAAATTTAGTTGTTCTACTACCTGTAGGCCAAGAAAAACTAATCACTTGAAAAAAATAATCTATGCTTCACATTATTTGCAGATGAACAATTTGGAATTGGGAGTAACTGTAAGGATCATGCATTACTGGTGTCCGAGAAAGGAGACAAACGAATAAATATTCATATACATAGTTTTACTTGCTGAGGAATTTTAGTATTCTGTAATTTGATATTGCATATCATTTGTAGCTTCTCTCATTTGAATACCTGCAGGCTACCTCCCCAGAGTACAAAGCCTATCAAGAGCAAGTACTCAGCAACTGTGCAAGATTTGCTCAGGTATAATTCATTATTTCATTGAACATCCCAAATAGTTGAGATTAACATGGCGTTGAATATTGATGTTGCATGGTTTGTTATTATCTTTTCTTTATTGATTTCTTTATTTGTCAATTCACTTATAAGTTCTCAAATATTCCTTATACTTGCCAACATACAGAACCAGTTTGCTTTGTAAGTTTCAAAATTCAAATGTTACTTTTTTATTCAAAAACACAGAAAAATTCACACCTCGGACCAAAAGTTAGGTAAATTTTAATTGCTATATCAGTTCATCTAAACCAGTTTAAAGCTAAAAGATGGTTTGCATTGCAGACTTTGGTCCCAAAAGGCTATGAGCTTGTTTCCGGTGGAACAGAGAACTATTTAGCATCGGTTAATCTTAAGAACAAGGTAACATGAAACACTAATGCCCATTTAGTATTAGTTTCCAGCATATCTTGAATTCTGATCCAATATGTCAAAAAGTACTGGATCATTTTCAGTAGTTTCTGTAATGATTCATTTAGATTACCTCTGAAATTATGCAAATGGTGGTAGTCATTATATAACATTAGGAGATGACACTAAAATAGTTCCGTCCTCTGCATGTAGTCCAACGTCAAGAGTTGTCCATTAAAATATTATTATTTTAAGTTTCTCAATCTATGTACAGGGAATTGATGGATGTAGAGTTCAAGTGGTGCTTGAATTAGTTCACATTGTGGTTGACCAGCAAACTGTGCCTGGTGATGTTTCTGGCATGCTTCCTGGAGGCATCACGATGGGTACATATTCTTCATATCAGTTAAACTTTGACAAGACATTAGAGATTAAGTTCTTCTTACATGCCCTTTTCTATTGATTCAGGAACTCTGGCTCTTACATCGAGAGGATTCGTTGAAGAAGATTTTGCTAAGGTTGCTAACCTTTTTGACACTGCTGTGAATTTGGCATTGAAGATCAAGGCTGATGAAACAAATGGTTTTCATTATCTCTTCTTCTATTGGTTTAATTCATGGATTATCTTGATTGCATTTGTGGCAAAAAAATAACCAAAGTCATTTTTCCACTTTCTGAAATTTGAATTAGGCAGAACAAAGTTAGATGACTTTCGAGCCATCATTCACACAGATAGAAATATTCAATCTGAGATTTTGCAGCTCTGCCATGACGTAAAGGAATATTCAAAACAGTTGCCTACTATTGGATTTAAGAAGGAAACTATGAAATACAAAGAGTGAAGATGAGGAAGAAGCTGCTAAAATAAGGTACCATTCTCCTTGAAATGCCTATGATGAGGTTTCACATATGAAACTTTCTACATTTGAGATGAAAACCTTTTTTATATTTTTTTCATTTAGTAGAGGAATTCAATTTATGTCCTATTCTTTGAAGAGGCTAGTTCACTAACTTTGTAGCTCAAAAAGGTAAATGCTTCATTGCATCACCTCACTATTAAAGTTCATGCTCTCTCAAAGTTCCTTTTGAGCTAATGTCCTCGCAAAATTAGCTTATAATGCTTTCTATATGCAGTCATGCGTTATTAGAACGTTCAAATTTTCTAGATATGCCTACAGCGTGGGCAAATACACTGCTTGCTCTAAAAATTTCAAATTCAAGTCCTTTTATTCGAAAAATGCCCTATCCAAGTCCCCCTCCCATCCCATCCCATTGTATAGTACACACACCTCTATCCATAAACTGAAAATTTGCCAAAAACAATATTGGTACCATTGTCATGCAAAAAACTTGAATGCTTGTATACCTAGTATTGTCCATGAAACACAAGAACAGCTGAACGGGAATTGGTCATAATATATAAGAACATTCTCTAGTATTAATAAGAGGACCCAGTGTGACATATTGCATTGTTCTAGGAGTCCTAGAAGTTGTCAAAATAAAGGATCGCCCGCAAAGAGTGTTCTAGTGCAGTATATATTCTAATCCCATGATTGTATCATTTGACGATGCCACAGAAGTTTCATAGGGGAACTAGAAGAAGCTACCATGAGATCACAGATCTTCATTCTAAAGAAACTCAATTCAGCTCAACTATATGTCCAAGGTTCAATATTGGAATCATTGTAGAGGTTTCTCTTATGTCACATCAACAAACAATTCAAAGTACCTCAACTTTTTAGATCAGACTCGAGTTAAATAGTAATGATTTCAAGGTCAACGATTGCACCATTTCAATACAAATACCATCGAATTGTTTCACCCACATTTGGTTGAGCCACTTTGATGGCAGGTAGAGGACATTCTGGTACAATTCAAATTGAGGATTTGAACTTGGAATTTTCATGAGCAAGGGAGTATTTGCTTCTGCAGCATACCCTACTTTAAGCCCTTTTTTTCTCTCTCTCTGCAGCAAAGAGGAAGATGTAGAGGTTGTAGCTCGAGGGATGTTAAAAGACTCGTCTTCTTTGAACATGTCATACTCTTTTCATATGTACTAGAAGATCAAACTAAATCTTATAAGTGTAAGTCTCGTATCGACTATTTGGTTTGAGATGTACAAGTAACATAATAGTTTAAACTCAGCATTACCTTTCACCTTCTGTTGATCAAACATGAAGTCTAATAGTCCCCCATGTTTTCTATTCATGCATTACTGTATTCTTGTAACTGGTAGGGAAATTTTTTTTGCTTTATCTATCTTCTTAGAACTTCAACTGAGGATGGGCAAAAGATGTTCATAGTGACAATTCATAAGGGCATGTTTACCTTCTGGGAAAGGAGAGGAGACTATACGAGAGTAAAATTGACCTTTTCGACCATCAATTGGGAACAGTAGGAAGGAAAGATTTATTCTCTTTAGTTTGGTTTACTAGGGAGTAGCGGGTGGAAATAGAGTAGAGTGACTAATATGTTCCATACTCTATCGTCATTTATTAGAGTAAATTAGAAGAGTGTGATAGGATCAATGGGTTCATATTTGGAATTTCAAAGAACAAAAATTCAATTTAAAATTTCAAAGAACAATGCTTGGAAAGAGATTGAATCGTGACAATATGATTATCATTGCATTGTCATAATCATCGCATTGAGCTTTTAGAGGCTTTCCCTATGAGCTTTCTTGGTATGCGATGAAAATTGATTCTTTTTAAGAAGAGAAAGATTTTAAAAAAAATGTATGAACTTTTTTAAAAAATCATGAAAATTTTAAATAAATCACAGTAATAGGAAATACTGAGGCTTGATGGACATAACAGAAATTAGGTAAAGTGTTAAAATTAAAATATGTAGAAAATTTCATCTTACTCACAAATTTGACATTTTTAGAATGAATTACTTTCAATAAATGTCAATTTTTTAATGAATTATTATAAATTTAAATCTGTAATACAATTATCATGCAGTACTAAATTTCTGATATGTCTATCACGTCATTTATTTATTTATAATCAAAATATTGTTTAGCATCGTCATATTAACAATGTGCATAGTTAATTATTTAATCGCTCATATGTGTCACACAAGTTTATTATACATAAAAAAGAAGTGATCATACTCGAAGGGTGTCAATAATACTTATGTACAGAATCTACTTGAACGTTTAGAATGAAGGATAGAAGTGATCATACTTGAAAGTTGGAACCCATCCGTTTCAGTAAACGTAGCTTCGTGAAGGAGCAACTCCACCAGTTGCGAAGAGATGGACAGTGTTGGCGGTATGGTTCTCTTGATTGTAGAGGACCGTCTTCTTCCTCGAATCAACTCGACTTGGGTCATGTTTGACTCGGAATAAAGGCCCAACTGCTACCCTAAATGGAAAAACTAAAGAACAACAGAGTGACGAATAACAGATACACAGTATGAAGGATTTTATTACAAAAGTAACTGATTCCCACTTGAATTTATCGAGTCATAAACCGCAATCAAAACATGGTTACGCAATGCAAAGATTACCTTGCTTTGTTTGGAACATAGAGGCTTCTTCCATCTCCAGTACCAAATCTCCAGTTAAGGCACAATTCCTATATGATTCTCAATATCCGACCAACCTACCTGCGGAATCTTGATCTTTTATTTTATCTTTGAGCTTCACCTTTCGCAGTGTGTCTTACACAGACAAGATCATCCAGTTTGTTCCCATCCATCTTGTAAAGAGAAACATCACCCATCTGTGCATAACGTTCTCGAGTTTCCTTTCTCAAGCTCTCCAATGGCAGGAGATACCATTTATTGTTTGTAGTTAGCAAGGGTCCTAAATCGCCTCCATGGCCAGTTTCTTTCTGTTTCAAATGCAATGCAGCAGCGCGAGCAGTTTGTATGAGTTTTTTGCTCGGCACATTAGACCAATCCTGCTTCCTCTTAGCTGGGAATGGATCCTGATGGCCTACACTAGTGGACTCCAAAATTTTATGCGTAAACAATCCACAATTAAATAGAAGTCTTACGCCTGGGCATTCACGAAGTTGATAATACGCCCTTCCTTGCAGTGGGTTGTGCCCTTTCCTAGGGGTTGAGAAGTAACGTGTCCTGCGACAAGAAAATATAAAGCAATAGAAGTTCAACGTTAACAGTCTTAGTTTTGCCATTGAGGGGTTGAATGATTGCAGTTATACTCCGGCATTACATTATAATTCAGGTGTCATACCCACAATTTAGTTTCACATATTAAGTTTGAGCTGATAAAGAAGCTCTGTAAGAGACTAGCAACTTGGGCATCAACATTTCGAAAGAATGGTTGGGCTTGACAACCTAATGGGTCAGTTTTGCTTTGGAAGGATTTCTAGTCTATGAGTTTGGAGGCATCGAGCCTCAAGTGAAGGAGACTGTGACACACCAGTTTAATCTCAAATGGTGAGCTATCAACTAATAAAGAAGATATAAAAGTATAAATGAATGAGCTGGCTTATGCATTTTGGATCAATCCTTATGCCCAACAAGTTGATGAGTTAGTATTTCACTTAAGTGAGTTATGAATTCAGGAACTTAAAACTTCAGAAAACATCTCGATGCTCTTCCACACTCATAATAAAAGTGTTTAATTCTCATTTCCTCCCAAATTAATTTGGTTAAATTAACTAAAATATCTAGATATCCCAAATTAATTTGGTTAAATTAACTATATGTTTCTTTGCATTTCGTCTGTCCTCACGAATCCAATTCTCATTTCCTCACACCTTCGGTTAAGAATTAACCTTTTATATTAAAAAAACCAACAGTAGCAAGGTAGTTTTGACTTATTGTAATCAATTTAAATTAAGTGGATTTGTAGGTAGGATGATTATGTTATTAGGTATATTAGAAGGGATGTCTCATATTGAACTGTTATGAATGACCCATCAATTTTGACCCGTGCATATTAGTTTTATTGGGTTTCATATTTTTGAGTATTTGACGTATTTTTATATGCTATTTTTAGAGATAAGTTCGAGTGGAGTACGGTGATCGGCCACTTGGAGATTTTGATGAAGATAAATTAAAATAGGTAAATTCTATTCCTTGGCTCAATTTATATTTCATTGTGCATGAATAAATAAAAAAATGATTTACTTGTATATATATCACTATTTTCAAAATTGAAGATTAAAAATAGTGAAATGGGGTCTTAAAATAATTAATCCGTTAATGGGTAAATACCTTGGCTTTTTTTTAATGTTCATACTTGGATTCATATGGGGATTAAAATGGGAAGGAATGTTTTAAATTAAATGAATATTTTGAATTACTCTTCTATTGATACTTGTCTCCAGATTTGTTTGACCTTCCATATTCTATGTTGTTGATTTTGCATGTTGTTGATACTTACACCTTTATATTGTATGACTTTATTGGCAAACCTAATATACCATAATGATTTAACATACTTCATATGAAAATGAGAATTGATATTGGTCATTCAGACTACTTGATACAATATAAAAAATAAACAATTATGATAAATGGATAAAAGAAAATCCTATAAGTAACAATTTTGAGCTTAATCTTTTACTAGAGTGTTGGATTGCCCACAGGCTATGTGGTAGCTTGGTCGCTTGCAGTCCAGAGTACCTGACCACCCACATATTATGCGATAGCATGATCACCCACGGTTAGTGTTTAGTATGTCTTCTACCAACGAGGACTTTTAGCCTGTACATCATATGACGTATGCGACAGTATACTCTAAGGGTATTAGCTCCAATGATTTACTTTTTAGTTGATTTATCATATTGATATCTTTGATGGTGATTATACTCGTTGAAACTCATGATTTTGGATATTGATATACGTTTATGTATACAAGGAGAATTCAAAAGAAGAATCTGAAATTCCCATAAAATATTGTGATCTTCTCTATTTCCTTGACCTCTTAAATAAAATTAAATTTATGTACATCTTTTTCAATTACCCACTTAGCCATTTGGCTTACTGTTTGCTTCATTTGGCCTCTAGTTTTGCAGGCACAGACATTTG
The DNA here is from genome assembly GCA_025175895.1 of Wurfbainia villosa. NCBI lineage: Eukaryota > Viridiplantae > Streptophyta > Magnoliopsida > Zingiberales > Zingiberaceae > Wurfbainia > Wurfbainia villosa. Next base: position 27,341,546 of record CM045991.1, on the reverse strand, counting down.
ATTGATCTTATAGTAGATTTCAATTTGTATATAGAGTTGCTCCTTGATCTCGACCTATGATTTCCTGATTTGATTTGATTTATTATTTGGCCCACAAGTTGTATTTCCTTATATGAATTTCCGATTGATCTTATAGCGAAAGGTGCTATAACCATACATCAGTCTAGTTTTCACTGTAGAAAAAGAAAATGATTTTTATAAATGAATTTGAGTAGTTTCTTGGTTATCTTAGTTGTTTCGTTTCTAGTATTCTTTTATTATATAGTCGTCGAGTGAGATACCTCCCCTTATGTGGGAATGATATCCCTGGGTCATGACAATTTTAGTGGTATCAGAGCGAGGTTTACGATTTCTTTTCATGGGTTTTGGCTTTCTTTCATTTTCTGTTTATGGAATTTGTGAGTAAAGATAACTTTGTACAAGTTGAGTTGTATCTCTGAGCTATAGGGTTCTGCATTGTTTTACATATCTTAATGAAAGGCATGATTATTGAAAAATTTCATGTGATCTTGTAGGAAATGCCACGAGGTGAACTTACTCATGGTCGTGGTTGGGGTAGTCATCGTACTCGGAGTCGTAGTCGTGATTGCGATGCTGATAGTGGTCGTAATAGGGGTCATGCACGCCAATGTGTCTCTATAGCCCAAAGGGATGATCATGGTTTAGATGAGATACCCATCTCTCCGTCTGAGAGAATAGTTGGGGCTCAAGCTGATCTTAGTCTAGAGTGGGTGGTCACCCAGTAAGACAACCTCATCTATCTACAGCTCAGGTAGTCGACCCAGTCATTCCCACAATATTTTTCTCACAGACAAAGCTCACATTCCTTTACTTGCTAGGTCCATGAAGGATCCTTTTATGTTTTTCCATGGTGGTACTGATCCTTAAGAAACATGTAAATGGTTGAACGATATTGAAGACACTTTTCAGTATTTAGCATGTTCAAATATAGAAAAGTTGGAATTGACTATTTATTATTTTCATGGTGAGATAGTTGATTAGTGGAAGATGTAGAAGACTGTCTTTAGAGATCAACTTATCTTGGCAATTATTCAGAGAGACAGTATTTTGCTGCATCATGTATTGCTCATCGTCAAAAATTCATGAATATAAAACAAAATAGTCGAAGTGTGATGGAGTATAATACAGAATTTAGCCGCTTTGTTAAATTCTGTCAACACCTAGTATCTCTGGATTATGAAAGTATGATCCACTTTACACAGTGACTGGCAGTATATATTCAAATCAGGATGTATGAATTTCCTATTACTATTTATCGGGAGGCACTTAATCGAGTTATATTTATTGAGATTACTTGGCAATAAATCTCCCAAGAAAAAGAAACTAATCGACAAGCCTCACACTCTAGAAAACAGAGTCGAGGTCATCAACCTAGCAGTCAGGGTATGAATAGGGACTCTTCGCATCCACAAAAGGTGACAAAGATCTCATAGGGATTGAGTCACCCGCCCCCATCATAGTGGAGTGAAAAATCTAACACCAGAGCTATGACGACTCCCTTGCGGTGTTTGAAATGTGGTCTTGAAATCATCAGATATCATAATGTCTGTTAGATCATAGTATTTATTTTTATTGTAAATTGTCGGGACATATGAGTAGAGACTGTACTTTGAGAGTACAACATCAAGCGGGAGGATCACAATCTCAATAGTATCAGCAGTCGTAGCAACACCAACATATTCTACGGTAACTCCACTTTAGTAGTATTTACCAACTCTATCTCAGCAGTCCCTATCATCTCCAACGCAATAATATTTATTACCTCCATCCCAGCAATATCAACCCCCACTATCTTAGCCATCACAATTTGCATAGGATCAGAGTCCGTTATCTTTTTCTTCGTCTATCCAGAAGGGTCAACAAGTCATGAGGCGGGACACGTGTATGTTTTGATTCAGGAGGAGGTATAACGAGTTGGGAGATAAGTTATCCGAAGTACTATTTTAATGTATGGTATTCCTACTGATAATAGATACTTATGACTCCGGTTCTTTTATTTCTCCCATAAAGGGTAAATGTCATGTCAGTAACGACTGTTATGCTCGAGCGGTTATTAGAGCCAGACTGAACAAGCACATTCTTCATGCTTCGTTGGAGTTGAATAAAAGGATGACATGTTACCTTGAATTTTTTGCAAACAATCTTGCGGCTTCGTCGGATGTATCAGATGCTGGTGCAGATCTCCCTAAGGTACGGAACCATTTTTGTCTTCTTTCAGTCAATGTGCTAGTTCAGTACTAGTGTTTTGTGAGTAATTCAGATGTAGCCCACCTCTTTGTAGTTGCACTTCGTTCATGTTTTAATGCTTAATTTAAAAAAGGTATGGGGAGATATCATAGAATCCATCGCCAGAGCTATCTTTGTCGACTCCGGATATAACAAAGAAGTTGTATGGTACAGTATGAAGCCGCTGCTAGAACCGATGGTCAGCCCAGAAACAATCGAGCAGAATCCTGTACACGACCTTTGTTCTAATAAGCACTACCAATTGACATACAAAATGACCATTCAAAACCACAAAATCAACGTGACTGCCGAAGTAGAAGCCCAAGGGAGAACGGAACTCATACCGTAATTCCTAATTTGTGTAAGTAGAAGCCGAAGGGACAACATCCTGTACAAATTTTTTGCTCTTTTTATAATAATAATAATTATTCGATAACTTCGAAGATCTCTGACTCTCTGCATAATTATTATTATTCTCAACTTCTCCGTTATAGTATTGCGATCGGGCGGGTGCTTGAATGGGGAATGACGTGAGGCCGACAGCAAACGCGATCGCAAAAGTTAACCGTGGTAATCTCGATCTAAAATCGGTCGTCCAGTTGCCGGATTTGAAGTGGGTGACGGGGGCATAGGAGCGGTGCCAGGCGGTGGTTTTCTATGGTTCAGCAACGCAGCAAGCGCTGGTGGCTGCTCAACTCAACGAGGTCGCTGGGAGCGGAGAGGTGGGGGTTGACTCCGTCGCCAGGCTCTGGAGTATGTCTGCAGCACCGCGGAGAACCGGAGGTTTGTCCAGCGATCGCTATCTGAATCTTCTTTGACTCACCTATTTGAATCTCCTCGGTTCAAATCTTTCTCAAAGTTTACATTTTTTGTAGAGCTTGATCTCCGCTCTTCTTCATCTTTGGTATCCTTGCGTCGCCTCCAACTATAACTCTTTAAGTCGACACAAATCATTTTTGTAGAGCTTGATCTCCGCTCTTCTTCATCTTAGCTCAAGTTCCCACAAACGACACTCTGATTTTTGATTTATAGATAAATTGAATTCTCAGGAGCTCTGAGTAAATCTTCACAAGCATATCAGTGGGAGTAAACATCAGAAGGTAGGTTGACTGAGTAAGCTTCCATAGGTGAGTCGGACACAGGTCAAACTGTTGTCAAATGTGTGTTTTCAAATCGAGTCGGCCCATGGTTGGTTGACCGTTAATCAGGTCGACAACAAACAAAGAAAAAAATTTTTTAAGTTGCACAACGGACAAGGGAACGAGTCAACTTCAAACAACAACAGAGAAATAGAATTAGGAGGGAGTCCACGGAGGACTTTGACAAAATCTTTTGCATGTTTAAGTCAAACTTTATCGGTAAATAGAAAATATAAATTGGAGGAGAGGCAAAATAATAACTTAAGAAGTAAATTTTGCCCCGCATCTATTTATACGGGCACCCTTTTATTATACACGTATGAGAGCAAACACTTATTGCTTTTATTATACTCATATGAGAGCAAACACTTGCATTCTTCGTGCATCCCCTCATGTAAGTATACCTTCGTCCATGTTTTTGGGATGTGAATAAAACACTCCTTTTATTGGTCTATTTTGTCGGTTGAATTGCCTCTTGGATTCATGTTCTTAAGACACGGGTGAAATGTTCCTTTTGCTTATCTATTAAATCGGTTGGACTGAGCTTTCTTTTAGGCCCAGTCTAGGTCAAGCCATAATTAGATGATTTTGTTTCAAAGTTTACGACCTGATATATATTCATTTGATGGCGCTGATTAGTTTGGTGTTTACGGATTGACTTAACAATGGATCCACTATCTTTTAGCCATCAGAGGGGGAAATGACAGGACTAAAACTCAGCAACAAGAAGAAAATTGAGATTGAGAAAGACAGATAAATATGGAAAATCTAAGACAATATATGATATTGATCATGACGAATACCTTGTTAGGTGTTAGGATCGCAGAAGAGCAGCCACTTTCTACCCACCCATCACCATCTTTGGCCTGATGATACTGGGAACAACCCTGATACAATAATATTTCATAAACAGGATGTGATCACAAAGCTCACATCACACAACCGAGACATTGGCACGAACAACAGCAATGTGGTAATTATAGATTAGCCTCCCAAGCTGTCAGATGCAATCGCTTTTTCCATTCTTTTTCAAAATATCTCTTTTGAATTCCTTATGTGTCTTCTGTTTCCCGCCAAACATTAATAAAATAAATGACAAATAATAAAATATCTTATATTAATCATATTTTCTATTCCAGAACTCTCCTGTCACTTCCCGTGCTCCAAATATCCATATCTCCTCATTTCACCGTATTGGGAAACAAACATATTGCTCGAGGAATATACAAATGCCTCGAAAAATATACTAACTGCTCTAGAACTATATACACTGCTCTGCCAATATAATACTTAACTGTGGGCATCACTGCCTTCTGTCATCTTACTGGGCTTGGAAAATACATATATTGCTCGAGATTTACATAAACTGCTCTGCTAATGCAATACTTAACTCTCGATTCTTGCCTCTCTGTACCTTCTTGGGCAGAAATACATATCGCTTTCGAATTTATATAAACTGCTCTGCCAATGCAATACTTAACTTTAAGCATTACTACTCATCTGTCATCCTACTGGGTTCGGAAAATATATATATCGCTTGGGATTTACATAAACTACTCTGCCAATGGAATACTTAACTCTGAGTATCACTGCCCTCTGTCACCTTACTGGATCTGGAAAATACATATGTTGCTCGGGAAACACATAAACTGCTCTGTCAACATCATACTTAGCTTTGAACAACACTGCATTACTCACCCCTACTAGGCTCAGGAATTATATATACTGTTCAGGAAACACATAGACTCATCTGTCAACACTATACTTAGCTTTGAGCAGCACTACACTACTTACCCCTATTGGGCTTGGGAATTATATATACTCCTCGAGAAAAGCATAAACTCCTCGAGAAAAGCATAAACTGCTCTGCCAACACACAAATTACTCTGCAAACACAGTTACTATACACGCCCCTACCTGGCTCAGGCACCCCATACATTGCTCGAGGACTATATAAACAACTCAGAAAACCTTCTATCTAATCAAAAAACCCCGACTCCGTCATAAGTTCCTCCTCTTTAGTAAAACTGAAAAGCGAAGTCGAATGAAGTTTTACAAGTTCTTACTGAAATTGCCATTACTGAAACAAAAAACTTCTCTGCCTTACCTAAAAACCTCATACCCATTATAAGTTCCCCCTCTTTAGTGAAACTAAAGAGCAAAGTTGAGTGAAGTTTCACAAGTATTTACTGAAACTGCCATTACTAAAATAAAAACTTCTCTGCCTTAACTAAAAACTCCACACCCATCATAAGTTCCCCCTCTTTAGTGAAACTGAAGAGCAAAGTCAAGTGAAAGTTTACAAGTTCTTACTGAAACTGTCATTACTGAAACAAAAACTTCTCTGCCTTAACTAAAAATCTCACACCCATCATAAGTTCTCCCTCTTTAGTGAAACTGAAGAGCAAAGTCGAGTGAAGTTTTATAAGTTCTTACTGAAACTGTCATTACTGAAATAAAAAACTTCTTTGCCTTACCTAAAAACCCCACACCCATTATAAGTTCCCCCTCTTTACTTGAGTGAAGTTTCACAAGTAGTTATTGAAACTGCCATTACTGAAACAAAAACTTCTCTGCTTTAACTAAAAACCCAACACCCATCATAAGTTCCTCCTCTTTAGTGAAATCGAGTGAAGTTTAATAAGTATTCACTGATATAATGGAATGACTTAAAGAGTGAGGTTAGCGCCACCCTCTGAGGCAATGGAATGACTTTTGGCAGCAGAAATAATAATGACTAGTAAGCAGCAATGGAAAATAATTTTCCAGATTTTCCTCACCATCCTTGAGACCAAGAGATCGACGACTCGTTGCTCGTGACTCGAAAAGCGTCACGATGATGCGGCAGAGGATGGGACGGTCAGCTAAATCCAAGAGTTTGGACGATGATCGTTGGAGTGTATGAATCTCCTAGGAATAAGGGGTTGGACGGTGGTCGCTGGAGCCTCAGAGGGTGGCGCTAACCTGAAAGAGACTCACACACGAGTGAGGGAGAGTGCCGAGAGGTACCTCGGCGAATCTCCTCCGACGTTCAAGTCGAATGCGATTTAATAGCGAAGAAAATGCAAGCAAGAGCAAAGTAGAAGATCATACTCCATTACCTCCTTGTCACCTTTATATAGAGGCCGCGAGAGTTTCTGTGAGATAGTACGTGTAGTATAATTTTGCCGACGTACCAACCATGAGGGGCTTACAGAGGAAATGGGAGTCGTGGTTCCATTAATGCGGTGAGGTTCGACAGAGACGGTTTCATTAATGTGGAGAGGGACATGATGGGAGACAGAGTCATTAAGTTTGAAATAAAATATCCTCTTCTCTCCTCCTCTACTTTTCCCCAGACGCAACCCATCCCTACCCATCCCTCTCACGCAACCCCTTTCTTTCCTCTCTTCTTTCCTGTTTCTTTTCCCGGCCACGCCTGAGTTTCCTTCGCCTTCTTCTTCTCTTCTCAAGCCTTGAAGGAGCGTATGAGAACTTCTTCAACAATGACCCCTCTTCTCTTCCTCTTCCTCTTTGCTTTTGGTTTTACAGGGCCTTGTATACCACTGACCGTCGGAGCTTGAGTTCAAACCAATCGAGGCCGCCAACGAAGAGGAGAAAAGGGTCTCTCTCCTCTCTTTCGTTTTTCTAGCTATTTTATGATTTTATTTCTAGTCAACAACCACCCTAAATTATCCGCTATTTCTTTCCCTTTACCTTGTCGTCAGATATCACAAAGAACTTGAAGTTCAAACCAAGCAAGCTTCCAACAACAAAAGCATTGGGTAAGTTAAAAAAAAAGGGGGAATAGATCTTTCTTCCCTTTTTGTTGTTTTAGCGGTGTTTCCTTTTGATTCTAGTGAGCAAGATTTATTCTTCAATTCCGGCACCATAAGTATGATTAAGCAAGTTCGATCCAATTAAATAAAGGTCTAAGTTAGGAATTTAGGGATTCGACTGAGTAAGGAGGTCAACAATGATCTAACAATTTTGAGTTTTAGACAATGTTTAGAAATTATGTTATGATTCTTATTGTATATTATTTGAATTTTGAATCATTTTTATATTGTATTTGTAGATACGAGTTCGAGTGGAGCTCGGTGATCGGTCGAGATTCGACACTTTTGCTGTATATAGAGGCGGGTACATTCGATCCTTGGACTTTACATGTTCCTTGTGCATGAATAAATAAGATAATTGATTTATTTATATTTGTATAATTTTTTTAGGGATAAAAATGATATTTAAAAATAGCGAAATGGGTAATAAATAATTAAATTGATGGAGGATAAATAATTGATATTACTTTATGTTCATATATGGGTTTTATATAGGGTGAACATGGGATGGGTTGTTTTAAAAATTTAAATGGATATTCTGACCTACTCTTCCGTTGATACTTGTCTGTTTATATTGCTTGACCTTCCTTACTCATGTTATTTCATCTGTTGATACTTGTACCTTTTAATGATACAACATATACATATAAATTTTTTGTTGGTGATTAATAACTTGAATTAAGTTGATCATTCATGATTTATCCTAAGATGGATACATATAGTTGAACAAGTATGATAACCAAAGTAAAGTTGAATAATTAAAGAAATGAAAGAGAAATACTAAAAGTGAAAACTCTGAGCCTAGTAGTGGTAGCATGAGTTCTTGACGGTCGATTTGCTTGGCAACCGGTGCCTTATTGTTATTTCTTGTTGCATTCCACCGGTGATGGGGCTTTTAGCCTATACGTCAGATGACGTTATATACACTCTGATGATATTGGCTCCAGTTATTCACTATTTAGTTGATTTCTCAGATTATTGTTGATCTATCAGATTGTAGTTGATTTATCGGATTCACAGTATTGATAATGTTTATAAAGATGATATATACATATATATGTATGTATAAGAACTTGGAACAAATTAAAAGACTTGAAACAGAAAAGAAAGAATAAATGAAAAAAATTTACAAGCTCCTTTGGCCTCTTAAACAAGATTAAATTCATGCACATCTTTCCTTATTACCCGCTTAGCAATCTGTGCTAATGTCTGCTTTCTTTGGCCTCCAATTTTACAGGCTCGAGCACCCTTTTGATATTTCACTGATTTTGCTGTACATAGAGTCGCTCAGAGATATCGGTCTACTATCTTCCCGGTTTGGTTTCTCTGTTGTTTTGTTTCGTCGATTTTCTATTTAGATGTATTTCCAGCTTATGTAGAAAAATCTATCTTCATTAACATAGATATTTTATGGAATTTTGGAGTTACTTGTATTATTTGACCCTTAGGTTTCCTTATTCATTCACATGTCACCGAGTAGGGTACCGAACTGACACCCTCGGGGCGTGACAAGAGCTCTATTAATGCAGGGAGGGACGATGGGAGATAGAGCTCCATTAATGCGGTGGTGAGCATGGTGATAAGGAGAGGATGTTGACTTGACCTCATCAAAGAAACGGCGCAGCCATATAGAGGAAATATAGGGAGATATGACTTCATCAATGAGGAAGCTACGCATCTAATCAGCGGAGATAATTGGGGATCGTACAGGTGTGGAAGTACTACTTTTCGATGAGTTGGAATACTCGACTTGCGGAGATAAACCAACCTTGATAAGCCCAAGGTATTCTGTCAAGTCGAGATATAGGAGTGTCTACCGAGGCAGAGACATAGAAGTGAGGTAATCTGCCGAGATAGATACAATCGAACCGAGATAAAGCTTTGCTGAGCCGAGACAATGCTTTACCGAGCTGAGATAAAGCTAATACTTTGCCGAGCCGAGGTAAAGTTGTAGTTCTAAGTCAACTTGTGTTTGCTTTGACCGAATTCAACCTTCGGTTCCACTTAAACTTGACTGCTAACCCAACTCTACCATATGACGAGGGATATTTCCACCACATCACTTATTTTTCATTTTAATGAAACTTATGGTAGTTTCAAAATGGAAAGAGAGACCCATAGGCAAGATTTAGATGTCAATAAGGTCTGCAAGCTTTGATGGATTACCGAATATATATCTTTATTACTGATGCAATCTGTTTCTTCTTCTTCTTCTTTTTTGTTTTTATTTTTTATTTGTTATTTTTTATTTTTTATTGTTAATAAAACGATAGCAATTAATGAACGTGAGTTCACTAAGTGCGTGGGAGTTCAACATTGAAGACTCAAAGTTTCCAGTTTTCATTGCTGAATAGCTTCCCACATCTGACCTTCCAAATGACGAGATTTTAAAAGCAAAGACAAAGCTTTATCTTAAATTTAAAGTTCCTTGTGTACACTCTTGTCAATTATAGTTAGATATTTATCTGTAAGATGCCTCATCTGCAATCTTTGCCCTCAAGTTTGGAGAGCTTTTCATCCCTCAAGGATTTCAGTATAGATTTTGCTCCAGAACTCAAGTCACTGGCCAAGATGCAGAGCTTCAGAAGCGTTGCCAAGAGAACTTCGGTCCGAACTGGCCTAAAATAAACCGCATTTTTGACATTAACATTAAAGCGGGCAAAGAGAACAAGGCCGAGGTGTGCTAATGCTAACAAGGATTTGCCACTTTGTTCATGCTGCATCTTGTGTTTGCTTATTTAATCCCCTCATTATCACTTACTATGCCACCGACTAAGTTTTCTAAAATTGCTTGTGTCCATTTTATTCTCTGAGCTATTTAATAATCTTCATGTTACTTATTTTGTGTTCTATACGTATCACCTCAAGCTAAGTCAATTGCAACTGGGTCAGCAACAGCCTATGGAGTTCCATATATATATACAATACCAAGCCCAACACTTGGTCATTCATCATCAAATGGCCAAGTTATCAATTTTGAACCTTATCTCTTTGTACTTTTAGTTTTTGTTACCATTTGTTTAGAAAATAAACCACAAACAGAACCCGTCCCGTGATAATACCTTGGGGTGTTGTTTTCCACACTTATAAAACACAGATTATATCTAAAACAATTGATGCTTCTGTTAAAATTGCAAAAGGATTACTACAATTTGATGATGTTCTTGGGAGACTAAGGGCTTGTGTGAAGAATTTGAATACCACTGCTTCAGATGTTATTAAATTTATAGAAATGTAATCATATCTGGCTATCCATAGTATAATCTTATCTTTTGTTATTCGAAATTTTCCTTCAAAAATGTCTTGAGCTTATTCATCATTTTCCATTTTATATTATTCGTTTTCACGGTAAATTAATGTTCTTGTCCATTTTGGAATTCTTGAAATATTTACAGAATGGCTTATAGTCTTGAAAAGAACACCATATGTACTATTTTTTTAAATTGGTATCGGATATTCAGGCTTTAGATCCGATTATTCCTAAGGTGACTGGTTTGTCCCCAAGGAAGTTTCTCATCAATCACTTAGATAAATCGGAAAACGCGAACAACGGACAACCCACTAATTCAGCATCCTTTAGTGTGCGCCCCATTTGGAGGATAAATTCTATAAATTCGTCGAAGCTGAAGTTTGAACCACGGGTTCTTGATTTTACACTGGGAGTGCTTTGCCAGCTGCGCCAAACCCGGAGGGCAACACCATATGTACTATTAATCCTAGAGGTAATATACATACTTTTATGTTGATTAATGGACAACATTCAATTGCTCATCTTTCTTGAGTGTCTCAATCATACCCCCATTCAACAACGAGCAGATATTGCTACTAGAAAGTAGGCTACAATCAAAAGCAGATATTGCTACTAAGAATTAGCCTACAATCAAACTTTTTCTTTCACTCTTGTTGCTGAAACTATTAGCATTATAATTTCAGGTGAAATATATGAATGGAGATTATTATATGAAGTCCATCTACAACTTCCTCAAGCTCTCCTCTCCTCGGGTTGATAAGCTTAATCACTCCAGTTAGTTTGTTTTAATACTAATTTTAATAAATCTATAAGAATTTCCAACAATGTATTGGATCTCACAAGCTTGTATATTTAGTTCAATGTCTGTGTGGTTTAATATTCATCTTGTCATACTTATTGAAATGATACATTTATATATTTTTTTCTTGATGACTCTCATTTTGTCAACATTCTTCAATTGTTGTGACAATTTCTTTAGAATTTTTAGCGTTTTCTTTTTTGTTTATGTACCATATCTGCAAATTGTTAAATATGATCAGTGAAACCTCAGTAGCAGTGGATGTGTTCTTCCACTTTATTCTCACAAACGTAAGGAAACAAATAAAAGGGTTACAATCAATTAAAGCAACAAAGGCACAAACCATTCAACAAAAATGGAGTGAAAGAACATGAATTTGCTCTTTTTTGGGTCTAATTAAAAATAACTCACCCAGTCAATTATGAGGATTTCTTCTTGTGGCTTCTTTCGAAGGGCAATCCGGCGTCATTCTTCGTTGGAGGACCTGCAGGATTGCCTCCTAGGGGGAGGGGAAGATGGTGGACGGCATAGGTGATTGTATCAACCATAAAAAAAAAAAAAAATCAGCTTTTTCTCATTTCTTTCATCTCCAAATTGATTAGTTTAACTTCCAAGTAAGTGATTATTTGTTTCCATCTTGAAAAACAAAACAAAAACAAACATCTTTCGTAGCATGGATTTATTTTTTCCCGTTCAAAAAATTAGCGTTTCTGATCGGCGGCCACATCCTTCAATTTCCCTGGAAGCTGCAGTTTTTATTTCAATTTTCAAACCTGCCATTTGCATGTAGCATTGCAAGAGATTCATCCGTCCCGACGATGCCATTTTAATCTGCAATGCTAATATGTTAACTACGTACGGACATTTCAGTTTTTTTCCTGCTTTGGGAAGGGCTGAAAATTTGGTGCGTTCTTCCATAAAAATGGAAGTACGACTTGTTTTTTAAGAAATTCAAAAAGTTGAGTGCATCTTAGTTAAAGTATAGTGTGCCCTTAGAAATTTAAAAAACTTGCAATTTTATAAGCAAAGGCAAGATTTTATCTGTCGGCGACCAATTAAATTCGACATCAGATACCCATAAGTTAGGTTAATTGATTGTTATAATTACAATAAATAAATTAGAATTAAATTAATTTATTTGTTATAAATTATATAATAATTTAATTAACATAGTAAATATGAAGTTGGGATATGATAAATAATACTCAGTGTTAGATTAAATTACTGTTAAACAGTGATTGAAAGTATAATAGCGTCCTTATATCTTACAATAAATAATAACTTGTTTGTTAAAAATTAGGTATTTCAAAATAATCAAACATGACGATCCATGATTAATATTTATTATATATAATTAAAAATTAGCATTCGAAACTGAGTTTATGTTATTGAAATAGTTGTTATATAATTAGAATTAAATTAATTTATTGTTACAAATTATATAATAATTTAATTAAAATAGCAAATATGCAGTTGTGATATGATAAATAATACTCAGCGATAGATTAATATACTGTTAGATGGTAATTAAAAGTGTAATATCTTATTTTGAAATAATCAATCAAGATCGTCATTGACAATTATACGAGTAACTTGTCATTATTAAATAACTAATTACATATAATAAAATAATTAATTTAATTTAATGGAAACTCGGCAAGGCTAAAGAGTCAATGGGAGACTTGCTTGATCTCCTTCTTGTAAAACAGACTCAATTATTTGACAGGAAAGAAAAATCAACCGCCTTTACGGTTCTTGTGCGAATCTAACTGGATATGACTGAGCTCTGTTCAACTTCAACCATAGAAAATTCTAAGGCCGAAAAGTCTAACGCGGGGTCCAATGATCTTGACGTCCATGTTGGAAAATGCATTCGATTATTTGGCAGGAAAGTTCGTGCAGTCTTGGCAGAAAAATCAACTCTTTTTGGTTCTTCTGCACATCTAACAGGACAGCATTCCGGCTCTGTTCAACTTCAACCAGGTAATTAAACTATTTTTTTTTTTTTCTTTAATAACATCTAGTTTATCTTGAATCATTGATCGATCGCTGAAGCTTTGTTTATTCATTTACCTTTTGTTCTTGGCGACCAGAGTAAGTCATATGAACAAGTTTAATTTTGGTTAACATGTAGATGTTTCCCTTTTTTCCTTTATTGTTTCTATTACAGATTTGTTTCTGAGATCCCAGCAACTGTGTGTTTTTTAATAGTTGAAAGATGATTATGAATACTGTCTAATTTATCTAAAATCATTGATCAATAGCAGCAGCTATGGACGTAATACTCTCGCCGATACTGGGGAATGCTGGTGCAAGTTTTGTCATCAATAAACTAATTGATGGAGCTACTACATATCTGCGAGATCAGTACTACTGGAAAACCGACTTGCAAGAAGAATTGCAAAGCCTCCAAAGCTCACTTCCTCAGATCCAAATAGTTGTTGATTTTGCCGAACGTAGATTAACTTGGTACGAAGCTTCTAATCCAGCATTAATGAAGTGGCTTCGGCAGTTCAGGAATGAGATCGACGAGGCTGAGGAAGTACTGGATGAGCTGGAATATCGTGAACTGGAGAAGAAATCTGATAGTGATAAAAGTAGGCTTTCTAGAGCTGTTGATGCTTCTGTTAGTGCTGCAAAAAGATTGCGGAAAAGTGATGATATTCTTGAGAGATTAAGGACTTGCGTAAAGAACTTGAACACCTCTGCTTCAGCCGTCGAGAAGTTTCTGGCACTGGTGACGCACGCGGGTGGCATCGGCTCTGGACAAATGCAGCAGGAGATTCTACCGTTGACTAATCAAAGTAGGATCACCTCTGCTTTGCCTGTATTATCATTCAAGGGACGTGTGGAAGAAAAAGGGGAAATCATCCAGTATTTGCTGAGAGACTCAGCGGGAGAATCCGAAATTCAGAGGAGTCAGAATGTGCATTGCCTTCCTTTGGTAGCCATGGGTGGTATGGGGAAGACTGCGCTCGCTCAGCAAGTCTTCGATCATTTTGAAAACGTGAAGAAGGAACACTTCCACATCAAAATCTGGGTATGTGTCTCAACTGATTTCTATGCATCAAGTCTTATGAAGAAAATTCTGGAGTATTCAACCCGCCAATCTGAATCTGGGCCAATGGAACTGATACCAGTGAAGCTCAAGGAGAAGTTACATTCCAAAAGATTTTTACTCGTCCTAGATGATGCTTGGGATGACGATAACCGGGCAGAGTGGGAGAAACTGTGCGATCCATTGCTATATGGCCAAAAAGGTAGCTGGATACTATTAACAACTAGATCGAGATCAGTTGCGAAGATGGTCTCAAAAGTAATCAGAGGCACAATGGAGCCAATGAAGTTGCTGGGCTTGTCAGAGGATGAATGTCGTTCGCTCCTTTACGAGCATGCATTTGCCGGTGAAAGCCCAAATGAATTCCCGCTGCTTAAAAAAATTGGCGAAGAAATAGTGGAGAAATTGGATGGCGTACCTCTTCTAGCAAAGTCAATCGGAGGAGCGTTGAACAGTAAACTGACAGTTGATCACTGGATGAGAATTTCAAGAAGTGAAGTTTGGAAAACGCGACAAGATTCAAAATCCGAATTCATTCCGGCTCTAACACTCAGTTACGTGATGCTTCCTCCACAATTGAAGCTATGCTTTTCCTACTGCGGCATATTTCCTGAAGATTACGAATTCAATAAGCAAAAGCTAGTGGACATGTGGGTGGCAGCAGGCCTAATTTACTCGGATGGATCAGAGGAGGGCTCGGACGAGGACATAGCTAGCCGTTACTTTGATATGTTGTGCAACAAATCTTTCTTTGATGTTCATACAAGAAACTATTGGAGTTCATCTTTCTATGATACAGGAAGAGACTATTTTCGTTGTGGTTTTCCTCCCTTGCTATTTTTGCGTGACAAACCGAACATCTTATTGCACAAAGAAAGAGACTATTACACCATGCATGATATGTTGAACGGTCTTGCTCGCCATGTCTCACGCTATGAATGCTGTAGAATTGTGCATGGCGCTCCATGTTCCATTTTGGATTATAATGCCATCCGCCATATATTTATATCTAGTCCCAATACAGATGCTCAGCTCCATGATCTAGCTAAAATGGTGTGCAAACTCAAGCACGTGCGAACCCTTTGGATACAGTTTTATAATGGCGATTCTGAAAAACTTGATGATTTTATTCGAGATGCGTGTGGATCACCGAGAAGAATTCGAGTATTGATTATAAAGTCTGGTCAGTGTTTGGAAAGCATCGGTGACTTTGTGAAACTACGATTTCTTGACATTTCAGCTCATCTGCAACCACGGCGACCATGGCAATCACTATCAAAATCAATAAGTTCGTTCTACTTCTTACAGGTTCTAATTGGTAACGAAGACATTCCCATTCTAGCAAAAGACGCAAACAAGTTGACCAACTTAAGACATCTATACGGAGTCGATGAGGATGCACTTCTCTCAGTTGCTGAGATAGGAAAGTTAACATCCCTCCAGGAATTATGCTTCTCTGTGGGCACAGAATCCGGACATAGAATTGATGAGTTGATGAATATGAATGATCTCCATCACTTAAAGATTAAACAACTTTCCAATGTGCGGAGTCTTGAAGAAGCCAATAAGGCCAGCTTGGTCAAGAAAAGAAATCTCACGAGACTGGAGCTTGACTACCAGGATGGAAAGTATCGCTGGAAAAAAGTAAGTTGTAATCCTGACCTTGATCAACATGAGGTTCTGGCGGCTCTACGACCCCCTCCCACGATTAGAGAACTCTTGATTAGAGATTATAAAGGTGGTAGGCCTGCACCGTGGATGGACACTTCATCTCTTTCTTGGCTTGAATCTCTTGAATTATATGATTGTACATGTTTGGAAGAGTTGCCCCCTCTATGGAAGTTGCCCTGCCTTAAGTTTCTAAAATTGGATCACTTGGAAGCTATTAAAAGCTTGGGTTGTCACTCCTCCGATCAGTTGGACCTACAATTTCCAGTTTTAGAGAAACTTCTATTTACTAACCTTCCACTCTGGGAGAAATGGAATGGTGCGGACGACTACATTTGGTTCCCTCATCTCAAAAGTTTTGAAATTAACCACTGTCGCAAACTAAAGAAAATTCCGGACCTTCCATTGTCTATAGAGTATCTTAAGATGAAATTTGGGGTTAGAAGCTCTTCCACGATTCTACAAGTATTCTAATGGTTCTAGGAAATTCGGAGGACTTCTGCAGCTAACGTCCCTCGTGTCCCTTCAAATTGATGCCTACCTGATTATTGGGGAAGATAATGATAATCTCCTTCCGTCATCACTGAAAAACCTTGAACTTCAAGGATTTCTTGGTCGTCCGAAATTCTTCTCTGTTGAGGTTGAGTCCCAGAAACTTTTAGAAGACAAGACAAGGAAGCATGCGGTATCCTCTTCCTCGGTTTTTGATCACTCTGCAAGTAATAAAGCCGCCCTTCCCTCCTCTCTTGTATCCCTAAAATTGCAAGTCTCTGACATTTCGCAAGAGTCATTGGGTCGATGCCTTCAAGGCCTTACTTCCCTCGAAGAGTTGCAAGTATTTAGTTGCGATCATTTGGTGTCTCTTCCCAACATAGAGTATCTGCATAATCTGACAGCGTTGCGGAGATTGGATATTTTTTATTGTAAAGAATTACGCGAATTGGATTCATTGACTACACTTGTCTCCCTCAGAAGTATGGAGATTAGGGGCTGCCCCAAATTGCTGGCCACAACATTTTCCACACTACAAAATCCTGCAACAACAACAGAAGAAAGTGCCACAAAGATAGAGAAGGGAACATTACCTTCACTTGAAGAGCTTGTTATCGACAGCATCTTCTATCTACCCATTTTGCCGACTCTAGTTAAGCTAAAGGCCTTTTCTATAATAGGAAATACCCAAATGCCTGTTGCCGAATTCACTTGTTTCCCTTATGAGATAGAGGAGTGGTTGTTGCAATGTCAGGAGTCTCTTGAATATTTAACATTGCGAGGGATGCCTCATCTGCAATCTTTACCCGCAAGTTTGGAGAGCTTTTCATCGCTCAAGAGACTAACAATATCTCCTGCTCCGGAACTCAAGTCACTGCCCAGGATGCCTGCCTCTTTGAGGGATTTGACGATTTATGAATGCAGTGCAGAGTTTAAGAAGCGTTGCCAAGAGAACATGAGTCCGGACTGGCCTAACATCAAACACATCCCTAACATTCATATTACAGAGGAGGTGTGTTAATGCTAACAAGAAATCACCACTTTGTTGATACTGCATCTGTTTTTGCTTATTGAATATCTCATCATCACTTACCATGACATCGACTAAGTTTTCTCAAATTGCTTGTGTTCATTTATAAAAAGAAAAAAAAAACCATTTTTCTCCCCTCTTCTCCCCTTTTCTCTCCACGCAGCAGGCCGTCCTTAGCCGTAAACCCCTGGCGCGCCGGCTCTTCTGTCTTCCTTCCTTCTCTTATTCTTCTTCCTCCTCCTTTCTTCTCCTTTCCCTTCTCTGTTCCTATTTCCTTTTCTTCTTCTCCTCCTCCTCCTCCCGGCCACCAACAGCTGCCCCTTCTTTCCCATTTTGTTGCCCTCCTTGTGTTCCTACAGTAGTCGCCGAAGCTCGTCGAAGCTAACTGAGATTGCTAGTGAAGAAGTAGGTCTAGAACAGTGATTTATAGGTCTAGAACAGCCACTCTTGATCATTATCTTTTTCTGCCTACACCAGTTGTTACTTTCAAAGTTCCTAAATGTTACTGTTTATTAGATTAAAGTTTTCGATTTTTCTTAAAGTATTAGGATTTACAATTTATCTTGTCTGTGATTTCTGTTGTGAACACTGATAGGCGTAGAACTGGCACTCTTGATTATTATCTTTTCTTGCTTGTTAGTGAATATTTCTGACGCAATATTTTGTTACAGGACGAGTACTTAAAATTGGTGAAACGATGAGAGAGGAATCAAGAAAACAAGCTTCTATTCTATGTAAATCCCTACAAACTAACATGCTTCTGGATGAAATATACTGTGTTGAATCAGCTGGAGCTATTGTGAATATGAATTCTAGTGTAGCTTTAATATATTTCTACTGCTCCAGGCTTCCTTCCCCTTCTGATGAGTAAGTTCCTTTCTTTTTCCAATTTTAGTCTTGATTCTTCCTATAATATCTTGAATATATATATTATGATAACAAGCAAGAGGCCACAGTTACTAAATTATTCTCTTCTTTCCCAGGTACTCTACACCTCATCCAAGGTTTGTATTTGAACAAGATTCTAATAAGTGCACTTTGTGTCTTCCCTAAAGCAGCCCTATACAAGTTGTTCATGCAAAATGTGAAAGCAGCATGCAGAAGCAGCTTTTGTGCCTTGAAGCATGCAAAAAATTGCATGTGATTATCTACTGCAGCATCCGATGTTGAAATTCTCAATGGTAGTAACTAAAAATGATTATCTATTGCGCTTTAAATGATTAATATTTGACTTCCCTTTCTACCTCAAACCCCAAACAACTATTGTTTTGTTCCTTTGACCGTTAGCATTTCCTGAATCTTCCTCTTATATTCATGTGTTGTTGACTCGACATGTTAAGTTTAAACCTCCCATTGAGCGATTTTCTCCTCTTTCCTTAAATTTATCATGTGCTTTTGATGCATTGTTAGGAGAATCTCACTTAGATATTTGTCATTTAGGATCTCATCTTATTCTATTGTGTGTTGCATATGAGTCATCTAAAAATCAATGGGCACTAAAAGAGAAAATGTCTTGTTTTTATGTTGGAAAAGTCTAGCAAATTTTCTTTCTATATATACATTTTCTTTCTTGAGATCTCTCTTCATCTTTGTCTTTCCTCTCCATTTGTCAATGTATTGATTTGAGGTTGAATATAAAGTCGAATGTGTTTGTGTTAAGTCAAAGTCAAACGATCATCATTTATGTGCTCCATCAAGTATCTCCATGATTTTGCCTATCAAGGTAAAAAATATCATTGATTGCATGTTTCATTGACTCCTTTATTTTTGTTTTTTCTGGATGTTAATATTATGTTTTTTTCTTTATTATTGTTGTGTATTTTTTAGAGCTTTTCTAGTTCATGTAGCAAGTTGGTATCTAGCAAGTTTGCCGAGCATGTAGTATATAATGAGTTTTTGTACCAAGTTAGAATTTTAGGCTTAGGGTCTTGTATACACATGAAATGATCATCCCATTGTTAAAGAAAATATAATACTTCTTTTTCCAAATTGTACAATTTTTTTTTTTGGCATACTCATAGTTATGTATTTCTAACTTGGCCATTTTATTTTTCTTCAGAGGTTGAATCTTATGATAATGAGCAAGCTGATTATTTTCCTAGTGACTTGGTGGATTCATGGTTCTCATTTTGTTGTCTTGGTTTCTATCATTGCTACAAGATAACTATTGACCACCATTTCGGCTATGATTCTGTCTTCAAGGATATGATGTTGATTGTCAAAACTGATTTCGGATCTAATTTTCTTTCTTATTATTTTGGTTTGAAAGATTCAAGGGATCCAGTATCAGTTCAATTAAACTTGCTGGAGTTGTGCACCTTAGTCGTGACCAGGTACTATACAAGGCATATTATTTGGAAAAAAAAAACTAATGTTTTTATTATTAAATTTACTAGACTTGTGTTTTAAAGCTTTTGTAGCCTATCTTTGAATTTTTCAGGTTATGATGGTTAAATCATTTCAAATTAGTATATTTAATATTCTACTTCATCGTGATTATAGTCAGCTAATGGATTCCCTAGATTGCATGCACAATAATCAAATCTCTTGTAAAATACGGAAAAAAAAATAAAAATTATTATATGGATTAATCCTTTAATTAATTGGATTTAATTAGTGGGCTAATGGGGTTAATTATCTAGTTGGGCTGAGTCCATTAGGCTGACCTAGTTGGGCTGAAATTGGGCTTTGGGTTGATCAGGCCGAACCGACCCGGCCCGTTTTGGACGCAGTTTTCTTCTTCCCATTTCTCCTACGCGAGTTTCCCTAGCTTCGATCTGCGCCGATTCTTTCTGCAGTTTCCCGATCTGAGCTTCTCCTCGCCGAGAGCTCTCCACCACTTCTTACCGCCACTCCGGCCAATGCCCGCGTTGCCACTACGGCCGATTCCTTGTTTCCTCCGCTCGCTTCCGCCGCCACGCATTGTCCCCAACGCCGATTTCAATCGGTAGTCTCCTTTGGATTGCTGTAAGCTTGTCTTCGTCGGCCATTCGCTTCTCCAAGCTAGATGGATGACCCCATCAACCTTCAAGTTGTGACCCCCTTTGGTTGTCATCGCAACCGCGAACTCCATTTGCTGTCGCCGTCTTTGAATTCTCGCCGTGAGCTCGGTCACAGCAAACTCATCCTCGTCGAGAGTTGGATCGAGGGTGACCTCACTTCCCTTTGATTTTGATCTGCCATTTCTGGATCTCCATCGCCGTTCTGATCCTTGATGCAGCTGATTTAGCAACATCCGTTCCTCATTTCCGTCGTCGCCCTCCCTTACAAGCTGCTGGGGAAATTCGTCGGTCATCACCGACACCTTCTATGTTGCACCTATCAATTTCTAATCATCCTCTGTCACAACTCAGATCTCTCTAGCTAGTTACATTGCCGACGCGAATTAGGAGAAGTACAACCACGATGGCTCTACAGTGGTTCGAGGTTCTGGATAGGCTAATCAACAACAATTTCTACCGTCTATCTAGTTGAATTATGGTAACTTTGTGATTATCGTTTTGTTTCTTTTACTGAAGAGGCTGAGATTTGTAGGACGAGAGTTGATGAATTTTGTATGATAGGTTCTGAGCTCCAGAGCTCAGATTGGATTCGATTTGGTGGCAACCTATCAGTTGGGGTGATGATTTGAAGAAGGAGGCGTTAGGCTTTGATCATAGATCTAATACCTGAAGCAGCAAAATGGGAAGCTGCGAGCTGGTATCATGGGTTCAGAACTAGGTAAGTTTCAATTTGAATCTATCGTGATAGCTATACTATGGTTGTAATTATTTGTCATTGATTTATGGATTACTGTCATTAGAAGAAGTTGTTATTTGGTAGAGATTCGATTGATGGATTTATGTGGATACTTGATTAGGACAATTGGATCAATCTAGTTGATCGATACATAAAGTTAATGTAGGATTAGGATTTGATCCTAATATTAGAATTGACAGCATGATTGGATCAAATATGTTTTGCTTGCAGGATGTTGATTTCAGGAGCTTGATTTGAGACGAAACAAATGGGTGTTTTTACATGGTGGGTAATATCTACAGTCCTTAGTTTGATCAATTCCAGGTGATCTTGGATATATGTTTATACCGCTTTACCTTAAATCCACTCTTATTTCGATCACATGCTTTTAGATCGCCTTGACCTTTGAGATATATACTCTGTTACTCATTGATTATCTAGCACGGATAGGAACTATAAACCCTATTATGTATTAGCTGATAGATGTTCAGTAAGTACATGTGGTTAGGGTTATCTTTGTGACTTCGGATTGAGTTACTGTATTACATCACTAGGGTTAGGTGATGGTTTGGATTATGGAGTCGATTGTTATATCATATCCGTATTAGTGGTGCATTTATGATGGATCTAGTTGTCTGTGTATAGATAAGTGTATGGTCATTATGATGACCACGGACTAGAGGTCTAGTGTGATGGTATATCCATTATGGATTGTGTGCTGAGTATGGTTATATGGGCGGTTGATGGTATCTCGCCATCGACTAGAGTCTTAGCATGGTTATGCGCAGTGTGTATGACTCATGTGATAGAGAGAGTCTTATGGATTATAGTCCTTGCATGGTTGACTTTTGGTTGACTAGGTCTCCCGTGAGTTAGGGAGTGTTGCGAGGATTTGTGTGTGAGTATGCGATCATTACATTTCACGATGCCGACGACCGGGTCCGCCTTGTGGTTGAGACAAGTCGTCCATCCCCTCCCTACCACTCGGGGTAGTGGTTGGAGGTTGAGGCGAGCATTGTTGTGTGTCTGCGTTCTCGGCCACTATGGATGGTGGTAGCTAGACGCGCCAGCCATGGCGGAGTGGTAGTTAGCGACTCACCCACTATAGGCAGTGGTCGTGTGATGTGCAATTGTCGCGGTGCGGTGCTCGTACTCATGGGTAGGGATGGGCTAGCCAGGGGACCCGTGGCAGTAGTAGTATAGCCATGGCGCTAGCTCTTTGTTTCATACTACCCAACTGGCCACCGAGAGGTGGCGTGAGTCGGGATAATTGTGTCGGCCACCCAGGCCACACTGGGGTCGTGGTAGCGAGTCATACGCAGACACGTGCATACGCATCGCAGATATATATATGTATGCATGTATTTGATATATGTTTCGTATACTGTGAGATCTTTGCGTTTGATTGGTATATGATTGTGACACGCTTGTTCATCATGATACATGTCATTTGCATTTTATTTATTCGCTATGTGTGGCGTGATACGCGTTGATTGATATTATATGCATTTGATTAGATCATGTATCGTTGTGGTAGACAATTGGGTTATTATCGGTGATCATATATCGCTCATACGTATAGGTTAGGTATAGGTTGGGATCGAGACGTTATATGGTTATGTTATAGTATACCTGTTCAGGATGATCTAGCATATGGCGTTACAGACCGTCAGGTACGTTGGTACATTACTTTATGTTCAGTTGATCAGTTTAGTATATACCTTGAGTATGATTTTCATCAGAAGTTACTTGTTATTAGATTTGGATACGAATGTATGTATTGGACTCATGTCAGATACCGTAGATCTTCATGTATACTTGTAGATCTATCCTTATATGTTGTTCATGCACTTTCTATATATTACCCCGAGTTTATACTCACCACCCCGGGACTCGGCTTCACCGCCGATAATGTAGAAGATTCCTTGACGCCGGAGTCTCCACCGATCCCATCTCACACCGGACGAATGGATATGTTTTCCGTGTTGTTGTAACCTTACGGATGGTTGGTTTGGGTTTTTCCCTGTATTGTTTCCGTATTTGTGATATACGGACATATTGTATGTATTTGGTTTGATTCGATTTCTGTTATGATTCTTGTCGTGTCAAGTCACTCCGGAGTGCACAGTTGGTCTTTGTATCTTGTTGATTTGTTTGTATTGTTTCCGCTGTGTTTAGTATGTTTGATATGTTGATATCTGTGTATATCATATTGTTATTGTGGGCCTACGGGCCTTGTATTAACCCGATATGTTGCCACGTACAGGGAAGATATCGTCCGTTTGCTTTTCGGCACGGCATACTCCCGGGGCGTGACATCTCTACGGCCATTGCTTATCTACTTGTTCCATTATTTGGTGGAAGAGTTGATTGGCAATGTGTCAAATCATCTTTTTTCCACGTGGGGATTGCCAATCATACTGCACATTCTTGTGCTTCAAAAGGTCCATTTTCTTTAGGAGAAACCATGAGTGGTCCAGCTTGCAGTTGTATGCTTCAGCACTGTATCGTTTATACACCTCACAGTGGTAAATTTTATTGTGTTAATGGATTTCTTTCTGACTTAAATATAAATTCCACTTTTATGCTGAAAGACAGAAGAGTTTTATCATATAAAGAATATTTTCAATCAAGGTAGCTTTATTATCTGACTATATCAATTGGACCATAACCTCAAATTGTAATGTAATTCTTTATTCGTGTTTTATTTTAGTTTGCTACATTTTGTAAAATTGCAGGCATGATGTTGTGTTGACTTGTAAAAATCAACCTCTACTTTCAGATAGACATCTTTTTATGGTTGAAAACTACCTTCACAAATGTTCTTTTCGGATGGAGCAGGGTATTGTGGTCAACTTTAGCATTCTGTCACTTATGCACATATACTTAATTATTTACTTATCTTCAGTTTGTATTTGCACGCGCAAACACCAAAATTCATGTATCTTTGCTAGAAATATTTATGTTTTAACTTTTGAGAACGAACATTTCTGAATCAACACCATTTTTTTCTTTTTATTTTGCTATGGTTAGTGGTTGACTTGAAGTCTAAAGAAGCTTAGATTATTAAAGAACAAGTGGCCCTAGAACAAGATGCTATCAAACTCTTAACTAACCATGCATGAAAGCACAACAACACGGCCACATATATCTTTGAGTGATGAAGTGTCATAAACACGTCTTGGTGAACTAGCAGCAGTTTGTGTATGTAAAATCTTTACTTGAACTGGAAATTAAAATGGAAATATATAAACTCTGATGATCATTCACTTGTACTGTTGAGTGGCACAGCGTCAATGTAATCCTGTCACAAAGCATGATCATTGTGCCTAACAAGTGTGCTCTCATTCTGAATCAACATGTCGATATCAGGGTTTCAAACTTGATAACTGAGGCTATCAAGGAAGAACTAAGAATTGCTAAAAAAAAGTTGAAAGAGATTTGCTACTGTTAAATCATAACTTAGTTTGGTAGATTATCTTACTCAGTCAATGATGGAAAATGATTTATATAGCTCATGTCATTGAGTTTGTGAATATTTTCTTTCCTTAATTTGTCTCTGATCTTGCCACTGTTCTGTTCTCCAGTTAATAGCGATGCAAGTGTTGAATTGCCTCCTGAACTTTGTACAATCATTATGTCTCCGATCTCAGCCAACACTGTATACACTTTCTCCTTTGCTCCATCGATCGTGCATCCTATCCAGTGTTTGCTACTTGCTTCCAGGCTAAAGAAAAACATCCTCACTGATTCCATGGTAAACTTGATGTCTTTTATATTTAAATTTTGACTGGTCGAATATTTACTTTTGGAATCTGTGATTTGTTGAAAAAAAATATTATCTAAATTTAGAATACAAAAGCAAGGACAAAGTATATATCTATACCATTTGCTTTATTTATGATTATGTGAGTACAACTCATGAATTTTTCGATAAGATCATTCACTTTGGAACTCAAATGTTTAACCTATCTCGACTGCAGGTTTTCCATATTCTCAAAATATCTCTTTTCTTTCTAAGATTAAGCATAGGATGCATATTAATATCTTATCCAGGGCATTCGACACTACTCACGCTGTCTCAAATTCAATCAAGGGTAAAGCAGTTGATGTAGGTGTAATATTAAAATATTTTTATGTTTTTGTTTTAGAATTATGATAATTAATGCCATACAATATGTTATTGTAATTAGTGAATAGTTGTAGCCATACCACAATTGAATGGTGTTACCTGATAAAGTTTGGATATTCCAGTTCCCTAAAGACATTAATTAGTTTCCTGCATAAAACCGCTTGAGGAAAATCGGCTAAAAGGGAATTCTGTAGGTTTTGGAAGCAATCACCACGAACAATTGTCTAGAAGAATTTTCCCTAGAGTCCCTGAAACACTTGGAGATTCTTTTCTGAAGTGCGCCGTGAATCAAAATCTTTTCAAGAGTTATATATAAGCATCATCATGAAGGAATATTAAGTGCTAAGAAGGACAAATTAGTGTCCAATGTTGTGCTTCGCCCGCTTGGATGGTAATCGCCACTTCCCAGTAAGCTTTAATTTCCTTTGATTATATTTAATCCTTCTGATTTGAATTTCTTTTGTAGTAATGATGAGTAAACTTATGAAGATATACTTGTGGAATAATAAAATTATACCTTGTTGTAGCTGATACTAGAACCGTCGACTTCAATCTCTCGCTCACAGTCGAGATGACAATCACGTGAAATGAATTGTCACCACGGTATCACAACATCACAACTCTAAGTCCGGTGATTATGACGATCCTCTTGTTCTTCTCAACAAGAGATCAGAGTTCTTGAAGGTGAGCTTCCCTTCACTTACAAATGATAGTACTCCTTTCTTGTTAGTTCTTGATGGTTTAACTTAATAATGTGAGATATTTAGACATACAGAAATGCATAAACATGTTTTTTTTTTCTTAATTTCTTAATTGGGAAATTTGGACATTCCCTAGTGGTTATGTTTTAGATGTAGAGGTTTTCGTATGCTTATGTTTTATAACCCAAATGATAACTTTAAATTTGCCAACATATCTAGATTTTTAATTTTCACTTTGTGATTTATCGTATTGGCAGGGGTTTATTCGCAATAGGCAATTTGATCCTCAAGAATGGTTTATCCCCAGATTCAAGTTGTGCGGCTCATTTTGAAGATACTACCTTGTTCCCAGATTCAAGTTGTAGTTACACTAGCCGTACAAGAATCGTCAAGAGCAAGGGCATTGCTGATACCGTAAGAGGCACTGATAGGAGTATTCCTTACTGCTGCCGGAGAAAAGGCAGCATTGAAATTTATCTCGTGGCGGAGTATAAAGATGGAATTCCATCGGGAGACTACTCCTGAAAGGAATGATTTGTTGAAGTATGAAATCTACATAAAATATTAACGACCTTCAGTGGTTGCTAAATTATTAATTCCGAAATTCTGCACTTCTGCTCGAAGCACTAACTGTTATATCATTGAAAAATTTAAAGCGGCCAAATCATAATTTTCAAACTTTATGGATTTTTTTATGATATTATCCAAAAAAAAAAATTAAACCCACGAGAGTAATCCTATTCTTCTATTCTTTTTGCCTTTTTCATCGATTTATTTTCTTTTTTAGCATTGTTAATTTATGCATTTTGATATTTTAGTTTTTCCCTTCTATTTCATTGTTTTGTATGAGTCAATTTGTTATTCATATCTCACTACAAAAAATATAGTCATTAGCGACGAATTTTAAAAAAAAAATTGTTGCAAAATAAATTAGCGACGAATTTAGCGACAAAAATATTTTCGTTGCGAATAAAGCGTCGCAAATATTAGCGACAAAAATAGCGACGAATTCTTGCGACGAATTTTAGCGACGAAAATTAGCGACGAATTTAAATTTTCGTCGCTAATTTCGTTGCAGAAGTTACGACGAATTCAAAATTTCGTCTCAATTTTCATCGCAAAAATTTGCGGCGAATTAAGTTTTTCGTTGCTAATTTTCGCGATAAAAAAAATCCGTCGCAAAACTTTTCGACGAAAAAATAAATTCATCGCAGAAAATTCGCGACGAAATAACGATTTCGTTGCTAAATTTGCGACTGATACAAATTCGTCGCTGAATTCGTCGCAAAAAAGCATATTTTGCGACGAATTCTTTTTTCGTCGCAAAAATTTGCGACGAATTAAATTTTCGTCGGAAATTTCGTCGCAAAATTCGTTGCAGAATTTGTCGCAGGTTAGTTTCGTTGCTAAATTCGTCGCTAATTTGCGACGAAAATAAAATTCGTCGCAGAATTCGTCCCAGAATTCCCAGAATTTAACAACAAATTTGTATTTTTGTCGCTAAATTTGTCGCTAAATAATTTTTTTTTTAACAAGTTCCATCCGTTTCTATATTCTATCGTATATACAAATTTCACTCACACAAAACAAAACACAATAAGTTCTGATATCCAAATAAATACATTCAATACAAACAAAACACACACACATTCAATACAACAAAATAACATTCAATAATATCCAAAAAAATTTCATATCCAAATAAATACAAACTAACACAATAGATAAGTTAATAATACAACATTCCAAATAACAAAGTTATATCGCATAACATTTCAAACATCAACATAGTTACGATATCCAATATAAATGACGCATGAAAAGATCTCAACACATGCGAAGAAAAGAAAAGTACATTTGCTAAGCAACGTGACATTCTTCTACTGCGTTAGAAAGAAACAAACAAAAAGTATCATACATTAAAAAAATTATATACTAACACGAAAATAAATATGCAAAGACTTACTCGGATGTGCATTTTAATTATAAGGATTGACTTCATCATTCATTTTAAAGCAAAATAAAAAGTACTAATCAAAAATTAAAAAAATGAAGGATTAACAAACTCAATAAACTAAAAAATTTTAAAAGTACTATTTACAAACATGCATACACTATCATCATCGTCGCCACCATCATCATCATTACTAGGAGGAATATGACTTGATAGGAACTAAATTCGGCTCGCGATAAGAAAGGCTTGTTGTCGTCGCATTTCTATCATTTCTTGATCCCTTTGTGAGTTTTGTTGTTGTATTTCTAAAATTTACTGATCTCTTTCAAGTATTATGCCCTTCAAATTGCTAACCTCCTTAGTTAAGTTATGTATCTGTGCCGCTATTGCTGATGGAGTAGAAGAAATAGATCTACGAGAAACATTATGCACTTAGATTGGATATCCTTCATGGTGCGTTTGAATTGTTCACTTTTGTACACATTGGTTGTTGCTGTTGTGGCTGTAAGACCTCCTTTAGTTTTGACTTGTTTGCTGCCGTAGATGAACTGTAAAGCTTTTCCATCGCTTATTGGATACTCTCTAAGAGAGACATTCAGTTATCAGAAAATCTAGCACTTGGGAGCTCAAAATGGAGTTAAGTTTCCCAATCAAAAATAAGCTATGACGAACAACAACGCCAGAAGAACAATAATGTAGAACCAAAATGTTGGGAACATAGAAAACAAACCATTGAACCAGAAGGTTCATGCAAAGCAACGAGAAAAATGTAGCTAATGTGCTCGAGCCCCATACCTGTTTCTGAATGCATATGAAGTCCGATATATCTGCATTGTGGACTGAACTAACTCCTCATTGAATGGTAAATACTTTCGTTTTCCTTGTGTGGTACCAGAACTGAGCCATTAGAGGAGCTATATGAGTTATTGGAAGACCAGATGAACAGAAAACAACACAAGTCTAAAAGCACCACCTGAGTGAAATTGAAGTTATAGGTTCCCCCGTCAGAATAGGAGAAGAATCACCATCCGAGATCCTCTGGATGTACGGCTCCAAGTCACCATGTGTGACCAAAGGGACGCAGGCCTTGTAGCTCTCTGGGTCAGTTCTTCCTCCAAGCCCTAAGTTCTGCAAGTACTCTGCTTTGCCATTTTGCTCGAGAATTTTGCGAAGGGTCTCTCGCTGGTGGTGACCGGCGGACTTGGTCATCGTTTCAAAGTCATCTATCACGCTCTCGATGCTGAAAACTCTCATCTTCTCAGATAATATCAGTAAAGCCTTGAGAAGAAATCTCCAAGATCACTGTTTCGATAAGAGAACAGACCAAATACAACCACGCATGAGAAAGTTAGTAATCGTTAATGGAGTAGAAATCGATTCATTGATAGCAAAAGAAAAATATTCAGCCGCCAGAAAGGCAATTCCAAGCGTCAATTTCGAAGCAGATAAGCTAATACAAGTTGGAAAGTCTAACACAGAACACAGTCCTCGACGAATAGGGAATAGGGAATAGGGATAGTAACAGGAAAATTTCAAGAAAAAAAAAAGGGGGAAGAACAGAACTAAAAAGAAACGAGCTCGGAAAAAAGTCAAGTGGGCAATCACTCTCACTTTCCTACCGAAAGAATGGTTCATCCAATAAGAACGATTCAAGCGAACAATTCTTTCGAATAGAATAACCTGTAGAAAGAAGCCAAGGAGGAACTAAAAATCCCAACTTTTTGACATTGCACAAAAATTCCTCAAGGAATAGGCATCAAATCCGCAAAAGCTCACGCCTTTGAGACCTACCATTCCAGCAAGTAACGCCCCTCTCCATGTTCCCCAACCCCTCCATGCGTCGATCGAGGTAGCGATATATAAAAGATTCACAGGACTGGTCTGCGCAGGAGGGCGGAGCAACGATTCCCCTCCGAAGAAAGGCCAAGCGGAACAAACAAGTCCATATAATATTATAAGCACACAGGCACCAATCGCTCACCTTTCTATTCGCCCACGGGCAAGGCGTGATCAAAGACCAGTGAAAACGACGGCGATCTTCTGCTTCTTCTTCTCCTCCTCCTCCTTCTCCTCCTTCGAATCCTCTCCTTCCCGAATCTGCTCTGCCTCTGCCGCTGCCGCCAAGCGGGGAGGGTCAGTTACTTATAGTGGAAGCAGGAAAAGTGAAGCAAAGATTCACTCAATTCCCTCAGAATTTCATTGTGATCTTTTCAGATAAAAAACAAAACAAGAAACAAAAAGGCAAAATATGCGGCAGAAAACAATTCGACGCAATCAGATGAAAATTTAATTGGTTCGATACAGGACAAAGTGCCATGGCAGCCTCTAACGAAGTTCGCGTTTAACAAATTGATGAACACAAACCGACGAGATAAAATTTGAGAAATCATTATGCGTTTGAATTGTTCGCTTCATGGTGCGTGCTCGGGGCGTGGTCGTGGCCGGACGGGCTCGCGGGCCGGCGGCGTGGTCGCGGCCGGCGGCGGGCTCGGGGGCGCTGGCGACCTTGCGGCCGGACGGCGCCTGGCTCGCGGCTGCTGGGGGCACGCGGGCGACCGAGGGGATCTCGGACGGATGGGCACGCTGCCGGGCTCGCGGCCGGACGCCGGTTCGTGGGCAGACGGCGTGCTCGCGGACAGCCCGCTCCGATGATGTCGAGCGCGGAAGGTGAAAGGGCGGCGGCGGGGCCTCTCGTGCGCGAGGAGTTGTGGGATTAGGGCATCGGCGGGTGCAAAAAAAAAGTGGAAATTTTAGGACGAATCTTTGGATTTGTTGCAAATTTGCAACGAATCCAAGATTCGTTGTAAATATTTTTTTAAAAAAAATTAAAATATTTAAAAACGTTAACTGAATTTAAAAAAAAAAAAATTAATAAATTTAAAAGTTTGTAAGGAATCAGTGATTCGTTGCAAATTTACAACGAATTTGTAAATTCGTTGCAAATTTACAATGAATCACAGATTCGTTACAAATATTTTTAAAATAAAAATAAAAAATTTTGAAAATGTTAACTGATTTTTTTAATATTTTTTTTTATTTAAAAGTTTGCAACGAATTTGTAGATTCGTTGCAAATATTTTTAAAATAAAAAAATAAAAAAATTTGAAAATGTTAACTGATTTTTTAAATATTTTTTTTTAATTTAAAAGTTTACAACGAATCCATAAATTCGTTGCAAAATATTTGCAACGAATTTGTGAATTCGTTGAAAATATTTGCAACGAATCAAAGATTCGTTGCAAATATTTTTTAAAAAAAATTAAAAAAATTTTAAAACGCTAAATGATTTTTTTAATATATTTTTTTTAAATTTAAAAGTTTGTAACGAATCTGTGATTCGTTGCGAAATTTTTGCAACGAATATGTGGATTTGTTGCAAATATTTTTTTAAAAATAAAATTAAAAAACTTTAAAATCGTTAAGTGAATTTTTTTAATATTTTTTTTTATAAAATTAAGAGTTTGCAACGAATATGTGGATTCGTTGCAAAATTAGCAACGAATCCACATATTCGTTGCAAATATTTTTTTATTTTAAAATAAATAAAATACTTTAAACTCGTAAACTAACTTACAGCTATCCGAATGAGATAAATTCAGTGCCAATATGTTCGTCTAGTTCTCCTCATTATATAAACATCATCAAAAAAATTTTAATCCAGACATTTTTGAATATCGATGCATCGAGAAATCTAATTCACGCTCAAAAATCACGTATCACAATATTTTTTAAAATTGTTTTTAAAAATATATATATAATCAAGGAACTAGAAACACATGGAACTTGTTTCATCTCATTAGAACTCTCAAGTCACTTAACCAAGCATCGAAGAATTTTTAATATTTTTTCTAAAAGCGACTTTAACGTAATCTGCGTGGATTCGCTAAATTTGCAATGAATCGATGAGATTCGTTGCAAAATTTTTTATATAATAAAATAAAAATCATGCGAATTATGTATTCGCTAAATTAGACGAAACATAAATTTGTCATGATTTTTGCAATTTAATTTATTTTTTCGTCGCAGATTTTGCAACGAAAACAAATTCGTCGCAAATTTTGCAACGAATTTTTAATTCGTTGCAAAAAACTGCGACGAAATTTTTTTTCGTCGCTAATTGGCGACGAAAAAAAATTTTCGTCCCCAATTTGCAACGAATTTTGCAACGAAATTTAAATGTTTAAAATTTTATAATTTTTACAACTAATTATTTTTCGTCGGAAATATCGTTACAAATTTGCGACGAAATATTAAAGTCGTCGCAAAATTTGTTGCAGATTTGCAACGAATTATTTTCGTTGCCAAAATTTGTCGCCAAAAAATAGTTTTTTTGTAGATCTTGGAATAGTCAAGTCAGTATTTTAGAATAAACATATAGTTATATTATTTTATATCATTTAATAAAGTATTGTATATTTATATTCGTTTAGTCTTGTGTACCTTTTTTAGATATTCTTTGTGATTTTTGATACAGTGATAAATATTATTTGAATAGGGTGGCTAACCTTCATATAGGGATGGAAACTTCCGGTTGTGACCCTAACTCATGCTTTGTGTTGGATTCCTGATGTTCTTGGATGCTATCAAGTTTGTATTATACATAATCCCTATTATTAGTACCATTCTTCCTAATGTTCTTGAATTCCAATCATCACTTGACATCTAATTACACAAATTAAGAACATATTAACTCTTTTCTATTTTTAATTATTGCACATTCGCTATACATATTTAGTTCATGTCGATGTTTTACTTGTTTATTGGAACTCTAAATGTTCTCCCTTCTACTTAAGGCAGAGGCTCGAGTTTCTCAATGATGCGGTTTTGGATTTTCTCATGACTTGGTACCTTTACAATAAGTATCCTGGATTGTCTCCTTAAATGTTGACTGATCTGAGATCATATGCAAGATTGGAAGGTCTCATCTTTTTTTGATCATATGATTTAGTAGTAGTGACACATTAGGTGGAGTGTTGATGTCAAATTAGAAAGTCAAAAGTTATCCCCTAAGTTTTGATGGTCATATTCTTGTAGTAGATCTACAAGTGCTACAAATTATTAAATTTGATATTATTCTGAGTATAGATTGACTATCAAAGCATCACGCCACCGTCAATTGTCGAGCTAAGGTTGTAACTTTCAAACCCTTAGACCAACCATCATGGGAATTTATTGGGATAAGCAATCGAGAGATATCTATCATTTCAGCTCCCGAAACTCAACAATTGTTAGCTTAGGGATGCGAAGGATATCTCCTATTGTAAAATACGGAAAAAAAAAATTATATGGATTAACCCTTTAATTAAGTGGGGTTAATTAGTGGATTAAATTGGGCTCAATAAGTGGACTTATTGGGTTTGGGGCTGGTATTGGGCTTGGGCTGGAAATGGGTTAAATCTGATTTGGTTTGACTTGGGTTAAGGGCTAAACCCAATTGGATTGGGTTGGTTTAAATCGAATCGGTCGAACGACATTTAAAGCCTGCCGAACGAAACGAACGCATCGCGATTTCACCATCTCTTTCTCTTCTCCGCCTCGGTTCTTCGCCCGCACGCGTCGGCCGATCTCCTCAGCTCGTCGGCGTCCCGGTGAGAGCAGTCGACGGCGCCGCCACCTTGGCTGATCTCCGGCCGAAGGTCAGTGAGTTCTCGCATGGGGATCTCGGCAATTCCTTCGGTGAATTGACATGTTGGCACCGCAGCAGTGAGCTGTCGTTGATGTCTGCCGGCGATGAGGGATGCCGGATCGGCTCCATTGGCATCGTAGCCAGAGTTTGTGGAGCTTGATGGTCGCTGGCGAACAGGGGATTTGGGGAAGGAGCAAGGTCGGTGGATTCTAGGCGTTGGGAGCTAGGGATCGGCAATAGGTTTTTGCTGTTGGATTTGGGAGCAATCTGTCGTCGCCATCGGAGCAAGGTAGGTTATTGAATCGATTTTTTGATCTTGGATGGGATCTAATTTTTCTCTGTGGTGTTCTCTTCCTCGTGTGCAATCTCGTTGTCGCTCGAGCTCAGGTCGTCGCCGCCGCACGAGCTCAGGTCATCGCCGGAATACAGCTCAGATCGATTATTGGACTCTCATTGGTTGGTTGTTTTCGTTTTCCCTTGATCACGAGCTGCTGCTATTTTGTATTCTGACGATAGTCGTGTCTACATCAGAACGGAGGCATTGTGGGAGGTATCAGCCGGTTGTTTCTTGGTTTGATCTTGTATGATGGTTGCGAGGATTTAGCAAGCTATTGAAGTGTGTTGTGGATTTCTGTTTGTAGACCGAGAAACAGGGCAGTGAAGTGTTGAGGGAAAATTTGGATCAACGAAGCGGTGGAAGCGAGGCTCGGATGGGTAAGCTTGAAATTGAAACTTATGATTTGTATTTGATATGATATTATGTCATTGCTGTGTGGTTATTGGGTTGTTATTAACAGCTAGTCGAGGAAGGTTGTTCCTTCTTGAAATGATCTAACATAGGTGATTAAGAAAATGGATAGATCAATTGATGTGGATACTTGTTTAGAATAAGTGGATAAACAGCTGTGGTCAAATCCATTTGGTGGTTATAGATGGCTACTTCAATGGTGGATTAAGATGTTTTGCAACGGAAGCTAAGCTAGGTAAGTCGATTTGGGATTTGATACCATCAATGGACTTATGATAGTACTTGTCAATGTTGCATGTTGATTGCAGGACTTTAATTAGTGATGATGCTCGTAGTTATGGATGGCTGATACGAGCTACATAGCAGGTGGGTAATATCTACCTGGTCCGGTAGTTTTGATCAAATTCTAGTGCATGATCTTGGATTTTTGTTTATACCTGTTTACCTTAAATCCACTCTTATTTAATCATATGCTTGTACCTCTTTGACCTTTGAGATATATACTCTGTTACTCATTGATTATCTAGCACGGATAGGAACTATAAACCCTATTATGTATTAGCGGATAGATGTTCAGTAAGTACATGTGGTTAGGGTTATCTTTGTGACTTCAGATTTGGGTTACTGTATTACATCACTAGGGTTAGGTGATGGTTTGGATTATGGAGTCGATTGTTATATCATATCCGTATTAGTGGTGCATTTATGATGGATCTAGTTGTCTGTATATAGATAAGTGTATGGTTGTCAGTATGTGACCATGGATTAGAGGTCCTAGTGTGATGGTATATCCATTATGGATTGTGTGCCTGAGTATGGTTATATGGACGGTTGATGGTATCTCGCTACTAACTAGAGGTCTTAGCATGGTTGACTGTCAGGTGAGTATGACTCTGTGTGATAGAGAGAGTCTTATGGATTATAGTCCTTGCATGGTTGACTTTTGGTTGACTAGGTCTCCCCGTGAGTTAGGGAGTGTTGCAAGGATTTGTGTGTGAGCTATGCATCATTACATTTCATGCATGCTGACGACTGGGTCTGCCTTGTGGTTGAGACGAGTCGTCAGTCATCCTGCCTCCCCGGCCACTCGGGGTAGTGGTTGGAGGGTTGAGGCGAGCATTGTTGTGCGTCTTGCCTCGGCCACTATGGATAGTGGTAGCTAGAGATCGCACTGCCAGCATGCGGAGTGGTAGTTAGCGACTCACCCACTATAGGGTGTCGTGTGATGCGCATTGTCTGAGTGCGGTGCTGCTCACTCATGGGTAGAGACGAGCGGCTTAGCGAGGACCCCGTGTGGGTAGCATATAGCTCTATGGCGGGCTAGCTACTGTTTCATACTACCCAACTCGGTCACTCGAGAGTGGTGACGGCTGGAGTCGGGATAGTTGTCATGTCTTGCCACCTAGGCCACACTGGGGTCATGGTAGCGAGTGGGGTGCGCAGGCATGACCATGCATATGCATTGCAGATATATATATATATGTATGCATGTATTTGATATATGTTTTACATATGCCTGTGAGATGCTGCATTTGATTGAGCTATGATTGTTGCACATGCTTGTACATCATGATACATGTCATTTGCATTTTTATTTACTGCTATGTGTTGAGCATGATTCATGCGTTGATTAGCATCATGTCATTGGGTGGTACGGACCGGGTTGTTATTACAGGTGATCATATATTGTTCATATGTTGGAGTATTGGTCAGGTATGGGATTGACTTGATACATTATATGGGTTATGTTATTGTATATCTGTCAGGATGATATAGCTTATGGTGTTGCAGACCGTCGGGTACGTTGGTACATTACTTTATGTTCAGTTGATTAGTTTAGTATATACACTGAGTATGACTTTACTGTAGTTACTTAATATTAGATTTGGATATGACTGTATGTCTATTGGACTCATGCTGTATACCTGTAGATCTTCACATGTATACTTGTAGATCTATCCTTATATGTTGTTCATGCACTTTCTATATATTACCCCTGAGTTTATACTCACCACCCCGGGACCCTGGGCTTCCTGTCGCCCAGATAACAGGTAGAAGATTCCTTGGACATTCGGAGCTCCGTCAGCTGATCCCATCTCACACCGAACATTTGGGGTTTTCCACGTATTTGCTTCCGCTGTTATTTTGTATCATGGCCATGTATAATCAGTGTTGTATCTGGCTGTGGATTTGTACGTTGTTGTGTGTAGTATGTTAGAGTCGCACCGGTGCGCACCTTGTGTTGTTGTGGATATATTGTTTGGTATTGTCCATTTATATATTGTTGTTGTGGGCCTACGGGCCTTGTATTAACCCGATATGTTGCCACGTACAGGGGAGATGCCGTCCGTTTACTTTTCGGCACGGCATACTCTCGGGGCGTGACAATTTTATTGGTATCAGAGCCCTAGGTTGCGAAGTCCATTTTCGGATTTTATTTCGTTCGGACATCGAGTTTTGCTTTACTCGGTTTTGGTTCGTGAGTTCTGGGATCCGTCAAGGCGGACATCTCAGCTACAAGGTTTAAGGTATGTTAATTGTTATTACATATCCTTCATTGGTTATGCATTTAGTTGCTTATAACATGGATGACTTGTAGGATATTGGTTAGTATTAAATCAGTGGTTTGAGTTTGACCACGGAGCGATATGTTGAGGTTATTAGATATGTACGCTGCTCGAAAAGGTAATTACCTTTGAGAGCCGATCGATCAGAGTCGCGAGGGTTAGGTAGTCACATCTCTTGTGGAGATCAAGGATTACGGTCTTAAGATTTTCACTAATTATGTTAGTCAGATCATTACCTATGGGGTAATGAACTGCGCGAGTACACTATTGATGATGTAGATAGTAGATGATTAGTTTGGAGATATTCATAGAGATTTTGATCTCTGAGATGGTCGTTCTAGGTTGTATAACGTTGAAGGTACTTTTGAGTACTTAACTCGTGTTATACAGAGGAAGCTAAGTTAGCTGCATACCATTATCCGGATCTAGCCGGTACTTGGTGGAAGAGATAGGAAATAATCTTCGGGAAATCACACATCACTTGGCCACGGTGTAGTGATGTTGTGAGAGGGTATTTTCCCATGTCATTTTTTGACTCATCGTCAGGGAATTCTTGAGCTTCAGGTTGGGTGATCGTCTGGTGACGAAAGTACCATGCAGAGTCGTTAGACTCGTGAGGGTTACGACCCCCCTAATAGCTCGAGAATGTGATTGGGTTGGTTTTGACCCCCACGGGTTATCGGTTGACATCTTGATCATGATGTTGGGATCTCCTACCAGATCCTACCGAAAGTATATAGACCGATTCATGTGTATAGAAATGACTCCGTAGTAAGTGTTTTAAAGAGTTGGAGATTTGATAAGCAGATATGGTGAGTCAAATTATTGGAATTCGAAATCTCCAAATGTTGGATAAAATGGAGCAAGATTAAAGTCGTAAGTCACGAGCGACTATTGGAGAGTTTTTCGATCATAGAAGAGCGATTGTAGATTGTCGTGACTTCTCATGTTTATCGTGAACTCGGAGGAAAGACTCAGAAAGGAGATTATGTGTGCGATGCGATTCTGACGAGACACAGAGTCAGATTATCCGATGGACCATTGTATCTGTTTCTATTATAAGCAGCCGGTATCTACGAGGAGAGTATGTATTTTGAAGACTCAGTTGAAGACTATGGATGAATGCTTTTGAGCGGACGATCCACAACCTCGAAAGCCGAGATTATTACAGAAGATTAGGTTATCACATCAGCAGCGATCTACTACCCCAGATATAGTTGGAGTTCTTTGATACTTTCATCCGGAAGAAGTAAGTTACTTAGCAGTATCATCCGAAGACATCTCAGAAGACTCAGACGTGCAGACAACAATTGTTACCTTCCCAGACGACAGCAACAGTTATCTTCCCAGGCGTAGTTATGCTTTATTCAGAGGAGAGATTTTACGATGATGGTCGTATCTACACAGTATTCTTCAGTTGCAACTGTACCTTTCACAGAGTTGGAGCGTGCTATGATGTTTCTGACTCTTGATATTACTCTGATAGGATGTGTATCTTTTGCGATACATGTGTTTACCATCTCCATTCGATTGTTGCGATTAGTACCTCGATTCAGTGATTGATTTCAGTTTCTCCATGATAGTCTTTGCATCTACATGAGCTCAGCCGTCCAGAACAGATGTTGGACAAGTTTACAAGATTACTCGAGAAGAAAAGTATAGAAGACCGAAGGATCGGTCCTTCGGGGTATTACTTTAGGTTATCCTGTTTGCGGATATATCGAGGGATAGTGGTAGTTTACAGGTATCTTTGTCTAGAACATTCTTGGATAGGGTTCGAAGGGTTCCTATCGACTTATGGGTTGGTGATTTTTTTTACCGTCAGTTGAGATGTTGATCAACAATCAAAGTCAAGGGATACCCTTAGCCTTTGCTAGACATACCTCTACTATAGACATATCCTTATGGATAGTTAGATTGTTGGAGCGTTGGTATACTAGGACTCTCGGATGTACGTATAATTCGAGAGTATTCGGATATAGTTTTGGATAGAATCTCGAGCTTGCCACTGCATGGGCAAGTGGAGTAAGCGATTGAGGTGATTCCGAGAATAGTCCTGATATTGGGGACCTCATACCGGGAGATGATTTTATTGGTATCAGTGTTGCTAAACACTATGGGAGATTTATTTGTCTTAGGATTTCTCTGGAGAGGATCCAGAACTCTTTGTTAGAAGAGAGATGAACCTTTGGGGTTATACATCAGTTGTCGATGATGGAATATAGTGTTGAGAATGAATATCCTTCGTTGTGGATAGATGATCTGTTTAGATCAGTTAAAGGACACCTGCGTATATCCTAGGGTGATCTACGATTGGAGGGTTGATATGGTAGTGACTTAGTGTCATACAATTATCATTGTCAGTGTGATGATTGAGCTAACATTAGCGTGGAGAAAAAGGATTCTGGTGGATAGAGCTGATTGATAATGTTGTTAGACTTATCGACGATTTAGTCGTTCATGGATCTGAGGAATCAAGTACTCTTGGAGTAGTTGAGATCGCTTGGCATCATATTTGTGGAGGATATATTTATGGATATATTCCCAATCTTGGGGGAAGTTATGGTTTCCCTAGATTGTTTTGGTATTTACCATAGATGAGGATAGGATGTTCTAGCGATACGATACCGTCGACTTGTTGGACCAAGAAGGTGATGGAAATCACTTGGTCGGAAGCTTGGGAAGCTAGGTTTCAAGGCCTAGAAGGTGACTGACTTTTGTGTCAGTGTTAGTTAATCCGTCCGATATGGATGGAAGGGTATTGTACGCAGAGGCATCATTTCAGGGATTAGGAGCGATTCTGATGCAGTTGAATGAGACATATTATGTGTATGCTAGTTGAGAAACTAGCGATATTAGTCATTATATGGTCTTCGATTACTTTGATTCTATATGACAGAGTGAATTTTGGACACTAGATTAATTTCTCTTGTGAGAATAAATCTCCGTCTCTGGGAAGGATGGTGGTTCCCAGAGTTGCATTCGCTTTAGGAAGAGTTGTTTCAGGAGACTCTTCATTCGAGGGTGATGATTTATTCGGAGTGTATCCGAAAATAGTGAGTATTGGGATGTTCCTGTTGGTGGAACGAGATATGGGACCCGGTTGATTTCGTAGTTTGATGTTGGGTATGCCAACAAGCAAAGGTGAAATATTGTGATCGGTAGGGTCACGTACCGTGATAAAGTGGGAGCCTAGTACGTTAGACTGTGTTGGGAGATTATCTAGAATTCGGAAAGGACTTGATAGGATTTGGGTAGTCGATGATCGATTAGCTAGGTCCGCTCATTTTCTTCCGAACCGTAAGATGGATTTCATTGGATCATTTGACGGAATGATATCCATGGAGTATCCTTGAGTATCATTTTTGATAGTGATTCATGATTCACCTTACGATTCTAGCAAAGTCTTCCACAAGTCATGGGTATAGAGCTCCACTCGGGTACGATTATCTATCTTTTGATAGATGGTCAATAGGAAGGTGTTATTCAGACTTTAAAAGGGTGATTGAGAGCGTATATATAGGAGCTGGGATGTAATATTCGAGCTCAGTACCCCACTTAGTCACTTGAGGTGTGGCTTTGCTCCGGATACTTGAGATGGTTATTGTGACATCTCGTACTCGTACATGAGTCGGAAATTTGGGGACCAAATTTTTATAAGTGGGGGAGAATGTAAAATACGGAAAAAAAAATTATATGGATTAACCCTTTAATTAAGTGGGGTTAATTAGTGGATTAAATTGGGCTCAATAAGTGGACTTATTGGGTTTGGGGCTGGTATTGGGCTTGGGCTGGAAATGGGTTAAATCTGATTTGGTTTGACTTGGGTTAAGGGCTGAACCCAATTGGATTGGGTTGGTTTAAGTCGAATCGGTCGAACGACATTTAAAACCTGCCGAACGAAATGAACGCATCGCGATTTCACCATCTCTTTCTCTTCTCCGCCTCGGTTCTTCGCTCCGCACGCGTCGGCCGATCTCCTCAGCTCGTCGGCGTCCCGGTGAGAGCAGTCGACGGCGCCGCCACCTTGGCTGATCTCCGGCCGAAGGTCAGTGAGTTCTCGCATGGGGATCTCGACGATTCCTTCGGTGAATCGACATGTTGGCGCCGCAGCAGTGAGCTGTCGTTGATGTCTGCCGGCGATGAGGGATGCCGGATCGTCTCCATTGGCATCGTAGCCAGAGTTTGTGGAGCTTGATGGTCGCTGGCGAACAGGGGATTTGGGGAAGGAGCAAGGTCGGTGGATTCTAGGCGTTGGGAGCTAGGGATCGGCAATAGGTTTTTGCTGTTGGATTTGGGAGCAATTTGTCGTCGCCATCGGAGCAAGGTAGGTTATTGAATCAATTTTTTGATCTTGGATGGGATCTAATTTTTCTCTGTGGTGTTCTCTTCCTCGTGTGCAATCTCGTTGTCGCTCGAGCTCAGTCGTCCGCCCCGACGAGCTCAGTCATCCGAATACTGACTCAGATCGATTATTGGACTCTCATTGGTTGGTTGTTTTCGTTTTCCCTTGATCACGAGCTGCTGCTATTTTGTATTCTGACGATAGTCGTGTCTACATCAGAACGGAGGCATTGTGGGAGGTATCAGCCGGTTGTTTCTTGGTTTGATCTTGTATGATGGTTGCGAGGATTTAGCAAGCTATTGAAGTGTGTTGTGGATTTCTGTTTGTAGACCGAGAAACAAGGCAGTGAAGTGTTGAGGGAAAATTTGGATCAACGAAGCGGTGGAAGCGAGGCTCGGATGGGTAAGCTTGAAATTGAAACTTATGATTTGTATTTGATATGATATTATGTCATTGTTGTGTGGTTATTGGGTTGTTATTAACAGCTAGTCGAGGAAGGTTGTTCCTTCTTGAAATGATCTAACATAGGTGATTAAGAAGATGGATAGATCAATTGATGTGGATACTTGTTTAGAATAAGTGGATAAACAGTTGTGGTCAAATCCATTTGGTGGTTATAGATGGCTACTTCAATGGTGGATCAAGATGTTTTGCAACGGAAGCTAAGCTAGGTAAGTCGATTTGGGATTTGATACCATCAGTGGACTTATGATAGTACTTGTCAATGTTGCATATTGATTGCAGGACTTTAATTAGTGATGATGCTCGTAGTTATGGATGGCTGATACGAGCTACATAGCAGGTGGGTAATATCTACCTGGTCCGGTAGTTTTGATCAAATTCTAGTGCATGATCTTGGATTTTTGTTTATACCTGTTTACCTTAAATCCACTCTTATTTAATCATATGCTTGTACCTCATTGACCTTTGAGATATATACTCTGTTACTCATTGATTATCTAGCACGGATAGGAACTATAAACCCTATTATGTATTAGCGGATAGATGTTCAGTAAGTACATGTGGTTAGGGTTATCTTTGTGACTTCAGATTTGGGTTACTGTATTACATCACTAGGGTTAGGTGATGGTTTGGATTATGGAGTCGATTGTTATATCATATCCGTATTAGTGGTGCATTTATGATGGATCTAGTTGTCTGTGTATAGATAAGTGTATGGTTGTCAGTATGTGACCATGGATTAGAGGTCCTAGTGTGATGGTATATCCATTATGGATTGTGTGCCTGAGTATGGTTATATGGACGGTTGATGGTATCTCGCTACTAACTAGAGGTCTTAGCATAGTTGACTGTCAGGTGAGTATGACTCTGTGTGATAGAGAGAGTCTTATGGATTATAGTCCTTGCATGGTTGACTTTTGGTTGACTAGGTCTCCCCGTGAGTTAGGGAGTGTTGCAAGGATTTGTGTGTGAGCTATACATCATTACATTTCATGCATCTTGATTTGGAGTGCCTTGTGGTTGAGACGAGTCGTCAGTCATCCTGCCTCCCCGGCCACTCGGGGTAGTGGTTGGAGGGTTGAGGGCAGAGCAGTGTTGTGCGTGCCATTCTCGGCCACTCTGGATGGTGGTAGCTAGAGATCGCGACAGCCGTGCGGAGTGGTAGTTAGCGACTCACCCACTATAGGCGATGGTCGTGTGATGTGCGGTTATCTGGGTGCGGTGCTCGTCTACTCATGGGTAGAGGCGAGCGGCTAGCGTGAGGACCCCGTGTGGGTAGCATATAGCTCTATGGCGGGCTAGCTCATTTCATACTACCCAACTCGGTCCACTCGAGAGTGGTGAGTGAGTCGGGATAGTTGTCATGTCTTGCCACCTAGGCCACCGGGGGTCGTGGTAGCGAGTAAGTCTTGTGAGCATGACCATGCGTATATGCAGATATATATATATATATGTATGCATGTATTTGATATATGTTTTACATATGCCTGTGAGATGCTGCATTTGATTGAGCTATGATTGTTGCACATGCTTGTACATCATGATACATGTCATTTGCATTTTTATTTACTGCTATGTGTTGAGCATGATTCACGCGTTGATTTAGACTGTTATATGCATTTGATTAGCATCATGTCATTGGGTGGTATGGACCGAGTTGTTATTACAGGTGATCATATATTGTTCATATGTTGGAGTATTGGTCAGGTATTGGATTGACTTGATACATTATATGGGTTATGTTATTGTATATCTGTCAGGATGATATAGCTTATGGTGTTGCAGACCGTCGGGTACGTTGGTACATTACTTTATGTTCAGTTGATTAGTTTAGTATATACACTGAGTATGACTTTACTGTAGTTACTTGTTATTAGATTTGGATAATGTATATCTATTGGACTCATCTTTGATACCTGTAGATCTTCACATGTATACTTGTAGATCTATCCTTATATGTTGTTCATGCACTTTCTATATATTACCCCTGAGTTTATACTCACTCACCGGGACCACAGGGCTTCTGTCGCCAGATAACGGTGAGAAGATTCCTTGGGCGTTGACTCCGTCGGTGATCCCATCTCACACCGAACATTTGGGGTTTTCCACGTATTTGCTTCCGCTGTTATTTTGTATTATGGCCATGTATAATCAGTGTTGTATCTGGCTGTGGATTTGTACGTTGTTGTGTGTAGTATGTTAGAGTCGCATCGGTGCGCACCTTTTGTGTTGTTGTGGATATATTGTTTGGTATTGTCTATTTATATATTGTTGTTGTGGGCCTACGGGCCTTGTATTAACCCGATATGTTGCCACGTACAGGGGAGATGCCGTCCGTTTGCTTTTCGGCACGGCATACTCTCGGGGCGTGACACCTATCATTAATAAGTTTTGATATAGATAGTTCAATACAACTTTTTGATGTCCAAATAGTCTGTGAATATTCTAACATATTCTTCGAGGATCTTCCTAGCTTGCCACCACCATGACAGATAGATAGAGTTTGCCATTGAATTACTTCATGGCACGACTCCAATATCGATAGCTCCATATCGTAAGGCACCAAGAGAATTAGAGGAACTAAAAGTTCATCCTCAAGTGTTGTTATAAATATTTCAATCGTTCTAGTGTTTCGTCCTTGGGTGCTCCAGTTCTTTTTGTTAAAAAGAAAGATGGATCCTTGAGGTTTTTGTATAGATTATAAACAGTTAAATTTTGTCACTATCAAGAATAAGTATTCTCTACCCAAAATAGAAGATTTATTTAATCAACTTAGAGGCACATGTATGTACTCGAAAATTGATCAAAGATCAGACTCTCATTTATATGTTGGTGCAACAATGCACAAGCATTTATATGTTTTGATGTTTG
This sequence comes from Wurfbainia villosa, assembly GCA_025175895.1. Taxonomy (NCBI): domain Eukaryota; kingdom Viridiplantae; phylum Streptophyta; class Magnoliopsida; order Zingiberales; family Zingiberaceae; genus Wurfbainia; species Wurfbainia villosa. The sequence goes on along the minus strand of CM045991.1, from coordinate 27,296,901 downwards.
GATAATCATTTATAGTTATGCAATGTTTTGTGATCTAACCGTGAACATGTTAAGTGACAGGAAATTCAAGTGTAAAGACTTGGTAAAGGAAAGTCCAAGTATGATCTTGGCAAAAGAAGTCCAAGGGAAGGTCTTGGCAGCGTAAGACCAAACATGTCGTCTTGGCGACGTAAAGTTCAAGCGAACCTTGGCAAAAGAAGACCAAAGGCAAGGTCTTGGCAGCATAAGTCCAAGCATGTAGTATTGGCGGCGTAAAGTTCAAGCGGTCTTTTAGTTAAAGAGAAATCCAAGACATGACGAAACCGATGAAAGCTCTTGGAAGCAAGCGCAAGGATAAAGGAGTCGCGGACTCGGAAGGATCCTAGAGGCGCAAGGCTGAAGGAAGAGCTAGAAGGTTAAGTCTAGGTCTAGGGAGTTGACTTCAAGTATGAATTTACCATACTTGAAGTGTGTCAGTCGACTAATTAGTCACTCGGTAAAACGGCGATCTCGTGGTCGTCTGATTGATTGCTAAGGTTGTCGATCGATTGATCCACCCGTGATCGCTATAAGTGGATTTCGACGCAGAGTTCTCGGTGAAAGTGATCGCGTGGAGCACTCGATTGGTTACTCAATTAGTCGACTAATGGTATGATCAGTCAACTAATCAAGCTTCCGTTGGGCAGGGACGATCGTATATTCGGCTCGTCAGAAGTCGTTGGATGGCGACGGATACAACAACAATCGACGGATGTTGTACATTAGTTGACTGATCGAGGCTCAACGAGAAAATCAATCCTCTCTCTATAAAAAGAGGGCATGGGGTGCTTGAGAAGGCTAGTGCTTATATTCCAACCATTCTCTTAAGCTCCCACGTTTTTTTCCTAAGCTTTCTAAGTATTTTTTAATTCTCCTCTTCTCCAATCTTCATCTTCATCATTTGTAAGAAGAGGAGTGTCTTGTGTAAAGAAAGCTTTCTTAGTGGAGACTCATTTGGATTGATCCACCTTAAGGATCATCGTGGAGTAGGAGCTTAATCTCTGAACCATGTTAAGCTCTCCTTGTTATCGATTGTGTTTTAGCTTCTTAATTTTCATTTAGTATTTGTTTTGCTTCCGCTAACTTTTCTTGTAAAAATGAAAAGAGGTTATTCACCCCCCTCTAGCCTTCCAAAGATCTCCAACATCATCAACTATAGATTAAAGATATAGATATTCAGAAGACCGTCTTTTGTATTCAATATGGACATTATGAATTGTTCGTAATGTCATATGGACTTACCAATGTTCCTGCAGCCTTTATGGATCTAATGAATAGGGTTTTCTTGGAATATCTTGATTGTTTTGTGATTGTCTTTGTTAATGATATTCTGATATATTCTAGGTCAGAGGAGGAGCATGAACAATACCTCAGAATAGCTTCTGACACACTACGAAAGGAACGCCTATATACAAAGGTCAATAAATGTTCTTTCTGACTTACTTTTGTAGAGCTTCTAGGGCATGTAGTATCTAGTCAAGGGATTTCAGTAGACCCTCAGAACGTTGAAGCAGTGGTCAAATGGAAACAACCAAAATCAGTGCAAGAGATTCATCATTTTCTGGGATTAGCTGGGTATTATCAAAGATTTGTTGAAGGGTTTTCTAGTATTGTGACACTTGACCTGATTAACTCAAAAGGGATCAAGTCTATTTGGTCTGAGGCTTGTGAAGTAAGCTTTCGGAGCTCAAGCAAAGATTAGTGAATGCTCCAGTATTAGTTATTCCTTTTGGAGATGATGGATTTGTTCTTTACATGAATGCATCTATTCAAGGATTAAGGACAATTTTGATGCAACATAATCACGTGATAGCTTATGCCTCTCGACAGCTGAAAAACTATGAGAAGAATTACCTTGTACATGATTTCATTTTTGCCCTCAAACTATGGAGACACTATTTTTATGGTGTTACTTTTGAGATATTTACTAATCACAAGAGTCTAAAGGATCTTTTCACTCAAAAAGGGTTAAATATTAGATAGAGAAAGTGGATGAAATTTCTAAAAGACTGACTGTATTATTAACTATCACTCTGGGAAAGCCAATTTTGTAGCGAATGTCTTAAGTAGGAATTCCATAGGCGTATTAGCATGTCACTAGGTGGCAGTTACTGAGATAGTCAGACAGTTTTCAGAGTTGTATTTGGTTGAAATAGGACAGACACAACATGATATATTGGTCTCTTTAATCACACAAATTCCCATTGGTTGAGTGAATCAAAGAAAGTCAGATGACATATCAGTATCTCAGAGTTATAGTCAGTGAGTTGGAAGTAGAACCCAAGCCAAAATTTTCTTGTGATATGGATGGATCTCTTCGATTTCGAGGCGGGTTGTGTGTTCCTGAGGTACATCCTATTAAGGAAGATCTTCTTCAAAAAGCACATCAATAAAAATTTACAATCCATTCTGGTAGTACTCGGATGTATCAAGATTTGAATCAATCATATTGGTGGAAAGGTGTGAAAAGCGATATTACGGATTTTATAGCCCGGTGTCTTGTTTGCCAGCAGATTAAGACAGAACATCAAAAATTAGTCGAGTTACTTCAGAAGATTATAGTGCCAAAATGGAAATGGGAGCACATTGCTATGGATTTTATCACGGGATTATCAAAGACCTAGAAGAAACATGATACAATTTGGATAATCGTTGATCGATTAATTAAATCAACATATTTCTTACCTATTCGTAGGACAAAATTTCTTAGCGGTCTAGCAAAGCTATATTATTTGGAGATTAGTAAACTACATGGTATCCCTTCACTTTATTTATGATCCAAATCCACGTTTTACTTTTAGATTTTGACAAAGTTTTCAGAAGGCATTGGATACTCAACTACACTCTAGCATTGCTTTTCATCCTCAGATTGATGGACAGTCAGAGCGTACTATCCAGACTCTGAAGGATCTTTTGCGTGCTTGTGTTTTAGATTTTGGAGGTAATTGAGAGGAGCATCTATATTTGGTCGAGTTTGTTTATAATAATAGTTACCGCTCTACTATTTAGATGACATCTTTTAAGACACTCTATAGCAAAACATGTAGATCTCCTGTATTTTAGAATGAAATTGGTGAACATCAACTTTTAGATCCGCAGATTATTCAGTAAGATGTTGAACTTGTGTGCATTATTAGACAGAGATTGCTTAGAGTCGACAAAAAAATTATGCAGATCGAAGACGAAGACTATTGAAATTCTCAGTCGGTGATAATGTATTTCTTCGTGTTTCACCCATAAAAGGAGTTAAAAGATTTGGATTGAAAGGAAAGTTGACTCTTGATTCATCGAACCTTTTCAGATTTTGGATCGGATTGGTGTTGTTGCATATCGACTTGTGTTACCTTCAACATTAGTAGGAGAACATAATGTCTTCCATGTTTCTATGCTACGGAAGTATATTTTAGATCTGACACATGTTCTGGAGGATCCCACCATTCCACTATAGTCTGATCTGACATACGAGGAATTCCCTGTTCGTATTTTAGATTGTAAGAAATATCAATTGCGGAACAAATATATCAACCTCGTGAAGATTGAGCGATAACACTATTCCAATCAAGAAGAAATCTGGAAGCGTGATGATGAAATGCATAATATATATCTTTATTTATTTTTCTTAGATACTAATATCACTTAGTTTTTTAAATTCAGACTCTAAATTTCTTTTTGAAGGGGAGGATGTTTAGAATTAACCTTTTATAAAAAAATAAACCAACAGTAACTTTAGAATCAGTTTTGATTTGTTGTAATCAATTTTAATTAAGTCAATTTGTAGATAGGATGATTATGTTAGTTAGATTAGAAGGGATGTCTCATATTTAACGGCTAGGTATCGATATTAATAATGACTCATCAATTTTGCCCCGTGTATATTAGTTTGATTGGATTTCATATTTTTGAATATTTGATGTATTTTTATATGCTACTTGTAGAGATAAGTTCGAATGGAATACAATGATCTATCGACACTCAAAGCAGATAAAAATGGATAATTTTACAATTTGACTCAATTGATATTCTCTGGTGCATGAATGAATAAAGAAATGATTTACTTTATACGTATCACTATTTTCAAAATTAAAAATTAAAAATAGTAAAATGGTTTTTAAAATAATTAATCTATTAATGGGTAAATAACTTAACTTTCTTTTATCTTGATAATTGGATTCGGATTAAAATGAGAATGATTGTTTTAAAAATAAATGAATATTCTGAATTATTCTTTTATTGATACTTATCTTTAGATTTATTTGACCTTCCATATTCTATATTGTTGATACTTGCATCTTTATATTGTAAAATTTTTTACTAGCAAACCTTATATACCATAATGATTTAATATACTTCATATAAAAATGAAAATTGATATCGGTCATTTAGACTATCTGATGCAATATAAAAAAGATGAAGAATTATAAATGGATAATTAAAAGAAAATCTTAAAAGTAAAAACTTTGAACTTAGTTTTTTACTAGAGTGTTGAACCGTCCACATGTTATTGTTAGTGCTTATAATATCCACATATCTCCACAATGACATGATATTGTCCACTTTGGGCCTAGACCCTCATGGTTTTATTTTTGGGCTTTACCCAAAAGGCCTCATACCAATGGAGATATCTTTTTTCTTATAAGCACATGATCTTTTCCATGTCTTACCAATGTGGGACTTTGATTGTATTCCCCATACTCCCAACAATCCCCCCCTCAAACGAAGGACCACATTGGGCCCCCCCCAAGCCTATCCCTCCTCGAAGGATTTTCTCTGCTTGATGTCCGATCTTCAACCCACCAGGACTTCCTGTCAGTTGTTCAGTCCCCCCGACCCAACTAGACTTCCTTCCTGATGTCTGGTTCTCTTGATCCGGACGTGGGAGCTCAACTTCCTTCGTTCGAGGTTCATGGCTTGACATGGACCATGGCTCTGATACCAATTGTTAGTGCCTATAAGATCCACATATCTCCACAATGACATGATATTGTCCACTTTGGGCCTAGACCCTCATGGTTTTATTTTTGGGCTTTACCCAAAAGGCCTCATACCAATGGAGATATCTTTTTTCTTATAAGCACATGATCTTTTCCATGTCTTACCAATGTGGGACTTTGATTGTATTCCTCGTACTCCCAACAGTTATGTGGTAGCATGGTTGCCTGCAATCTAAAGTATCTAACCATCCACAAGTTATGCGGTAGCATAGTTATCCACGGTCAGTGTTTAGTATGTCTTCCACCAATGAGGACTTTTAGCACGTATGTCAAATGACGTATACGACAATATACTCTGAATACATTAATTCAAGTGATTTACTTTTTAGTTGATTTATCATACTATTACCTTTGATGGTGATTACACTCGTTGATACTCATAATTTTAAATATTGATATACGTTCATGTGTATTGGAGAATTTAAAAAAAAAAAAATCTAAACTTCCAATGAAATATTGTGATCTTCTTTACTTTCTTAACCTCTTCAATAAAATTAAATTCATATATATCTTTTTCAATTATTCACTTGGCCATTTGATTTATTATCTGCTTTCTTTGACCATCAATTTTGCAGCCACATACATCTTAATGATCTTATAGCTGATTTAAATTTGTACATAGAGTTGTTTAAAGATCCCGATCTATAATTTAGTTTGACTTTTATTTTATTGTATTTACATTTTATTCATCTATCGTTTCATCAGTCTAATTTTTATAGTAGAAAATAATAATAATTTTTTTAAATAAATTTGAATAGTTTTTTTTTTATTATCTTGATTGTTTCATTTCCAATAATCTTTTATTATATAGTCATCGAGTGGGATACCTTTCACTGTTTGTGTGAATCATGTCTCCGGATCGCGACACCTTCAAGGATAATCAATTTAACTTGTCTAGCCTTTCAACATGCCAATACCATCTTAAGCCCCAATACAAAGGATCCAGTAAAACTATTTTTCAAAAAAAAAAAAATGTTCCATTGTTTCAATTCAAAAAAACAACCCTATTTCGAGATTGCTTCACATGACAATTATATTTGTCATCTTATTCAGATAAAAAAAAATATCTCTACCGAGATAGCGTAGTAGTTAAATTACGATAATACTTACGAAGATGACATCGATCAATTCAGGAAAAGATCTAAATTTTTTTTTTAGATTCAGATGATCCTTACGTATTTTGATCACCACGTAATTTATCTCTCCCATAATGACCGTAAAATAGATCGATAGAAATTGACGGTTCTAATTTGAGTACTAAGATCAAAAAGACGATTTTTAATTCCAAGAAAAGAGGTACAAATATCTCTAAGTTTAAAAGAAATTTTCTATAAAATAGCATAATCCAAAAAAAAAAAATCAACAAAATGCACCACGCATTGCTGGACGATGGATTGGAAATCGGACAATCGATCTGGCCGTCGACGACCGATATCCGGATTCCTGTGAAAGAAGAAAAGATTTGGAGAGGTAAACGAGGAGTAAAATGGAGGGCTTAGGCGTCGATTACTTGCTTCTCCTGCAGCGGCTCACTTGTGAAGAGAGAGGACTGGATGGAGACGAGGGCCGCGGTGAGGAGGATGACGATGACGATCGTTGCCGGCTAGCCGCGTTGCTCTTCGCCGTTCTCATTTCCCCCGCGACGGCGAGATCGGATTTGACAGTGGATAATCATTATTATTGTTAAAAAAAAACAGCGTGCTAGAGAAACAAAAAGAAAACGCAGAAAAATATTGTTTTTGTGAATTATTATTATTATTTTGGGAGAAAAAAAAATCTAATTTTTAACAAAGTTTTTGTTATTTTAGAGTTTAAAGCTGGATGAAAAAGCATGCCATTAATGTTTTTTTTAATATATATATATATATTTTTGGCAACTTCTTCAGAACAAAATTAAAAGCGAAAAATACAGCTTCAAATTTCTATCGACTTTTTTTTTTCCAAGTCGTCCACACGATAAAAGATAAACATGAAATATCTCATTGAATTTTTAATTTTGCTAGTGTAAAAAAATTATTATGCCAAATAAAATTTTTATGATTTATCATCCTTCATCTTTTATCAAATCAAAAGATCAATCGTACAAAAATATTGGAGACATTATCATATTTTATGACATATATATCTCATGGATTAGAACATTTTGAAATTATATGTATTTTTATTTTACAGAAATTAAAAAATAAGAAGAAGAATTGAAAACTAAAAAAAAAGTTTTTCGTTTTTTAATTCAAATAATTGGTAATTAATTTAAACATTTATTAAGGGGAAAAAAAGTTCTAGTGTGTCTGTGAACTAATTGTTTTTTTTAATTTTATGAATTTTCGGGTAATTTTCAATTCGTTATAATTTTTTAGGGTTGGCTCCTTTTCTTCCGACGTTTTCCTCCTTTCCGATCTCCGTTCTGCCGCCGGGAGCTCGAGCGAGCAAGATGGCAATGGCGTCGGCGCTCCGTATCTCTTGCTCCTCCTCAAGAACGCGGCCTTTCCTGTGGAGCTCTCTGTGCTACATGGTCCTTTTTCCGGCCTGTCTTTTTCATACGTTGAAAGATCACTCTCAAAATCTCCCTTTTTGATATTTTCGATATGTGACCCTTTGGTTTTGATCGCTCTTTTGATTTTAGTCTTCCCTACCGAGCGAGGCCGTCGACGAGAAGGAAAAATCTCGAGTCACGGTGCGTACTTTTTGAAGGAATTTAGTAGCGAAGTGCGAAAATTTGCGTTTTTTGTGTTCCAGATGTCACTAGGTCGTTGAAACTTTTATTTTTATCCGGAGATTGTGGATATCAATGAGCTCGAAAAGGCGAGACAATCGAAGGTAGATTTGGGTGTCGGTTTATCATGGGCTTTTGTAGATTTAGTTGAACTTCACTTATAAAATTTCTGTGACTGTGATGGAAGGGACTCGAGCTCATTCCTTCGGAGAATTTCACTTCGGTGTCGGTGACGCAAGCAGTTGGTTCTACCATGACAAACAAAAACAGTGAAGGTTATCCTGGTGCAAGATACTACAGTGGATATGAGTAAGAATTGATTCATTCTCTTGTGTGCGTGTGTGAAGTATGTAGATAGTTAAATTTTGTACTCTCATCTTCTTTCTTAAAGATTTCGTTATTATTGATGAGAACCAATTGTTCATGTATTGCTTCAGATTTATGGACATGGCGGAAACATTGTGGCAGAAACTTGCACTAGACTCATTCTGTCTGAATCCTGAAAAATGGGGTGGTAAGACCATGCAATGGGCATCCCTATTTTCTGCAGGGAAACAAACCTTTAGTTTCTTGTATGGTTGTGGAAAATCTAATGTTTGACTAGATTTCATGTCGAAATAACAGCGTAATATAATTAAATTAAGTGATTTATGGGTTGATTTCTATTTCCTAATTGATCTGAATTCTTGGCATTGTATTTTGTTATGCAGTTTCTAGCTCTTGTTATTCCACAAACTGCTCCTATCAGTTTCATAGTCACCCATGATTGATTTTTGTCATGGCTCTATATTTTGCATCTTTTGAAGTAAAATCATAGTTGTGCCAACTTTGCTTTAGCCAACATAAGTCAATGGTAGTAAAGAATGATTGAAAGATGGAAATAGCAAAGTGATATTGTCTTACAACTTGGTTTACATTGAGTTAGTTTAACTTGTCTAAGGTTGGTTTCTATCATAAATTTACTCTAAATCACTCTTTTAGAGCAAGAATCTCTTCCTTCTGCTGTAAAACTACGGCCACAAAGTATTGTATGATTATTTTAATTTCGTTTCAAGATCATATACTTAAACATCTCATCTTCCAAACTTTGTCCCTATATATTTTTCATGAGTGCAAGATTTCTTTGCATTTTCAATTTAAATTGATGTGAACTTAATTACTTTTCATTTCTTAGCCTTGTAAACTCTTATTGATTCCCGCTTAAGTAATTTGATATTTATCATTCAAATAAAAATTTGTGAGTGGGATGGATTTAATTGGATCGGCGTCACTAATATCACTTTTAGAAGGGAGTCACTATCATAATTTTCAAGTACAAAAACTATTATTTCAAAATGAGATAGGTCATATATAGCAAGCTTTAAGCAGTATAATGGTTGTATTGTGTAGCATACGTTTAATAATCAAGTATTATTTATCTATTCCATTCAGGCACAGTCAATGCAATACATATGGAATAACTATAATATAATTATTAATATGTTCATGCTATTCTAGTGGTTTCAACCCATGCACAGTGCAGGTATTAATTCTATCTAGTTTTGACATGGAAGATAAGATATACATTTTTTTTTTTTTTTTTTTTTGCATCAGAATTTACAATCTATCTTCTAACTTCATTACTTTCATTATGATAAAAAGATAGGGTTTATGTATATGCAGCCATTGGCTAAAGCCTATCATTCTGATAGTTTACATCCCTACCTTCTTGTTTTGTATTTTAAATTGTGCCAATATTTCTCACAGTGATTGAGCAGTCTCTATCTGGGGTACCTTATAATTTTCAAGTATTTACTGCACTCTCGAAGCCACATGATAATGGCTTCTGATCCAGCTCGTCATGGATATCTTTCTCATTACCGCCAGGTCAGCATAAAAAAAAATGCTAGGTTAAGATTATCATCAGTGAACCATCTTATCCAAAAATGTGATCTGTTCATTTTTTTTCAATTACTTGTCTGAATATTGCAGAACCTGTCACTGAGGTGAAATTTATTTATTAGCGCATTTCTCATGATTAATGAAAATGGCTTTGGATAATGTTATATTTTAGGAACCCAGCTAATACCATGGCAATTTCTATCTAGCTAATACCAGTTGCGAAGAGATGGACAGTGTCGGCGGTATGGTTCTCTTGATTGTAGAGGACCGTCTTCTTCCTCGAATCAACTCGACTTGGGTCATGTTTGACTCGGAATAAAGGTCCAACTGCTACTCTAAATGGAAAAACTAAAGAACAACAGAGTGACGAATAACAGATACACAGTATGAAGGATTTTATTACAGAAGTAACTGATTCCCACTTGAATTTATCGAGTCACAAACCACAATCAAAATATGGTTACGCAATGCAAAGATTACCTTGCTTTGTTTGGAACATAGAGGCTTCTTCCATCTCCACCAAATCTCCAGTTAAGGCACAATCCCCATATGATTCTCAATATCCGACCAACCTACCTGCTGAATCTTGATCTTTTATTTTATCTTTGAGCTTCACCTTTCGCAGTGTGTCTTACACAGACAAGATCATCCCGTTTGTTCCCATCCATCTTGTAAAGAGAAACATCACCCATCTGTGCATAATGTTCTCCAGCTTCCTTTCTCAAGCTCTCCAATGGCAGGAGATACCATTTATTGTAATTCGAGTTCTTGCGCACGTCGCCCATGTCTGGCGACCCTGACACGGGGCCATCTTGTTTCGCAGAACCCCAAACCTCGCAGTTAGCAAGGGTCCTAAATCGCCTCCATGGCCAGTTTCTTTCTGTTTCAAATGCAATGCAGCAGCGCAAGCAGTTTGTATGAGTTTTTTGCTCGGCACATTGGACCAATCCTGCTTCCTCTTAGCTCTCATGGGGGAATGGATCCTGATGACCTACAGGAATAAGTATTTGGGACGTCAGTGAACTCCAAAATTTTGTTATAGGTAAACAATCCACAATTAAACAGAAGTCTTACGCCTAGGCATTCACGAAGTTGATAATAAGCCCTTTCCTTGCAGTGGGTTGTGCCCCTTCCTAGGGGTTGAGAAGTAACGTGTCCTGCGACAAGAAAATAGAAAGCAAAAGTGGTTCAAAATTGAATGATTGCAGTTATACTCCGCCATTACATTATAATTCAGGTGCGATACCCACAATTTAGTTTCACATAGTAAGTTTGAGCTGATAAAGAAGCTCTGTAAGAGACTAGCAACTTGGGCATCAACATTTCGAAAGAATGGTTGGGCTTGACAACCTAATTGGTCAGTTTCGTTTGGAAGAATTTCTAGTCTATGAGTTTGGAGGCATCAAGCCTCAAGTGAAGGAGACTATGACACCAGTTTAATCTCAAATGGTGAGCTATCAACTAATAAAGAAGATATAAAAGTATAAATGAATGAGCTGGCTTATGCATTTTGGATCAATCCTTATGCCCAACAAGTTGATGAGTTAGTATTTCACTTGAGTGAGTTATGAATTGAGGAACCTAAAACTTCAGAAAACATCTCGATGCTCTTCCACACTCATAATAAAAGTGTTTAATTCTCATTTCCTCCCAAATTAATTTGGTTAAATTAACTAAAATATCTATATATCCCAAATTAATTGGGTTAAATTAACTATATGTTTCTTTGCATTTCGTCTGTCCTCACGAATCCAATTCTCATTTCCTCACACCTTCTGTTAAGAATTAACCTATTATATTAAAAAAAAACAACAGTAGCAAGGTAGTTTTGATTTATTGTAATCAATTTTAATTAAGTGGATTTGTAGGTAGGATGATTATGTTATTAGGTAGATTAGAAGGGATGTCTCATATTGAACTGTTGGGAATGCCCCATCAATTTTGACCCGTGCATATTAGTTTTATTGGGTTTCATATTTTTGAGCATTTGACGTATTTTTATGTGCTATTTGTAGAGACAAGTTCAAGTGGAGTACGGTGATCATCCACTTGGAGCTTTTGATGCAGATAAATTAAAATAGGTAAATTCTATTCTTTGGGTCAATTTATATTTCATTGTGCATGAATAAATAAAAAAATAATTTACTTGTATATATATCACTATTTTCAAAATTAAGATTAAAAATAGTGAAATGGGTTCTTAAAATAATTAACCCGTTAATGGGTAAATAACTTGGCTTTTTTTAGTATTCATACTTGGATTCATATGGGGATTAAAATGGGAAGGAATGTTTTAAAATTAAATGAATATTTTGAATTACTCTACTATTGATACTTGTCTCTAGATTTATTTGACCTTCCATACTCTTTGTTGTTGATTTTGCATGCTATTGATACTTACACCTTTATATTGTATGACTTTATTGGCAAACCTAATATACCATAATGATTTAACATACTTCATATGAAAATGGGAATTGAAATTGGTCATTCAAACTACTTGTTACGATATAAAAAATGAACAATTATGATAAATGGATAAAAGGAAATCCTATAAGTAATAATTTTGAGCTTTGTCTTTTATTAGAGTGTTGGACCGTCCATAGGTTATGTGGTCGCATGGTCGCCTGCAGTCCAGAGTACCAAACCACCCATAGATTATGCGGTAGCGTGATCACCCACAGTTAGGGTTTAGTATGTCTTCCACCGGTGAGGACTTTTAGCCTGTACGTCATATGACGTATGCGACAATATACTCTGAGGGCATTATCTCCAATGCTTTATTCATAATAATGTTATTAATTAACATGTTTATATATTCAATTAATTTAATTATGCATAGGATGATATTAAGTAATTTATTATGTCTTAAGAGAAAATATAATAATTAAAGTTGTGATATGCATAGACGGATGACTATGCTGTAGACATCTATATTAATAGCAATAAGAACTATTAATTATGGAGTCAAATATATCAATATAGTTAATAATACTATAATATACAATATATTACTTATGACATATATTATGTTATTTAATTTTTTACATATAAAGAGCAACATACATCAACCAATTATATGTCAATGGTCTAAATAATACGTATGAAATAACATATATGCTATGCTACATGTTATAACATTTCTGAGTATAATAATAATACTACCGTATTATCAATGTGACATAATGCATACCCAACTAAAAACATTTCTTAGCGTATATATATCATACATGAAATAAATAGAGTAGGCATAGAATGTCTTACTTGGAGCGGCAGGATGAAAGCTTGATGTGTGTAGTGGAAAGGTAGAACGATATTGAAGACACTTTTTAGTATTTAGCATGTTCAAATATAGAAAAGTTGGAATTGACTATTTATTATTTTTGTGGTGAGACAATTGATTAGTAGAAGATGCAGAAGACTGTCTTTAGAGATTAGCTTGTCTCTTGGCAATTATTCAGAGAGAGAGTATTATTTTGCTGCATCATGTATTGCTCATCGTCAGAAATTAATGAATACAAAATAAGATAATCGAAGTGTGATGGAGTATAATACAAAATTTAGCCAACTTGTTGAATTCTGTCAACACCTAGTATCTCTGGATTATGAAAGTATGATCCACTTTACACAGTGACTAGCATCATATATTCAAATCAGGATGTATGAATTTTCTATTACCATTTGTCGGGAGGCATTTGATCGAGCTATATTTATTGAGATTACTCGGCAATAAATCTCCCAAGAAAAAGAAGCTAGTTGACAGGCCTCACACTCTAGACAACAGAGTTGAGGTTGTTGACCTAACGGTCAAGGTGTGAATAGGGACTCTTCGCATCCACAAAGGGTGACAAAGATCTCACAGTGGAGTGAAAATCTAACACAAGTCCCCACGGGGATGATGATTGTAAGGACAAGGTGATGCATGCAGTAACGTACGGGTTCGATGTTGGATGAGGAGTCTAAAATCTCTCCTGGTTTCAGATGGATCCTTCACTGCACTTGCCATCATAGTTTGCACAGGATCAGAGTTCGTTATCTTTTTCTTTGTCTATCCAGAAAGGTCAACAATCCGGTCATGAGGTGGGACACGTGTATATTTTGACTCGGGAAGAGGTGTGACGAGTTGGGAGATTAGTTATCCGAGGTACTATTTTAATGTATGATATTCCTATTGGTATATTGATAGATACTTATAGGTGTTCTTTTATTTATCCCATAAAGGGTAAATGTCATGTCAGTAACGACTGTTATGCTCGAGCAGCTATTAGAGCCAGACTGAACAAGCACATTCTTCATGCTTCGTTGGAGTTGCATAAAAGGATTACATGTTACCTTGAATTTTTTGCAAACAATCTTGCGGCTTCGTCGGATGTATCAGATGCTGGTGCAGATCCCCCTAAGGTACGGAACCATATTTGTCTTCTTTCTGTCAAAGTGTTAGTTCACTAGTGTTTTGTGAGTAATTCAGATGTAGCCCACCGCTTTGTAGTTGCACTTCGTTCATGTTTTAATGCTTAATTTTAAAAAGGCATCGGGAGATATCATAGAATCCATCGCCAGAGTTAAAGTTGTATGGTACAGTATGAAGCGGCTGCTGGAACCGATGGTCAGCCCAGAAACAATCGAGCAGAATCCTGTACACGACCTTTGTTCTAATAACCACTACCAATTGACATACAAAATGACCATTCAAAACCACAAAATCAACGTGACTGCCGAAGCAGAAGCCCAAGGGAGAACTGAACTCGTACCGTAATTCCTAATTTGTGTAAGTAGAAGCCGAAGGGACAACATCCTGTACAAAATTTTTGCTCTTTTTATAATAATAATTATTATTTGATAACTTCGAAGATCTCTGACTCTCTGCATAATTATTATTATTCTCAACTTCTCCGTTCTCCGAAAAATCTTTTGTGTTATGACCGTTCGAAGCTTCAAGGATATAGTATTGCGATCGGGCGGGTGCTTGAATGGGGAATGACTGAGACCGACAGCAAACGCGATCGCAAAAGTTAACCGCGGTAAACCCTATCTAAAATCGGTCGTCCAATTGCTGGATTTGAAGTGGGTGGCGGGGGCATAGGAGCGGTGCCAGGCGGTGGTTTTCGATGGTTCGGCGGCGCAGCAAGCGCTGGTGGCTGCTCAACTCGACGAGATCGCTGGGAGCGGAGAGGTGCGGGTTGACTCCGTCGCCAGGCTCTGGAGTATGTCTGCAGCACCGCGGAGAACCGGAGGTTAGTCCAGCGATCGCTATCTGAATCTTCTTTGACTCACCTATTTGAATCTCCTCGGTTCAAATCTTTCTCAAAGTTTATATTTTCTGTAGAGCTTGATCTCCGCTCTTCGTCATCTTTGGTACCCTTGCGTCACCTCCAACTATAACTCTTTAAGCCGACACAAATCATTTTCAGATACTATTTCCTTGCGGCGGTTAAATCTCGAACCTCTTTTATTGGTCTGTCCACTGACAATTTATTTTGATGCTACGTCGATGTCATTCATGAACGATCTCATCATGACCATCACCGACCTCCCCAAATTGAAGAATAATTTTTACCATCAGAAAACCATCATATGAGTTCTCCTAGGGCCTCCGCTCCAAGAACAATGGGAGATTAATTTGTCTTAGCGATTTAACTTCGTACGCTGTAAAATCAAACCGAGAAGTGTACAAGGTTCGGAAGTCGGTTGGGTCTATTTACATCCGATCAAAAATTTCTTTGAAGAGGGGTCTATTTGCATCTTAGCTCAACTTCCCACATACGACACTCCTGATTTTTGATTTATAGATAAATTGAATTCTCAGGAGCTCTGAGTAAATTTTCACAAGCATATCAGTGGAGTAAACTTCAGAAGGTAGGTTGACTGAGTAAACTTCTATAAGTGAGTCGGACACAGGTCAAACTGTTGTCAAATGCGTGCTTTCTCATCGAGTCGGCCCATGGTAGGTTGACCGTTAATCAGGTCGACAACAAACAAAGGAAAAAAATTTTAAGTAGCACAGCGGACAAATGAACGAGGCGGCTCCAAACAACAACAGATAAATAGAATTTGGAGGGAGTCCATGGAGGACTTTGACAAAATCTTTTGCATGTCTAAGTCAAACTTTATCGGTAAATAGAAAATATAAAATTGGAGGAGAGTCAAAATAATAACTTAAGAAGTAAATTTTGTCCTGCATCTGTTTATATGGGCGCCCTTTTATTATACACATATGAGAGCAAATACTTGTGGTGCATTTCTCGCATTCTTCACACATCCGCTCTTGCAAGTATGTTTTCGTCTATGTTTTTGGGATGTGAATGAAACACTCCTCTTGCTAGTCTATCATGTCGGTTGAATTGCCTCTTGGATTCATATTCTTAAGACACGAGTGAAATGTTCCTTTTGCTTATCTATTAAATCGGTTGGACCGAGCTTTCTTTTAGGCCCAGTCTAGGTCAGGCTTTAATTAGATGATTTTGTTTCAAAGTTTACGGACCTAATATATATTCATTTGATGCCGCTGATATAGTTTGGTGTTTACGGATTGACCTGGTATTCTTCATGCGTCACCTGACCTGATATATTAAAATCAAGCTCCATCAAACTAATTTTAACTTACCTTTCGTACAATATATCATTTAAAATTATAATTTACACCTCATGCACTTGCAAAAGTAATACAACTCTAAATTTTCATTAGGGTGCTAGTCCATACGGAACTAACTTTATCCTAACTCGATCCAAAACATTTGATTTTTTTTTTTCATTAGGCTGCTGGTCCATATGGAACTTGAGGCGATGATCGACAAGGCCAATGGAATATCATAATAAAAAAAATAAATATTTAAAGTAATTAAAATTTTGTAATTGAAATTTAATTATCGATCGACAATATTAGATATCGATGTTTTTAATTTTTTTTCAATATTTCAAAATATTCAAATTTTAATAATATATAAATTCAAATTTTGGTTCCTTCAAATAGATATCAATTGAGATTTTTCAGTACTTATAATTATTTGATTCTTATACGTTATCATTTCCTATCTTAATTGAAATAATAATAAGAAGAGAATATAAGCCCATTAGAATATATAAGAAAAAATATATATATTAGAGTATTTAAATCAAATATATTTTTTTGTTCTTTCCTCTAACTTTTTCTACACTTGATCGAGGTGAATATGTGATAAAAAAAAGATTGTGATTATAAAGAATTTATTTTGTTAGTATTAAAATATTGGTAAAAAAATTATATAATTTTGCTTTTATAAATTTCATCTTCTTTTGACATTTTTCAATCTGCGAGCTAATTTGAGTCTGTCCCGGGTCAACCCGTCTAGATCCCGTAATTCGTCCAGAAATATCCATTTAGGCCATTTAAAATGACAGATTAATAAAATTTCAATTCAATTCATTTAAATTATTTGACGGGACATATCAATTCTACATAACCAACCCAATTTGGCGACTAATTCAATAGATTTGGAATTTTCTTCGCTATTAAATCATAAAAAATTCTATTTCATATGCATTTATTCTTAAATACTATTTTTTTTTCGCATTGTAGTTTATAATGCATAAGCTGGGAAAAAAAAGAAGACATTTTCCTTTTAAGGAGCTTATTTTAAAATAATATTCTCATAACTCCAGTAGAATGGGCCCACCACAAATGCGGCCCACACCAGGTATTAGCCGATAAACAGAGGCAACTCGTATCTGTGGAAAAAGGAAGACCGTTCTTAAACCCCGTGGTTTATCTTCCGGCTCTGCCTCGTCGACCTCGGCGAATCCATGGCGAAGCTCTCGCTTTTCGCCGCCTTCGCGCCTCCTCTTCCCTTCCTAATCCATCTCTCATTCTTCTTCTTCTCCGCTACTCTTGTTCCGGTGCGTTCGTCAACTCGATCTGCGAACTCCTTCGGGAGCACGGCCTCACGGCCGGGCTACTCCCCAAGGGCGTCGATTCATTCGACCACGCTCTTTCCTTCTGCATTCTCAAGATGCGAATCATCCGCCTCTGCTACGTGCGGTACGGGGACGGACTCGCCGTCTTCGACCGCGAGGTGCGCGGCAGCCTCAGCCATGGCGCGATCTGGGGCGTCGAGGGGGTGGTCGCAGGAGGAGCTTTTTCTTGTGGCTCCCTGTCAAGCGCAACATCGTCGCCTATCTGGCGTCAGACGAAATTATCTTCGATATCGTCCTCGCCCGCAAGCAGTTTCCTATCTCATCGTTTGAGGAACCGACGAATTGTCTCCCCAGAGGTGAAGAAGCTTCGGATGGCATAGGTGAGTAGATTAACCCTAAAAATATCAGCCTTTTCTCAGTAAACGTTGACTTAAAAATAAAAATCAACCTGCCAATTAGTTTTAAATTGAAGATTATAGGGTATTTTGGATATTTAGGTTTGACTTTTCTGGATTTCATGATTAAAACAATGTGCTTATGTGCCGTTCTGACAATTCATATTTTCAAACCTTCATTTGCAAGTTGCATTTGCGAGAGATTCATCTGATTCTGACCCTGCATTTGCAAGTTGCTTGTAAGAAGCAATGGAATGACTTTGGCAGCAGAAATAATAATGACTAGTAAGCAGCAATGGAAAACAATTTTCCAGATTTTCCTCACCATCCTTGCTTATTGTTCCGGTCCGAGACCGAGAGATTGGATGACTCGGCAAAGTGCTCTGGTGACTCGGCAAAGTGCTGATGATGTGGCAAAGGACGGGACGGTCAGCTAAATCCAAGAGTTTGGATGATGATCGTCGGAGTGGATGAATCTCCCAGGAATAAGGGGTTGGACGGTGGTCGCTGGAGCCTCAGAGGGTGGCGCTAACCTGAAAGAGACACACACGAGTGAGGGAGAGTGCCGAGAGATACCTCGGCAAAGCTCCTCCGACGTTCAAGTCAGAATGTGACGAATAGCGAAGAAAAATGCAAGCAAGAGCAAAGTAGAAGATCATACCCCATTACCTCCCCTTGTCACCTTTATATAGGAGAGGTCGGCGAGAGTTTCCAGGAGATAGTACGTGTAGTATAATTTGTGACACTGACATACCAACTGATGAGGGGCTTGCCAGAGGAAATGGAAGTCAGGGTTCCATTAATGCGGTGATATTTGATAGGAGATAGGGCTTCATTAATGTGGAGAGGGACAATGGGAGACAGAGCTCTATTAATACAGGGAGGGACGATGGGAGATAGAGCTCCATTAATGCAGTGGTGAGCATGGCGATAAGGAGAGGATGTTGACTTGACCTCGTCAAAGAAACGGTGCAGCCATATAGAGGAAATATAGGGAGATATGACTTCATCAATAAGGAAGCTATGCATCTAATCAGCGGAGATAATCGGGGATCGTACAGGTGTGGAAGTACTACTTTTCGATGAGCTGGAATACGTGACTTGCGGAGATAAACCAACCTTGATAAGCCCAAGGTATTCTGTCAAGTCGAGATATAGGAGTGTCTGCCGAGACAGAGACATAGAAGTGAGGTAATCTGCCGAGGTAGATACAGTCGAACCGAGATAAAGCTTTGCTGAGCCGAGACAATGCTTTACCGAGCCGAGATAAAGCTAATACTTTGCCGAGCCGAGGTAAAGTTGCAGTTCTAAGTCGACTTGTGTTTGCTTTGACCGAATTCAACCTTCGGTTCCACTTAAACTTGACTACTAACCCGACTCTACCATATGACGAGGGATATTTCCACCACATCACTTGTCTTTCATTTTAATGAAACTTATGGTAGTTTCAAAATGGAAAGAGAGACCCATAGGCAAGATTTAGATGTGAATAAGGTCTGCAAGCTTTGATGGATTACCGAATATATATCTTTATTACTGATGCAATCTGTTTCTTCTACTTCTTCTTTTTTGTTTTTATATTTTATTTGTTATTTTTTATTTTTTATTTTTAATAAAACGATAGCAGTTAATGAACGTGAGTTCACTAAGTGCGTGGGAGTTCAACATTGAAGACTCAAAGTTCCCAGTTTTCATTTCTGAATAGCTTCCCACATTTGACCTTCCAAATGACGAGATTTTGAAAGCAAAGACAAAGCCTTATCTTAAATTTAAAGTTCCTTGTGTACACTCTTGTCAATTATAGTTAGATATTTATCTGTAAGATGCCTCATCTGCAATCTTTGCCCTCAAGTTTGGAGAGGTTTTCATCGCTCAAGTATTTCAGTTTAGATTTTACTCCAGAACTTAAGTCACTGGCCAAGATGCAGAGCTTCAGAAGTGTTGCCAAGAGAACCTCGGTCCGGAAAATAAACCACATTTTTGACATTAACATTAAAGCGGGCAAAGTGGACAAGGCTGAGGTGTGCTAATGCTAACAAGGATTCGCCACTTTGTTCATGCTGCATTTTGTGTTTGCTTATTTAATCACATCATTATCACTTACTATGCCACCGGCTAATTTTTCTCAAATTGCTTGTGTCCATTTTATTCTCTGAGCTATTTAATAATCTTCATGTTACTTATTTTGTGTTCTATACGTATCACCTCAAGCTAAGTCAATTGCAACTGGGTCAGCAACAGCCTTTGGAGTTCCATATATATATACAATACCAAGCCCAACACTTGGTCATTCATCATCAAATGGCCAAGTTATCAAATTTTGAACCTTATCTCTTTGTACTTTAAGTTTTTGTTATCATTTGTTTAGAAAATAAACCAACAACAGAAAGAACCCGTCCCGTGATAATACCTTGGGGTGTTGTTTTCCACACTTATAAAACACAGATTATATCTAAAACAATTGATGCTTCTGTTAAAATTGCAAAAGGATTACTAAAATTTGATGATGTTCTTGGGAGACTGACGGCATGTGTGAAGAATTTGAATACCACTGCTTCAGATGTTATTAAATTTATAGAAATGTAATGATATCTAGCTATCCATAGTATAATCTTATCTTTTGTTATTCGAAGTTTTCCTTCAAAAATGTCTTGAGCTTATACATCATTTTCCATTTTATATTATTCGTTTTCATGGTAAATTAATCTTCTTGTCCATTTTGGAATTCTTGAAATATTTACATAATGGCTTATAGTCTTGAAAAGAACACCAGGTATTCAAGCCTTAGCCCGACTAGTCTTGGGGTGACTGGTCCCACTAGTAACTTGGGTAAATCGAGAAGCGCGAACAACGGACAACCAACCAGCCCAATGTCCTTTAGCGTGCGCCTCATTTGGAGGATAAATTCTATAAATTCATCGTAGCTGAGGTTCGAACCATGGGTTTCTGATTTTACACTGGGAGTGCTTCGCCAACTATGCTAAACTCCGAGGGCAACATCTTATATACTATTAATCCTAGAGGTAATATACATATTTTTATGTTGATTAATGGACACCATTCAATTGCTCATCTTTCTTGAGTGTCTCCATCATACCCCCATTCAACATGCAGATATTGCTACTAGAAATTAGGCTACAATCAAACTTTTTCTTTCACTCTTGTTGCTGAAACTATAAGCATTATAATTTCAGGTGAAATATATGAATGGAGATTATATATGTGAAGTCCATCTACAACTTCCTCAAGCTCTCCTCTGGTTGATAAACTTAATCACTCCAGTTGGTTTGTTTTAATACTAATTTTAATAAATCTATAAGAATTTCCAACAATGTATTGAATTTCACAAGCTTGTATATTTAGTTCAATGTCTGTGTGATTTAACATTAATCTTGTCATACTTATTGAAATGATACATTTATATATTTTTTCTCGATGACTCGTATTTTATCAACATTCTTCAGCTGTTCAATTGCTGTGACAATTTCTTTAGAATTTTTAGCATTTTCTTCTTTGTTTATGTACCATATCTGCAAATTGTCAAACATGATCAGTGAAACCTCAGTAGTAGTGGAAGTGTCCTTCCACTTTATTCTCACAGACATAAGGAAACAAATTAAAGGGTTACAATCAATTAAAGCAACAAAGGCACAAATCATTCAACAAAAATGGAGTGAAAGAACATGAATTACTTCTTTTTGGGTCTAATTAAAAATAACTCATCCAGTCAATTATGAGGATTTCTTCTTGTGGCTTCTTTTGAAGGGCAATCCGGCGTCAGGCGTCATTCTTCGTTGGAGGACCTACAGGATTGCCTCCTAAGGGGAGGGGAAGATGGTGGACGGCATAGGTGATTGTATCAACCATTAAAAAAAAAATCAGCTTTTTCTCATTTCTTTCTTCTCCAAATTGATTGGTTTAACTTCCAAGCAATTGATTATTTGTTTCCATCTTCAAAAACAAAACAATAACAAACATCTTTTGTAGCATGGGTTTATTTTTTCCCGTTCAAAAAATTAGCGTTTCTGATCGGCGGCCACATCCTTCAATTTCCCTGAAAGATGCAGTTTTGATTTATATTTTCAAACCTGCCATTTGCAAGAGATTCTCATCCGTCCCGACGATGCCATTTTTAATCTGCAATGCTAATATGTTAACTACGTACGGAAATTTCAGTGTTTTTTCCTGCTTTGGGAAGGGCTGAAAATTTGGTGCGTTCTTTGATAAAAATTGAAGTACGACTTGTTTTTTAAGAAATTCAAAAAGTTGAGTGCATCTTAGTTAAAGTATAGTGTGCTCTTAGAAATTTAAAAAACTTGCAATTTTATAAGCAAAGGCAAGATTTTATCGGTCGGCGACCAATTAAATTCGATGTCAGATACCCATAAGTTAGGTTAATTGATTGTTATAATTACAATAATTAAATTAGAATTAAATTAATTTATTTGTTATAAATTATATAATAATTTAATTAACATAGTAAATATGAAGTTGGGATATGATAAATAATACTTAAATTACTGTTAAACAGTGATTGAAAGTATAATAACGTACTTATATCTTACAATAAATAATAACTTGTTTGTTAAAAATTAGATATTTCAAAATAATCAAACATGATGATCCATGACTAATATTTATTATATATAATAAAAAAAAGGCCGTCTGATTATTGCATGATTAAAAATTAGCATTCGAAACTGAGTTTATGTTGTTGAAATAGTTGTTATATAATTACAATAAATAAATTAGAATTAAATTAATTTATTTGTTACAAATTATATAATAATTTAATTAAAATAGCAAATATGCAGTTGTGATATGATAAATAATACTCGCGATAGATTAATATACTGTTAGATAGTAATTAAAAGTGTAATAACTTATTTTGAAATAATCAATCGTGATGATCAGTGATTGACAATTATACGAGTAACTTTTCATTGTTAAATAACTAATTACATACATTAAAATAATTAATTTAATTTAATGGAAACTCGGCAGGGCTAAAGAGTCCATGTGGGACTTGATTGATCGCCAAGTCCTTATTGGAAAATAGATAGTGCTTTCGTATAGATCGATTTTGAATGAGATTTAAAAAAAAATTGAATTCTAATCATTTCTATATATTTTGATCATTATGTTAAAATTTATAAAATTCTTCGTAATTTATTTGTCTCATAATAACTATAAAATAGATCGATAGAAATTATTAAATTTACTGTTCTAACTTTTTACAGGTAAAACAGACTAAATTATTTGATAGGAAAGAAAAATCAACAGCCTTTACGGTTCTTGTGCGAATCTAATTGGATATGATTGAGCTCTGTTCAACTTCAACCATAGAAAATTCCAAGGCCGAAAAGTCTAACGCGGGTCCAATGATCTTGACGTCCATGTTGGAAAATACATTCAATTATTTGGCAGGAAAGTTCGTGCAGTCTTCGCAGAAAACTCAACTCTTCATGGTTTTTCTGCACATCTAAAAGGACAGCATTCCGGCTCTGTTCAACTTCAACCAGGTAATTAAACTATCTTTTTTTTCTTTAATAATATCTAGTGTATCTTAAATCATTGATCGATCGCTGAAGCTTTGTTTATTCATTTACCTTTTGTTCTTGGCGACCAGAGTAAGTCATATGAACAAGTTTAATTTTGGTTCACATGTAGATGTTTCCCTTTTTTTCCTTTATTGTTTCTATTGCAGATTTGTTTCTGAGATCCCAGCTATTATGTGTTTTTTAATAGACGAAAGATGATTATGAATACTGTCTAATTTATCTAAAATCATGGATCAATAGCAGCAGCTATGGACGCAGTCTCGCCGATACTAGCGAAGGCAGGTGCAAGTTATGTCATCAATAAACTAATGGGTGCAGCCACTACTTATCTGCGAGATCAGTACTACTGGAAAACCGATTTGCAAGAAGAATTGCAAAACCTCAAAGACATACTTCCTAAGATCAAAGCAGTTGTCGGTTTTGCCGAACAGAGATTAACTCCGCATGAAGCTTCTAATCCAGCATTAATGGAGTGGCTTCAGCAGTTCAGGGATGGGATCGACGAGGCCGAGGAAGTGCTGGATGAGCTGGAATATCGTGAACTGGAGAAGAAATCTGATAGCGACAAAAGTACGATTTCTAGAGCTGTTGATGGTGCTGCAAAAAGATTACGGAAAAGTGATGATGTTCTTGAAAGATTAAGGACTTGCGTTAAGAACTTGAACGCCTCTGCTTCAGACGTCGAGAAGTTTCTGGCACTGGTGACGCACGCGGGTGGCATCGGCTCTGGACAAATGCAGCAGGAGATTCTACCGTTGACTAATCAAAGTAGGATCACCTCTGCTTTGCCTGTATTATCATTCAAGGGACGTGTGGAAGAAAAAGAGAGAATCATCCAGTATTTGCTGAGAGACTCAGCGGGAGAAACCGAAATTCAGAGGAGTCAGAATGTGCATTGCCTTCCTTTGGTAGCCATGGGTGGTATGGGGAAGACTGCGCTCGCTCAGCAAGTCTTCGATCATTTTGAAAACGTGCAGAAGGAACACTTCCACGTCAAATTCTGGGTATGTGTCTCAACTGATTTCAATGCATCAGGTCTTATGAAGAAAATTTTGGAGTATCCAACTGGCCGACCTGAATCTGGGCCATTGGAACGACTACCAGTGAAGCTCAAGGAGGAGTTACATTCCAAAAGATTTTTACTCGTCCTAGATGATGCTTGGGATGACGACAACTGGACAGAGTGGGAGAAACTATGTGCTCCATTGCTATATGGGCAAAAAGGTAGCTGGATACTATTAACAACTAGATCGAGATCAGTTGCGAAGATGGTCTCAAAAGGAATCAGAGGCACAATGGAGCCAATGATGCTGCCGGGCTTGTCAAAGGATGAATGCCGTTCGCTCCTCTACGAGCATGCATTTGCTGGTGAAAACCCAAATGAATTCCCGCTGCTTAAAAAAATTAGCGAAGAAATAGTGGAGAAATTAGATGGCGTACCTCTTCTAGCAAAGTCAATCGGAGGAGCGTTGAACAGTGAACTGACAGTTGATCACTGGATGAGAATTTCAAGAAGTGAAGTTTGGAAAATGCCATACAATTCAAAATCCGAATTCATTCCGGCTCTAACACTCAGTTACGTGATGCTTCCGCCACAATTGAAGCGGTGCTTTTCCTACTGCGGCATATTTCCTGAAGATTACGAATTCAATAAGCAAAAGCTAGTGGGCATGTGGGTGGCAGCAGGCCTAATTTACTCGGATGGATCAGAGGAGGGCTCGGACGAGGACATAGCTAACTGTTGCTTTGATATGTTGTGCAATAAATCTTTCTTTGATGTTCATACAAGAGACTATCGGAGTTCATCTTTCTATGATACAGGAAGAGGCTATTACCCTTGTGGTTTATCTCCCATACTGTATGACCAATCGGACATCGAATTGCACCAAGAAAAAGACTATTACACCATGCATGATATGCTGAACGGTCTTGCTCGCCATGTCTCACGCTACGAATGCTGTAGAATTGTGCGTGGCGCTCCAAGTTCCATTTTGGATAATAATGCCATCCGCCATATATTTATATTTATATCTAGTCGCAATACAGATGCTCAGCTCCATGATCTAGCTAAAATGGTGTGCAAACTCAAGCACGTGCGAACCCTATGGATAAAGTGGTTTTATAATGGGGATTCTGAAAAACTTGATGATTTTATTCGAGATGCGTGTGGATCACTGAGAAGAATTCGAGTATTGATTATAAAGTCTGGTCAGTGTTTGGAAAGCATCGGTGACTTTGTAAAACTACGATTTCTTGACATTTCAGCTCATCTGCAACCACGGCATCCACTATCACGGCGACCATGGCAATCACTATCAAAATCAATAAGTTCGTTCTACTTCTTACAGGTTCTAATTGGTAACAAAGACATTCCCATTCTGGCAAAAGACGCAAACAAGTTGACCAACTTAAGACATCTATACGAAGTCCATGAGGATGCACTTCTCTCAGTTGCTGAGGTAGGAAAGTTAACATCCCTCCAAAAATTATGCTTCTCTGTGGGCACAGAATCCGGACATAGAATTGATGAGTTGATGAATATGAATGATCTCCATCAATTAAAGATTAAACAACTTTCCAATGCGCGGAGTCTTGAAGAAGCCAATAAGGCCAGCTTGGTCAAGAAAAGAAATCTCACGAGACTGGAGCTGCACTACCAGGATGGAAAGTACTGCAGGAAAAAAGCAAGTTGTAATCCTGACCTTGATCAACAGGAGGTTCTGGCGGCTCTACGACCCCCTTCCACGATTAGAGAACTCTTCATTACAGATTATGAAGGTGGTAGGCCTGCACCGTGGATGGATACTTCATCTCTTTCTTGGCTTGTATCTCTTGAATTATATGATTGTACATGTTTGGAAGAGTTGCCCCCTCTATGGAAGTTGCCCTGCCTCAAGTTTCTAGAATTGGGTCGGTTGAAAGCTATTAAAAGCTTGGGTTGTCACTCCTCCGATCAGATGGACATACAATTTCCAGTTTTAGAGAAACTTCTATTTAATAACCTTCCACTCTGGGAGGAATGGAATGGTGCGGATGACTACATTTGGTTCCCTCATCTCAAAAGTTTTGAAATTAACCACTGTCGCAAACTAAAGAAAATTCCGGACCTTCCGTTGTCTATAGAATATCTTAAGATGGAAAATTTGGGGTTAGAAGCTCTATTCTACAAGTATTCTAATGGTTCTAGGACATTCGGAGGACTTCGGCAGCTAACGTCCCTCAAGTCCCTTCAAACTGATGCCTACCTGATTATTGGGGAAGATAATGATAATCTCCTTCCGTCATCACTTAAAAACCTTGAACTTCAAGGATTTCTTGGTCGTCCGAAATTCCTCCCTGTTGAGGTTGAGTCCCAGGAACTTTTAGAAGACAAGACAAGGAAGCGTGCGGTATCCACTTCCTCGGTTTTTGATCACTCTGCAAGTAATAAAGCTGCCCTTCCCTCCTCTCTTGTATCCCTAAAATTGCAAGAGTCATTGGGTCGATGCCTTCAAGGCCTTACTTCCCTCGAAGAGTTGCGAGTATTGAGTTGCGATGATTTGGTGTCTCTTCCCAACATAGAGTATCTGCATAATCTGACAGCGTTGCGGACATTGCATATTTCTTATTGTAAAGAATTATGCGAATTGGATTCATTGACTACACTTGTCTCCCTCAGAAGATTGGAGATTTGGGGCTGCCCCAAATTGCTGGTCACAACATTTTCCACACTACAAAATCCTGCAACAACAACAGAAGAAAGTGCTACAAAGATAGAGAAGGGAATATTACCTTCGCTTGAAGAGCTTATTATCGACAGCATCTTCTATATACCCATTTTGCCGACTCTAGTTAAGCTAAAGGCCTTTTCTATAATAGAAAATACCCAAATGCCTGTTGCCGAATTCGCTTGTTTCCCTTCTGAGATGGAGGAGTGGTTGTTGCAATATCAGGAGTCTCTGGAATATTTAACATTGCGAGGGATGCCTCATCTGCAATCTTTACCCGCAAGTTTGGAGAGCTTTTCATCGCTCAAGAGACTAGAAATATCTCCTGCTCCGGAAGTCAAGTCACTGCCCAGGATGCCTGCCTCTCTGAGGCAACTGATGATTTTTGGATGCAGTGCAGAGTTTAAGAAGCATTGCCAAGAGAACATGAGTCCGGACTGGCCTAACATCAAACACATCCCTAACATTCATATTAAAGAGGAGGTGTGTTAATGCTAACAAGAAATCATCACTTCGTTCATACTGCATCTGTTTTTGCTTATTGAATATCTCATCATCACTTACCATGTCATCGACTAAGTTTTCTCAAATTGCTTGTGTTCATTTATAAAAAGAAAAAAAAAACATTTCTCTCCCCTCTTCCCTCCTTTTCTCTCCACGCAGCAGGCCGTCCTTCGCCGTGAACCCCTGGCGCGCCGGCTCTTCTGTCTTCCTTCCTTCTCTTATTCTTCTTCCTCCTCCTTTCTTCTCCTTTCCCTTCTCTGTTCCTATTTCCTTTTCTTCTTCTCCTCCTCCTCCTCCCGGCCACCAACAGCTGCCCCTTCTTTCCCATTTTGTTGCTCTCCTTGTGTTCCTACAGTAGTCGCCGAAGCTCGTCGAAGCTAACTGAGATTGCTAGTGAAGAAGTAGGTCTAGAACAGTGATTTATAGGTCTAGAACAGCCACTCTTGATCATTATCTTTTTCTGCCTACACCAGTTGTTACTTTCAAAGTTCCTAAATGTTACTGTTTATTAGATTAAAGTTTTCGATTTTTCTTAAAGTATTAGGATTTACAATTTATCTTTTCTGTGGTTTCTGTTGTGAACACTGATAGGCGTAGAACTGGCACTCTTGATTATTATCTTTTATTGCCTGTTAGTGAACATTTCTGACGCAATATTTTGTTACAGGGCGAGCGGCTGCGACGCGGCAACCTTGTCAAAAGTGGTTACCTTTTTTAAAAGTGGTGATATGATGAGAGAGGAATCAAGAAAACAAGCTTCTATTCCATGTAAATCCCTACAAACTAACATGCTTCTGGATGAAATATACTGTGTTGAATCAGCTGGAGCTATTGTGAATATGAATTCTAGTGTAGCTTTAATATATTTCTACTGCTCCAGGCTTCCTTCTGATGAGTAAGTTCCTTTCTTTTTCCAATTTTAGTCTCGATTCTTCCTATAATATCTAGAATATATATATTATGATAACAAGCAAGAGCCCACAGTTACCAAATTATTCTCTTCTTTCCCAGGTACTCTACACCTCAGCCAAGGTTTGAATTTGAACAAGATTCTAATAAGTGCACTTTGTGTAATTGTGTCTTCCCTAAAGCAGCCCTATACAAGTTGTTCATGCAGAATGTGAAAGCAGCATGCAGAAGCAGCTTTTGTACCTTCAATCATGCAAAAAATTGCATGTGATTATCTACTGCCAGCATCCGATGTTGAAATTTAGGACGCCCAACTCAATGGTAGTAACTAAAAATGATTATCTATTGCGGTTTAAATGATTAATATTTGACTTCCCTTTCTACCTCAAACCCCAAACAACTATTGTTTCGTTCCTTTGACCGTTAGCATTTCCTGCATCTTCCTCTTATATTCATGTGTTGTTGATTCGACATGTTAAGTCTAAACCTCCCATTGAGCAATTTTCTCCTCTTTCCTTAAATTTATCATGTGCTTTTGATGCATTGTTAGGAGAATGTCACTTAGATATTTGTCATTTAGGATCTCATCTTATTCTATTGTGTGTTGCATAGGAGTCGTCTAAAAATCAATGGGCACTAAAATAGAAAATGTCTTGTTTTTATGTTGGAAAAGTCTAGCAAATTTTCTTTCTATATATAAATTTTCTTTCTTGAGATCTCTCTTCATCCTTGTCTTTCCTCTTCATTTGTCAATGTATTGATTTGAGGTTGAATATAAAATCGACTGTGTTTGTGTTAAGTCAAGGTCAAATGATCATCATTTATGTGCTCCATCAACTATCTCCATGATTTTGCCTATCAAGGTCGAAAATATCATTGATTGCATGTTTCATTGACTCCTTTATTTTTGTTTTTTCTGGATGTTAATATTATGTTTTTTCTTTATTATTGTTGTGTATTTTTTAGAGCTTTTCAAGTTGGTATCTAGCAAGTTTGCCGAGCATATAGTATATAATGAGTTTTTGTACCATGTTAGAATTTTAGGGTTAGGGTCTTGTATACACAAGTAATGATCATCCCATTGTTAAAGAAAATATAATACTTCTTTTTCCAAATTCTACAATTTCTTTTTTTTTGGCATACTCGTAGTTATGTATTTCTAACTCGGCCATTTTATTTTTCTACAGAGGTTGAACCTTATGATAATGAGCAAGCTGATTATTTTCCTAGTGACTTGGTGGATTCATGGTTCTCATTTTGTTGTCTTGGTTTGTATCATTGCTACAAGATAACTATTGACCAGCATTTCGGCTATGATTCTGTCTTCAAGGATATGATGTCGATTGTCAAAACTGATTTCGGATCTAATTTTCTTTCTTATTATTTTGGTTTGAAAGATTCAAGGGATCCAGTATCAGTTCAATTAAACTTGCTGGAGTTGTGCACCTTAGTCGTGAGCAGGTACTATACAAGGCATATTATTTGGAAAAAAAAACTAATGTTTTTGTTATTAAATTTACTAGGCTTGTGTTTTAAAGCTTTTGTAGCCTATCTTTGAATTTTTCAGGTTATGCTGGTTAAATCATTCCAAATTAGTATATTTAATATTCTACTTATCGTGATTATAGTAAGTTAATGGATTCCCCAGATTGCATGCATAAGAATCAGATCTCTACAGCCATTGCTTATCTACTTGTTCGATTAGTTGGTGGAAGAGTTGATTGGCAACGTGTTAAATCATCTTTTTTCCACGTGGGGATTGCCAAGCTCACTGCACATTCTTGTGCTTCAAAAGGTCCATTTTCTTTAGGAGAAACCATGAGTGGTCCAGCTTGCAGTTGTATGCTTCAGCACTGTATCGTTTATACACCTCACAGTGGTAAATTTTATTGTGTTAATGGGTTTCTATCTGACTTAAATATAAATTCCACTTTTATGCTGAAAGATAAAAGAGTTTTATCATATAAAGAATATTTTCAATCAAGGTAGCTTTATTATCTGACTATATCAATTTGACCATGACCTCAAATTGTAATGTAATTCTTTATCCGTGTTTTATTTTAGTTTGCTACATTTTGTAAAATTGCAGGCATGATGTTGTGTTGACTTGTAAAAATCAACCTCTACTTTCAGGTAGACATCTTTTTATGGTTGAAAACTACCTTCACAAATGTTCTTTTCGGATGGAGGGTACTGTGGTCTTTTAAATTTAGCATTCTGTCATTTATGCACATATACTTAATTATTTACTTATCTTCAGTTTATATTTTCACGCGCAAACACCAAAATTCATGTATCTTTGCTAGAAATGTTTATGTTTTAACTTTTGACCAGCCATCATGGAAATTTGTTGGGATAAGCGATCGAGAGATATCTATCATTTCAGCTCTCCAAGCTCAACAATTGTTAGCACGAGGATGTGAGGGATATCTCCTATCTTTGATAAGTTCTGATGTGGATAGTCTAGCACACCCTTCTGATGTCCACATAATTCGAGAGTATCTGGATGTATTTCCTGAAGAACTCCCTGGTTTGCCACCTCAACGACAAGTTGAGTTTGCTATCGAGTTACTCCCTGGCATGGGCCCAATATCAAAAGCACCGTATCGTATGACACCTAAGGAGCTGGAGGAATTAAAAGTTCAACTCCAAGAATTACTAGACAAGGGTTTCATCCGTCCTAGCGTTTCTCCTTGGGGCGCTCCAGTTCTATTCGTAAAGAAGAAGGATGGATCCTTAAGGCTTTGCATGGATTATAGGCAATTAAATTCAGTGACTATCAAGAACAAGTATCCTCTTCCCAGAATAGATGATTTATTTGATCAGCTTAGAGATACTTGTGTATACTCGAAGATTGATCTGAGATCAGGCTATCACCAACTACGGGTTCGAGATACGTATATTCGTAAGACCGCCAGTTTTTGGTAATGCCATTTGGACTCACTAATGCTCCTGCAGCTTTTATGGATCCGATGAATCGGGTATTCTTGGAATATTTGGACCGATTTATAATTATTTTTATTGATGATATTTTGGTGTATTCTTGATCAGAAGAAGAGCATGAACATCATCTCCGAATGGTTTTGGAAGTGTTGCGGAAGGAACGCCTATATGCAAAGTTCAGTAAATGTTCTTTCTGGCTTATTTTTGTGGGATTTCTAGGGCATACAATTTCTAGCAACGGGATTTCAGTAAATCCTCAGAAGATTGAAGCGGTGGTCAGATGGGAACCACCAAAATCCATACAAGAAATCCGTAGTTTCCTTGGATTGGCTAGCTATTATCGAAGATTTGTAGAAGGATTTTCCAGCATTGTTGCACCCTTGACTCAGTTGACTAGAAAAGGAGTCAAGTTTATTTGGTCTGATGCTTGTGAAGCAAATTTTCAGGAACTCAAGCAAAGATTGGTGAGTGCTCCGATTTTAATTATTCCCTCCGGAGATGATGGATTTGTATTATATACGGATGCATCTCTTCTAGGATTAGGAGCAGTTTTGATACAGCATGATCGAGTGGTAGTTTATGCTTCTCGACAACTGAAAGATCATGAGAAGAATTATCCCGTTCATGATCTGGAGTTAGCAGCTATTATTTTTGCTCTAAAGATCTGGAGACATTATTTGTATGGTGTTACTTTTGAGATATTCACTGATCATAAGAGTTTGAAGTATCTCTTCACACAAAAGGAGTTAAACATTAGACAGAGAAGGTGGATGGAATTTCTGAAGGACTATGATTGTACTATCAACTACCACCCTGGGAAAGCTAATGTTGTAGCAGATGCCTTAAGTAGGAAGTCCAGAGGTGTATTGGCATGTCATCGGGTGGCAGCTACTGAGATAGTCAGACAATTTTCAGAGTTAGATTTAATTGAAGTAGGACAAACACAACACGGTATATTGATCTCCTTGATCGCACAGTCCCCCTTAGTAGAGCGAATTAAGAAAAGTCAGATGACAGATCAGTATCTCAGAAGCCTAGCTAGTGAATTAGAAGTTGGTCCCAAGCCAGAATTTTCTCGAGATATGGATGGATCCCTTCGATTCCGAGGCAGGTTGTGCGTCCCTGAGGTACATCCTGTTAAGGAAGATCTCCTTCAAGAAGCACATCGATCAAAATTTGCAGTACATCCTAGTGGTACTCGAATGTATCAAGATCTGAAACGATCTTATTGGTGGAAAGGAATGAAAAGAGATATTGCAGATTTTGTAGCTCGATGTTTGGTTTGCTAGCAAATTAAGGCAGAACATCAGAGACCAGCTGGGTTACTACAGAAGATCACAGTGCCAGAATGGAAATGGGAGCATATTACTATGGATTTCATCACGGGATTACCAAGGACTCAGAAGGGACATGATTCGATTTGGTTATCATTGATTGATTGACCAAATCGGCTCATTTTCTACCGATCCGAAAAAGGGATTCCTTGGATCGTTTAGCTGAGTTATATTGCAAAGAGATCACTAAACTCCATGGTATTCCTCTCAGTATTATTTCTGATCGAGACCCACGCTTTACTTCGAGATTTTAGCAGAGTTTTCATAAGGCGTTGGGCACCGAATTATGTTTTAGCACTGCTTTTCATCCTCAGACTGATGGACAGTCAGAGCGTACTATCCAGACTCTTGAGGATCTTTTGCGTGCCTGTGTTTTAGATTTTGGCGGTAGCTGGGAGGATCATCTACATTTAGTAGAATTTGCTTACAATAACAGTTACCACTCTGCTATCCAGATGCCACCCTTTGAGGCACTCTATGGCAGAGCATGTAGATCTCCTATCTTATGGGATGAAGTGGGTGAACGTCAACTTCTAGGTCCACAGAGTATTCAACAGGATGCTGATCTAGTACGAGTTATTAGACAAAGACTATTGACTGCTCAAAGTAGCGAAAAGCTGCAGATCGTGAGCGAAGAGCTTGGAATTCACAATAGGTGATCATGTATTTCTTCGTGTTTCACCTATTAAAGGAGTTAAAAGATTTGGCTTGAAAGGAAAGTTAGCTCCTAGATACATCAGACCTTTTGAGATCCTAGAGCGGATTGGTGCTGTTGCATATCGACTTTCTTTACCCCCAGCTTTAGCAGGAGTACATAACGTCTTCCATGTATCTATGTTGCGGAAGTATCTTCCAAATCCGACTCATGTCTTAAAGGATCTTTCTGTTCCTTTGCAACCCGATGTGTCATACGAAGAATTTCCTATTCGTATTTTGGATCGCAAGGAACATCGATTACGGAACAAATGCATTAATCTTGTGAAAGTTGGGTGGCAGCACCATTCTGACCAAGAAGCAACCTGGGAGCATGAGGATGAAATGCGTAGCAGATATCCTCACATGTTTTTCTCAGGTATAAATATCCCTTAATTTTTAAATTTGGGGATCAAATTTCTTTTAGGGGGGAAGGATGTTAAGTATAAAAAAAAAACCCACTTATTCTCTTCCCCTCCTCTCTTTTCTCTCCCCGTACACAACCATCCCTCAACCCATTCTCACGCACGCGCCCTCCTCCTTTCTTTTCCTTCCCTCTCCCTTCTTCCACTTATTTTCCAGCCGTAACCTAGCTTCTCCTCCTCTTCTCCAGCACAGCGAGAAGTAGCAAGGAGAAGCACGGAGCACGAACTCCTCCCCAACAGCAGCTTAGGATGTTCTTTCGGGTTGT
Source organism: Wurfbainia villosa (assembly GCA_025175895.1). Lineage (NCBI taxonomy): Eukaryota > Viridiplantae > Streptophyta > Magnoliopsida > Zingiberales > Zingiberaceae > Wurfbainia > Wurfbainia villosa. The sequence continues at coordinate 27,262,671 of CM045991.1, read as the reverse complement.
CGGATTTTGTTAGAACGAAGCGAGATCGACTACGAAGAGGGCAAGGTCTTCATCTCTCTTTGCATTCTCCTTTCGTTGTTTTTCCTAGCATCTATCCGGACTTTCTTCTCCTCCTTTCGATCACAGACAACCCTTCTTTTCTAGGGTTTTACTTACCCAATAGCAGCAGCCTTCTCCCTCTCATTGCTGGAGTTTGTTCCGACGAAGCGAGGCTGCCAACACATAAGGGAAAAGGTTTTATTTTTCCTCTTTTCAATTCCAGTAATAGTAGTCCTGAATTGCTATTACGCTTTAGTTTCTAGTTCTCTTGCTCTTCTTACATCACCATAGCATTGCCGACACTTAAGCTAGTCGAAGTTAGCAACAAAATTGTTTTCCAACAATCACAGTAAACCTTTATTTCCTAATTTTCTTCCTTTAGCAAATACTTAAGCAGTTCATAGTTTAGGTGATTAAGTTTACAAGGTAGATTGTTAGATCGAGGTCATTAATTAAGATTAGTGGAGGTGTTAGATAGGAATGAAGAATTAATATTATAAGATAGCGAGATCATAAATAATCGATTAACTGTGGATTTTGAGTAAATTTGTAAATATTGTGTTATTATCATTATTGCATATTATATTGAATTTTGAATCATTTTATATTGTATTTGTAGATACTAGTTCGAGCGGAGCTCGGTGATTGACCGAGGTTTGTGACTTTTGCTGTATATAAAGGCGGGTACATTCGATCCTTGGACTCTTTATGTTCCTTGTGCATGAATAAATGAGATAATTGATTTATTTATATTTGTATAATTGTTTTCAAAATTAGGGATAAAAATGGTATTTAAAAATAGCGAAATGGGTAATAAATAATTAAACTGATGGAGGGTAAATAATTGATATTACTTCATGTTCATATGTGGGTTTTATATGGGGTGAACATGGGAGGGGTTGTTTTAAAAATCTAAATGAATACTCTGACCTACTCTTCCGTTGATACTTGCCTGTTTATATTGCTTGACCTTCCTTACTCATGATTATTTTATCTGTTGATACTTGTACCTTTTAATGATACAACTTGTACATATAAATCTTATATTGGTGATTAAATAACTTGAATTACATTGATCATGTAGATTTATCATAAGATTTATCATAGTTGAACAAGTGTGATAAAAGAATTAAAGTTGAATATTAAAGAAATGAATGAGAAAACTAAATGTGAAAACTTTGAGCCTGACTTGATACCAGAGTAACTGACCGCCCATATGCTGTTATGGTAGTGTGTTGTCGCCCGCAGTCAGCATTTTATTTGCGTTTCGGCGCTTTGTTGTTATCCCTTGTTGCATTCCACCGGTGATGAGGCTTTTAGCCTATATGTTAGATGACGTTATATACACTCTAATGATATTGGCTCCAGTTATTCACTATTTAGTTGATTTATCAGATTTAATTGATTTATCAGATTATTGTTGATCTATCAGATTGTAATTGATTTATCAGATTCACATTATTGATAATGTTTATAAAGATGATATATATATATATAAAAGAACTTGGAACAAATTAAAAGACATAAAACAGAACGAAAGAATAAATTGAAATTTTACAAGCTCTTTTGGCTTCTTAAACAAGATTAAATTCATGCACATCTTTCCTTATTACCCGCTTAGCAATCTGTGCTAATGTCTGTTTTCTTTGGCCTCCAGTTTTGCAGGCTCGAGCACCCTTTTGATATTTCACTGATTTTGCTGTACATAGAGTCGCTCAGAGATATCGACCTACTGTCTTTCCGGTTTGGTTTCTGTTCGATGTATTTTATTTTGTTTCATCGATTTTCTATTTAGATGTATTTCTAGCTTATGCTAAATCTATCTTCATTAATATAGACATTTTATGAAATTTTTGGAGTTACTTATATTATATGGTCCTTAGGTTTCCTTATTCATATACTGTCACCGAATAGGGTACCGGACTGACACCCTCGGGGCGTGATATTATGTCTCCGATCTCAGCCAACACTGTATACACTTTCTCCTTTGCTCCATCGATCATGCATCCTATCCAGTGTTTGCTACTTGCTTCCAGGCTAAAGAAAAACATCCTCACTGATTCCATGGTAAACTTGATGTCTTTTATATTTAAATTTTGACTGGTCGAGTATTTACTTTTGGAATCTGTGATTTGTTGAAAAAGAATATTATCTAAATTTAGAATACAAAAGCAAGGTCAAAGTGTATATCTATATCATTTGTTTTATTTATGATTATGTGAGTATAACTCATGAATTTTTCGATAAGGTCATTCACTTTGGAACTCAAATGTTTAACCTATCTCGTCTGCAGATTTTCCATATTCTGAAAATATTTATTTTCTTTCTAAGGTTAAGCATAGGATGTATATTAATATTTTATCCGGGACATTCGGGACTACTCACGCTGTCTCAAATTCAATCAATGGTAAAACAGTTGATGTAGGAGTCACATTAAAATTTTTTTGTGTTTGTATTTTAGAATTCTGATAATTAATGCCATACAATATGTTATTGTAATTAGTGAATAGTTGTAGCCATACCACAATTGAATGGTGTTACCTGATAAAGTTTGGATATTCCAGTTCCCGAAAGACATTAATTAGTTTCCTGCATAAAACCGCTTGAGGAAAATCGGCTAAAAGGGAATTCTGTAGGTTCTGGAAGCAATCACCACGAACAATTGTCAAGAAGAATTTTCCCTTGAGTCCTTGGAAACACTTGGAGATTCTTTTCTGAAGTGCGCCGTGAATCAAAATTTTTTCAGGAGTTATAAGCATCATCATGAAGGCATATTAAGTGCTAAGAAGGACAAATTAGTGTTCAATGTTGTGCTTCGCACGGATGGTGATCGCCACTTCCCAGTAAGCTTTAATTTCCTTTCATTATATTCGGTCCTTCTGATTTGAATTGCTTTTGTAGTAATGGTGTGTAAACTTATGAAAATATACTTGTGGAATAATAAAAGTATACCTCGCTGTAGATGATACTAGAACTATCGCCTTCAATCTCTCACTCGTAGTCGAGATCACAGTCACGTGGAACGAATTGTCACTACAATATCACAACGTCACAATTCTAAGTCCGATGATTGTGACGATCCTCTTGTTCTTCTCAACAAGAGATGAGAGTTTTTGAAGGTGAACTTTCCTTCACTTACACAGATCACAAGTATTGTTTATACACACTTGCAATCTCTTTTCATATACACACCCAGTCACATACTGCACTTGGAGCTTATGCCCCAACGTGGGCATAACCAACAACATGGTGTCAAATGATAGTAATCCTTTCTTGTTAGTTCTTGATGGTTTAACTTAATAATGGGAGATATTTAGACATACAGAAATGCATAAACATGTTTTTTTCTTAATTTCTTAATTGAGAAATTTGGCCATTCCCTAGTGGTTATGTTTTAGATGTAGTGGTTTTCGTATGCTTACGCTTTATAACCCAAATGATAGCTTTTAATTTGCCAACATATCTAGATTTTTAATTTTCACCTTTGTGATTTATCGCATTGGCAGGGGTTTATTCGCAATAGGCAATTTGATCCTCAAGAATGGTTTATCCCCGGTAGTTGTGCGGTTCATTTTGAGGAGACTACCTTGTTCCCAGATTCAAATTGTAGTTACACTAGCCGTACAAGAATCGTCAAGAGCAAGGCCATTGCTGATACCGTAAGAGGCACTAATAGGAGTATTCCTTACTGCTGCCGGAGAAAAGGCAGCATTGAAATTTATAAAGATGGAATTCCATCGGGAGACTACTCCTGAAAGGAAAGATTTGCTGAAGTATGAAATGTACATAAATATATTAACGACCTTCAGTGGTTGCTAAATTATTCATTCCGAAATTCTGCACTTCTGCTCGAAGCACTAACTGTTATATCATTGAAAAATTTAAAGCGGTCAAATCATAATTTTCAAACTTTATGGATTCTTTTATGATATTATCCAAAAAAAAAAAAATTAATACCCACGAAAGCAATCCTATTCTTCTGTTCTTTTTTGCTTGTCATCGACTTTTTCTTCTTCTTCTTTTTTTCTTCCTCTATTTCTTTTTCTTTAATCTTAAAACCTTTCTAATCCAGCTTCCAACAAATCTTGTCGTCATTGTGGTCAGTTGTGGTCACTATTGCTGCCATTAGCGATGTTCCTATTCTTATTGCCCACCGTTGTCATTATTTTACAATAAAGTCGATCGATCAAGGTGTAATTTTCTAATTTGTTTCCACTCAAATGATTTTGTGCACGATTAATTTATCACAAATAATTTAGGATGACTTAATTAAGAAGAAGATTAAGGTTGTCAATCCAATAATAATATTCCTAAACTATAGCTACCAAAAGTTATTCTTCCTCCGGGACATTTTGTTGACAATTAATTAAAGTTTTGTGAAAGAATTAGTATATTATTTTTTTTTTCATATGACTCGTACTGAGCTTGGATGGTGGGCTCATTAGTTGTTGTTTGTTTTTTTTATTTTCTTGATGATTTGTCATCTTGATTTAGAGATTCGTGCTCAGTAAGTACCACTTGAAGGAAAATCAAACTCCCTAATTATGAAATCTTGAATTTGAAATGTCCTCTGGATTTGTAATGCATTTGTTGTTGCTCAACTAGATATCTATTCACAAATATTTAGGACCATATTTGTCACAAAGCTCAAAATTCATTTGATATTTCTATGACCCTGTTCCTTTTTGAATTAGTTGTTCGCATAATAATCTCATTGGCTAATTGGATGCATGATGATAGAAAAATATATTATATTTATGATCTTCTCTCGAAAATTTTAAATTATGTCCTATTTAGAAAAAAAAAATATTATTAGTAATGCATTAATTTTGTAGATAATAATTAATTACGTACCCTTTTATATTTTTACTGTTTAATCATATTCTTTTATATATTTGATCTTTTATATTCGTTATTATTTATCAAGTCATTGTACCTTATAAAAATTTATACATAATATTCGCAATATTCAAATTTTGAAATTTATATAAACTTAGAAACCTCTTAAGGAGAACTCAAAATATATGAGAATCCCGTAACAAAAAATTTTGTATGAAGATGATTGCTTATAATTAAATTTTACAATAAAAATTTAGCTAATTGGTTGAAAGAATTCATATAACTTCTCAATTACTATAAATATAACTTTGTGTCGTAGAATTTTGATTTTATAATTAATAAAGATTATGAGATTATTAAATTTGAGTAACTAAATAATACTTTATAAATATAGAGATTTTACTACGTACTCTAAAAATAAATAATTTATCTCACGGGATGAATAGAGGGCTATTTTCCGTGTGATGTACCTCACGAGATGGATTGTAAGTTATTCGTCTTATTTTTATTGTTGTTTTTGCATGTTGTTGATACTTACACCTTTATATTGTATGACTTTACTGGCAAACCTAATATACCATAATGATTTAACATACTTCATATGAAAATGAGAATTGATATTGGTCATTCAGACTACTTGATACAATATAAAAAATGAACAATTATGATAAATGGATAAAAGAAAATCCTATAAGCAACAATTTTGAGCTTAATCTTTTACTAGAGTGTTGGACTGCCCACAGGCTATGTGGTAGCATGGTCACCTACAGTCCAAAGTACCTGACCACCCACGTATTATGTGATAGCGTGATCGCCCACGGTTAGTGTTTAGTATGTCTTCCACCGGTGAGGACTTTTAGCCTGTACATGAGTCATATTGATATATGACGTATGCGACAATATACTCTGAGGGCATTAGCTCCAATGATTTACTTTTTAGTTGATTTATCATATTGATATCTTTGATGGTGATTATACTCATTGAAACTCATGATTTTGGATATTGATATACGTATATGTATACAAGGAGAATTCAAAAGAAGAATCTGAAACTTCCATAAAATATTGTGATCTTCTCTACTTCCTTGACCTCTTAAATAAGATTAAATTTATGTACATCTTTTTCAATTATCCACTTAGCCATTTGGCTTACTGTTTGCTTCATTTGACCTCTAGTTTTGTAAGCACAGGCATTCGATTGATCTTATAGTAGATTTCAATTTGTATATAGAGTTGCTCATTGATCTCGACCTATGATTTCCTGATTTGATTTGATTTATTATTTGGCCCACAGATTGTATTTCCTTGTATGAATTTCCGATTGATCTTATAGCGAAAGGTGCTATAACCATACATTAGTCTAGTTTTCATTGTAGAAAAAGAAAATGATTTTTATAAATGAATTTGAGTAGTTTCTTGGTTATCTTAGTTGTTTCGTTTCTAGTACTCTTTTATTATATAGTCATCGAGTGAGATACCTCCCCTTGTGTGGGAATGATATCCCTGGGTCATGACAATTTTAGTGGTATTAGAGCGAGGTTTACGATTTCTTTTCTTGGGTTTTGGCTTTCTTTCATTTTCTGTTTATGGAATTTGTGAGTAAAGATAACTTTGTACAAGTTGAGTTGTATCTTTGAGCTATAGGTCCTGCATTGTTTTACATATCTTAAGGAGAGGCTTGATTATTGAAAAATTTCATGTGATCTTGTAGGAAATGCCACGAGGTGAACTTACTCATGGTCGTGGTTGGGGTAGTCATCGTACTCGGAGTCGTAGCCTTGATTGCGATGCTGGTAGTGGTCGCAGTAGGGGTCATGCATGCTAATATGTCTCTATGGCTCAAAGGGATGATCATGATTTAGATGAGGTACCCATCTCTCCGTTTGAGAGAATAGTTGGGGCTCAAGTTGATCTTAGTGCTAGAGTGGGTGGTCACCTAGTAAGACAACCTCATCTATCTACAGGTCAGGTAGTCGACTCGGTCATTCCCACAACGTCTTTTCTCACAGACAAAGCTCACATTCCTTTACTTGCTAGGTCCATGAAGGATCCTTTTATGTTTTTCCATGGTGGTACTAATCCTTAGGAAGCATGTAAATGGTTGAACGATATTGAAGACACTTTTCAGTATTTAGCATGTTCAAATATAGAAAAGTTGGAATTGACTATTTATTATTTTCATGGTGAGATAGTTGATTAGTGGAAGATGTAGAAGACTGTCTTTAGAGATCAACATGTCTCTTGGCAATTATTCAGAGAGACAGTATTTTGCTGCATCATGTATTGCTCATCGTCAAAAATTCATGAATATAAAACAAGATAGTCGAAGTGTGATGAAGTATAATGCAGAATTTAGTCGCCTTGTTGAATTCTATCAACACCTAGTATCTCTGGATTATGAAAGTATGATCCACTTTACACAGTGACTGACAGTATATATTCAAATCAAGATGTGTGAATTTTCTATTACTACTTATCGGGAGACACTTGATCGAGTTATATTTATTGAGATTACTCGGCAATAAATCTCCCAAGAAAAAGAAGTTAGTTGACGGGCTCACACTCTAGAAAATAGAGTCGAGATCGCCGACCTAGCAGTCAGGGGATAAATAGGGACTCTTCGCATCCACAAGGTGACAAAGATCTCATAGGGATCGAGTCACCCGCCCCCATCACAGCAGAGTGAAAAATCTAACACTAGAGCTATGATGACTCCCTTGCGGTGTTTGAAATGTGGTCTTGAAATCATCAGATATCATAATGTCTATTAAATCATAGTATTTATTTTTATCGTAAATTGTCGGGATATATGAGTAGAGACTGTACTTTGAGAGCACAACATCAAACAGGAGGATCACAATCTCAATAGTATCAACAATCGTAGCAACACCAACATATTCTATAGTAACTCCACTTCAGTAGTATTTACCAACTCTACCTCAGTAGTCCCTATCATCTCCACCGCAATAATATTTGTTACCTCCATCCCAGTAATATCAACCCCCACTATGTTAGCCATCACAGTTTGCACAGGATCAGAGTCCGTTATCTATTTCTTTGTCTATCCAGAAGGGTCAACAATCGAGTCATGAGGCGGGACACGTGTATGTTTTGACTCGGGGGGAGGTGTACCGAGTTGGGAGATTAGTTATCCGAAGTACTATTTTAATGTATGGTATTCCTACTGATAATAGATACTTATAACTCATGTTCTTTTATTTCTCCCATAAAGGGTAAATGTCATGTCAGTAACGACTGTTATGCTAGAGCAGCTATTAGAGCCAGACTGAACAAGCACATTCTTCATGCTTCGTTGGAGTTGCATAAAAGGATGACATGTTACCTTGAATTTTTTGCAAACAATCTTGCGGCTTCGTCGGATGTGTCAGATGCTGGTGCAGATCCCCCCAAGGTACGGAACAATTTTTGTCTTCTTTCAGTCAATGTGCTAGTTCAGTACTAGTGTTTTGTGAGTAATTCAGATGTAGCCCACCTCTTTGTAGTTGCACTTCGTTCATGTTTTAGCGCTTAATTTAAAAAAGGTATGGGGAGATATCATGGAATCCATCGCCAGAGCTATCTTTGTCGACTCCGGATAACAAAGAAGTTATATGCTACAGTGTGAAGCCGCTGCTAGAACCGATGGTCAGCTCAGAAACAATCGAGCAGAATCAATCGAGCAGAATCCTTTGTTCTAACAAGCACTAGCCTTCAAAGGCAAACTTAGATGACTAATACAGTTGAAAAGATAATAGATCAATTTTTAAAAATGATGATTAGATTACAGATGATTCTGTATTTCTGTATTAGTCATTTGACATCTAATTTATTTTTCTTCACACACAGACAACGATAGAACACTGCTAATGTAATGTGACCGTTGACGTACAAAATGACCATTCAAAATCACAAAATCAACGTGACTGCCGAAGCAGAAGCCCAAGGGAGAACTGAACTCATACCGTAATTCCTAATTTGTGTAAGTAGACGCCGAAGGGACAACATCCTGTACAAAATTTTTGCTCTTTTTATAATAATTATTATTATTTGATAACTTCGAAGATCTCTGACTCTCTGCATAATTATTATTATTCTCAACTTCTCCGTTCTCCGATCCGAAAAAGCGCACCTGTTTCGCAGGATCTTTTGTGTTATGACCGATCGAAGCTTCAAGGATATAGTATTGCGATCGGGCGGGTGCTTGAATGGGGAATGGCTGTGACGCCGACAGCAAACGCGATCGCAATAGTTAACCGCGGTAATCTCGATCTAAAATCGGTCGTCCAGTTTCTGGATTTGAAGGTGGTTCCGCGGGGCATAGGAGCCTTGCCAGGCGTTGGTTTTCGATGGTTCGGCGGCGCAGCAAGCGCTGGTGGCTGCTCAACTCGACGAGATCGCTGGGAGCGGAGAGGTGGGGGTTGACTCCGTCGCCAGGCTCTGGAGTATGTCTGCAGCACCACGGAGAACCGGAGGTTAGTCCAGCGATCGCTATCTGAATCTTCTTTGACTCACCTATTTGAATCTCCTCGGTTCAAATCTTTCTCAAAGTTTATATTTCTGTAGAGCTTGATCTCCGCTCTTCGTCATCTTTGGTACCCTTGCGTCACCTCCAACTATAACTCTTTAAGCCGACACAAATCATTATCAGATACTATTTCCTTGCGGCGGTTAAATCTCGAACCTCTTTTATTGGTCTGTCCACTGACAATTTATTTTGATGCTTCGTCGATGTCATTCATGAACGAGCTCATCATCATCACCGACCTCCCCAAATTGAAGAATAATTTATACCATCAGAAAACCAATGGGAGATTAATTTGCCTTGGCAATTTAACTTCGTACCCTGTAAAATCAAATAGAGAAGTGTACAAGGTTTGGAAGTCGGTTGGGTCTATTTACATCCGATCAAAAACTTCTTGGAAGAGGGATCTATTTGCATCTTAGCTCAAATTCCCACAAACGACACTCCTGATTTGAGGTTTATAGATAAATTGAATCCTCAGGAGCTCTGAGTAAATTTTCACAAGCATATCAGTGGAGTAAACTTCAGAAGGTAGGTTGACTGAGTAAACTTCCATAGATGAGTCGGACACAGGTCAAACTGTGGTCAAATGCGTGCTTTCTCATCGAGTCGGCCCATGGCAGGTTGACCGTTAATCAGGTCGACAACAAACAAAGGAAAAAAATTTTAAGTTGCACAGCGGACCAGTGAATGAGTCAGCTCCAAACAACAACAGAGAAATAGAATTAGGAGGGAGTCCATGGAGGACTTTGACAAAATCTTTTGCATGTTTAAGTCAAACTTTATCGGTAAATAGAAAATATAAATTGGAGGAGAGGCAAAATAATAACTTAAGAAGTAAATTTTGCCCCGCATCTATTTATACGGGCACCCTTTTATTATACACATATGAGAGCAAACACTTATTGCTTTTATTATACTCATATGAGAGCAAACACTTGCGCACTTCGTGCATTCTTCGTGCGTCCCCTCATGTAAGTATGCCTTCGTCCATGTTTTTGGGATGTGAATAAAACACTCCTTTTATTGGTCTATTTTGTCGGTTGAATTGCCTCTTGGATTCATGTTCTCAAGACACGGGTGAAATGTTCCTTTTGCTTATCTATTAAATCGGTTGGACCGAGCTTTCTTTTAGGCCCAGTCTAGGTCAAGCCTTAATTAGATGATTTTGTTTCAAAGTTTACGACCTGATATATATTCATTTGATGGCGCTGATTAGTTTGGTGTTTACGGATTGACTTAACAATGGATCCACTATCTTTTAGCCATCAGAGGGGGAAATGACACGACTAAAACTCAGCAACAAGAAGAAAATTGAGATTGAGAAAGACAGATAAATATGGAAAATCTAAGACAATAGATGATATTGATCATGACGAATACCTTGTTAGGTGTTAGGATCGCAGAAGAGCAGCCACTTTCTACCCACCCATCACCATCTTTGGCCTGATGATACTGGGAACAACCCTGATACAATAATATTTCATAAACAGGATGTGATCACAAAGCTCACATTACACAACCGAGACATTGGCACGAACAACAGCAATGTGGTAATTATAGATTAGCCTCCCAAGCTGTCAGATGCAATCGCTTTTTCCGTTGCTTTTCAAAATATCTCTTTTGAATTCCTTATGTGTCTTCTGTTTCCTGCCAAACATTAATAAATTAAATGACAAATAACAAAATATCTTATATTAATCATATTTTCTATTCCAGAACTCTCCTGTCACTTCGCATGCTCCAGAATATCCATATCTCCTCATTTCACCGTATTGGGAAACAAACATATTGTTCGAGGAATACACAAATGCCTCGAAAAATATACTAACTGCTCCAGAACTATATACACTGCTCTGCCAATATAATACTTAACTGTGGGCATCACTGCCTTCTGTCATCTTACTGGGCTTGGAAAATACATATGTTGCTCGAGATTTACATAAACTGCTCTGCTAATGCAATACTTAACTCTGAGCATTGCTGCCCTCTGTCACCTTACTGGGCCCGAGAAATACATATACTGCTCAGAATTTATATAAACTGCTCTGCCAATGCAATACTTAACTTTAAGCATTACTACCCATCTGTCATCCTACTGGGTTCGAAAAATATATATATCGCTTGGGATTTACATAAACTACTCTGCCAATGGAATACTTAACTCTGAGTATCACTGTCCTCTGTCACCCTACTGGATCTGGAAAATACATATGCTACTCGGGAAACACATAAACTGCTCTGTCAACATCATACTTAGCTCTGAACAACACTGCATTACTCACCCCTACTAGGCTCAGGAATTATATATACTGTTCAGGAAACACATAGACTGATCTGTCAACACTATACTTAGCTTTGAGCAACACTACACTACTTACCCCTACTAAACTCGGGAATTATATATACAACTCGAGAAACACATAAACTCCTCGAGAAAAGCATAAACTGCTCTGCCAGCACACAAATTACTCTGCAAACACAGTTACTATACACGCCCCTACCTGATTCAAGCACCCCATACAATTCTCGAGGACTATATAAACAACTCGGAAAAGCTTCTAACTGATCAAAAAACCCCGACCCCGTCATAAGTTCCTCCTCTTTAGTAAAACTGAAAAACGAAGTCGAGTGAAGTTTTACAAGTTCTTACTGAAATTGCCATTACTGAAACAAAAAACTTCTCTGCCTTACTTAAAAACTCCATACCCATCATAAGTTCCCCCTAAAGAGCAAAGTTGAGTGAAATTTCACAAATATTTACTGAAACTGTCATTACTAAAACAAAAACTTCTCTGCCTTAACTAAAAACTCCACATCCATCATAAGTTCCCTCTCTTTAGTGAAACTGAAGAGCAAAGTCGAGTGAAAGTTTACAAGTTCTTATTAAAACTGCCATTATTGAAACAAAAACTTCTCTGCCTTAATTAAAAATCTCACACCCATCATAAGTTTCCTTTCTTTAGTAAAACTGAAGAGCAAAGTCAAGTGAAGTTTTACAAGTTCTTATTGAAACTGTCATTACTGAAATAAAAAACTTCTCTGCCTTACCTAAAAACCCCACACCCATTATAAGTTCTCCCTCTTTAGTGAAACTGAAGAGCAAAGTTGAGTGAAGTTTCACAAGTAGTTATTGAAACTGCCATTACTGAAACAAAAACTTCTCTGCCTTAACTAAAAACCCAACACTCATCATAAGTTCCCCCTCCTTAGTGAAACTGAAGAGTAAAATCGAGTGAAGTTTAACAAGTATTCACTGATATAGATTATGTTATAAACCATAAGCTATCATAATAGGCACAGGACCTTAGACTGTCATATGAAATGTAGGGTCTTAAACTACCATATGAGGCACAGGGCCTTGAACATCATATGAGGCACAGGCCCTTGAATGTTATATGAGGCGCAGGGCCTTGAATGTTATATGAGGCGTTGAGCCTTGAATATTAGCAACTTACCGGCCCATTATAGCTGGTGTTATAGTCCTCTATTGGGGAATGTAGCTATTTAGCCCATAGACTATTATAGGAGGCGTAAGAGCTTTGAGAATATTTTACATATGTCATATAAGTGACGTTATAGTCCCCGTGAGAGAATATAACTACCTAGCCCATTGACTGTTATAGTAGGCGTAAGAGGCTTGATAACATTTTACATATGTCATATAGGTGACGTTATAATCCCCGTGAGGGAATGTAGCTATTTATCTCATAGGTTGTTATATGAAACGTAAAAGCTATCCTTAAGTTAGTTTTGCACTCCATATCACTTAGAAAGAATACTACTGATCCTGGAAAATTGTATCAGGCTTTAAAAAATCTTAGAAAAAATATCCTAATGATTCTTTCCGGATTCTCATAAGTTTAGCATATAGCTCTACGGAGCATCGACTTTACTGAAAAGTGTATTCTTAAACTTTGTGTGCACGTGAAGATTGAGCTATATGGATTTTTTTTATCTGCTGTATCATGCCTATCTCATCCTTACTATTGATTAGTTTTCCATGTGCTTTCAGATTACTATTGATTAGTTTTCCAAGTGCTTTCAGATTGTTCTCCTACTTTTTGCTCATATTCAACTTGTTTTTGCCTTTTCGTTTTAGATTTGAAAAACTAAACTAAGATCCTGGTTGCTTTCCATCACAGGATGGAGCTGAATACCACCCTGAAGAATCTAGGCGTATTGAGTGCACCAAGTGTGGAAAGTCTCACATATGGATATGCACTAATAGAAATAAAAACAGGGCAAGGTGGACTTCATGCACTTGCAAAAGTAATACAAATCTAAATTTTCACTCGATCCAAAACATTTGATTTTTTCATTAGGGTGCTGGTCCATATGGAACTTGAGGCGATAATTGACAAGACTGATGAAATACTATAATAAAAAATAAGTATTTGAAGTAATTAAAATTTTATAATTGAGATTCAATTATGGACCGATAATATTAGATACCGATACTTTTGATTTTTTTCAATGCTCTAAAATATTCAAATTTTAATAATATATAAATTCAAGTTTTGGCTCCTCTAAATAGAGATCCAATTGAGAGTTTTCGATACTTATAATTATTTGATTCTAATATGCTATCATTGTCTATTTTAATTGAAATAACAGTGACAAGATAATATAGACCAATTAGAATTAGAAGAAATAAAATATTATAGTATTTAAATCAAATATATTCTTTTGTTCTTTTCTCTATCTTTTTATATACTTAATCGAGATGTATGTGTGATAAAAGAAGATTGTAGTTATGAAGAATTTATTTTGTTAGTATTAAAATATTGATAAAAAAAATTTATACAATTTTGCTTTCACAAATTTCATCTTCTTTTGACATTTCCAAATCTATGAGCCAATACGAATCTGCCCCCGAGTCAACCAGTCTAAATCCCACAATCCATCCGAGTTGATCCATTTAAGCCCTTTAAAATGACAAATTGATAAAATTTTAATTCAACTTGCTTAAATTATTTAGCAGATCAATCCACCGAATCAACACAACTTGACGGCTAATTTTACAAGGTAATTATATTTCTGCATTAAGAAAGAATTCAATAGATTTGGAATTTTCTTCACTGTTAAATCATAAAAAATTCTATTTCATATGCATTTATTCTTAAATACTATTTTTTTTTTCTCATTGTAGTTTATAATGCATAAGCTAGAAAAAAAGAGGCATTTTCCTTTTAAGGAGCTTATTTTAAAATAATATAACTCTGGTAGAATGGGCCCACCACAAGAGCGGCCCACACCAGGTATTAGCCGATAAACACAGCGGGAACTCATCTCTGTGGTCAAAGGAAGACCGTTCTTAAACCCCGTTGTTTTATCTTCCGTCTCTGCCTCGACGGCCTCGGCGAATCCATGGCGAAGCTCTCGATCTGCTACTCCTGTTCCGGTGCGTTCGTCACCTCGATCTGCGAACTCCTTCGGGAGCACGGCCTCACGGCCGGGCTCCTCCCTAAGGGCGTCGATTCGTTCGACCACGCTCTTTCCTTCTGCATTCTCAAGATGCGAATCATCCGCCTCTGCTACGTGCGGTACGGGGACGGGCTCGCCGTCTTCGACCGCGAGGTGCGCGGTAGCCTCAGCCATGGCGCGATCTGGGGCGTCGAGGGGGTGGTCGCAGGAGGAGCTTTTTCTTGTGGCTCCCTGTCAAGTGCAACATCGTCGCCTATCTGGCGTCAGGCGATATTATCTTCGATATCGTCCTCGCTCGCAACCAGTTTCCTATCTCATCGTTTGAGGAACCGACGAATTGTCTCCCCGGAGGTGAAGAAGCTGCGGCCTTTTCTCAGTAAGCATTGACTTAAAAATAAAAACCAACCTACCAATTAGTTTTAAATTGAGGATTATAGGGTATTTTGGATATCTAGGTTTGACTTTTATGGATTTCATGATTAAAACAATGTGCTTATGTGCCGTTCTGACAATTCATATTTTCAAACCTTCATTTGCAAGTTGCATTTGCAAGAGATTTAGCTGATTCTGGCCCTGCATTTGCAAGTTGCTTGTAAGAAACAATGGAATGACTTTTGGCAGCAGAAATAATAATGACTAGTAAGCAGCAATGGAAAATAATTTTCCAGATTTTCCTCACCATCCTTGCTTATTGTTCCGGTCCGAGACCGAGAGATTGGATGACTCGTCGAAGTGCTCTGGTGACTTGGCAAAGTGCTGATGATGCGGCAGAGGATGGGACGGTCAGCTAAATCCAAGAGTTTGGACGATGATCGTTGGAGTGGATGAATCTCCCAGGAATAAGGGGTTGGACGGTGGTCGCTGGAGCCTCAGAGGGTGGCGCTAACCTGAAAGAGACTCACACACGAGTGAGGGAGAGTGCCGAGAGGTACCTCGGCGAATCTCCTCCGACGTTCAAGTCAGAATGTGACGAATAGCGAAGAAAAATGCAAGCAAGAGCAAAGTAGAAGATCATACTCCATTACCTCCCCTTGTCACTTTTATATAGAAGGAGAGGCCGACGAGAGTTTCCAGGAGATAGTACGTGTAGTATAATTTGTGACGCTGACGTACCAACTGATGAGGGGCTTGCCAGAGGAAATGGGAGTCAGGGTTCCATTAATGCGGTGAGGTTTGACAGGAGACAGGGTTTCATTAATGTGGAGAGGGATAATGGGAGACAGAGCTGTTAAGTTTGAAATAAAATATCCTCTTCTCTCCCCTCCCCTCTACTTTTCCCCGTACGCAACCCATCCCCATGCCCATCCCTCTCATGCGCAACCCCTTTCTTTCCTCTCTTCTTTCCCTGTTTCTTTTTCCCAGCCACTGCCCGAGTTTCCTTCGCCTTCTTCTTCTCTTCTCAAGCGCAGCAAGGAGCAGCGCAGAACTTCTTCGGCAACAGCAACCCCTCTTCTCTTCCTCTTCCTCTTTGCTTTTGGTTGCTTCTAGGGCCTTGTACAGCCACCGTCGGAGCCGTCGGAGTTCGCCGAAACCAACTGAGGCCGCCAACGAAGAGGAGAAAAGGGTCTCTCTTCCTCTCTTTTCGTTTTTCTAGCTATTTTATGATTGTATTTCTAGTCAACAACCACCCTAAATTACTGTCGCTATTTCTTTCCCCTTTACCTTGTCGTTCGTATATCACAGCAACTTCGTTGAAGTTTGCCGAAACCAAGCAAGCTTCCAACAACAAAAGCATTGGGTAGAGGCTGTTAAAAAAAAAGGGGAATAGATCTTTCTTCCCTTTTTGTTGTTTTAGCGGTGTTTCCTTTTGATTCTAGTGAGCAAGATTTATTCTTCAATTCCGGCACCATAAGTATGATTAAGCAAGTTCGATCCAATTAAATAAAGGTCTAAGTTAGGAATTTAGGGATTCGACTGAGTAAGGAGGTCAACAATGATCTAACAATTTTGAGTTTTAGACAATGTTTAGAAATTATGTTATGATTCTTATTGTATATTATTTGAATTTTGAATCATTTTTATATTGTATTTGTAGATACGAGTTCGAGTGGAGCTCGGTGATCGGTCGAGATTCGACACTTTTGCTGTATATAGAGGCGGGTACATTCGATCCTTGGACTTTACATGTTCCTTGTGCATGAATAAATAAGATAATTGATTTATTTATATTTGTATAATTGTTTTCAAAATTAGGGATAAAAATGATATTTAAAAATAGCGAAATGGGTAATAAATAATTAAATTGATGGAGGATAAATAATTGATATTACTTTCTGTTCATATATGGGTTTTATATAGGGTGAACATGGGATGGGTTGTTTTAAAAATTTAAATGGATATTCTGACTTACTCTTTGATCTTATGCATTTATATTGCTTGACCTTCCTTACTCATGTTATTTCATCTGTTGATACTTGTACCTTTTAATGATACAACATATACATATAAATTTTATGTTGGTGATTAATAACTTGAATTAAGTTGATCATTCATGATTTATCCTAAGATGGATACATATAGTTGAACAAGTATGATAACCGAAGTAAAGTTGAATAATTAAAGAAATGAAAGAGAAATACTAAAAGTGAAAACTCTGAGCCTAGTTTTATACGAGTACTGACCCCACTGAGTAGTGGTAGCATGAGTCGCGGCGGTCGATTATGCTTAACCGGCGCCTTATTGTTATTTCTTGTTGCATTCCACCGGTGATGGGGCTTTTAGCCTATACGTCAGATGACGTTATATACACTCTGATGATATTGGCTCCAGTTATTCACTATTTAGTTGATTTCTCAGATTATTGTTGATCTATCAGATTGTAGTTGATTTATCGGATTTACAGTATTGATAATGTTTATAAAGATGATATATACATATATATGTATGTATAAGAACTTGGAACAAATTAAAAGACTTGAAACAGAAAAGAAAGAATAAATGAAAAAAATTTATAAGCTCCTTTGGCCTCTTAAACAAGATTAAATTCATGCACATCTTTCCTTATGCTTAGCAATACTGTGCTAATGCGCTTTCTTTGGCCTCGGTTTTGCGAGCTCGAGCACACCTTTTGATATTTCACGATTTTCTTTGCATACGTAGAGTCGCTTAGAGATATCGGTCTACTATCTTCCCGGTTTGGTTTCTCTGTTGTTTTGTTTCGTCGATTTTCTATTTAGATGTATTTCCAGCTTATGTAGAAAAATTTATCTTCATTAACATAGACATTTTATGGAATTTTGGAGTTACTTGTATTATTTGACCCTTAGGTTTCCTTATTCATTCACATGTCACCGAGTAGGGTACCGAACTGACACCCTCGGGGCGTGACAAGAGCTCTATTAATGCAGGGAGGGACGATGGGAGATAGAGCTCCATTAATGCGGTGGTGAGCATGGTGATAAGGAGAGGATGTTGACTTGACCTCATCAAAGAAACGGCGCAGCCATATAGAGGAAATATAGGGAGATATGACTTCATCAATGAGGAAGCTACGCATCTAATCAGCGGAGATAATTGGGGATCGTACGGGTGTGGAAGTACTACTTTTCGATGAGTTGGAATACTCGACTTGCGGAGATAAACCAACCTTGATAAGCCCAAGGTATTCTGTCAAGTCGAGATATAGGAGTGTCTACCGAGGCAGAGACATAGAAGTGAGGTAATCTGCCGAGATAGATACAATCGAACCGAGATAAAGCTTTGCTGAGCCGAGACAATGCTTTACCGAGCTGAGATAAAGCTAATACTTTGTCGAGCCGAGGTAAAGTTGCAGTTCTAAGTCGACTTGTGTTTGCTTTGACCGAATTCAACCTTTGGTTCCACTTAAACTTGACTACTAACCCGACTCTACCATATGACGAGGGATATTTCCACCACATCACTTATCTTTCATTTTAATGAAACTTATGGTAGTTTCAAAATGGAAAGAGAGACCCATAGGCAAGATTTAGATGTGAATAAGGTCTGCAAGCTTTGATGGATTACCGAATATATATCTTTATTACTGATGCAATCTGTTTCTTCTACTTCTTCTTTTTTGTTTTTATATTTTATTTGTTATTTTTTATTTTTTATTTTTAATAAAACGATAGCAGTTAATGAACGTGAGTTCACTAAGTGCGTGGGAGTTCAACATTGAAGACTCAAAGTTCCCAGTTTTCATTTCTGAATAGCTTCCCACATCTGACCTTCCAAATGACGAGATTTTGAAAGCAAAGACAAATCCTTATCTTAAATTTAAAGTTCCTTGTGTACACTCTTGTCAATTATAGTTAGATATTTATCTGTAAGATGCCTCATCTGCAATCTTTGCCCTCGAGTTTGGAGAGGTTTTCATCGCTCAAGTATTTCAGTTTAGATTTTACTCCAGAACTTAAGTCACTGGCCAAGATGCAGAGCTTCAGAAGTGTTGCCAAGAGAACCTCGGTCCGGACTGGCCTAAAATAAACCACATTTTTGACATTAACATTAAAGCGGGCAAAGAGGACAAGGCTGAGGTGTGCTAATGCTAACAAGGATTCGCCACTTTGTTCATGCTGCATTTTGTGTTTGCTTATTTAATCACATCATTATCACTTACTATGCCACCGGCTAATTTTTCTCAAATTGCTTGTGTCCATTTTATTCTCTGAGCTATTTAATAATCTTCATGTTACTTATTTTGTGTTCTATACGTATCACCTCAAGCTAAGTCAATTGCAACTGGGTCAGCAACAGCCTTTGGAGTTCCATATATATATACAATACCAAGCCCAACACTTGGTCATTCATCATCAAATGGCCAAGTTATCAAATTTTGAACCTTATCTCTTTGTACTTTAAGTTTTTGTTATCATTTGTTTAGAAAATAAACCAACAACAGAAAGAACCCGTCCCGTGATAATACCTTGGGGTGTTGTTTTCCACACTTATAAAACACAGATTATATCTAAAACAATTGATGCTTCTGTTAAAATTGCAAAAGGATTACTAAAATTTGATGATGTTCTTGGGAGACTGACGGCATGTGTGAAGAATTTGAATACCACTGCTTCAGATGTTATTAAATTTATAGAAATGTAATGATATCTAGCTATCCATAGTATAATCTTATCTTTTGTTATTCGAAGTTTTCCTTCAAAAATGTCTTGAGCTTATACATCATTTTCCATTTTATATTATTCGTTTTCATGGTAAATTAATCTTCTTGTCCATTTTGGAATTCTTGAAATATTTACATAATGGCTTATAGTCTTGAAAAGAACACCAGGTATTCAAGCCTTAGCCCGACTAGTCTTGGGGTGACTGGTCCCACTAGTAACCTGGGTAAATCGAGAAGCGCGAACAGCGGACAACCAACCAGCCCAATGTCCTTTAGCGTGCGCCTCATTTGGAGGATAAATTCTATAAATTCATCGTAGCTGAGGTTCGAACCATGGGTTTCTGATTTTACACTGGGAGTGCTTCGCCAACTATGCTAAACTCCGAGGGCAACATCATATGTACTATTAATCCTAGAGGTAATATACATATTTTTATGTTGATTAATGGACACCATTCAATTGCTCATCTTTCTTGAGTGTCTCCATCATACCCCCATTCAACATGCAGATATTGCTACTAGAAATTAGGCTACAATCAAACTTTTTCTTTCACTCTTGTTGCTGAAACTATAAGCATTATAATTTCAGGTGAAATATATGAATGGAGATTATATATGTGAAGTCCATCTACAACTTCCTCAAGCTCTCCTCTGGTTGATAAACTTAATCACTCCAGTTGGTTTGTTTTAATACTAATTTTAATAAATCTATAAGAATTTCCAACAATGTATTGGATTTCACAAGCTTGTATATTTAGTTCAATGTCTGTGTGATTTAACATTAATCTTGTCATACTTATTGAAATGATACATTTATATATTTTTTCTCGATGACTCATATTTTATCAACATTCTTCAGCTGTTCAATTGCTGTGACAATTTCTTTAGAATTTTTAGCATTTTCTTCTTTGTTTATGTACCATATCTGCAAATTGTCAAATATGATCAGTGAAACCTCAGTAGTAGTGGAAGTGTCCTTCCACTTTATTCTCACAGACATAAGGAAACAAATTAAAGGGTTACAATCAATTAAAGCAACAAAGGCACAAATCATTCAACAAAAATGGAGTGAAAGAACATGAATTACTTCTTTTTGGGTCTAATTAAAAATAACTCATCCAGTCAATTATGAGGATTTCTTCTTGTGGCTTCTTTTGAAGGGCAATCCGGCGTCAGGCGTCATTCTTCGTTGGAGGACCTACAGGATTGCCTCCTAAGGGGAGGGGAAGATGGTGGACGGCATAGGTGATTGTATCAACCATTAAAAAAAAAATCAGCTTTTTCTCATTTCTTTCTTCTCCAAATTGATTGGTTTAACTTCCAAGCAATTGATTATTTGTTTCCATCTTCAAAAACAAAACAAAAACAAACATCTTTTGTAGCATGGATTTATTTTTTCCCGTTCAAAAAATTAGCGTTTCTGATCGGCGGCCACATCCTTCAATTTCCTTGAAAGATGCAGTTTTTATTTCTATTTTCAAACCTGCCATTTGCATGTAGCATTGCAAGAGATTCATCCGTCCCGACGATGCCATTTTTATCTTCAATGCTAATATGTTAACTACGTAGGGAAATTTCAGTGTTTTTTCCTGCTTTGGGAAGGGCTGAAAATTTGATGCGTTCTTTGATAAAAATTGAAGCACGACTTGTTTTTTAAGAAATTCAAAAAGTTGAGTGCATCTTAGTTAAAGTATAGTGTGCCCTTAGAAATTTAAAAAACTTGCAATTTTATAAGCAAAGGCAAGATTTTATCGGTCGACGACCAATTAAATTCGATGTCAGATACACATAAGTTAGGTTAATTAGTTGTTATAATTACAATAAATAAATTAGAATTAAATTATTTTATTTGTTATAAATTATATAATAATTTAATTAACATAGTAAATATGAAGTTGGGATATGATAAATAATACTCAGTGTTAGATTAAATTAAACAGTGATTGAAAGTATAATAGCGTCCTTATATCTTACAATAAATAATAACTTGTTTGTTAAAAATTAGGTATTTCAAAATAATCAAACATGACGATCCATGATTAATATTTATTATATATAATAAAAAAAGACCGTCTGATTATTGCATGATTAAAAATTAGCATTCGAAACTGAGTTTATGTTGTTGAAATAGTTGTTATATAATAACAATAAATAAATTAGAATTAAATTAATTTATTTGTTACAAATTATATAATAATTTAATTAAAATAGCAAATATGCAGTTGTGATATGATAAATAATACTCAGCGATAGATTAATATACTGTTAGATGGTAATTAAAAGTGTAATATCTTATTTTGAAATAATCAATCAAGATCGTCATTGACAATTATACGAATAACTTGTCATTATTAAATAACTAATTACATATAATAAAATATTAATTTAATTTAATGGAAACTCGGCAAGGCTAAAGAGTCAATGGGAGACTTACTTGATCTCCTAGTCGTTCTTGTAAAACAGACTCAATTATTTGACAGGAAAAAAAAATCAACAGCCTTTACGGTTCTTGTGCGAATCTAACTGGATATGATTGAGCTCTGTTCAACTTCAACCATAGAAAATTCTAAGGCCGAAAAGTCTAACGCGGGGCCCAATGATCTTGACGTCCATGTTGAAAAATACATTCAATTATTTGACAGGAAAGTTCGTGCAATCTTCGCAGAAAAATCAACTCTTTTTGGTTCTTCTGCACATCTAACAGGACAGCATTCCGGCTCTGTTCAACTTCAATCAGGTAATTAAACTATCTTTTTTTTTTCCTTAATAATATCTTGTTTATCTTAAATCATTGATCGATCGCTGAAGCTTTGTTTATTCATTTACTTTTTGTTCTTGGCGACCAGAGTAAGTCATATGAATAAGTTTAATTTTGGTTAACATGTAGATGTTTCCCTTTTTTTCCTTTATTGTTTCTATTGCAGATTTGTTTCAGAGATCCCAGCTATTATGTGTTTTTTAATAGACGAAAGATGATTATGAATACTGTCTAATTTATCTAAATTCATGGATCAATAGCAGCAGCTATGGACGCAGTCTCGCCGATACTAGCGAAGGCAGGTGCAAGTTGTGTCATCAATAAACTAATGGGTGCAGCCACTACTTATCTGCGAGATCAGTACTACTGGAAAACCGACTTGCAAGAAGAATTGCAAAACCTCAAAGACATACTTCCTAAGATCAAAGCAGTAGTCGGTTTTGCCGAACAGAGATTAACTCCGTACGAAGCTTCTAATCCAGCATTAATGGAGTGGCTTCAGCAGTTCAGGGATGGGATCGACGAGGCCGAGGAAGTGCTGGATGAGCTGGAATATCGTGAACTGGAGAAGAAATCTGATAGTGACAAAAGTACGATTTCTAGAGCTGTTGATGGTGCTGCAAAAAAATTACGGAAAAGTGATGATGTTCTTGAGAGATTAAGGACTTGCGTTAAGAACTTGAACACCTCTGCTTCAGACGTCGAGAAGTTTCTGGCACTGGCGACGCACACGGGTGACATCGGCACTGGACAAATGCAGCAGGAGATTCTACCGTTGACTAAGGAAAGTAGGATCACCTCTGCTTTGCCTGCATTATCATTCAAGGGACGTGTGGAAGAAAAAGGGAAAATCATCGAGTATTTGCTGGGAGACTCAGCGGGAGAATCCGAAATTCAGAGGAGTCAGAATGTGCATTGCCTTCCTTTGGTAGCCATGGGTGGTATGGGGAAGACTGCGCTCGCTCAGCAAGTCTTCGATCATTTTGAAAACATGCAGAAGGAACACTTCCACGTCAAAATCTGGGTATGTGTCTCAACTGATTTCAATGCATCAGGTCTTATGAAGAAAATTTTGGAGTATCCTACTGGCCGATCTGAATCTGGGCCATTGGAACGACTACCAGTGAAGCTCAAGGAGGAGTTACATTCCAAAAGATTTTTACTCGTCCTAGATGATGCTTGGGATGACGACAACTGGACAGAGTGGGAGAAACTATGTGCTCCATTGCTATATGGCCAAAAAGGTAGCTGGATACTATTAACAACTAGATCGAGATCAGTTGCGAAGATGGTCTCAAAAGTAATCAGAGGCACAATGGAGCCAATGGAGTTGCCGAGCTTGTCAGAGGATGAATGCCGTTCGCTCCTCTACGAGCATGCATTTGCTGGTGAAAACTCAAATGAATTCCCGCTGCTTAAAAAAATTGGCGAAGAAATAGTGGAGAAATTGGATGGCGTACCTCTTCTAGCAAAATCAATCGGAGGAGCGTTGAACAGTAAACTGACAGTTGATCACTGGATGAGAATTTCAAGAAGTGAAGTTTGGAAAATGCCACACGATTCAAAATCCGGATTCATTCCGGCTCTAAAACTCAGTTACGTGATGCTTCCTCCACAATTGAAGCGGTGCTTTTCCTACTGCGGCATATTTCCTGAAGATTACCGATTCAATAAGCAAAAGCTAGTGGGCATGTGGGTGGCCTCAGGCCTAATTTACTCGGATGGATCAGAGGAGGGCTCGGACGAGGACATAGCTAACTGTTGCTTTGATACGTTGTGCAACAAATCTTTCTTTGATGTTCTTACAATAAACTATTGGAGTTCATCTTTCTATGATACAGGAAGAGGCTATTTTCGTTGTGGTTTTCCTCGCTTGATATTTTTGTGTGACAAACCGAACATCTTATTGCACAAAGAAAGAGACTATTACACCATGCATGATATGTTGAACGGTCTTGCTCGCCATGTCTCACGCTATGAATGCTGTAGAATTGTGCATGGCGCTCCATGTTCCATTTTGGATTATAATGCCATCCGCCATATATTTATATCTACTCCCAATACAGATGCTCAACTCCATGATCTAGCTAAAATGGTGTGCAAACTCAAGCACGTGCGAACCCTTTGGATACAGTTTTATAAAGGGGATTCTGAAAAACTTAATGATTTTATTCGAGATGCGTGTGGATCACCGAGAAGAATTCGAGTATTGATTATAAAGTCTGGTCAGTGTTTGGAAAGCATCGGTGACTTTGTGAAACTACGATTTCTTGACATTTCAGCTCATCTGCAACCACGGCGACCATGGCAATCACTATCAAAATCAATAAGTTCGTTCTACTTCTTACAGGTTCTAATTGGTAACGAAGACATTCCCATTCTAGCAAAAGACGCAAACAAGTTGACCAACTTAAGACATCTATACGGAGTCGATGAGGATGCACTTCGCTCAGTTGCTGAGGTAGGAAAGTTAACATCCCTCCAGGAATTATGCTTCTCTGTGGGCACAGAATCCGGACATAGAATTGATGAGTTGATGAATATGAATGATCTCCATCAATTAAAGATTAAACAACTTTCCAATGTGCGGAGTCTTGAAGAAGCCAATAAGGCCAGCTTGGTCAAGAAAAGAAATCTCACGAGACTGGAGCTGCACTACCAGGATGGAAAGTACCGCTGGAAAAAAGTAAGTTGTAATCCTGACCTTGATCAACAGGAGGTTCTGGCGGCTCTACGACCCCCTCCCACGGTTAGAGAACTCTTCATTACAGATTATAAAGGTGGTAGGCCTGCACCGTGGATGGATACTTCATCTCTTTCTGGGCTTGAATCTCTTGAATTATATGCTTGTCCATGTTTGGAAGAGTTGCCCCCTCTGTGGAAGTTGCCCTGCCTTAAGTTTCTAAAATTGCATCACTTGGAAGCTATTAAAAGCTTGGGTTGTCACTCCTCCGATCAGTTGGACCTACAATTTCCAGTTTTAGAGAAACTTCTATTTACTAACCTTCCACTCTGGGAGAAATGGAATGGTGCTGATGACTACATTTGGTTCCCTCATCTCAAAAGTTTTGAAACTGAGGGCTGTCCCAAACTAAAGAAAATTCCGGACCTTCCGTTGTCTATAGAGAATCTTAAGATGGGAAAGTTGGGGTTAGAAGCTCTTCCACGATTCTACAAGTATTCTAATGGTTCTAGGACATTCGGAGGACTTCTGCAGCTAACGTCCCTCGAGTCCCTTGAAATTGATGACTACCTGATTATTGGGGAAGATAATGATAATCTCCTTCCGTCATCACTTAAAAACCTTGAACTTCAAGGATTTCTTGGTCGTCCGAAATTCCTCTCTGTTGAGGTCGAGTCCCAGGAACTTTTAGAAGACAAGACAAGGAAGCATGCGGTATCCTCTTCCTCGGTTTTTGATCACTCTGCAAGTAATAAAGCTGCCCTTCCCTCCTCTCTTGTATCCCTAAAATTGCAAGAGTCATTGGGTCGATGCCTTCAAGGCCTTACTTCCCTCGAAGAGTTGCGAGTATTGAAATGCGATGATTTGGTGTCTCTTCCCAACATAGAGTATCTGCATAATCTGACAGCGTTGCGGACATTGCATATTTCTTATTGTAAAGAATTACGCGAATTGGAATCATTGACTGCACTTGTCTCCCTCAGAAAATTGGAGATTTGGGGCTGCCCCAAATTACTGGCGACATTTTCCACTCTACAAAATCTTGCAACAACAACAGAAGAAAGTGCCACAAAGATAGAGAAGGGAATATTACCTTCACTTGAAGAGCTTGTTATTGGCAGCATCTTCTATCTACCCATTTTGCCGACTCTAGTTAAGCTAAAGGCCTTTTCTATAATAGGAAATACCCAAATGCCTGATGCCGAATTCACTTGTTTCCCTTCTGAGATAGAGGAGTGGTTGTTGCAATATCAGGAGTCTCTGGAATATTTAACATTGCGAGGGATGCCTCATCTGCAATCTTTACCCGCAAGTTTGGACAGCTTTTCATCGCTCAAGAGACTAACAATATATCCTGCTCCGGAACTCAAGTCACTGCCCAGGATGCCTGCCTCTTTGAGTGATTTGACGATTTATGAATGCAGTGCAGAGTTTAAGAAGCGTTGCCAAGAGAACATGAGTCCGGACTGGCCTAACATCAACTACATCCCTCGCGTTAATATTAGAGCGGAGGTGTGTTAATGCTAACAAGAAATCACCACTTTGTTCATACTGCATCTGTTTTTGCTAGAATTTCTCAAATTTAGAGCGGAGGTGTGTTAATGCTAACAAGAAATCACCACTTTGTTCATACTGCATCTGTTTTTGCTAGTTTTCTCAAATTTCTTGTGTTCATTTATAAAATGAAAAAAAAAAACGCGATTGCTACACGCAACAGGCCGTCCTTAGCCGTGAACCCCTGGCGCGCCGGCTCTTCTGTCTTCCTTCCTTCTCTTATTCTTCTTCCTCCTCCTTTCTTCTCCTTTCCCTTCTCTGTTCCTATTTCCTTTTCTTCTTCTCCTCCTCCTCCTCCTCCCGGCCACCAACAGCTGCCCCTTCTTTCCCATTTTGTTGCCCTCCTTGTCTGCCTACAGTAGTCGCCGAAGCTCGTCGAAGCTAACTGAGATTGCTAGTGAAGAAGTAGGTCTAGAACAGTGATTTATAGGTCTAGAATAGCCACTCTTGATCATTATCTTTTTCTGCCTACACCAGTTGTTACTTTCAAAGTTCCTAAATGTTACTGTTTATCAGATTAAAGTTTTCGATTTTTCTTAAAGTATTAGGATTTACAATTGATCTTTTCTATGATTTCTGTCGTGACTGATAGGCGTCGTAGGACTGGCACTCTTGATTATTATCTTTTATTGCTTGTTAGCGAACATTTCTGACGCAATATTTTGTTACAGGGCGACAAGTGGTAACTTTCTTACAAGTGGTGATATGATGAGAGAGGAATCAAGAAAACAAGCTTCTATTCCATGTAAATCCCTACAAACTAACATGCTTCTGGATGAAATATACTGTGTTGAATCAGCTGGAGCTATTGTGAATATGAATTCTAGTGTAGCTTTAATATATTTCTACTGCTCCAGGCTTCCTTCTCCTTCTGATGAGTAAGTTCCTTTCTTTTTCCAATTTTAGTCTTGATTCTTCCTATAATATCTTGAATATATATATTATGATAACAAGCAAGAGGCCACAGTTACTAAATTATTCTCTTCTTTCCCAGGTACTCTACACCTCATCCAAGGTTTGAATTTGAACAAGATTCTAATAAGTGCACTTTGTGTCTTCCCTAAAGCAGCCCTATACAAGTTGTTCATGCAGAATGTGAAAGCAGCATGCAGAAGCAGCTTTTGTGCCTTGAAGCATGCAAAAAATTGCATGTGATTATCTACTGCCAGCATCTGTTGAAATTTAGGACGCCCAACTCAATGGTAGTAACTAAAAATGATTATCTATTGCGCTTTAAATGATTAATATTTGACTTCCCTTTCTACCTCAAATCCCAAACAACTATTGTTTTGTTCCTTTGACCGTTAGCATTTCCTGCATCTTCCTCTTATATTCATGTGTTGTTGATTCGACATGTTAAGTCTAAACCTCCCATTGAGCAATTTTCTCCTCTTTCCTTAAATTTATCATGTGCTTTTGATGCATTGTTAGGAGAATCTCACTTAGATATTTGTCATTTAGGATCTCATCTTATTCTATTGTGTGTTGCATATGAGTCATCTAAAAATCAATGGGCACTAAAAGAGAAAATGTCTTGTTTTTATGTTGGAAAAGTCTAGCAAATTTTCTTTCTATATATACATTTTCTTTCTTGATATCTCTCTTCATCTTTGTCTTTCCTCTCCATTTGTCAATGTATTGATTTGAGGTTGAATATAAAGTCGAATGTGTTTGTGTTAAGTCAAGGTCAAACGATCATCATTTATGTGCTCCATCTACTATCTCCATGATTTTGCCTATTAAGGTCGAAAATATCATTGATTGCATGTTTCATTGACTCCTTTATTTTTGTTTTTTCTGGATGTTAATATTATGTTTTTTCTTTATTATTGTTGTGTATTTTTTAGAGCTTTTCTAGTTCATGTAGCAAGTTGGTATCTAGCAAGTTTGCCAAGCATGTAGTATATAATGAGTTTTTGTACCAAGTTAGAATTTTAGGCTTAGGGTCTTGTATACACATGAAATGATCATCCCATTGTTAAAGAAAATATAATACTTCTTTTTCCAAATTGTACAATTTTTTTTTTGGCATACTCGTAGTTATGTATTTCTAACTTGGCCATTTTATTTTTCTGCAGAGGTTGAACCTTATGATAATGAGCAAGCTGATTATTTTCCTAGTGACTTGGTGGATTCATGGTTCTCATTTTGTTGTCTTGGTTTGTATCCTTGCTACAAGATAACTATTGACCAGCATTTCGGCTATGATTCTGTCTTCAAGGATATGATGTTGATTGTCAAAACTGATTTCGGATCTAATTTTCTTTCTTATTATTTTGGTTTGAAAGATTCAAGGGATCCAGTATCAGTTCAATTAAACTTGCTGGAGTTGTGCACCTTAGTCGTGAGCAGGTACTATACAAGGCATATTATTTGGAAAAAAAAAACTAATGTTTTTGTTATTAAATTTATTAGACTTGTGTTTTAAAGCTTTTGTAGCCTATCTTTGAATTTTTCAGGTTATGATGGTTAGATCATTTCAAATTAGTATATTTAATATTCTACTTCATCGTGATTATAGTCAGCTAATGGATTCCCTAGATTGCATGCACAAGAATCAGATCTCTACAGCCATTGCTTATCTACTTGTTCCATTAATTGGTGGAAGAGTTGATTGGCAATGTGTTAAATCATCTTTTTTCCGGGGATTGCCAATCATACTGCACATTCTTGTGCTTCAAAAGGTCCATTTTCTTTAGGAGAAACCATGAGTGGTCCAGCTTGCAGTTGTATGCTTCAGCACTGTATCATTTATACACCTCACAGTGGTAAATTTTATTGTGTTAATGGATTTCTTTCTGACTTAAATATAAATTCCACTTTTATGCTGAAAGACAAAAGAGTTTTATCATATAAAGAATATTTTCAATCAAGGTAGCTTTATTATCTGACTATATCAATTGGACCATAACCTCAAATTGTAATGTAATTCTTTATTCGTGTTTTATTTTAGTTTGCTACATTTTGTAAAATTGTAGGCATGATGTTGTGTTGACTTGTAAAAATCAACCTCTACTTTCAGGTAGACATCTTTTTATGGTTGAAAACTACCTTCACAAATTTTCTTTTCGGATGGAGCAGGGTATTATGGTCTTTCAAATTTAGCATTCTATCATTTATGTGCATATACTTAATTATTTACTTATCTTCAGTTTGTATTTGCACGCGTAAACACCAAAATTCATGTATCTTTGCTAGAAATGTTTATGTTTTAACTTTTGAGACATTCTTTTTGATTTATTCTTATTATTGAACGAACATTTCTGAATCAAAACCATTTTTTTTTTTTTTATTTTACTATGGTTAGTGGTTGACTTGAAGTCTAAAGAAGCGTAGATTATTAAAGAACAAGTGGCCCTAGAACAAGATGCTATCGAACTCTTAACTAACCATGCATGAAAGCACAACAACACGGCCACATATATCTTTGAGTGATGAAGTGTCATAAACACGTCTTGGTGAACTAGCAGCAGTTTGTGTATGTAAAATCTTTACTGGAGACTGAAAATTAAAATGGAAATATATAAACTCTGATGATCATTCATTTGTACTGTTGAGTGGCACAGCGTCTATGTAATCCTGTCACAAAGCATGATCATCGTGCCTCACAAGTGTGCTCTCATTCTGAAACAACATGTCGATATCAGGGTTTCAAACTTTAGTCTCATCTTGATAACTGAGGCTATCAAGGAAGAGCTAAGAATTCCTAAAAAAAAAAAGTTGAAAGAGATTTGCTACTGTTAAATCATAACTTAGTTTGGTAGATTATCTTACTCAGTCAATGATGGAAAATGATTTATATAGCTCATGTCATTGAGTTTATGAATATTTTCTTTCCTTAATTTATCTCTGACCTTGCCACTGTTCTTTTTTCCAGTTAATAGCGATGCAAGTGTTGAATTGCCTCCTGAACTTTGTACCATCATTATGTCTCCGATCTCAGCCAACACTGTATACACTTTCTCCTTTGCTCCATCGATCATGCATCCTATCCAGTGTTTGCTACTTGCTTCCAGGCTAAAGAAAAACATCCTCACTGATTCCATGGTAAACTTGATGTCTTTTATATTTAAATTTTGACTGGTCGAATATTTACTTTTGGAATCTGTGATTTGTTGAAAAAAAAAATATTATCTAAATTTAGAATACAAAAGCAAGGTCAAAGTATATATCTATATCATTTGTTTTATTTATGATTATGTGAGTATAACTCATGAATTTTTCGATAAGATCATTCACTTTGGAACTCAAATGTTTAACCTATCTCGTCTGCAGATTTTCCATATTCTGAAAATATCTATTTTCTTTCTAAGGTTAAGCATAGGATGTATATTAATATCTTATCTGGGACATTCGGGACTACTCACGCTGTCTCAAATTCAATCAATGGTAAATCAGTTGATGTAGGAGTCACATTAAAATATTTTTGTGTTTGTATTTTAGAATTCTGATAATTAATGCCATATAATATGTTATTGTAATTAGCGAATAGTCGTAGCCATACCACAATTGAATGGTGTTACCTGATAAAGTTTGGATATTCCAGTTCCCTAAAGACATTAATTAGTTTCCTGCATAAAACCGCTTGAGGAAAACCAGCTAAAAGGGAATTCTGTAGGTTCTGGAAGCAATCACCACCAACAATTGTCAAGAAGAATTTTCCCTAGAGTCTCTGGAAACACTCGGAAATTCTTTCATGAAGTACGCTGTGAATTAAAATCTTTTCAGGACTTATAAGCATCATCATGAAGGCATATTAAGTGCAATGGACAAATTAGTGTCCAATGTTGGGCTTTGCACGCTTGGATGGTGATCGCCACTTCCCAGTGAGCTTTAATTTCCTTTCATTATATTCTATCCTTCTGATTTGAATTGCTTTTGTAGTAATGGAGTGTAAACTTATGAAAATATGCTTGTGGGATAATAAAAATATACCTCGTTGTAGTTGATACTAGAACTGCCACCTTCAATCTCTCACTCGCAATCGAGATCACAGTCACATGGAACGAATTGTCACCACAGTTTCACAACGCCACAACTCCAAGTCCAGTAATAGTGACGATCCTCTTGTTCTTCTCAACAAAAACGAGAGTTCTTGAAGGTGAACTTCCCTTCACTTGCACAGATCACAAGTATCGTCTACACACACTTGCAATCTCTTCTCATGTACACACCCTCGCACATATTGCACTTGGAGCTCATGCCCCAACGTGGGCATAACCAACCAACATGGTGTCAAATGATAGTAATCTTTTCTTGTTAATTCTTGATGGTTTAACTTAATGTGAGATATTTAGACATACAGAAATGCATAAACATGCTTTTTTTTTAATTTCTTAATTGAGAAATTTGGGCATTCCCTAGTGGTTATGTTTTAGATGTAGTGGTTTTCGTATCCTTATGTTTTATAACCCAAATGATAGCTTTTAATTTGCCAACATATCTAGATTTTTAATTTTCACCTTTGTGATTTATTGTATTGGCAGGGATTTTTTCGCAATAGACAATTTGATCCTCAAGAATGGTTTATCCCTGCTAGTTGTACGGATCATTTTGAGGAGACTACTCTGTTCCCTGATTCAAGTTTTACTTACACAAGCCGTACAAGAATCGTCCAGAGCAAGGCCATTGTTGATACCGTAAGAGGCACTGATAGGAGTATTCCTTACTGTTGTCGGAGAAAAGTCAGCATTGAAATTTATCGAGTGGTTGGGTATAACGATGGGATTCCATCAAGAGACTACTCTTGAAAGCAAAGATTTGCTGAAGTATGAAATGTACATAAATATAAATGACCTTCAGTTGTTGCTTAATTATTCATTCCGAAATCCCGCACTTTTGCTTGAAGCACTAACTTATGCTTCGTGTCAGATTCCTGATGTTCCTGGAAGCTATCAGGTTTGTATTATATCTGATCTCTGTTATTCGTATCATTCTTCCTAATGTTCTTCGAGCAATACTGGGTGGTGGTTTCCAATGGTTGGGCGGCGCAGCAAGCGCTATTGGCTGCTCAACTCAACTTGGTCGCTGGGAGGTGGGGGTTGGCTCAGTCGACAGGCTCTAGAGTATGTCTGCAGCACCGTGAAGAACTGGAGGTTTGTCCAGTGATCACTACCTGAATCTCCTTTGACTCACCTTGGTTCATCTTTCTTAAAGTTCACATTTTTTGTAGAGCTTGAACTCCGCTCTTCTTCATCTTTGGTACCCTGCATCACCTCCAACTATAGCTCTTTTTAAGTTGACCCATCACTACTAGGAGTACATAACTACATTTGCGACAGTTTTATTGCGACATTTGCTACGAGAGTCATTTTTCCTTGACCACCCTTTCCCCATACTGCAATTGTCCTCATCTCTTTGCAAGTATCAGCATCAGTCAACCATTGAAGCAAATTTTTGTATTCTCTTCTATCTCCACTAAATCATCTTTCTCAATTGACATGGGAGAATAAGCTCGATAATGGTGGGTGGGTGTCTTTTTTTGAATCTATTCTACCCTCGTTGCCACTTAATCTTAGACCAAATCTAACCCTCGTATCAAAAAGGTTTAAAATTTCCTTCTCGGTCGCTTCTAACCGAGAATCAATACCATGCCAAGCCTTAGCAAGATGGCAAAAAAGGTTTGACGGTCTTGAGAGAGAATTCTTCCATGTTCTTTCACGTTGCTCTCCGGCTAGATAGAGGTATCCATCAATGATGTCTTCCACCTTCAAGGCTACCGCTTTCGCCTGTCATGTAATATATAATAATTCATCAAAAATTTTGTGTTTTATCACAACAATAATTTGATTAAAATCCTTAAAGACTTGGGACTATTAGTTTCGGCCATCTCCCATGCCAATCATAAAAGAAAGAAGGAATAGAAGTTCTAACACAAAACAGACACATCATACTTATTCAAGGTCATTCAGTAAAGATAAGTGAAATTGTGTCACCTGTTCGATCCGAGCCTCAAGTGGTTCGATCGTTAGTAGCACAATTGTCGACCAATTATAGCCTTCAAGGAATGCCTTCGTCACTTTCAACTCCACGGTGATTCGATCGATGCGAGAGTGAATCTTGTCTAAGGGTGGAGTTCTCTGTGTTTGATCGACTACGATTCCTCAGAGGAAGGAGATGGGAATAGCCTCCATATCTAGAGCTATCAGCCTTTGCCAATCTCAACTCCAGCAGCTGTTTTGATCGTTGCAATTTGTGTTTGCCATCAATGTTTTGATGTGTTTGCCATCAAAATAGCCTAGGAACGGAACAGGATATGCATTTCTCAGCTTGATGTGTACAATTGAATACAATAGCAAATATGGGGGTGTCATTCCTTTATGCGTTAGTTACTAATCTCAAGAGTCAAAGATCTATCGTGATTTACCTCCCTTACGATGATCCGGAGACGGACTGATAGAGACTACTAGATTGACGGATTTCAACCTTTGCACCAGAAAAATAGATATTAATATCGATCCCTACGATGTCATGGCAAAGTATTTATGAAATTTCTTTGGCATTTCTGATTCGATTCCTACTATGTAATTTTTTTTTAAAAAAATGGGATAATAAAAACAAATCAAATATCAAATACTATAAAATGAAGTATTTAAAATATTCATGGATTTGAATTATTGAAATTAAGTAAATTTATATGTCAGTGTTAACTACTCGTAATTGATAATTATTATTATATATTAGTGTTATTATCAAGTAAATTGTGTTTGTGTTAACTAACTATTTGGATTTGCAGGTATCCTCTATCCGTTCACTGAAATCAAGTCGACTCGGCTCGCGGGAGCTTGCTTGGCAACCTCTTCTATAAGCGTTGTGTGCTCCTCATTGAGACTCTTCTATAAGCGGAGGCGGGTTCCCGTTTACCAGCGGGTTGGTGTGGGGTGCGGACCCTGATTGGCGTTAAACCCCTCACGGCGACTTGGTGGCGCGTCTTCCTGATTTACCCTTGTGGGCCGGTGGAGACTCTTCGGAGGCCGTGGGGCAGGGCCGGTTCGCCAAGTGGACTAGTCAGGCGAAGCTTGGATACCACTTATAAATCAAAAAAAAAAAAAAAAAGTTGTGTGCTCCTCATTGATATTAGTTCTATGGCACTAATTTTTTGATTGAATTCAAATAAAAATATTTTTTACTTATTTAAATAAATACTTCAGAATCATATTTAAAAATTAAATTAGATCTTGATTATTTCATTTGTTGTATAATTATTTTTATGTGATCCAATGAATATATATATAATTATTTTATTTAGAAATAATTCTCTTATTAGTGCATAACATATATAATTTTTTATTTTATAATTTGTTAGAGAAAAGTCAATGGAGTGGGAGACTATATTTTTTGTAAAAAAAAAAATCATGACCAAACAATTCAATTATTATGACTAAACAGAGATGAATAATATCATTATTAAGTTACAAAAACTTCATTAGGCATGTCATGTAGACTGATATATTGTAGATGGGCAGTCAATGCCACGGGGGACCATTTTTAATTTTTCAAGATGAATCACAATCAGTTCGTGTAAACTTTTCATGGCGCCTTCCTCGATCACAATGTCATTTAAATTCTCCAATGCTCTCAAGCAAAGCCTTTTAATATCAAGGAACCAACCTGTTCTGAAGTGCAGTTTTTGCCCAACGAATGCATCAGCGTACAAGTCTAACTTCACTAGTCTAGGTAATTGGCCGAGCGAAGGAAGTGGATCTTCGATTAGCTCTGTCCCCCACACGTGAGCTCTGCACAAGAACAAATAAATCGAGGGAATTTTCCTTCGAATAATCTCCCCCCAAATCCAACTTCTGAAGCGCAGGAGGTGGAGAATTTAACATTTCAAAGTTCAGCTGTTCTCCTCTTCTTGCAGACGAGCGTAAACCATGAAGGTTCCTCATCTTAGTCAATGAAGTGCAAAGCTGAGGACAATGGGCTCGTTGCACCTCCACAACTTCTAGCGATCGGAGCTTTTTCATGTCTCCTAATCGTTGTACGAGCTTTTTGTTTGTTTTAACAAATTTCAGAGTTTGTAGGTTCTTCCACTGCCATTCCCCTTCGAGAGTTGGAGAACAGCCAACTACAGTTCCGCCAATTTCAACTTCAATTTCAGTCGCAGAGAAATGTCTAAGTTGCTTCAATTTTGTCACACCGCGTGGGAGCTTCACTATATTGGAATAACGGAGGTCGAGCGTTTGCAAACTCTGGAGCTTTTGGATATCGTCGGGAAGTTGTTTCACCGCCGTCAATCCCAAACCCAAATAGTGAAGGATGAACAAGGCTGAAACTTCATTTGGTAAGTTGGTGAAGGGAGCATCTTCCAGCTCCAACACCCTCAACGTTTTGAAACTAATTAAAACTGCTTTTAGGGAAGAACTAAAATTGGAAGTAGAAAATGTAACCAAAGAGCGATTTAAATCGAGGGATTCATCATTTGTTTGAATGGACAGGCGACGAGTTTGATCGTCCAAAACTGGTCGTGAACCCTCAAGAATCATGCAAAATTTTGCCTTTCTAGATATTGCTAGTGTTACCTCTCTTACGACATCATGCATTCTGAAAAACTTTGTCCTCCCAAATTCATTTCTATCCACCACCTGAAGCATGGACCGATCCACGAATTCAGCAATATAGTCGTCAGCCTCCTCTTCTATCACTCTGTTACTGACATTCCAGATTAGTATATTTAATAATGCTATTAAGAATTAGACTACAATCAACCTTTTCTTCCGCTCTTGTTGCTGGACCTACAAGCATTACAGCTTTTGGTGAAATGTATGAATAGAGATTATATATTTGAAGTCCATATACATCTTCCTCAAGCTCTTTTTCTCTCTCTCTCTCTCTCTTTTTTTTTCCTTCTCGTGGATAACCCAGCCAGGCTTTCGACCGACTAACTCTGAAAATATATCAATCCTGCCCACAGATATCATCCGTCAGAATAATCAACAGAGTGCGATGGGATCAATGGGTGACCCATGATTCGGTCCATACCCCACCAATGAGAGCTCACACTTAGAACTCCAAGGAGCAAGGACACAACTTAGAATTTCAAAGTGCAATGTCTAAGAGAAGAATTGAATCGTGGATGGTTGTCACTCTATCATCCTAACCATCGCACTGAGCGCCTGAGACACTCTTCTCCTCTCCTTGATAAACTTAATCACTCTAATTGGTTTGTTT
Source organism: Wurfbainia villosa (assembly GCA_025175895.1). Taxonomy (NCBI): domain Eukaryota; kingdom Viridiplantae; phylum Streptophyta; class Magnoliopsida; order Zingiberales; family Zingiberaceae; genus Wurfbainia; species Wurfbainia villosa. Next base: position 27,225,599 of record CM045991.1, on the reverse strand, counting down.
TGATACTAATTTTAATAAATTTATAAGAATTTCTAATAATGTATTTGATCTCATAAGCTCGTATATTTAGTTCACGTTAGATTCCTAAACGAAATTAAACACAAAATGCAATCGAAAAAGGAAATCTGTCGAGGATCTATGTGAATTCAAATTGATCATTTGTTTAGAATTTTTCTCTTAATGGACGGAACTTTTGTGCATTTGGTGATTCTAGTTGATCTGAGCGCAATCAATATATTCGTACCTCTTTGGTATCCACACAAGCATAGTTATCACCGTCTATCTCACGAGCACAATTGAAAAAATTATTTAATGCCGTAGTGCTAACTATTATTTAAAGTTGAGATCAAACCTTATAATTAGGGTTGACATTATTTTATCTAATTAGATCATGATCAAAATTTTCTCAATCTCCAAATCTTATCTAATAAGACATTTTTAAATTTTTTATGCATATCAGATAATACAAACGTGGGTATTAAAATCATGGGTCTTATTTTATTTGCGTCTGTTTAAAAATTTCAAATGTATATTGAATTAAATCATTAATCCAACAAATTTAAGATCTAAAATTAATTTATGACTTAAATTTAGACTCAATTTATTTTAGTCATATTAAAATAAATAAAACTTTAAATTTTGAAGGTGAGACTTCAATTGTAATCCCAACAATTCAACGTCAGTTTAACATTCATCGTGTGATACTTATTGAAATGATATATTTATATATTTTTTTCTTGATGACTCGTATTTTATCCACATTCATCAGCTGTTCAATTGCTGTGACAATTTCTTTAGAATTTTTATCATTTTCTTCTTTGTTTATGTACCATATCTTCTCGATTGTCAAATATGATAAGTAAAGCCTCAGTAGTAGTGGTAGAGTGGTAGAGTTCTTCCACTTTATTCTCACAAACATAAAGAAACAAATTAAAGGGTTACAAACAATTAAAGCAATAAGGACACAAACCACTCAACAAAAATGGAGTGAAAGAACATGAATTTCTTCTTTTTGGGTCTAATTAAAAAGAACTCACCCAGTCAATTTGGAGGATTTCTTCTTGCGGCTTCTTTTGATCGAAAGGCAATCCGGCATTAGGCGTCGTACGTTCTCTTCGGCATCAGCATGAACCTCGCCCGCAAGGCCTCAAGCAGTTATCTATTTCTTAGTTGAGGACCTGCAGCTGGATTGTCTCCTCGGAGAGGGAGGGGAAGATGGTTATTGTATCAACCATAAAAAAAAAGTCAGCTTTTTTTTCATTTTTTCCTTCAAATGGATTAATTTAACTTCCAAGCAATTGATTATTTGTTTTCATCTTCAAAAACAAACATCTTTTGTAGCATGAATTTTTTTTTTCCGTTCAAAAAATTTGCATTTCTGATCGGCAGCCAAAGCCTTCAATTTCCCTGAAAGCTGCAGTTTTGATTTCTATTTTCAAACCTGTCATTTGCATGTTGAGATTCATCCGTCCCTGACGATGCCATTTTAATCTACAATGCTGATATGTAAACTACGTACGGAAATTGCAGTTTCTTTCCTACTTTGCAAAGGGCTGAAATTTGTCGCCGCATGGATGGTATGGTGGTAAATACGGTGTAAATTTTATATAAGGATTAAAATTTAATTTCTCGTATTAGCATATTGGTTAATATTCATATTGAATCACATTTTTATTGTATTTGTCATCGTATTAAAATTAATAATCATCCATGATTAACTCCCTTTTATATTTATGAGGTTGAGATAGAAAAGATAGTTAGATTATGGTTTTAATTTTTTACACAAGTGAATGACTGAAAAAAATATGATTGTTCTTTGATAAAAATTAAAGTACAATATCTCTTTTAAAAAATTAAAAAGGTTATGACTTTTTTTTAATAATTCAAATGTTTTGATTTTTGATCCAATTAATTTTTAAAACATATTAGATAAATCAGAGAAATACAATAAAATTAATGGATGATCCGACTCAAATTTCATCGATTCACATTTGAAACTCTAAAAAATAAGAGTTCAATTTATAATTTTAAAAAACAATGTTAAAAAAAAAATCGAATGATTGTCATTTTATCATTTTAATCGTCGCACCGAGTGAGCAAGTTAATTGAGTGCATCTTTGTTAAAGTATAGTGTCCTTAGAAATTTAAAAAACTCAGTGCAACGTTATTAAAGTATAGAGCCCTTTTTTAAAAATAAAATAAAATAAAAAGCGGAGTGCATCTTTCATAGTGTCCATAGAAATTTAAAAAACTTAGTGCATCGTTATTAAAGTATACAGTCCTTTTTTAAAAAAATTAAAAAAGCTGAATGCATCTTTTATGATAGCTACTTCCATCCGTCCTGACTTCACGATTTCAAGCGATGATGTGGGAACTTTGCTTTCGTCCTTCTTTACTTGCAATGTTTAATCTAAAAATCATGACTAGGAGCACCGAATGTTTAAAGTTATGATCTGCCTTTGCAATTTTATAAGCAAAGGCAAGATTTTATGATCTTAAATTTAAAGTTTTTTAAGGGAACACTCTTATGGCCCGGCGACCAATTAGATTCGATGGCGGATGCCCATAAGTTAGGTAAATTGATTGTTATATAATTACAATAAATAAATTAGAATTAAATTAATTCATTTTGTCATAAATTATATAATAATTTAATTAAAATAGTAAATATGAAGGTCTGATATGATAAATAATACTCAACGTTAGATTAATTTACTGTTAAATAGTGATCAAAAGTGTAATAACATACTTATATCTTACAATAAATGATAACTTGTTTGTTAAAAATTAGGTATTCAAAATAATCAAACATCATGATTCATTGGTGTAAAAAGTCAATTCACTCCTCCTTAGCATCCCATCAATCGATTCTATAATTAATACAAAGTAGATAAATTACGAAAAATATATTGTCCAATCGAGGACTAATACAGTAGAAGGATAAATATTTCAAAAAATTTATAATCTCCGGAGATTGATTCTTACTCATTAGTACAACTCTATTACCATATTAATCATAAAGTTTTCCCATCCAACAAATATGATGATTCATGATCATTGATATGAAAATTTTGCTCAGTTAGAATTTGGAGGAAGGATCTATTCGAATTCATAATTTTTATATTATAAGATAAAAATTTTACTGTTTGCGTACGTCCTTTCAATTTATTATATATAATAAAATAATTAATTAAAGTTACAATTTAATAAAGTAATTTAATTTAATCAAAAGAGTCCCCGTGAGACCTAATCGATCTCCAGTTTCTGATTGACACAGAGACCGATTTATATTCGACAGGAAAAAAAAATCAACCAGTTCGATGGTTCCTCCCGTTGAATGCCATTGAGCTCTGTTCGACGTCAATGATAGGAAAATTCCAAGGTCACAAACTGTAAAGCTGGGGTCAATATAATGATCTTGACGTCCATGTCGGAACACTGATCCAACATTCATGCAACATATGAACTCGTACGTCTTCTTGGTTCTCCATGGCATCTAACAGGATATTATTCCAGTTCTAGTTGTTCAGCTTGGACCAGGTAATTAAACCATCTTTTTTCTTCTGCTCTGGTTGTCGATTCTTTTTTATTTATTATTCTATGGCAAAAATAGATGCGATATATTCTTCTTTGTTGCTCTTATTTTTGGTTTCTATTACAGATTTGCTTCTGAGATCTCCGGGATACTATATATATATTTTCGTTTCTATTACAGATTTGTTTCTGAGATCCCAGAGTTTTCTTGGTTTTTCTCCATATTTAACAGGATAGCACTGCACAGCTTCAACAAGGTAATCGCGTTAACTTGCTTCTGAGATCTCAATTAATAGCTTGAAATCAACTATGCGATTTTATGATACTTACTTCCGTCCTTTAATTTACTGCGCGATTTTCAAGTTGATGATTTGGGACCTTTGCTTTCGTCCTTCTTGACTTGCAATGTTCAATCTAAAATCACGAGGAGCACCGAAAGCTTATGTTATGGTCTGCCTTTGCAATTTTATAAGCAAAGGCAAAATTTTATTCTTAAATTTATTTATTTATTTTTTAAGGGAACTACTCTTATTTAGAAATCAAACTCGTTTGATAAGATAATCAGTAAGTCGAGCCACAAATTAACTAAGCTCTTGAAAAACCCGCTCGCTTCGGGCAGATTTTTATTTTGAGCTTGTGCCTAGCTTAAACTTGAATTGAGCTTGACTTGTTTAATGAGTATCAAGCTTCTAATCATGCTTGTTTAAATTTGATTTATTTAAACGTTATCAAGCTCTTAAGTCAAACTTGTTTGTTTATTTGAAATTTTACTAATTTAATCCTGATTTATAAATGAGTATAAATAAATTCAAAAATAATTTTTAAAAGTGTATAATCATGAATCGATTTGTTAATGTTCATGAACACTGTTCACGAATATTGTTCACGAACACCGTTCACGAATACTGTTCACGAACATTGTTCACGAATATTAACAAGCCGAACACATATGTGTTCAAGCTTTATTTAATTTATTAAGCTGTCCAAGCTTGTTTATTAATTGACTTTGATGCATATTGAACGAACGTAAACGAGCTTTTACCGAGTCGAACACTAAGCTTATTCATGAACGCTTGATTCGTTTATAACCCTACTCTTATTGTTCGGTGACAAATTAGATCCGATGTTGTATAATTATAATAAATAAATTAGAATTAAATTAAAATTATTTGTTATAAATTATATAATAATTTAATTAAAAATAATAAATATGCAGTTATGATAAACAATACTCAGCGATAGATTAATTTATTGTTAAATAGTAATTTAAAGTGTAATAACTTACAATAAATAATAACTTGTTTGTTAAAAATTAAGGGGTTGTTTGGTAAAGCCGCGTATTATTTTTTTCGGAAAAAGGTCATATTTTTTTCCATATTTTTTTATTTTCTTAAAAAATAAAAATAAAAAATTGAAAAATTCTCCACTAAACTAACCAAATGTTGCCTAAGTATTTCAAAATAATGAATAATATTATACGAGTAACTTTCATTATTAAATATCTTATTATATATAATAGAATGATTAATTAAAAGTTACAATTTAATCAAGAATCCACGTGGGACCTAATCGATCTCCAGTTTCTTATTGGCACACAGACCCAATTACAACCAGGCTCGATGGCTCCTACCGTTCCACGTCTACCTCGATGCCAATAATGTGGCGGAGCCACGTATTATCATATATCCGAATTAAAATTTTATTGGAAAAAAAAGTCTCGGATTAATTATGAAATTTGCTTTGAAAAATTAAAGTTAATTGAATAAATACTTGTATATTGATCCTGTTATAATATAATTTAGGATATAGAAAAAGAAATCATGAGTTGTAGGATGAAATCGGAGAGAAGGATCATGACACTATATATACAGTCTAGTCCAGCAAGACTCGATTCGGGAAAGTAAGCCGAGTTGACTAGATGACAACTCGGGAAGGGGAAAGGAAGTCTAGTGGTCAAAATAAAACTAGATAGTGACTTAGAGAAGTAAGCCGAGTCAGTGAGGTGGTGACTTGAGAAGGAAAGAGGAGGTCCGATGGATAAAGTGAAATCGGTTAGCAAGTCGAGAAAATAAGCCAAATCAGTAACAGGGCAATTTGGGAAACAGAGTGAAGTTGGGCTAAGGATAATAAGAAGTGACTAGGAGAAAGAATGACCCAGTAATAAAGTGAGAGTAAAGAACGACAGGGAGGATGCTCCCTATTATACTTTCTCATGAGAGTTTATTATACAGCATAACAAACCAAGACACTTATAAGACAGAAGATTCCTAGTAACCCTCACTCGTCAATATCATAACAGCATTATTCTTCGGATTGGGAGGGCCTTCCACATGGACGGTGATCCGGATGGTTTGTTACGTGACAGTTGGCTCCAGGGGCGACAAGTATAAAAGGAAGGAAGGAAGGAAGAAAGAAAGAAAAAGGGGACTTTTGGACTTTTTCCTCTCTCTCTCTCTCGATGGCTGGTTAGCTTTCTCAATGGAGACTCATTATGAGAGGAGAGGAACCATTCTGGACAGAGGAAAAAGGAGAATCATACGAGTCTCATTTTCTTTTACCTTGTATAAGCTTCTATTTGTAAGGGATTTCTCCACCTCCAGAAGCACTTCCAAGAAGGAGGGATTATAGTAAATGTGTCTAGCGCTAGAGCTCACTCTAGAGCTCATCCGTAGAGTTGGAATTTGAATTCCGAACCACGTTAAATGTCTTGTCATTATTCTTTTTCTGATTTTACTGTTGCGGTCGAAAAGGACCCCCAAGCCTCCTTGACATCTTCATTCCAAAGGAGGTGGAAAATACCGATGGAAGCGATTCTGAGTAGTGCCCGATTGAAGCTTATGAGCCAGAGCAAAACCAAATCTTGAGATGTACTGAACTAGATTTGTTGGAAGAGAGGTGGGAGCATGCTAGGATCCGAGCTGAAGCATACAAGCAAAAAATACAGCAAGTCTTCAATAAGAGGGTGATACCAAGGAGATTTCAGGAGGGGAGGGTGACCTAGTTTTGCACAAAGTCAATCCTACATGAGATCCTAAAAAGCTAGCCCATAATTGGGAAGGACCATATACAGTCACTCGCTGAATTGCCGGATCGGCGTATTATTTAAAAGATGTTGAGGGCAAGGAGTTGCCTAAACCATAGAATGTTGTGCATTTGAAATATTTTTATACAATGTAATTAAGAGACATCAATAAGAAAAGTTATCTGTTACAAATTTGCTATTAATGATTAAAAAAAAGAAATGCTACCTTATCATTGAAATCAGTAACTGTTTACAACCAAAAGAAGAAGAAGAAAAATAAAAAAATTACAGCTTGAAATAATCAAGGGTATAACGGTTGAAACCAGTTTTCTAGTTTAAGAAAGGAGCTGGCTGGTGAGCTGAAGGGAATCCTTACGAGGCATATTGTCTGACTGCCTCGTTGAAACCATCTTTGAATGTGGCCTGCATCAGGGGCTTCAAGCGTTCTTGTCGGCATTTGTCAGTAGCATACACATCTTGACGAAACTTTATGCAATGCTCTCGATGCTCCAAAAAGTCTTGTTGAATTCGACGATACTGGTGTGATGTCGGAGTAATGGTATCAGCCAAGATATACATGCCCTAAGATTGAGAAGCATAGTATTGTTGAATGACCCTTGACATATTCATCAAATCTTGGCGCATCAAAGCTGAAATCTCCCTCACTGTTGTAGTATGCGCCCTTGTCCGGTCACTATTGAAGGTGCATGCAAGAATGACTTAGAAAACCTTATCAGTTCCAGATCATGTTGTAAACTTTCCATTCGCGGTATTAATTCATCCAAATTAAGGATGTAGGAGTCTCTTGCGGAAGGTGAAGGAGTCGAAGCAATGAGAAAGGTTGTTTCACTCATAATTGGCGAAGGATGAGGTGTCGCATGGAAACTTTTTATTAGCCCAAGAGGAAAAAGAGGGGAGGTGCCGGAGGAAAAAGGGGAAACGTCACTACAAGGCAGGGGGTTAGGGTTTTGGTTTGAAGAAGGGGAACTCAAGTGTTCCGAAGATGAAGGGGAAGAAGAAAGGGAAATGGAGGAGGTCATAACTGGTAGGGAAATAGGAATGTTAGTTGTAATGGAGGATGTGGAAGTGATGAGGAAAAGGGCCGCAGCCAAAGAACTTCCTTCGAAGTAGACAGAGGTGGAAGATGGGAAGGGGAGGTTTAATGGTGGAGGAATGGAGTCAAAAATTGTCGGCTGAACGGTAGAAGAGTGGGTACACTCTGTAGATGGAAGGGAAGTAGGAAGAGGGGAATTTAGCTTTACGGGTGATATGGACATCGGAGTAGAGGCTATGATGGGAGTGAAAGTAGGTAAAAGGGATGTGACAATCAGAAGCCCCTCTTCAGCCAGGGAAGGGGTGCCAAAGGGGAAACTAGGGTTGGACCGTTGACGGAGGTCGTTAGGGACCATAGGAGGATTGGTAGAAAGGAGGGTATCTGAAGGGAGAGGTAATGGTTCTGGTAGGCATGATGAAATGGGAGAAGAGGGGAACATGAGAAGAGTTGATTCAAGGTGTGTAAGCGAAACAAGCGAAGAAGAGGAGTAAATGGCAGAGGCATCTTCTTCCTGAATTTGCCGGCGTGCAGCTCCATGCAGGTTAGTTTTGATATTTAGGAATGGTGGAGGCGACACAGGGCCATGAAGAAGTGGGGGTGAAGAAGAAGGAAGGCTAGGGGTGGTTTGGTGGTAATACAACCGAGGGAGAGGAAGATGGATATACATGCGGGAGATTAGTGGTAGAAGACTGTGGGGTAGTAGAGGACGATATTGTTAAGGGAGAGGGAGCCGATGCTCAGAAGGAAGCGACAGAAGGGGGCTCCATGGGAGCGGAAGCAGTGGGCGGTGGTGCGGGGTTGGCAGGCATCTGAACGGAGTTCATCTGTTCATCTTGCAGTTGTCGAAGAGTTGCATTCCTTAGGCGAGCTTTCATCTTGTCAAAAGAAAATAAGGATTGGGGGGGGGGGGGGGGGGGCGATGGAAGGAAAGGGAAGAATCTACACGCTCAGCAGAATTCAGGGGAAGGGTTTCAAAGACCGGAAGAGCGGAGGATGAAAAAGGGGAAGGCAAGGAGTCGAATTTAAAGAAGGGTAGTGTATTTTTGTTAAGTAAGGTAATTGGGCCTGTGGACAAGGATATGGGCCATAAAGAAGGTTAAGTGTGATTTATTAGCGGCCTGAGCCTTTCTCTTTTTTTACATCTCGGCGATAGATGAAGCTTTTATCCTCGTGAGATGGCGGATTGGAGGAGTAGGGTTTAAGGTAAATACACTATGGAAGATGACGGAAGTAAAAAATTCATTTCGATCTGATAAGGCAAGACCTTAGTTCAGATCGTTACTATTTTTATAGCTCGACGATAGCCAAAGCTTTTATCACCGTGCGGTGGCGGATCAGAGGAGTATGGTTTAAGGTAAATACACTATGGAAGATGACGGAAGAACAAAATTATTCCTATCTGACAAGGCAAGGCCTTAGATCAGATCGTCACTACTTCTATAGCTCGACGATAGCCGAAGCTCTTATCCCCATGCGGTGGCGGATAGGAGGAGTAGGGTTTAAGGTAAATACACTATGGAAGATGACGAAAGTACAAAATTATTCTAATATGAGAAGGCAATGCCTTAGATCAGATCGCCACTATTTTTATAGGTCGGCTATAGCCGAAGCTCTTATCCCCATGTGATAGCGGATCAGAGGAGTAGAGTTTAAGGTAAATACACTATGGAAGATGATGGAAGTAAAAATTCATTTCGATTTGATAAGGCAAGGCCTTAGATTAGATCGTCACTATTTTTATAGCTCGGCAATAGCCGAAGCTTTTATCTCGTACAGTGGCGGATCGGAGGAGTAGTGTTTAAGGTAAATACACTATGGAAGATGACAGAAGTACAAAATTATTTCAATCTTAGAAGGCAAGGCCTTAGATCATATCGTCACTATTTTTACAGCTCGATGATAGCTGAAGTTCTTATCCTCGTGCGGTGGTGGATTGGAGGAATAGAGTTTAAGGTAAATACACTATAAAAGATGACGGAAGTAAAAATTTCATTCTGATATGACAAGACAAGGCCTTAGATCAAATTGTCACTATTTTTACAGCTCGACGATAGCCGAAGCTCTTATCCTCGTGAGGTGGCAGATCGGAGGAATAGGGTTTAAGGTAAATACACTATGGAAAATGACGGAAGTGCAAAATTATTCTGATCTGAGAAGGTAAAGCCTTAGATTAGATCGTCAATATTTTTACAGCTCGACGATATATGAAGCTTTTATCCCTGTGCGGTGGCGAATCGGAGGAGTAGGGTTTAAGGTAAGTACACTATGGAAGATAATGGAAGTACAAAATTCATTCCGATCTGATAAGACAAGGCCTTAGATCAGATCGTCACTATTTTTATAGCTCAGCGATAGTCGAAGCTTTTATCCCCGTGCGGTGGCGGATCGGAGGAGTAAGGTTTAAGGTAAATATACTATGGAAGATGATCGAAGTTAAAAATTCATTCCGATCTGATAAGGCAAGGCCTTAGATTAGATCGCCACTATTTCTATAGCTCGGCGATAGCCGAAGCTCTTATCCTTGTGCGGTGGCGGATCGAAGGAGTAGGGTTTAAGGTAAATACACTATGGAAGATGACGGAAGTACAAAATTATTTCGATCTGAGAAGGCAAGGCCTTAGATTAGATTGTCACTATTATTACAGCTCGGCGATAGCTGAAGCTCTTATCCCTGTGCGATGGCGGATTGGAGGAGTAGAGTTTAAGGTAAATACACTATGGAAGATGACGGAAGTACAAAATCATTCCAATTTTAGAAGGTGAACCCTTAGGTCTGATCGTCACTATTTTTACTGCTTGGCTTTAATCGAAGCTCTTATCCTCATATGGTGGTGGATCGGAAGAGTCGAGTGCTAACTCGGCTGTGAGGGAAGTTTTTTTATCTTTGTGCGGTGATAGATCGAAAGAGTTAATTTTATTTTGTAAGAACAATGGAACACATTTCATTTTGTGAGGATAGCGAGCTGAAGCAAGGGGGAACTGTGAGAGATACATTGGCAAACAGAGGATGCTATTATACACTGTGAATGTGGGACTCAAATAAGGGATTCTGAAGGTACCTCTTATTAGGGGAGGTAGATTGTTTACTGGCATCAAGAATAAAATTTTCTCATAGAGCAACATATTCTTTTGGAAAAAGATAGAAAGGTTTTGCACAATACATTTATTCAGAGTTCCAACAAACATTATAGTTATGCCAAAAAAGAAAAACTAAGGTGCTTCATAGATTATCTTTTGCTCTATGGGGATGCTGGGGGTGAATTAGTGGCGCGAAGAGAGGCAGCTAGCATGTACTGATGGCTGAAAGCTCGGTGGGTTGCATGGAGTCTTGCCAAACTGCGTTGAGCAATGAGCAACTCCTGATGAAGGGTGTACGCTTGTGTGGAGGATACTTGGAGGTGGTTTCTCAAATCTCTTGTGATACACTCTAATTCTGCTATACACTGTTGGTCTTCTATGAGGGGTTCTGGAGGAATGGCCATGCTTTCTGGTTCGGAGGGGTTAGCCATCGATAGAGTGGAAAGCAAGAAGTAGTATGAAGACAGAAGGTTTCACAGTAGGTATTTGTAGAAGGGAAGGGACGTTAATTTATTTTCTTGAAAAAGAAGAAGAATACGGAATGATGAAAGGGGTAATTGAAGGGTTAGTGTTGGGAATGGTAAGGGCATTGACAAAGAGGTGACTAATCATATTCTCGGCAAAGGGGATAAGGGCTAGTCAGATATGGGCCGACTTTGATGCAGGGTGGCCTAGAAGAAGTGAATCTTGCTTACTTGGAAAATGGCTTGGGATAATTTGAAGGTATATTATTTTTTGAATTTGTCATAGTAACTCTTATGGGGGTAGAGTATCAGTTGACTGACACCAAGAAAGTCTTTAGTCAGAGGTAGTTAAACATGAAAAAAGGATGGTATCTACTCATCAAGTAGAATATAGTTATCAAAACAGTAATGATTCAGCAATTTAGAAGAAGAAAGAAATGCAGGCTACTTTACAAAAATTCAGTACTTTATACATGTCTTGTTTTAGACATTCCTTACAATCTATAGAAGGGAAGCCTCATAAGTTGAAGACATCGATCGGATATTCATCTATAGCAGCCTCCATGCTCAGGAAGCTAGTATTTGTACCCGAGGGAGGATGTCCATGAGCAGTATGTTGTTTGCTGGCTCCCTTAAAGCCCAGGATAAATAGCTCCATGACCTTGTCGCCAAATTTTGTTAACAACTCCTGCTCCCGTGCCTTCCACCGAGCTTCCTCAGTGGTTGTTTGAGTGGCAAGAGCAATCTTTAGCTCATCTCTCTCTTTGGCGATGGCTATATTATGCTGGCTCATAGAAGTCATGGCCTAAGCGTGCTCCAGTTGTAATACCCGCATTTGTTCAGTTATCTCTGTCAGAGCCCCTGGAAGTGTAGTTACTTTGGAAGAAAGACCCTTTAGTTATGTACGACTTAATTCTAGGGAGACCTCCAAAGTTTTGATAATTGATTGAGCCTTCAGTAGTTTAGCAGAGGACTCAGATTTTCTGGCCTATGTTTCCCGAAGTTGAACTTGACACTCTGACAATTCTTGGGATAGGGCATTAACATGCTAGATTTTCTCAGTTTGTAAGAATAGTTGAACCTGAAGAGAATCAGCCGTTTTGAGGGTTTCCTCTTTAGCACGCCCTGCTGCCGTTAGTTAGATCTTCAATTCTTCACAACGAGCAGCTAAAACAACCTCTTGCTGTTTGCTGTCAGCAAGCTACTGAACCATCTTTTTCAATTGAACCTTGGAGGTATTATGGCGAACCGCCATAGTAGAATGATAATTAGCCAAATGCTGAGTCGCTTCGTTGTAATTGGTGGTTGCCTGTATAAAGGGAAGAAACATTTCAGAGGTAAATGTTAAGATATGCCAAATATGGTAGGGTTAAGGGAGGATACCTCTGACAAATTCTTCTGCATACGTTCAAAAGGGTCATGTACTCTCGACTGGTTGAAGAATTTCACTCTTGGAGAGTACATATCTTTAGCACAGACCCCGAGGGTAGTAGAGGTGGGATTGAGAGGCAGAATATCCCCCATAGGAAGAGGAGGTTCTTCCCCAAAGAAGGAGGGATTGTAGGAGGCAGAATTAGAAAGTGTGGAAGGGGATGAGGTAACACTGGGGGTGCAGTCTGATGAGGAGGAGACATAGGAGGATCAATTTCCATGCCCGAAGAAGAAGGAATTGAAGGGGTAGGTAAAATGGAAAGATGCTCTCCAGGAATAAGGGGAAGGTTGTTAGGAGAATGGATGTCCTCCTCAATGGGATCGGAGGTAATAAGGTGGCGGCGTCTCTCTGCATCAGGTCGTCTACAATGCAAGATATCCAAAATAATAGATAGCAGTTACAAGAATTAATAAACATTATATATGAAGTGCTGGTAGTACCCTACCTATTACGACGGGATCGTCCAGGTGGAAGGGGTACAACCCGTAGTAACTTAGGATGTGGGCATCTAATAAAAGGTCAGAATTGTAGTGGTGTTTTTTCAACACCTTACGGACCTTGGCAAAAGGGCATTGAAGCCTACAATCCTAGAAGGGAGGTAATTCTAGATGGGTAGTCTTCCAAGTATCAGAGTAAGGGAGTGGGGTAGAAAGTCGGGCAAAGAAATATAGCTCCCTCCAACCTTTATGAGAGGAGGGCTTATTAGTAAGAAATTGGCAATTGGACGACTAGCAAAATAAAAAACACCTATCTTTGAAGTTTTTGGTTGGAAAAGACAGTGGAACATTATAGGGGACAAAGGAAGTTCTACATGTTTAAAAACTACAACGGTGTCTGCCAATAGTCGGGAGGCATTGGGGGCTAGCTGGTTGATAGGTAACTTATAGAAGTCTAACAGTTCAAAGTAAATAGGCGGTATGGACAGTCGAAGGCCATTTTCTAGTTGTTCTGAAAAGAAACAGTGATGGTTGGGATGGAGAAGATGTGGCCGATAAGAAGAGGAAGTAAAAAGGCATTTTATAGAGGGGTCTATAAACAGGTCTTTAACGTATAGGAAGTAATGGTTACCATCTATGTGCGAAAAGGTATCTTCATACTAGGGAGGTGAGTTAGGGTTTGTCGAAGAAGGAGCCATAACAAGGAAGGTAGCGTGGCACTTACTTGTGGTTGAGAAGAGGCGATCGTTGGAAGAAAGAAGACTCCTAGATACCGAGGGTTTAGGCGTGGGACAATCGTTGGCGAAAACCACTGGGAGGAAGAAGAAGAGCCGGGATAGAAGAAGAAGAAGTTGTCGTGTGGAGACTAGGTTTCCGAGGGTTTTAGCTTTTAAACTTCCTCTTAAGATGAGAAAGCAGGGCCCATCAATCCAACAAGAGGATTAATACGATTATGATAAATAATGAAGAGGAAGATCCCAACCCAATATGTTAAATAAAATCAGTGCGCGGTAAGAAGGTGGTTCAATTATGGCCAAGGAAGGGTGACTAAAGGGGATTCCTAATTTAAAAGGTCAAACTAAAAGCTCCGTTTGATTATTTTGGAGGGTGACTAATGATACTGCTATAATATGACTTAGGATATAGAAAAAGGAATCATGAGTTGTAGGATGAAATCGGGGGAAAGGATCATGACGTCGGATATACAGTCTAGTCCAGCAAGCTCGACTCGGAGAAGTAAGCCGAGTTGACGAGATGACAACTCGGGGAGGGGAAAGGAGGTCCAGTGGTCAGAATGAAACTAGATAGTGACTCAAGGAATTAAACCGAGTCAATAAGGTGGTGACTTGGGAAGGGAAGAGGAGGTCCGATGGGTAAAGTGAAACCGAATAACAAGTCGGGAAAATAAGCCAAAATAGTAACAGGGCGACTCGGAAAACAAAGCGAAGTTGGGATAGGGATAAAAAGAAATGACTAGGAGAAAGAAGGGCCCAGTGGTAAGATGTGGGTAAAAAAAGAGGGAGAAGATGCTCCCTATTATACTTTCTCATCAGAGTTTGTTACACAGCATAACAAATCAAAACACCTGAAAGACCCCACAGAAGATTCCTAGTAACCCTCACTCGCCAATATCATAAAAGCATTATTCTTCAGATTGGGAGGGTCCTTCACGTGGACGGTGATCCAGGTGGTTTGTTACGTGACAGTTGGCTCTAGGGGCGACAAGTATAAAAGGAAGGAAGGAAGAAGAAGGGGACTTTTGGAATTTTTCCTCTCTCTCTCTCTCTCTCTCTCGCGGTGGCTGGTTAGCTTTCTCAACGGAGACTCACTAGGGGAGGAGAGGAACCATTCTGGACGGAGGAAGGAGGAGAATCATACGAGTATCATTTTTTTTTACCTTGTATAAGCTTCTATCTATAAGGGGTTTCTTTATCTCCGGAAGCACTTCCGAAAATGAGGGATTATAATAAAGGTGCCTAATGCCGGAGCTTACTCTAGAGTTCATCCGTGGAATAGGATTTTGAATTCTGAACTATATTAAATCTTTTGTCATTATTCTTTTTCTGATTTTACTATTGTGGCCGGAGAGGACCCCAAACTTCTTTGACATCTTTCTTCCAAAGAAGATAAAAAATTCGTGCCACATCATATATTATGAAAAATAAATAAATAAATTGGCCCCGGACTAAAGCTTGGGTAGAATAATATACGGCGTCGCCCTTCAGCTCTGTTCGACATCAATAATAAGAAAACTACAAGGGCATAACCTGTAAAGCTGGGGAAACAGTTTGATTGGATACCTCTGAGAGCAAACTCCCAAGAGCAAAAATTAAAGCCGAAGCCAATGATCTTGACGTCCACGTCGGAACACAGATCCCATTATTTGGCAGGAAAGTTCATGCAATCTAAGGAGAAAAATCAACTATTGTATTATTTAAATCAAGTCAAAATTAAGATAGAATATATCCGTATTTAATGGATATGCTTTGAATAAATGAAAGGCTAAGCTTAGATCTAGATGCATGATTTTAAGATCAGATTGGTTTTTTCTACTGCTATATAAAGGCATGTATAGCCTATGCTTGTAATTAAGTTATTATTCATCAGCAACCAAGAATACATTAATTCTCCACTATTTTTTTCTCTTCTTCATCTAAGTGCTATCAAGTATTTTTTTTTTACTCTTCTTCGTTTGAGTGCTATCAAAGTGGTATCCGAGTCGGTAACCTTCTAGCTCGTTTTTCTTAGTAGTAAAATATGACAAATAATTTTAATGTTGTTTGGTCTGGTCATTAGATGGGAAGCTTGATTATACTTATTAGCAGATAATGATGTCTACACATTTGAAAGCTCAAAATCTTTGGAGCTCTATTGATCCAAGTCTTTCAGAAGGAGCTGATGCAAACTCTCAACGTCGAGATCAACTTGCGCTGGGACAAATTCATCAAGGAGATGATTATTCAATTTTTGGCATGATAACAAATGCCAAGACGGCAAAGGAGGCATGGGACATCTTAAAATTGGCATACAAAGGAGTTGATCGAGCACAAAAATCAAAGTTGCAGTCGCTACGAAGGTTATACGATCGATGCGAGATGACCTCTATAGAAACAGTTGAGCAATATTTTTCACGTCTTACTGATCTTGTCAATAAAATGAGATTATATGGTGATAAAATTGGAGATGATGCCGTTGTTGAGAAGATTCTTCGAACCATACCATTGAAGTATGAACATGTGGTGGCCTCAATTCAAGAATCACATGATATTGAACTGCTAACAATTGCAGAATTAAAAGGTATGATAGAAAGCCATATCGACAGGATCGAAGCAAAAGACGGAAACACCAGCAAATGAAGAAGCTTTAAAGAGTCAGGTTACTCTTAACACAACTAACTCTAGTCAAAGAGGAGGAGGATTCAATAGAGGTTGAGGAAGAACAAGAGGAGGATATAGAGGAAGAGGATGAGGTAATTACTCAAATCAAGGAAGAGGTGGAGATAATGTCAAGCAAGATAAGTTTTCGGCACACTGCTATAATTGTGAAAAATATGGGCACAAAATTCCAGATTGTAGATACAAGAAATTCAACAATCGTGGCAACCAAGAAAACATTGTTGGAAATTATGGTGAGAACTCTAATGAATCTGAAACTTTACTTTTGGCTAGTAACAATTTACCTACAGATGAGAACGTATGGTTTTTGGATACTTGATGTAGTAACCATATGTGTGGAAGAAAAGAGTTATTCTCGGAGTTAGATGAATCAATTCAGTCAGAGGTTACTTTTGGAAATAAGACAAAAGTGTCAATATTGGGAAAAGGTAAAATTTATATTCAGTTGAAAGATGGTTCTCAAAATTTTATATCTGATGTCTTGTATGTTCCTGAACTTCACCAAAACTTATTAAGTATGGGACAATTATCAGAAAAGGGTTATAAAATATGCATTATTCAAAGGTATTGCACCATAATAGATGGAAAAGGAAAGTTGATAGCAAAGGTAAAGATGTCTAAAAATAGATTATTTCCTTTAAAGATTCAACATAAATTTCTTTCTTACTTTAATTCTGAGATTTTGGATGATAATTGGTTGTGGCATATGCGCTTTGGGCACTTTCATTTTTCTAGATCAAATTATTTAGCGAGAAAGAAGCTTGTTTTTGAGTTGCCTAATATTGTGAAGTCTAATCATGTTTGTGAGACTTGTTTAATTGGCAAGAAGCATAGAGAACCTTTTCCTGTAGGAAAGTCATGGAGTGCCACAAAATAGTTAGAACTTGTACATTCAGATTTATGCACAGTGGAAGTTCCATCATTTAGAGGTAATAAGTATTTTATTACTTTTATTGATGATTTGAGTTGAAAAATTTGTGTTTATCTTCTATATCAAAAGTCAAAAGGATGTGATATTTTCAAACAATTTAAATTATTTGTTGAAAAACAAAGTGGACTTGAAATCAAAATCTTAAGAACTGATAGAGGTACAGAATATATTGTTTGTGATAATTTTTTAAAGAAGCATGGCATTCAACATCAAATGACAGCTAGATATACTCCACAACAAAATGGGGTGGTTGAGAGAAAAAATAGAACTGTTATGGACATGGTAAGATGTATGTTGAAATCAAAAAATCTGCCTAAGTATTTCTAGGCAGAAGATGTATCTTGTGTTATTTATGTGTTGAACAGGTGTCCAACAAAAAGTGTTCATGATAAGACACCTGAGGAAGCTTGGAGTGGAAGAAAGACGACTGTCAAACATCTCAAGATCTTTGGTTGTTTGGCATATGTACATGTTCCAGATAAGTTGAGGAAGAAACTTGATAATAAATGTGAGAAGTGTATTTTTATTGGTTACAATGATACATCAAAGGCTTATAAGCTATATAATCCTGAAACTAAGAAAGTTATTATAAGTCGTGATGTGGTTTTTTATGAACATGGTAGTTGGAGTTGGTGTATAGGAAACTAAAGTTCCATATTCTGAAACTAAGAAAGTTATTATAGTCGTGATGTGGTTATTATTTATTATAAGCCTGATATTCCTGACGACTTTTTGGATGAGCAACCTGCTTAAGATAATGTTCAAGTTTCTGTACAATCTGAAGCACCAACTAGGAGATCACAATGCGAGCACCAATTACCAGCCCACTTTCAAGATTATGTGTTAAGTAATGATAATGACCTGTTTGATGAAGAAATTGTTCAGTTTGCTCTTTTTGCATATTGTGATCCTATATCTTTTGAGGATGCTGCTAAAAAGACTCATTGGATGAAGGCAATGGACGAGGAAATTCATGCCATTGAAACTAATGTGATGCGGCGAAAGAGATCTGTTCACTTCCTCTCGATGCGATGAGGCACGAAGGAAGATTTGGGGGTTCTCTCTGACCGTAACAGTAAAGATGAAAGCGTAAAGCAGAGAAACGCAAACCAACACAGACAACAAAACCAAGACACAGGATGTAACATGATTCGGAATAAGGATTCCCACTCCACGGAGGTGAGCTCTCTCACCGGATGAAGTGCCCAAGCACTTTCACTATGAACGTCCTCCTTCGCGGAAATGAAACTTCCGGAGGTGGAGGAGCAAACCTTTTACAGTCAAATCAAGATACAAGAAAGAGTACACGAGAGGTGAAAGTCACTACTCTCCTTCTCCGGCGAAATGGTAGCTCCCCTTCTCCCCCTTTGCGTCTTTGTTTCTTGCTGGTTGGAATCATGCGGATCCCCCTTCTTTCTATCCTTTCCTTTCTTTTTATCCTCCTCCTCTGATCAGTTGTTGCTTCGCAAGCTTTCCCCCCTCGTACACGTGGCCACCTCGTCCACCTCGTCCACCTAGAGAATAATTCTGTTACAAATACGAGGAGTGAAGGCTCCTCGGAATATTGTGTAGGGACCCCCGCTTCTGTTGTATAACATCTTCTCATTTACCTTTTGGGAAATACGCTAGCCTATCCCTTTCAACCATTTGCCTTTGGTGAAACTAATCTAGACCTGTAGCTCACGTGTGGCCTAGCCTTTGGGCTCTTCAGTGGCCCAAATCAACTCCCCTCCTTTCCCCACCCAACTACTTTCGGACGAACTAGGTCGAGTCGATTTTCATCTGTCCCATCCACCCCATCTGCTTCTAGGCTTACTAAGCTGAACCGATTTTCCTTCATCTTCTAGCGAAGCGATCTCCACCCTTGCTTCGTCGTGTCAATTACCTCAACTGATCCTTTCGTTCCAGTTATCTCAACCAATCGCGCCCGAACCATTCTTCCGTATCTTCTTCGCCGAACCGATTATTTGGCTCGGGTAGGGTGTTACGCGCAAGCCCTCTTACCCGGTTCATAGAGGAAAAAGGTAACCGTAGTATCATTAGTCAACCCCCCAAAATAGTCAAGCGAAGTCATAAGCTTGACTGTATAAAGCCTCTGCTCCATCCTTTGCGTACCAATCCAAATTCACTCTCCTCTTACAACCCCATATTATACATTTGAGGCGGCCTAACGGGCCCATGGGCCCCGCTTCTCTCTTTCTCTTGTATAGTCTAACCGTCCCGCGAAACCCTATATAAATCTCCGCCTCTTCCTTTTATGCAGGACTTAGCGTGCCTAACCATCCCGTCCCTTCCGCTTCTTCTCTCCAGCGATTTCCTCTGGCGTCGTTTCAGCGATCCAGCCTTTCCTTTTCCACACGTTTCTCCTTCAACCCTCAAGTAAGTGCTCTGCCCTATTGTTATACCTATGGCCCCTAAGACCACGACCTCGCCTCCTTGGTACGAGTACACCGTCACACAACTAAGCTGCGACCATTATTTCTTTAACCTTAAAGATCGATTCATAGATCCTTTCATAAAATGTTGTTTCACTACTAAGACTCACCGACCACACCATCCTCCCTCCAGTCTGACCTACTTCTTTTTCGAACAGTTCCTTAATGACTTGTTTCTACCTGCGCCCTCTCCCTATTTAGAAATCTTAGATTTCTATAGGCTACCTCTAAACCAATTTACCCTCAATTCCTTTCGCATTTTATCGGGGGCTATTATAGTATTTCAACACCTAAATCTCCCTTTATCCCCTCAAATATTCCACTGCTTCTTCCAATTAAAATCCTCCAAGGCAGGCCTCTTTTACCTTTCTAGCCGCCCGGACTGCCAGTTCTTAATGAATATGCCTACTTCCCATAAAGGATGGGAAGAATTGTATTTCTTTGTTCAGCTTCCAACACCTCTACCCCACTCGGACACCTGGAAGCTAGACCTCCCTGAACTACCTCCCTTCTGTGAAATGAGGACCCAATGCCCTTTCTCGGAGGTTTGTAAAGTACTGGGAGAATTTCATTATTGCTCAAACCACCTAATGAAAACCCCTCTTCTAAGTCACTTCAGGCTGTCCCCTTTCCCTTCAACGGCCCCGGCCGCCGTAGGTAGGATGATATCCACACTTTAATATAGCTTCTTATTTATATCGGTCATATTTCTTATCAACGAATGTTGCAGATAACCTAATGTAGGAAGCTCTGGTAAAGGGAGAAGAGATCGAGGCCGCCAAGAAAAAGAAAACCTCTACCAAGCGAGGTAAGTCCGTAGCAGTCCCTTCTTCCCATCGGAAGAGATTGCGGCTGATTAAGGAAGGAGCTCCCAGCTCATCATTTCCTCCTTCATCCCCTTCTGATCAACACGAATCCCTGCCTCTAATCATCTACGAACCGAGGATGAGGGATACTACCTTATCCGCCCCATCCTCTTCTCCCCAAGGGGGAGATTCTCCCTCTCATTCTTCTATTTCATCCTCCCTTCCCCCGTGATTCTCCCACGCCTTCCCAAACTGAATCCGTTTCAATCCCTATTCCCTCCGAAACACACACCTCTCCCACTCCCCTCTAGAGAATAGGTCCTGCTCTTCCTTCGGAGGGGCGAGATCTTCTTCTCCCGAGCCCTTCAATGGCTACACTGGGGTCCTTGCTGAAGATCCGTCACCTTTCAGAGGTGAAGTTTTTCAATCAATCAGGCATACAAGGCCCTTGCGACCAAGTGAGCAAATTGCTGGCTGAGGTAATTACTTTCCCTTTTTTACCTTCAGCATATATATACATGTATATACAATTATATGTCAACACCTGATGATTGCCCTCCCTTCCCTTCAGGCCTCGGCCAGGCATATCAAAATGATATCTCAAATAACCCAATTTCAATCCAATGTGGAGACGTGCCACTTTGCTTCCTTGGCGCACCAAAAGCAACTCACTCAGCAACTGAGCGAGAAGGAGCAAAAAGAATCAGATCTGAGGGGCCAATGTGAAGATTCCATGACGCAATTAGCCTTAGTTCAGAGTGAAAAGGAGGAGCTTCGATGAAAGAATGAAGACCTCGAACAACAAATCTTGTCTAGCGAGCTTCAACAGGTGAATCTTCTTACCCATGAATTAACAGGGTATAAAAGACAGCTTGGGGATGCCATTATTCAAGCTGTTGATTCCTCAACTACCATTCAACAGCTTCGACAAGAACGCTAGCAGCTTCGGCAAGAATGTCAAGCGTGGGAGGCCACCCAAAATTCTTGTTTAGAGAAGTGTCAAGAACTCTACCCTTCCTCAAGCCCTATCGGCAATGGCTCGACAGCAAACAAAACTTCATCGAGAATACTCCGAGGCTCTTTCGGCTCTGGGTCAGCGAGCCATAAAAGCAACAACTGAGAAGGATGCCATGGCATCCCAACTAGTCGAAAATCAGGCCCAACTAGCCACGTGCCAAGCTCAACTAGCTAGTTGTCAATCTCAACTGAAGGAGCAAGAGGCTGACCTGAAGGGGCGGTATGTCAAAAAAGGGGTAGACTTATTCATACTGGGCTTTGATGGGTCCTCGGCTTTAAATGTTGAACCCGGATATCCACCTCCCGGCACAGACACCAGTTATCTGAACCCTGTTGATGCATTAGCTAAATGCCCCCCAAAGCTCTTCGAATTGTAATTCATCATGTCTCACTCCTTGTAATGACTATCTTTTCGCTGCTAAAGAATGTTTATATTGGCATGACTTCTCGTTACTTTTCGTATATGTCTTGGTACGGGTTGGGAATTTTAGGTTGATGTTGTGCTTCTTTTACAGTTACGCCCCATTCTCCGTCTCGCATGGGGCGATTACATTCTTCGTTCGGGAACCCACTAGGAAAATCCCGAATGATCTTCTTCATGCCCGACCCAATTTTGGCTCGACTAAAGATCAAGTTACTTTGGTCTCTTGATCTTCTTCGTCTACCTTGCTGCTCCGGAAATGATATCTTGACAAGTACTTATGCTTCTGCCATTATGATATTAGTCTCTTCACCTCCTTCTCCTTCCCGAGAATGAACACAGTTTTTCTTCCCCCGGCTATAAATTATCATCCCCCCATGTCTTCGTCCCTCCACCTCACTCTCATGGCTTCGGAGGGGCACCCCATTGAAATTTCTTCAGATTCTGATTCCTTTGAGCTGCACGACTGGACCACCGAAGATTCAGAAGAATCTGAGACACGCTCGACGGTGACTTCGGCCTTTCGCCCCCTTCCTTTTCCATCTTTAACCACTGCTCCATCCCCTCCGGCAGGGAGGTCCTTCCGAGCACCCTTCCCTTCCTTCCACAATAGGGTATGGAACCCTCCTCTGACGGGGGAATACACAATAGGAGATTCGTGGGCTTCTGGTGAACTTCCTCTACCTCCGTCGGCCCTGGCATTCGTTCCAGTCGCTCCGGCGAGAATTCATCCGCCCTCTGTTGATGAAGCTCCACCAGCGATACCTCCCACTCAAGGTGATCTCTACAGAGTCATCTTGGCGCCTTCCCCCTCGAAGGAGCCTCCTAACAGTTCTCCTACTAAGAATAATCATAAAAAAGCCTAAGTTGCTTAAATGATGTAACTATTTTCAAGTATGTTAATAAAAAGGAAGGAATTGATGTCAATTCTTATCGTTTTCTTGTAAAGGTAGAGCTTTGGCCATTAAAAAAGACTGCAATCTCATCTGAACATATTCCCTCTTACTGCTTCCATGGGATTCAGACCATCTCTCTCATAGTTACTGTACTAGCGACTTTTCACCTGCTGTCTTTACGTTTCCCCTTCTTTACTAGCATTTATCATTTTTATTTCCTCTGCGAATAAATGCACCTTCCTCCTTCATCTTTATAAGGACCTCGACTCATCACTGCGCAACATCCATCTTCTTCTCCTCGTCATGGAAGAAACGTCTGAACAGGGTAGCAGTTCTTTTCCTTCCGAGGAAAAGACCGAAGAACAACGCTATATCGCTAACTTGGAGGAGCAGGTGAAATACCTGCAACGACGATTGAGGGAAGCTTCTACCGATAGATACTCTTTGCGCCAGCAACTAGCAGTGTCCCAAAAGGACCTGTCTAAGCACATCTTCCTGCAACAATCTTACCTTCAGCGACTATGGTGCCAACCCCAGACACGCAAAGGAACTCTGTCAGTTCCTCCCCACAAAGAACTGTAATGCCTTATATATATAAGGGTCTTTTTTGTTGTTTTCTTCTCATGAAGGACTTGTAATTTGTAACCTTTCCGTAATGTAAGCCTTCACCTCTACTTTTCCCGCTTATCTTCTTCTTCCACCATTTCTCGGGATATATCAAATTTTATCTTTCTCGTACGAAAATTAAATAGATGTACCGCCTCTTCACCCTTTCGTTGCACAGGGATCACGCAGATACCTTCCCTGTACGAAAATAAAATGATATATAGCTGAGGGAATCCTCGGCTCTTTCGTTTCGTCATCGCCCGGGGATAAAATAATATATAGTTGAGGAATGACTCAACTCTTCCATTCCGCCACCGCACGGGGATAATAATAAGGCATAGTTGAGAAATAAACTCAACTCTTCCGTTCCGCCACCACACGAAGATAATAATAAGGTATAGTTGAGAAATAAACTCAACTCTTCCGTTCCGTCACCACACGGGGATAAAATAATATATAGTTGAGAAATAAACTCAACTCATCCGTTCCGCCACCACACGGGGATAAAATAATATATAGTTGAGAAATAAACTCAACTCTTCCGTTCCACCATCACACGGGGATAAAATAATATATTGTTGAGAAATAAACTCAACTCTTCCGTTCCGCCACCACACGGGGATAAAATAATATATAGTTGAGAAATAAACTCAACTCTTCCGTTCCGCCACCACACGGGGATAAAATAATATATAGTTGAGAAATAAACTCAACTCTTCCGTTCCGCCACCACACGGGGATAAAATAATATATAGTTGAGAAATAAACTCAACTCTTCCGTTCCACCACCACACGGGGATAAAATAAAATAATATATAGTTGAGAAATAAACTCAACTCTTCCGTTCCACCACCACACGGGGATAAAATAATATATTGTTGAGAAATAAACTCAACACTTTCGTTCCGCCACCACACGGGGATAAAATAATATATAGTTGAGAAATAAACTCAACTCTTCCGTTCCGCCACCACACGGGGATAAAATAATATATAGTTGAGAAATAAACTCAACTCTTCCATTCCACCACCACACGGGGATAAAATAAAATAATATATAGTTGAGAAATAAACTCAACTCTTCCGTTCCACCACCACACGGGGATAAAATAAAATAATATATAGTTGAGAAATAAACTCAACTCTTCCGTTCCACCACTACACGGGGATAAAATAATATATAGTTGAGAAATAAACTCAACTCTTCCGTTCCGCCACCACACAGGAATAAAATAATATATAGTTGAGAAATAAACTCAACTCTTCTGTTCCGCCACCACACGGGGATAAAATAATATATAGTTGAGAAATAAACTCAACTCTTCCGTTCCACCACCACACGGGGATAAAATAAAATAATATATAGTTGAGAAATAAACTCAACTCTTCCATTCCGCCACCACACGGGGATAAAATAATATATAGTTGAGAAATAAACTCAACTCTTCCATTCCACCACCACACGGGGATAAAATAAAATAATATATAGTTGAGCAATAAACTCAACTCTTTCGTTCCACCACCACACAGGGATAAAATAAAATAATATATAGTTGAGAAATAAACTCAACTCTTCCGTTCCACCACCACACGGGGATAAAATAATATATAGTTGAGAAATAAACTCAACTCTTCCATTCCGCCACCACACGGGGATAAAATAATATATAGTTGAGAAATAAACTCAACTCTTCCGTTCCACCACCACACGGGGATAAAATAATATATAGTTGAGAAATAAACTCAACTCTTTCGTTCCACTACCATACGGGGATAAAATAATATATAGTTGAGAAATAAACTCAACTCTTCCGTTCCACCACCACACGGGGATAAAATAATATATAGTTGAGAAATAAACTCAACTCTTCCGTTCTACCACCACACAGGGATAAAATAAAATAATATATAGTTGAGAAATAAACTCAACTCTTCCGTTTCACCACCACACGGGGATAAAATAATATAATATATAGTTGAGAAATAAACTCAACTCTTCCGTTCCGCCACCGCACGGGGATAATAATAAGGTATAGTTGCTAATGCCTTCTGTATAAAGAGTGCGCTGCTTTCGCATCGCTATTCTTTCTTCCTTCATCTCGAAGGTGAACACCTTCATCCCCCCCTCTCCTGTGAAAGCAATGGTTGTAATAAATAGCGGGCCATCAGGGGGAATAAATCATCATTTTTCTTCTGCTTAGGGCCTCCCTTTCTATAAATTAGGAGCCCAATAGTCGTTGCAAGCCCATTCCTCCCTCCTTTTATAGGGGGAGTTTCGTCTTTCGCTTCTTCTGTTATTGTCATTCTCTCTGCCTTTTCGTCTCCTTCTTCTTCGTCTGTTCCTCTTTTCGTCGCCATCCTCCAGTGCCCCAGTCACTAACCCCAGCGCTTTTCTTCTTTCTCTCACGGGCAGGATGCATTCCTCTTTCTACCGAGAAATAACAAGTCGTTACTCACACATCAAACGGGGTGAGGGTCAGCCGACAGCTTCATCTTCGCCCTCACCCTCGTCTATTACCATCCCCCCTGCCCATCTCTTCCTTCTTCTCCACCTTCGCCTGAAACCCTTGTTACATCCACCCCAGATGAAACCGGAGTAACCAGCCCATCCTTTTCTCCCCCTCCGCCTTGGGTATTTGGAAGTCGCCCCCTCTCTCATCACTACCTAACAACGAACCCAGAGAGGTGGTGCGTCAACGCCAATCGATTACAGACGCTTCTGCATCCCCGCCTTCTCTTTCCCTGATACATTCCACAACTTCTGAACCCATGGTAGTGGATACTCATCCACTGCCCATTTCCCTCGCTGCTCATAGCTTGGAGAGCCCTTCACCTTCTATGGGCACTAGCCCGGGTCCTTCCACTTCTCGCCTTCCCAGCGAAAGGTTCTCCATCTCGATGCTCTCTATATCTTCTTCTCCAGATTCCTCGCCAAACCAATCCCCTTCTGCAACTTCTTGTGTGCCAACCTCGCAGCCAACCACATTGTACCTTCCACCCCAGGCTCTGGATTCTTTGCCCCTGACCTCTATCCCTTTGAGCCTTCTTACCAGTGCTCCTTCTTCTTTTCCCTTCGAACCTCCGACACAACCTTTGGCTCCTACCCTTATCCTCCCTGTTATAAGTGAGCCTCCACCTTTGGTATCATCCGTCCCTTCTTCTTCCCTTTCTCCCCGGGATCTCCGGATCTTAAATTTAGAAGAACTGGTCCTCCGAATGGAAGGCCAGCACCATGCTCTAGAATTGGTATGTTTCTCGAATCGAATTCCTTGACTTTCCTCATTGAATTACTTCTTTTTGATAAACGACTTACAGGCCCTTACCAACTATCAAGAATTAAATCGCTCCCTCCAGCAGTATCGAGCTCAATCTCTGAAACGGGAGCAGCAACAGCAGGAAGATAAGGCAGCTGCTTAAAATCGAGAGCATATCTTGTTATAACAACTGAGACAATGTCAGGAGCAGCTGGCAGACGCTCGCCGCCAACATCAGAAAGATGCCAACATTATAGCGGCATTGCGAGAACAACAATGGGCTCATACAGAGTCACTATCCCTCCGACGGGGTGTTCAGCCGACACAATTTAACAAAGAGACCTCCCCTTCTCAAGAATTAATAAACCTTCAAGAGCATGTAACAAAGCTCCTTCGGGAGAAGCAACGGGATTCTGACATCATCGCCCACCTACAGGTTCAGCACCAGAAGGCGGAGAACAAAATAGGGGACCTCCGCACCCGTCTATGTAAGGAGGTACAAGAAAATTCCTCCTTAATAACTTCTAGGGCGCATGCTCACGCCCGTATATGCAGGCAAGAAACATCCCTTCAGAGACTAGGAAATGAGCTTTTCCGCACTAGATCCTACACCGAGGTGGTAGAAGGAATTTCAGCTTCCATACGCCAGAACATGATGGATATAACTAGTCTCCTTCAGCAGGACCAAACTTCACGAACAGATGACATCTCGATCCTGGCAGACGCCATTATGGAAGTATCCCTGTGCTATAGCGAAATGCGCCGAGCCCTCCGGGAGCAACAAGATAAGTGTCACAGGCTCCATCGGAACCGGAGTCCTGACCGCCCGAATCGGCAAGAGCGGTTGGCCATCCTGATGCGCGCCACCTATCAAGACGGGTTTAATGAGGCGGTTCGACAGTATGCTGATCAAGGACTTCCCCCTGCGAACCATCCCACTCTCTCCTTAAATTGGGAGGCTGGCTTCCAACATTATCCTCCCGATTGGTTTAAGTTTTAACTTGATGTATTGTTTCGGGACATGGCTCCCTTTTTATCTTCCTTTCTTTTCATAACTCGCTACAAGGGCAATAGTATTACTGTAAATAACTCATCAATCAAACTTGGATTCGCTATACCTTTAATCAATACAACAGATTGTCAAGTACATCCCTTCGGGAGCCCCTCAACTCCTTTTCTTTTATCCATCACTCCTTATACAGTGTGAAAAGGTTTCAAGTGGATAGCGTTCCAGGGTCGAGAAAACTCCTTGCCCTGATCATCCTTTAGATAATACGCTGACCCTGCTACGTGACGTGTCACTTCATAGGGCCCCTCCCAATTTGGAGCTAACTTTCTAGGATCTCCAGCAGGATTAACTTTACGCAGAACCAAATCCCCCTCTTGAAATCTTCAGGGCACCCTCCGCTTGTAAAACTCCGCTCGCCTCCATGTCGTCTCCCTCTTATCTTCCACCAAGTCCAACTCAGTGCTTCGAATAATTTGGTTCTGCTCTGGCTCGTAAACTTCCACTCGGGCACTACTTAAGAGAGCTTCCACCGGAATAACGGCCTCCGTCCCGTATACCAGGCTGAAAGGAGTTTCTCCTGTTGCAGTTTTTGGTATGGTTCGGTAGGCCCACAAGATTCTAGGCAGTTCTTCCACCCAATTCCCTCTCTGAGCCCCCAATTTAGTCTTCAACCCTTGAATAAGAATTCTATTAGTGACTTCCACTTGCCCATTAGGTTGGGGGTGGGCCACCGAAGTAAAAGCTTGCTGGATATTGAGACTTTGGCATCATTCTTTGATTTTCTTGCCCTGGAATTGTCGTCCGTTATCGCTAACTAACCTCCGAAGAATACCATACTGACAGACAATATTCTTCCACAGGAATTGTATTACAGTATTCTCAGTAATTTTGGCAAGAGGCTCTACTTCCACCCATTTAGAGAAATAATCCACAGCCATTAATAGGAATTTTTTCTGCAATGGTGCGACAGGCATAGGACCTACTATATCCATTCCTCACTGATCAAAAGGACACGAAGCAACCACAACTTTCATTAATTCAGTCGGTCGTTCGGACCGGTTACTATACTTTTGACAGGCTGAACAAGTTTGCACGATACGGGCCACGTCTTGTTGGAGGGTAGGCTAAAAATATCCCACTAACAAGTCCTTCCTTGCCAAAGCTCTCCCCCCCAAATGATTACTACAGCAGCCTTCGTGGATCTCACGAAATACCCATTCAGCATCTTCCTTTCCCAAACACTTCAGTAGGGGCCATCCAAAAGATGTCTTGTATAAATCTCCGTTTAAGAGGGTGAATCGTTTGGCTCTGCTCATTAAAGCAGATGCCGCCCCTTTTTCTTCCGGGACCTTTCCATGCTACAGATAAGCTATGATGTCAGTCCTCCAATCAAGGATTGGATCCGATTTGGGTGCAGCCTTCTTCACATTGCATATCGTCAGAGAAGTAGGAATCTCCACGCAGACCGTTTCAAATGATTTTACTCCTTTTATAGCGCTAGCCACCTGAGCCAATTCATCCGCTTTCCCATTGTTCTCCCTCGGAATTTGCTTCAAGATGACTTGATGAAAATGAGTTTTTTCTTTCTCGAAAGCTTTCAAATACTTTTGCAATCTTTCTTCCCGGACCGTGAAAGAGCCTTGAAGTTGTGATACTGCCGGCTGGGAATCCGAGTGGATTATAATCGAAGAAGCCCCTACAGCTTTGGCAGCCTGTAACCCCGCTAGAATGACTTCATACTCCGCTTCATTATTAGATGCTCGATACCCCAGGCGTACAACTATGCGCGTCTCCTCTTTATCAGGGGAAATTAATAAGACTCCAACTCCGCTACCCGTGGATCCCGAAGAACCATCCACAAATACGTTCCATGTATCTAACCCTTCCTTTTTTGTTGACGAGCTATTTTTCGAACCAACAAGTACTTTAGTCAGAAAGTCAGCAAGTGCCTGAGCCTTGATAACGGTTCGGGGTTGGTAATGAATGTCATATTCGCTTAGTTCTACCACCCATTTAGCCAATCTCCCAAAAAAATTGGGCTTGGTGACCACCTTACCCAATTCACTATGAGTCAAAACAGTGATAGGATGAGCAAGAAAATATGGCCTCAATTTGCGGGCTGTCAAAAATAGGATATATGCCAATTTCTCTAGCTCGGTGTAATGGGATTCAACCCCCTTCAGAATATGGCTGGTATAATAAATAGGCTATTGATGAGAACCCTCTTGCTTTAGCAGAACTGAACTAATGACTCCCTCTGAGATGACCAAGTACATCCACAATGACTCTCTGGCCATTGGCTTGGCCAGTAACGGAAGTCCGGCTAGATACCTCTTCAACTCTTGGAAAGCCTACTTGCACTGATCGTCCCATTGAAATTTGGTAGCTTTGTGCAGAATCTTGAAGAAAGGTATCCCTTTGTCCGCTGATCTGGCTATAAATCGAGATAAGGAAACAATCTTCCCCACCAGCTTTTGAGTCTCTCCCAAATTAGCGGGTGACTTCATATTACACAGTGCTTGCACCTTCTCTGGGTTAGCCTGCAGCCTCTTCTCAGTTACTATATATCCCAAGAATTTCCTGCTTTTCACCCCGAACAGGCATTTTTTAGGATTCAGCTTCATATTATACCGTCTCAATGTAGCGAAAGTTTCATTTAGATCCTTAACCAAATCCCAGGTGATTTTTGATTTGACTAGGATATCATCTACATAAACTTCCACATTCTTTTCTTTTTGATCCGCGAAGATCTTATCCATGAGCCGTTGGTAGGTGGCCCCCACATTTTTTAGGCCGAAGGGCATTACCACATAAGCATATAACCGTCCTATCGTCACAAAACTAACCCTCTTCTGATCTTCTTTAGCCAAGGGTATTTGATGATATCCTTGGTATGCATCCATTAAGGACACCACTTCATACCCTACTGTAGAATCCACCAGTTGATCAATACGAGGCAAGGGGTAGCAGTCTTTAGGAAACGCTTTATTCAAATTGCGAAAGTCAATACACATCCTCCACTGCCCAGAAGGCTTGGGGACTAAGACTACATTGGAGACCCACTCGGGGAATTGGATTTCCTTCACATGACCCGCTTTTAACAATTTATCTACTTCCTCGGCTATAACCTTGTCCTTCTCAGGTCCAAAGTGTCGCCGCTTCTGCTGGATGGGTCGGACTCCTCTGGTTATGTTGAGATGGTGTTCAGCAATGCGAGGATCAATTCCAGTAAGGTCATGCACGTCTCCTGCGAAGATGTCTTCGTTCTTCTTCAAGCAGGCCACCAACTCCTCCCTGGTCTCCAGCTGCTGTGCCACCCGTGTGGCCTTTCCCGGAGCTATCTCCACTAGCTCCCCTTCCTCTATCTTTTCCGCCTTGGGAGGAGATTCATACATCAGAAATGATGATGGCCTTTCCTTTGGGGTCATCGATTCGGGCCCTCTTCTGATCATCCCGTACTATCTGCACATAACAGCTCCTAGCGGCTTTCTGCTCGCCTTGGACTTCTCCCACCAACTGTCCGACTGGAAATTTCACCTTCTGGTGGTACGGGGAAGCTACCGCCCGAAAAATGGCAAGAAAAGGATGACCAAGAATGACATTATAAGTGGACGGAGCATCTACAATGAGGAAGGAAACTATACTAGTTTTTTGGCTGGGCTTCGTGCCCAGAGTCAGGGGCAACGAAATCTGCCCTATGGAGTGGACCACATGCCCCGTGAACCCGAAGAGGGGTGTAGCCACATCTTCTAGCTGGGCATTTCCCAGCTGCATCTGTCCAAAGGCCTCCTGGAAGAGGATATTGACAAAGCTTCCTGAATCAACCAATACCTTGGCCACTTCGTAGTTGGCCAGGGAAATGCGGATCACTAAGGCATCCGTGTGGGGCAGCATGATGCTTCGAAGATCTTTCGGCCCGAACGAGACCGGCGGCACGGTTTGGACAGTCTGGTCAATGACGATGGCCAAACTCTCCATGAGGCGGGCGTATGACTTTCGTGCCCGATTGGAGTCCCCGTTAGTGGGTTCTCCTGCAATGACATGAATAACCCCCCGTGTGGCGGCGTTATTTAGATTGGATGATGGGCCCTCACCTGATGGGTCTCCTTGAGAAATAACCTCCTGGGACGACGTTTGGGGGTCCAGAGGGAAAGTAACTTGCGGTGGTTGGTTATACGGCCAGGGATGAGCCCCGTTGGGTCGTTGCCCTCGCCGTGCCGGCCCCCCGTCTGAGGCCGCAATTGTGGGTAGGCGGCTTGGAGGCGCTCCAACTCCTCCTGCAACTTGAAACATTGGCCGCTGGCGTGGCCGTACTCCATATGGTATTGGCAAAAAATTGGGGGGGGGGGGGGGTTACGTGGTACTCCCCTGTATCCTGAGGGTCGCTGTAGTAGACCCTGTTGATCATAGAATTTCATCTCTCGCTCCTTCCAAGTCCGCGGGGGAGGAACTGCATCAGCCGCCATGATTTGCAATGGCGGTGTAGGACAAGGGCCTTGTAGTAACAACGAGGCCTGGGAGCCTCCAGTAAAAGAGGTCGCGCATATCCCCGCCAAGGAGGCGCTTGAGGGGCGGCAGGGCGATTCCTTTCGGTAGGGACAGCAGCAGCTGTGCGTTCGGCCCTCCGCACTTTCATTCCTTCTTCTTCGTTGATGTACTTTTCCGCATGACTTAACAGCTCCTCGTAGCTGTTAGCGGGCTTTCTCAAAAGGGAGCTGAGGAAGGGACCTTCCCTCAGCCCGTGTGGGATGGCGACTCTGAAAGCATCCGACATTGCGGAAGGGATGCTTCTAGCGGTGGAGGTGAACCGATGAAAATACCCTCTGAGTGATTCTGAGGGCCCTTGCATGATGTGTAGTAGGATAGAGGTGTCATGCTTGTACGTCTTGTAGCTGGCAAACTCTTGGCGGAACATCCCCTGAAAGTCAGCAAAACAAGTGATAGACCCCGGGGGCAGGGTGTTGAACTATTTTTGTGCTAAACTGATTAAAGTGGTCCGGAATACTCGGCACTTGAGGGCGTCGGTGTAGCAGTGGAGCGAATTGTGATAGATGTTCTTCCGGATCTGTTGAGTCGTCGTACTTGTCTACTTGAGGATTCCAGAAGTATGATAGTGGGATTTCAGAGAGGATGTCCATGGTAAAAGGGCTGGGCTCATATACCTCCGGAGCCCTAGTTGACCGACTTTCGCCTTGTTCTTCTCGTCGATTCTGGGTCAATGGTATAGTGTTCTGATGTACTCACCCTCCCAGCCCCTCTCCAGGCAATACTTCAATGTTGGTGGTGGTACGAGGTGGAGGGGGCATATCTGGTGGTGGTCCACGAGAAGAAGGTTCACCAGAATGAGAATGAAGATATCCTGTCCTTCTCCTTTCTCTGGCGAGGGCTTCTGCCACGGCATTGTCCACCAAGGCTCTCAGTTGTGATGGTAGTATTGCAATGGGGTTTTCCTCCGCTGCGGAGGCAACCGGGTGTTGTATCTCTTCTAGCTGCATCTCTACGTCTCGCTCAAATGTTTCCCACAGATGGCGCCAATTGATGCGGCGAAAGAGATCTGTTCACTTCCTCTCGATGCGATGAGGCACGAAGGAAGATTTGGGGGTTCTCTCCGGCCACAACAGTAAAGATGAAAGCGTAAAGCAGAGAAACGCAAACTAACACAGACAACAAAACCAAGACACAGGACGTAACATAGTTCGGAATAAGGATTCCTACTCCACGGAGGTGAGCTCTCTCACCGGATGAAGTGCCCAAGCACTTTCACTATGAACGTCCTCCTTCGCGGAAAGGAAACTTCCGGAGGTGGAGGAGAAAACCTCTTACAGTCAAATCAAGATACAAGAAAGAGTACACGAGAGGTGAAAGTCACTACTCTCCTTCTCCGGCGAAATGGTAGCTCCCCTTCTCCCCCTTTGCGTCTTTGTTTCTTGCTGGTTGGAATCATGCGGATCCCCCTTCTTTCTGTCCTTTCCTTCTCTTTTATCCTCCTCCTCTGATCAGTTGTTGCTTCACAAGCTTTCCCCCCTCATACACGTGGCCACCTCGTCCACCTAGAGAATAATTCTGTTACAAATACGAGGAGCAAAGGCTCCTCGGAATATTGTGTAGGGACCCTCGCTTCTGCTGTATAACATCTTCTCATTTATCTTTTGGAAAATACGCTAGCCTATCCCTTTCAACCATTTGCCTTTGGTGAAACTAATCTAGACCTGTAGCTCACGTGTGGCCTAGCCTTTGGGCTCTTCAGCGACCCAAACCAACTCCTCCTCTGATCAGTTGTTGCTTCACAAGCTTTCCCCCCTCATACACGTGGCCACCTCGTCCACCTAGAGAATAATTCTATTACAAATACGAGGAGCGAAGGCTCCTCGGAATATTGTGTAGGGACCCTCGCTTCTGCTGTATAACATCTTCTCATTTATCTTTTGGAAAATATGCTAGCCTGTCCCTTTCAACCATTTGCCTTTGGTGAAACTAATCTAGACATGTAGCTCACGTGTGGCCTGGCCTTTGGGCTCTTCAGCGACCCAAACCAACTCCCCTCCTTTCCGCACCCAACTACTTCCGGACGAACTAGGTCGAGTCGATTTTCATCCGTCCCATTTGCTTCTAGGCTTACTAAGCCGAATCGATTTTCCTTCATCTTCTAGCGAAGCGATCTCCACCCTTGCTTCGTCGTGTCAATTACCTCAGCTGATCCTTCCGTTCCAGTTATCTCAACCAATCGCGCTCGAACCATTCTTCTATATCTTCTTCGCTGAACTGATTATTTGGCTCGGGTAGGGTGTTACGCGCGAGCCCTCTTACCCGGTTCATATAGGAAAAAGGTAACCGCAGTATCATAATGGTACTTGGGAATTGACTGAATTACCTCCAAGAAAAGAACCAGTTGGAGTAAAGTGAGTGTACAAGACAAAGTATAAGTCAAATGGTGAAATTCATCGTTTTAAAGCGAGGCTGGTTGCAAAAGGTTACAAGCAAAAAGCAGGTATTGATTATTTTGTGGTCTTTGCTCCTGTAAGTAGACTTGATACAGTGTGCATGCTTATTTCACTTACTGCTCAAAATAATTAGAAACTGTGTCAAATGGATGTGAAGTTTGCTTTTCTGAATGGCTTATTGGAAGAAGAAATATATGTCGAACAACCTGCAGGATACGTGAAGAAAGGGGAAGAGAATAAGGTGTACAAGTTGAAAAAAGATTTATATGGTTTAAAATAAGCACCAAGAATATAGTATAGTTGTATTGATTCTTATTTTATTGAAAATGGTTTTTTGAGATGTCCTTATGAGCATACTTTGTATGTTAAACATACTGAATCTGGTGATACACTCATAGTCTGTCTTTATGTTGATGACTTGATTTTTACCGGAAATAACTTAAAGTTAATCATAGAATTCAGGGAGGCTTTGGTTAGTAAATTTGAAATGGCATATATGGGCCTAATGAGTTATTTCCTAGGGCTTAAAGTTATTGAGATGGATGATGGAATTTTTGTCTCAAAAGAAATATGCTTCTGATATTTTGAAAATGTTTAGGATGGAGTGCTCCAAACCGGTTCCTACTCCAGTGATTGAAAAGATAAAGTTGTCTAAAGATGAAACTGGTAAGAGTATGGATATTGCTGCTTATAAACATTTGATTGGGAGTCTAAGATATTTGGTCGCTACAAGGCTAGATATTTCTTTTGGAGTTGGAGCACTTAGCAGGTTTATGGAGAAACCAAAGGAGTCACATTGGGTTGCAGCAAAGCGAATTCTCAGATATGTCAAATTTGTATTTTACTAATAAAACTATGGAACTTGTTGGATATACAGATAGTGATTGGGCTGGAGATGTTGAGACTAGAAAGAGTACATCGGGATATGCTTTTCATCTTGGTTCAGCTATATTTTCTTGGTCTTCTAAAAAGCAACAGGTGGTAGCACTTTCAATAACAGAAGCAGAATATATAGCGGCAACAAATTGTGCTATGCAAGCAATTTGGCTGAGAAAATTTTTAGAGTTTCTACAACACAAACAAGATGGCCCCACAATAATTTTCTATGATAACAAGTCAACAATTGCATTATCTAAGAATCTAATATTTCATGGCCGCAGCAAGCATATAGATATCAAGTATCATAAAATCAGAGAATGGGTTGCGGAAAAACAAATCAACATCGAGTATTGCCCTAGTGAATGTCAAGTTGCAGATATCTTTACAAAACCACTGAAGACGGAGATTTTTCTCAAGTTGGAGAAGGCAATTGGGATGGCTAACATTTGTGACTTGGTTTAAGGGAGGCTATGTTGTATTATTTAAATCAAGTCAAAATTAAGATAGAATTTATCCGTATTTAATGGATATGCTTTGAATAAATAAAAGGCTAAGGTTAGATCTAGATGCATGATTTTAAGATCGGATTAGTTTTTTCTACTGCTATATAAAGGTATGTATAGCCTATGCTTGTAATTAAGTTATTATTCATCAGCAACCAAGAATACATTAATTCTCCACTATTTTTTTCTCTTCTTCATCTAAGTGCTATCAAGTGTTTTTTTTTTTTTTACTCTTCTTCATTTGAGTGCTATCATCAACTCTTCTTCTTGATTCTTCTGTGCATCTAACATTCTAGCTCTCTTCAGCTTCAACCAGGTAATTAAACCATCTTTCTTCTTCTTTAGCAATTCTTCGGCTTCAATAGTCACTTCTTCTCGATTTATTACTCTATAGCAAAACGGATACAATATATTCCTTTTTGTTGCTCTTGTTTTTTTTCATTTCTATTACAAATTTACTTCTGAGATCTCAGGTATACTATATGCTTTAGTTTCTATTACAGATTTATTTCTGAGATCCCAGCTACTATTTCACATTTGTTCAACTGGTTTTCTTAGTTCTTATGCATATCTAACAGGATAGCACTGTACAGCTTCGACAAGGTAATCAAGCTAATTTTCTTCTTCTTTATCATTTTTTTTGGTCAATTTTTTCTCTGTTGCATCTTTTTCCTTCTCTGTCGGATGCCTCATGAACAATATCAATTTACCTTTTTTTTTTCTGCAAATTCGAGGAAAGTTGCCAACAAGTCTATTTATTATTATTATTATTTGAACAAGTTTAATTGTGAACAATAAGTAGATCTGATATTTTCCTCTTTTATACATTTTCTGTTTGTGTTACTAATTTTCTTTTTCCTAAGATCCTCAGCTATTACATGTGTTTTCTAGGAAGTTGTAGATCACGAATAATATCTAGTTTATCTTAAACCGTTGATCGTTAGCTGAAGCTTTGTTTTTTCATTTACCTTGTGTTTTTGGCGACTAGAGTTTGTTGTCTGAACAAGTTTAATTTTGGTTAAGTAGATGTTTCCCTTTTTTTCCTTTACTGATTCTATGGCAGATTTGTTTTGAAGATCCCAGCTACTGTGTGTTTTTTAATAGACGAAAGATGATTATGAACACTGTCTAATTTATCTAAAATCATTGATCAATAGCAGCAGCTATGGACGCAGTACTCTCGCCGATACTGGGGAACGCCGGTGCAAGTTTTGTCATCAATAAACTAATTGATGGAGCCACTACTTATCTGCGAGACCAGTACTATTGGAAAACCGACTTGCAAGAAGAATTGCAAAACCTCAGACGCTTACTTCCTCAGATCCAAGCAGTTGTCGGTTTTGCCGAACAGAGATTAACTTCTTATGAAGCTTCTAATCAAGCATTAATGGAATGGCTTTGGCAGTTCAGGGATGAGATCGACGAGGCTGAGGAAGTGCTGGATGAGCTGGAATATCGTGAACTGGAGAAGAAATCTGATAGTGACAAAAGTAGGCTTTCTAGAGCTTTTGAAGCTTCTGTTATTACAGCAAAAAGATTGCGGAAAAGTGATGATGTTCTTGAGACATTAAGGACTTGCGTTAAGAACTTGAACACCTCTGCTTCAGGCGTTGGGAATTTTCTGACACTGGTGACGCACACGGGTGGCATCGGCACTGGACAAATGCAGCAGGAGATTATACCGTTGACTAATCAAAGTAGGATCACCTCTGCTTTGCCTGCATTATCATTCAAGGGACGTGAGGAAGAAAAAGGGAAAATCATCCAGTATTTGCTGGGAGACACAGCGGGAGAATCTGAAATTCAGAGGAGTCAGAATGTGCATTGCCTTCCTTTGGTAGCCATGGGCGGTATGGGGAAGACTGCGCTCGCTCAGCAAGTCTTCGATCATTTTGAAAACGTGAAGAAAGAACACTTCGACATCAAAATCTGGGTATGTGTCTCAACTGATTTCAATGCATCAAGTCTTATGAAGAAAATTCTGGAGTATTCAATCCGCCAATCTGAATCTGGGCCAATGGAACTGATACCAGTGAAGCTCAAGGAGAAGTTACATTCCAAAAGATTTTTACTCGTCCTAGATGATGCTTGGGATGACGATAACCGAGCAGAGTGGGAGAAACTGTGTGCTCCATTGCTATATGGCCAAAAAGGTAGCTGGATACTATTAACAACTAGATCGAGATCAGTTGCGAAGATGGTCTCAAAAGTAATCAGAGGCACAATTGAGCCCATGAAGTTGCCGGGCTTGTCAAAGGATGAATGCCGTTCGCTCCTTTCCGAGCATGCATTTGCTGGTGAAAACCCAAATGAATTCCCGCTGCTTAAAAAAATTGGCGAAGAAATAGTGGAGAAATTGGATGGCGTACCTCTTCTAGCAAAGTCAATCGGAGGAGCGTTGAACAGTAAACTGGAACCCGATCACTGGGCGAGCATTTCAAGAAGTGAAATATGGAAAAAACGACAAGATTCAAGGGACGAATTCATTCCGGCTCTAACACTCAGTTACGTGATGCTTCTGCCACAATGGAAGCGGTGCTTTTCCTACTGCAGCATATTTCCTGAAGATTACAAATTCATTAAGCAAAAGCTAGTGGGCATGTGGGTGGCAGCAGGCCTAATTTACTCGGATGGATCAGAGGGCTCGGAAGAGGACATAGCTAACGGTTGCTTTGATGTGTTGTGCAACAAATCTTTCTTTGATGTTCATACAAGAAACTATTGGAGTTCATCTTTCTTTGATACAGCAGAAGGCTACTACACCATGCATGATATGCTGAACGGTCTTGCTCGCCATGTCTCACGCTATGAATGCTGTAGAATTGTGCATGGCGCTCCATGTTCCATTTTGGATTATAATGCCATCCGCCATATATCTATATTTATATCTAGCCCCATTACAGATGCTCAACTCCAAGATCTAGCTAAAATGGTGTTCAAACTCAAGCACTTGAGAACCCTCTGGATACGGTTTTATGTTGAGGATCCTCAAAAACTTTATGATTTTATTCGAGATGCGCGTCAATCACCGAGAACAATTCGAGTATTGATTATAGAGTCTGATCAGTGTTTGGAAAGCATCGATGACTTTGTGAAACTACGATTTCTTGACATTTCAGCTTGGCAACCGCCGTCAATATCACTATCAAAATCAATATGTAAGTTCTACTTCTTACAAGTTCTAATTGGTAACAGAAACTATTCCATTCTGGCAAAAGACGCAAACGAGTTGACCAACTTAAGACATCTATACGGAGTACAGGAGGATGCACTTATCTCAGTTGCTGAAGTAGGAAAGTTATCATCCCTCCAGGAATTATGCTTCTATGTGGGCACGGAAACCGGATATAGAATTGATCAGTTGATGAATATGGATAATCTCCGTCAGTTGAAGATTAAACGATTTTCCAATGTGCAGAGTCTTGAAGAGGCCAATAAGGTCAACTTGGTCAGGAAAAGAAATCTCACTAGATTGGAACTGCACTACCGGGATGGAATGTTCGACCTGAATGAAGTAAGTAGTAATACTGACCTTGATCAACAAGAGGTTCTGGCGGCTCTACGACCCCCTGACAGGATTAGAGAACTCTTGATTACAGATTATAAAGGTGGTAGGCCCGCACCGTGGATGGATACTTCATCTCTTTCTCGGCTTGAATCTCTTGAATTATATGCTTGTACAAGTTTGGAAGACTTGCCCCCCCTATGGAAGTTGCCCTGCCTTAAGTTTTTAAAATTGTATCTGTTCAATGCTATAAGAAGTTTGGGTTGTCACTCCTCCGATCAGATGGGCATACAATTTCCAGTTTTAGAGGAGCTTGTATTTAATAACCTTCCACTCTGGGAGGAATGGAATGGTGCGGATGACTACATATGGTTCCCTCATCTCAGAAGTTTTGAAATTGATTACTGTCCCAAACTAAAGAAAATTCCGGACCTTCCGTTGTCTCTAGAGTATCTTAAGATGGGAAATTTGGGGTTAGAAGCTCTTCAACGGTTCTACAAGTGTTCTAATGGTTTTAGAATATTTGGAGGATTTCAACAGCTGACGTCTCTCAAGTCCCTTGAAATTGATGACCACTTGATTATTGGGGAAGATAATGATAATCTCCTTCCGTCATCACTGAAAAATCTTAAACTTCAAGGATTTCTTGGTCGTCCGAAATTCCTCCCTGTTGAGATTGAGTCCCAGGAACTTTTAGAAGACACGACAAGGAAGCATGCGGTATCCTCTTCCTCGGTTTTTGATCACTCTGCAAGTAATAAAGCTGCCCTTCACTCCTCTCTTGTATTCCTAGAATTACAAAAGTCTGACATTTCGCACGAGTCATTGGGTCGACGCCTTCAAGGCTTTACCTCCCTCAAAAGGCTGCAAGTATCAAGTTGCTATCATTTGACGTCTCTTCCCAAAATAGAGTATCTGCATAATCTGACAGCATTGCAGACATTGTATATTTTTGATTGTAAAGAATTATGCGAATTAGAGTCATTGACTGCACTTGTCTCCCTCAGAAAATTGAAGATTATGATCTGCCCCAAATTACTGGCCACAACATTTTCTGCTTTACAAAATTCTGCAACAACAACAGAAGAAAGTGCCACAAAGATAAAGAAGGGAACATTACCTTCACTTGAAGTGCTTGTTATCGACAGCCTCTTCTATCTACCCATTTTGCCGACTCCAATTAAGCTAAAGGGCTGTTTTATCGAGCCCCTAATAGAATATACCCAAATGCCTGTTGCCGAATTCACTTGTTTCCCTTCTGAGATAGAGGAGTGTTTGTTGCAATATCAGGAGTCTCTGGAAGATTTAACATTGGACGGGATGCCTTTTCTACAATCTTTACCCGTAAGTTTGGAGAGCTTTTCATCGCTCAAGAAACTAACAATATTTGTTAGTCCGGAACTCAAGTCACTGCCCAGGATGCCTGCCTCTCTGAGGGATTTGGCGATTTTTAGATGCAGTGCAGAGTTAAAGAAGCGTTGCCAAGAGAACATGAGTCCGGACTGGTCTAACATCAACCACATCCCTAACATTCATATTATTGAGGAGGTGTGTTAATGCTAACAAGAAATCACCGCTTTGTTCATACTGCATCTGTTTTTACTTATTGAATATCTCATCATCACTTACCGCGCCATCGACTAAGTTTTATCGTCTCTATGGGATGGCTTGATGACTAAAACATGAAAATATTTACAGAAGTGCCATTCGCCTCGTCGAAGCTAACTGAGATTGCTAGTGAATAAGTAGGTCTAGACTCTAGAACAGTGATTTATAGGTCTAGAACAGCCACTCTTGATCATTATCTTTTTCTGCCTACACCAGTTGTTACTTTCAAAGTTCCAAAATGTTACTGTTTATTAGATTAAAGTTTCGATTTTTCTTAAAGTATTAGGATTTACAATTTATCTTTTCTGTGATTTCTGTTGGGAACACTG
Organism: Wurfbainia villosa; assembly: GCA_025175895.1. Classification (NCBI taxonomy): domain Eukaryota; kingdom Viridiplantae; phylum Streptophyta; class Magnoliopsida; order Zingiberales; family Zingiberaceae; genus Wurfbainia; species Wurfbainia villosa. Next base: position 27,184,044 of record CM045991.1, on the reverse strand, counting down.
ATAGGCGTAGAACTGGCACTCTTGATTATTATCTTTTATTGCTTGTTAGTGAACATTTCTGACGCAATATTTTGTTACAGGGATGGTGGCGGTGATATGGCTACAATGTCAAAAGTGGTGATACGATGAGAGAGGAATCAAGAAAACAAGCTTCTATTCCATGTAAATCCCTACAAACTAACATGCTTCTGGATGAAATATACTGTGTTGAATCAACGGGAGCTATTGTGAATATGAATTCTAGTGTAGCTTTAATATATTTCTACTGCTTCAGGCTTCCTTCTAATGAGTAAGTTCCGTTCCTTTTCCAATTTTAGTCTTGATTCTATATATATATATATAACGATAACAAGCAAGAGGTGACAGTCACCAAATTATTCTCTTCTTTCCCAGGTACACTAGATCTCATCCAAGATTTGAATTCAAAGAAGATTCTAGTAAGTGCACTCTGTGTCTTCCCAAAAGCAGCCCATACAAGTTGTCCATGCAGAATGTGAAAGTAGCATGCAGAAGCAGCTTTTGCGCCTGGAAGCATTCAAAAAATTGCATGCAGTAGGTGCTTTTAAATGATTTTCTACTGCCATCATTCGATGTTGAAATTGAGGACACCCAACTCAGTGGTAGTAACTAAAAATGATTATCTATTGCGCTTTAAATGATTAATATTTGACTTCCCTTTCGACCTCAAACCCCAAACAACTATTGTTTTGTTCTTTTGACCGTTGCATTTCCTGCATCTTCCTCTTGTGTGATTTTCTCTTCTTTCCTAAAATTTATCATGTGCTTTTGATGCATTGTTAGCTCTCACTTAGATATTTGTCATTTAGGATCTCATCTTATTCTATTGTGTGTTCAATATGAGTCATCTAAAAATCAATGGGCGCTAAAAGAGAAAATGTCTTGTTTTTATGTTGGTAAATAACAACAACACAACAACAACAATCAAATCTTATCCCACTAGGTGGGGTCGGCTATATGGATCATTCTATGCCATTGAATTCTATCCCCTACTTTAACGTCATCTCTACTTAAATAAATTTTATCTTGTTTTATTGTTACTAACCAAGTCTTTTTTGGTCTACCTCTTCCTCGTTTGATGTATATGTTTATCATCATTTCACATCGTCTAACTTGAGTATTTATTGATCGTCTAAGTATATGTTCCTACCACCGTAAACGTGTCTCTCGGAGCTTTTCTTCAATAGATACAACTCTGACTTTTTCTCTAATGCTCTCATTTCTTATTCTGTCCATCCTCATATGTCCGTACATCCACCTTGACATCCTCCTCTCTGCAACTCTCATATTTTGCTCATGTGCTCGAGTCGTAATCTAACATTCAACATCATATAACATAACAGGTCTAATCGCCGTTTTATAGAACTTCCTTTTAAGTTTTAGAGACACTTTACAATCACATAAAACACCCGATGTTTTCCTCCATTTCAACCATCCTTCTTGTATTCTATGTAAGACATCTCTCTCAATCCCTCCATCACCTTGCAAAAATGATCTTAAATATTTAAAGCTCTCAGTTCCATACAATTCGTCATCTCCTATCTTAGCACTTGTTTCATTACATCTAATATTGCTAAACTTAAATTTCATATATTCTGTCTTTACTAAGTCTAAAACCTATCACTTCTAATGTTTTTCGCCAAGATTCTAGTTTAGCATTTACTCCTTTATGTGTCTCATTTACTAAAACAATATCATCCGCAAACAACATGCACCACAGTACTGTATTTTGAATGTGTCCAGTGAGTTCGTCCATAATTAGTGTAAAAAGATAGGGACCTAAAGTTGACCCTTGATGTAACTCTATCTTTATTGAAAATGTTTCAGAGTCTTCACTCTAGTCCTTACTTTCTCATACATATCCTTAATTAGTTCAATATATATTACACTAACACTTCTTTTTTTTTTAAATTCTCTATATAATTTCTCTTGGAACTCTATCATAAGCTTTTTCTAAGGCAATGAATATCATGTGTAGATTCGTCTTCTGCTCCCGATATTTTTCAATTAGTTGCCTGAGAAGATATATAGCTTCTATTGTCGATCTTCCTGACATGAATCCAAATTGATTTTCGAGAATCGTGATCTCCTTCCTTAATCTTTTTTCTATTACTCTTTCCCAAAATTTCATGGGACTCGTTAATTTAATACCCCTGTAGTTTGCACAAGTTTGTATGCCTTCTTATTCTTATATAAAGGAATTAGGGTACTTATCCTCCATTAATCAAGCATCTTTTTTGTTTTCAATATCATGTTAAATAATTTTATAAGTCATTCAATACCTTGTTTCCCTAAGCACTTCCATACCTCTAGCGGAATATCATTTGGTCCAATGGATTTTTCATTTTGCATTCCATTTAAAGCTTATTCTACTTCTGAAATTTGAATTCTACGATAAAAATTTAAATTTCTATACTCATTTAACCTGCTTAAATTATCTAAATTAAGTTGGTCATCTAAACCTTAATTAAAAAGTTGATGAAATATCTCTTTCACCGCTCTTTTATTTCTTTATCATTTACTAGTACTCTATTGCATTCATCTTTAATATAACTTATTTGATTAAGATCTTTTATTTTCCTCTCTGTCACTTTAGCTATTCTATAAATATCTCTTTCCCCTTCTTTTGTTTTTGTGGTGGTAAAGTCTAGCAATTTTTTTTTCTATATATAAATTTTCTTTCTTGAGATCTCTCTTCATCCTTGTCTTTCTCCTTTCCATATGTCAATGTATTGATTTGAGGTTGAATATAAAGTCGACTGTGTTTATGTTAAGTCAAGGTAAACCGATCATCATTTATGTGCTCCATCAACTATCTCCATGATTTTGCCTATCAAGGTCGAAAATATCATTGATTGCATGTTTCATTGACTCCTTTATTTTTGTTTTTTCTAGATGTTAATATTATGTTTTTCTTTATTATTGTTGTCTATTTTTTAGAGCTTTTCTAGTTCATGTAGCAAGTTGGTATCTAGCAAGTTTGGGGGATATAATGAGTTTTTTACCATGTTAGAATTTTTTTGGTTAGGGTCCTATATACACATGTAATGATCATCCCATTGTTAAAGAAAATATAATACTTCTTTTTCCAAATTCTACAATTTCTTTTTTTGGCAATGCACTCATAAGTCATAACTTGTAGTTATGTATTTCCAACTTGGTCGTTTTATTTTTCTGTAGAGGTTGAACCTTATGATTGTTATGTTTGAGAGGTGTCCTAAGACAATCAACTTATGGCTATTTATTTGATAAATAAAGATTCACTATTTGAGTGCACATCTCATATGTGTATGATTGGATCTTAAACTCATTTACTGAATGTCCACAATACGATTCATAGCATGAGAAAATTTGTGATTGAATCACAACTAGTGAGTATCTCTATATGTGAAATTATAAAGTATTGAAATAATCCCTAGTCGATGAATTGATGAGTTCGGACATCATCGATGTTGTGAGACTAGCACAGGTTATACTCCTTGGTTTATCCAAGCAGCTGCTTCTCACTGGCTGGAGATATTGTGATATCAAGAGTTAAACGTGGATGCTAATTATGGGTAACTAGTTCATTGGAGTGACCTGCTATAAGACTTCATATGGTTCTCTACACATAAGATATGTCAGTGAAACTCTTACTGTAGCTCGAGTGCGAGTTTTCTACGACTTGAGGTATTCAAGTTATCTTGGTCATGGAGACTTATACTTTGACATCTTAGTCGATATATCTCTACGGAGGTGTGGGTAAGGGATGATTGGTATAAGTTGAAGTGCCCAGAGGTGATTGAATAACCAACAAAGGATTCACCGTTCCTTGTGACGAGATGTATACCCTATGGTCACTCATCGGATTGTTACTCAAAGCCTTTGGCCAAAGCATTGCATGTGAAGAGTATGATACTCTTGGATAAATGTCGAAGTAATTAGAATCCATTGGACGAGAAAGTATTGTTTGGATTAGGTGTGACGTAGTCAGCCTAGTGAGGACTGACACAATAGACTATGTCCTAAACCAAGTGGGTATAAGATGAGTGAAAGGAACGAGATACGATTCATTATAACTATTGAAGGGTTCGGAAATGATTCTGAGATCAACCATTGATTTTTTGATTAATTAAGGATCATAATGTACTACTAGGTGTTACTCATGATCGTTCCATAATTAACGATTAATTATGGACGATCAACATAAATCAAGAACTTATAAGGTCACATGCATAATGAATCCTTCGAAGAGACTTAAAGACGAGTTTGAGAATTGGATTCTCAAGATCAAGAGAGATCGAGTTTGGTTGGACCAAACACATGACAAATATGGAAATATTTGTCAAATCAGAAATGCGAAAGGAGCACGTCTTATGAAGACGAGTTGGTCCTTAAGAGGTTTAATTATAAATCAAATCCGTTTGGTTTAATTAAATAGGTCTTCTTTTGGTTAAGGGCCCAATTAGGGTTTAATGGATGAGATTAAGCCTTAATGGTTATGGACTAATGAATTTGATCCACTAACCCATTACCCATTAGGTTTAGAGCCTATATAAAGAGTTATAAATGCTAAAACCTGATGATTAGTCGTGCTTAATCCCCTCCTCTTCCTCCTTGCCGCCTACTCCTTCTCCTTCCTCTTCTTGCCGCCAATAAGAGTTGTTAGGGTTTTCCTTGCTGTCGACCCTAGCAAGTCCATCTCTTACTTTAGGTCCGGCCAACTCCTCCCCAAGGGAGCGAGGAACTTCGGCTAAGACTTGGAACAAAGGTTTCTTCCTTTGTGCCCCTGTCCAAATCTAGAAGAGTTGGGTTTTGGAGCTTGCCGCCGGCCACCAAGGAAACAAGAGTTGTTTTCTATTTTGTTGGGTCGGTTTTCTTGCTCTTCGATCACCCGACCTTCTTGCTTCGTCTAGTAGCGAAGAGAAGGTCAAACTCGTGGCTTAGAGAAGTCGTCCCTCCGAAGATTCGGCGTGGACACGAGTAGAGACGAAGCTCCGCGAGCGTCATACGGTTGATGCCCTTCCGGCTCAACATCATCCGAAAGGTATATCTAGGATAAAATTAGTTTTATTCTTAATTTAATGTAAAATTTTATTTGGCGGATATGTCCGCACGTGTTGTAATCTTGCATGCGTGGATGTGTGTGTTGTAATAATTTAAGAAATTATTATATTTTATTCTGCTGCGTTCGTTTATAAAATGACAAAAGCACATCTACACTTCGGTCGTAATCCAAAAGTGGTATCAGAGCCAGACCGTGCTTCGACATATTCGTAAAATAGATTTTACGAAGTCATGTTGGTCGTAGAATTATTTTGGAAATTTTCCTATTTTGGAAAAATTTCTATTTTTGGAAAGTTCCCTAATTTGTTAGGAAAAATTCCAAATATGGAAATTCCGTAATTTAGGAAATTATATTTTTAGAAATATTTGATTAAGAAAGATTAATTTGGAAATTGTTTCCTAATTAATTGGATTTTCTTGATAGGTATTTGTTTCCTTAAATAAAGTATGTGACTAAATTGAAAATTATTTCCTAATTTAATTTTGGAATGTTGATTTATGGAAATCAATATTTTATTTCTGAAAATATTTACCAAATAAAATATGAAATTAAATTCGAAATTAATTCTTTATTTAATTAGAGAATCATGATTTATGGAAATCAAGATTCTAAATCATATTTTATTTCATTTATGGAAGTCAAATTCCTAATCATATTTTTATTCCAAAATAATATAATAACAACTATAACATAATCATGTCATATCACATGATTAGATGCATTTTCTCATACGTGTGTTGTGATATGTCATCATATATGTCATGTGTGCGATGTCATATAGGTAGAACATATGCATGAGGATGAGACCTAAAATCCTTATACAAATTTTAAAGCTTACACCTACCATTAATATGGTAAGAACTAGAGTTTAATTTCTTATTTGAGTTATTGGCCCACATCAAGCTCAACTTGAACTTAGATATGTTCGAACCATAGAGATACGATCTCATGATTAACGGGTTGACTTTAACTTGAAGCATTGGTTTGTTGACTTCACGCCAAGGTCAATGTGGATAGAGGTGAAGTCGAGTGATATACATTTGATGTATACTTGTTAATGTGTTAACAACCCGATGTTTATGCAAACATTCAAATAGTTGATAGCATAATGTGATAGTTACATATATGTGATATGTAATCGGTATACTTGATACCTACTACTATAACTAAGAATAGCTTGTTGGCCTAACGTCAAAGTTGTTCTTATCTATTGTGGATATCAACTCACTCGGAGAAAATCTATGATCTCCCGAATTCAAAGTAAGGGCTCTTGAATTCAAAAAGTGAGTGGGAGCTTAATATGTAAATTATTTACATATCAAATCATTTCTCTTATATTCTCGATTTTGTATTTCTAGGTTAATCATTTGATAATGTCATTTGTTAATCTATGTTCGATTTTGGAATTGAACAAACTGACTGGGCCTAACTTCTTCGATTGGTTTCGAAACTTAAGAATTGTTTTCAAAGTTGAGAAGCTTGTTTATGTCCTTGAAGAGCCTCTTCCCTCCGGTCTTGAACATGAGGCAACACCGGACCAAATATTGGCCCATCAGAAGCATACAATTGATTCTGAGCTTGCCAGTTGCATCATGCTAGCAACGATGACTCCTGAGCTGCAAAAGTAGCACGAGCATATGGATGCTTACACGATGATTAACCATCTTCGTGAACTCTTCGATGAGCAGTCGAGATTCGACAGGTTCGAGGTCTTGAAGCTTCTCTTTAGCTCGAAGATGGAGGAGGGTTCATCTGCAGTACAGTTTGTACTAAAGATGAATGGGTACATCAAGCAGTTAAGATTACTAGGGTTTACGATGGATTATGAATTAAGTATTGACTTAATTCTGCATAGTTTGCCCAAGAGTTACTCACAATTTGTGATGAACTATCGAATAAACAATCTTGAATCCACCATTCCCGAGCTGATCAATATGCTCAAGACTGTAGAACCTTCTGTGACTAAAGAACAGAAGACGATGATGTTGGTTGACTCCTTGAAGAAAGGTTCTAAGAGGAAGTCAAATAAATAACCAAAAGGGAAGAATAAGAAGGCCTAAACAGGAGAGTCATCTCCAAAGGGCACATGTCATCATTGTGACAAGATGGGACATTGGCAAAGGAATTGCAAGATCTATCTTGAGCCTTTGAAGAAGAAGTCGGCATCTGATGCCCCATACTCTTTAGGTATCTTCGTTATTAACTGTCATGCTATTTCCTTTGACACTTGGATATTGGATACCGGGCGTGGCTCACATATATGTAATGGCATACAGGGACTAAGGGATAGTAGAAGACTTGTCAAGGGAGAAGCGAATCTGCGAGTCGACAATGGAGCAAAGGTTGCAGTTATCGTCGTCGGAATATATTTGCTGAAGCTTCCTAGTGAACTTGTCTTAGAACTGGGCAATTGTTACATTGTTCCTTCATTAATAAAGAATATTATTTTTATTTCTTGTTTAAATAGAAAGGGTTACCATTTGACGTTTAGTAACAATTGTTGTTATATAACCTTGAATGACGTTCTTTATAACACTGGAATTTTATGCAATAGTATCTGCGTGTTGGATACATCTAGTGACGTATTCAATATCGAAGTGAGCAACAAACGTGCTCGAAAGGATGATCAATTAACCTCCTACACGTGGCATTATCGCCTTGTCCATATAAGCAAGAAATGCATGTTAGAGTTACACAAGAGTGGAATTCTAGAATCTTTTGAATTGAATTCATTTGATAGATGTGAATCATGCTTACAAGGCAAGATGACAAAGTTACTCTTTTCTGTAAAGGGTAAGCCAATGGAAGAATTACTTGGTCTCATATATACTGATGTATGTGGACCAATGTCAATTCATACTCAAGGAGGTTACAACTACTTCATTACCTTTATCGATGATCACTCACGATTTAGGTATGTATATCTTATGAGATGTAAATATGAAGCCTTTGAAAAGTTCAAAGAATTCAGAAATGAAGTAGAGAAACAACTTGGTAAAAGTATTAAGATACTTCGATCCGATCGAGGTGGCGAGTACTTAAGCCAAGAGTTTCAGGATTATCTAAGGGACAATGATATATTGTCTCAATGGACTCCGCCTTATACACCACAATAAAATGGTGTATCGGAAAGAAGAAATCGAACCTTGTTGGACATGGTGAGATCGATGATGAATCATTCAAGCCTTCCCAAATCCTTTTGGGGTTACGCACTTGAGACAGTTATTCACTTGTTAAATAGAGTCTCGACTAAGGCGGTCTCTACTACTCTATATCAAATATGGACTTGTAAGAAACCCCAGTTGTCTTATGTGAAGACATGGAGATGTCCTGCTTACGTGAAGAGGACTACATCAGACAAGCTGGATGCTAAGTCTGATAAGTGTCTATTTATTGGATACTCCAAGGAAACGAGGGATTACCAATTCTATCATCCCTTGGAATAAAAGATGTTTGTTTCAAGGAATGTTATATTTCTAGAGAAAGAGTTTCTCTTGCAAGAAAACAGTGGAAGTCAGCTTGAACTTGAGGAAGTTCAAGAAACCCCAATAGATACTAAAGAGACGTCTATACCGGAACCACAGTCGATTATTCATGATGATGAGATAATGACTAAACCTATCATTGCACCACCTCTTCACAGATCTGATAGGTCACATAAGATTCCTGAGAGATATGGATTTTTCGTAAGTGAATCTAATGATGTGTTACTCATTGAGGATGAGGAATCTACTAGTTACGAAGAAGTTCTAAAAGGTTTAGAAAGGGATAAATGGCTGGTAGCCATGAAATCAAAAATGGATTCCATGTATGAAAACCAAGTTTGGAACTTGGTGGATCCACCTGAAGGCATCACGCCTATTGGGTGCAAGTGGGTTTTCAAGAAGAAAATTGATATTGATGGTAATGTGATTACCTATAAAGCTAGATTGGTGGCAAAAGGTTATCGTCAAAAGCAAGGTGTTGACTATGACAAGACCTTCTCACTAGTTGTCATGCTTAAATCCATTCGGATATTCCTAGTCATAGCAACTCATTATGATTATGAGATATGACAGATGAATGTGAAAACAACTTTCCTTAATAAAAATTTGCATGAGGATGTGTATATGATACAACCCGAGGGTTTCACATCGTTTGACAAAACCAAAGTATGCAAGCTTCAACGGTCCATTTATGGACTGAAGCAAGCATCTAGGAGTTAGAATATTTGTTTTGATGAGGCGATCAAAGAGTTTGATTTCTCACAAAATCCTGACGAACCTTATGTGTACAAGAAGATTAGTGGGAGTACAATTGTGTTCATAATACTATATGTTGATGACATATTACTCATAGGAAATGATATATCTGTCTTACAGTCAGTCAAAGTTTGGTTATCTAAAATGTTCTCCATGAAAGACATGGGAGAAGTGACCTACATCCTCGGGATTAGGATATGTAGAGATAGATCGAAAAGGTTTCTTAGTATTTCGCAGTCTACATATATAGACAGAGTGCTAAAGCAGTTTAGCATGTCTGAATCCAAGAAAGGTTATATACCCATGACACATAGGATTCATCTTTCAAAGTCTATGTGTCCCCACACAGAAGACGAGAGGATTTACATGAATAAGATTTCTTATGCTTCTGCAATAGGATCTATTATGTATGTTATATTATGTACGAGGCTCGATATATCATATGTTCTGAGTGTCATGAGCAGATACCAGTCAGATTCAGGAATGAATCATTAGGTAGCTGTCAAGACAATCCTTAAGTACTCGAGAAGAACTAAGGATATATTCTTGGCATATGGAGGAGGTGATATAGTTACATGCGGGTATACAGATGTCAGCTTCCAGATAGACAAGGATGACTTCAAGTCACAGTCTGGGTATATATTCACGCTAAATGGAGGCACAGTGAGTTGGAAAAGTTTCAAACAAGACACAGTTGTTGATTCTATCACGGAGGCAAAATACATTGCAGCTTCTGAAACACCAAAGGAGGCAGTTTGGATCAAGTTCATCTCCGAACTTGGGGTGGTTCCGTTCATTATTGAAGCATTACCAGTTTACTGCGACAACACTGGAGCTATCGCACAGGTCAAGGAACTCAGGTCTCACCAACGATCCAAACACGTGCTTCGGTGATATCATCTAATCAAAGAAATCATAAGTAGGAAAGAAATACAAATCGAGAAGATTCCCATAGAAAGGAACCTAGCGGATCCTTTGATAAAGGCTCTATCACAAAGTAAGTTTGAGAGTCACGTACGGAATATGGGATTGGATACCATGGCGATTGGCTTTAGGCCAAGTGGGAGTCTATTATGTTTGAGAGGTATCCTAAGGCAATTGCCTTATAGCTATTTATTTGATAAATAAAGATTCACTATTTGAGTGCATATCTCATATGCGTTTGATTGGATCTTAAACTCATTTACTGAATGTTCGCAATACGATTCATAGCATGAGAAAATTTATGATTGGATCACAACTAGTGAGTATCTCTACATGTGAAATTATGAAGTATTGAAATAATTCCTAGTCGATGAATTGATGAGTTCGAACATCATCGATTCTGTGAGACTAGAACGGGTTATACTCCTTGGTTTATCCAAGCAACTGCTTCTCACTGGCTGGAGACATTGTGATGTCGAGAGTTAAATGTGGATGCTGGTTATGGGTAACTAGTTCATTGGAGTAACCTGCTGTAAGACTTTACATGGTTCTCTACATATAAGATATGTCGGTGAAGCTCTTATTGCAGCTCGAGTGCGAGTTTCCTTCGACTTGAGGTATTCAAGTTATCTTGATCATGGAGACTTATACTTTGACATCTTAGTCGATACATCTCTACGGAGGTGTGGGTAAGGGATGATTGGGTATAAGTTGAAGTGTCCAAAGGTGATTGAATAGCTAACAAAGGATTCACTGTTTCTTGCGAGGATATGTATATCCTATGGTCACTTGTCAGATTGTTACTCAAAGTCTTTGGGCAAAGTATTGCATGTGAAGAGTATGATACTCTTGGATACATGTCGAAGTAATTAGAATCTACTGGACGAGGAAGTATTGTTTGGACTAGGTGTGACGTAGTCAACCAAGTGAGGACTGACACAATAGACCATGTTCTGAACCAAGTGGGTATAAGATGAGTGAAAGGAATGAAGCACGATTCAATGTAGCTGTTGAAGAGTTCGGAAATGGTTCCGAGATCAACCATTGATTTTTCGATTAATTGGGGATCATGATGTACTACTAGATATCACTCGTGATCGTTCCATAATTAATGGTTAATTATGGACGACCAACATAAATCGAGAACCTATAAGGTCCCACGCATAACGAATCTTTCGAAGAGACTTAAAGACGAGTTTGAGAATTGGATTCTCAAGATCGAGAAAGATCGAGTTTGGTTGGACCAAACACATGACAAATATGAAAATATTTGTCAAGTCGGAAATGCAAAAAGAACACGTCTTATGAAGACGGGTTGGGCCTTAAGAGGTTTAATTATAAATCAAACCCGTTTGGTTTAATTAAATAGGCCTTCTTTTGGTTAAGGGCTCATTTAAGGTTTAATGGATGAAATTAAGCCTTAATGGTTATGGACTTATGGATTTGATCCACTGACCCATAACCCATTAGGTTTAGAGCCTATATAAAGAGTTATAAAGGCTAAAACCTGATGATTGGTTGTGCTTAATCCCCTCCTCTTCCTCCTTGCTGCCTACTCCTTTTTCTCCTTTCTCTTCTTGCCGCCAACAAGAGTTGTTGGGGTTTCCCTTGCCGCCGGCCCTAGCAAGTCCATCTCTTGCTTTAGGCCTGGCCAACTCCTCCCCAAGGGAGTGGGGAACTTTGGCTAAGGCTTGGAACAAAGGTGTCTTCTTTTATGCCCTTGGTCGAACCTAGAAGAGTTGGGTTTTGGAGCTTGCCGCCGACCACCAAGAAAACAAGAGTTGTTTCCTATTTTGTTAGGCCAGTTTTCTTGCTCTCCGATCACCTGACCTTCTTTCTTCATCTAGTAGCGAAGAGAAGGTCAAACTCATGGCTTAGAGAAATCATCCCTCCCAAGATTCAGCGTGGACACGAGTAGAGACGAAGCTCCGCGAGAGTCGTACAGTTGATGCCCTTTCGGCTCAACATCATCCGAAATGTATATCTAAGATAAAATTGGTTTTATTCTTAATTTATTGTAAAATTTTATTTGGCGGATATGTTTGTACGTGTTGTAATTTTGCATGCGTGGATGTGTGTATTGTAATAATTTAGAAAATTATTATATTTTATTCCGCTGCGTTCGTTTATGAAACGACAAAAATACATCTATACGTCGGTCGTAACCCAACAATGATAAGGGCATCTCCAATGGTAGGAACCATTGGAGAGCTCCTTTCTTATTATTTTATTAAAAAAAACAAGAAAGAGCGCTCCCTCAAAAATCTCTCTCCACATTGGAGAGAGATGTCAGGTCATCACTTTGGGAGCTCAAAGAGCTCCCATTGTGGATGCTTTAATGAGCAAGCTGATTATTTTCCTAGTGACTTGGTGGATTAATGGTTCTCATTTTGTTGTCTTCAAGGTTTAAAATTTCGATCCCTATCGAGATTTCGATTCGTGACCGGAACGATATAGTTTCGGTATCGTATTGGGGCGTATCTATAAATTTTGATAATTTTTTAATATAAAATATATAAATTAAAAATGAAAATAATTTAAATATTAAAAATAAAAAATATTAAAAATTTAATAATATTAATTTAATTAATTTCAATTAAATAGGATTAAAAAAAAATTATTATTTATAATATATAAATTAATAAAATAAATTTTAAAATAATTTTAATTAATTTTATTTAACCTATAGTTAAACTATAATTTGAGAAGTTAATTTTTTTTTAAGCCTTCGTCTCGTCCCCGTGGTCGCACGGAGGCCCTGCGGTTGCCAGCGGCCGCTATGGCCCCGTGCAAGGTCGCAGACGACCGCTAACAACCGCGCGAGAACGGATCGGTATTTCAAGTCTTGCTTATCTTGATTTGTATCATTGCTACAAGATAACTATTGACCAGCATTTCGGCTATGATTCTGTCTTCAACAATATAATGCTGATTGTCAAAACTGATTTGGGATCTAATTTTCTTTTTTATTATTTTGGTTTGAAAGATTCAAGGAATCCAGTATCGTTCAATTAAACTTGCTGAGGAGTTGTGCACCTTAGTCGTGAGCAGGTACTATGCAAGGCATATTATTTGGAAAAAAAACTAATGTTTTTGTTATTAAATTTACTAGGCTTGTGTTTTAAAGCTTTTGTAGCCTATCTTTGAATTTTTCAGGTTATGATGGTTAAATCATTCCAAATTAGTATATTTAATATTCTACTTCATCGTCGTTATAGTAAACTAATGGATACCCTAGATTGCATGCATAAGAATCAGATCTCTACCGTCATTGTTTATCTACTTCTGCAAAAATTGGAAATCTGTCCAACTAATAGCCCCTGTCATCCGTCCGAGGGCTGCGGCGAGAGAAAGGTAAATCACGGAAGGACGAGGTCCCTTGACACGGTGACAAAGCAGAGGAGAGGGTCATCTGAAACCAAGAAGAATTTTAAACCCCTCATTCAAAATCGACCTCTGTCTATTCTATAAACAACCTGTGTCTTACCTACTTGTTCCATTAGTTGGTGGAAGAGTTGATTGACAATGTGTTAAATCATCTTTTTTCCACGTGGGGATTGCCAAGCATACTGCACATTCTCGTGCTTCAAAAGGTCCATTTTCTTTAGTAGAAACCATGAGTGGTCCAGCTTGCAGTCGTATGTTTCAGCACTGTATCATTTATACACCTCACAGTGCTAAATTTTATTGTGTTAATCTAATGTAGTTATAATCATCCTATAATGACATTTATTAAAAATAATTATTGATTTAAAAATAATGCCAAATTAAATCAGTTATAATGACATTTATAATAAATGTCATCATACGCTTTAATAAAAATGTCAACCCCAACCCCAACTTCATGCTATTTAATAAAATGTAACATATTGTTGCTTAGGTTTTTTTTCTTCCGTCGACCATTACATGACCCGTCGCCAACCACAACGTTCCCCTTCAAACTTCTTTATTTTTCCACCGGTGACACCACTATAGTCGACGTCCATCTCCTCAACATCGGCGCTTTATCGCAATCGTCTCCTCAACATTTCGTCGCTGTTCAAACTTCTCGGGAGTGGAGGCGACGAGAAGGAGTTCTTGGGTGGAGAGAGGGATGAAGTGGCTGACTACTTGGTAGAAGATGCTAGCGTTTGGGAAGCGAAACCGGTGCTCAGTTTGAAAGATCTCATAGATCCCACCCCTGCCAGCCATAGGTTTCAAGCTATGGGACTCCCTCCACTTCCAAAAGTATGCAAATCAATCAAAATTGTTCTTTTGATGCCCTTTTCTACTCTTTCATTGTTTAGATGAATTTCTAGTTTTGTCATTTTAGTTCGTCTTAAAGAAGAAAATTCATGTCTACCAGTACTCTACCTGTGCTTGGAGAATAATTCAATGAACTGTATGATGCTAGCCATAGTGAAACTGAGTGTATTAAGTGCTCTAGGATTTACTAGTTTGCTCATCCTTGCCGTGTTGCTTAAATGATACTACCATTCTTATTTGTAGCTCCTTTTTTGTTTGTGTTCCTTTATTTCAGAATATGGTCTTTCACTAATAAGTGTGTACTGTCCAATTCAACAAGCAAATACTGTCTAATGCAGCCTTATGATTTACTAATTTCTATCTAGTTGAGAAAACTTGAAGAAAATTCTAGTCAAAACCAAGGATTTGATGAGCCAATGACAGAATCATTTTCTTTGGTCCAAGAAAAGGAAATTGAAAGTGATTATATTGGCTCAACTATAGCTTGATTCGATTGCGGCAACCATTTCTAAGGTTTGATTTTGCCTATGTCATGAGTTGTCCATCTTTTCTTGCTAATAGTATCTCCCTAAATAATTGGTTTATATCGTTGCAATATCACTACCTTGATTATTATATGCACGATATTGGTGATGTTGAATGTTTCTCTGTTACTCTTGTTAGGAGTCAGGTATGAGTATACCATTTATGGATTAGTAAATTAATTTGATTAGCCAATATTGGTTAGGGTTTTAAGTAGTTGTGATTGTAGGAATTGGTCTTGGCGCTCGATCTTGTTGCACTTTTGCTAGAGAAGGATTAGTTGCAGTACTTGTTAGCCTCTTTTTTTTGAACTATTTTCCGTATTTGTTGGTTTGTTTTCCTATCTCTTTGGCTTTGAAAATATTTGAGAACTACAACATCAACTATTGGGTATAATGTTGTTTATTTTGTTTTTGATAAAAATACTCCTTTTGTTGGATAAATTTTTACTTTGATGTTTGGACTCTTCATGCACACAACACTCTAACTATGACATTGACACCTTCATTGATCAAGTCTAAAAAATTTAGAAATATTCATTTTAAATGCCTAGATCCATTTCTTGTAAGATACACCTGAAATGGAAGAATGCTCATTTTTGGATAGTTCACTTTTGGTTCTCCATCATTTTCTTACCTCGTAATTATAATAAAAGATGTTATTGATGTATTTACATGGACACCTCTGATTTAATTCAAGTCTATTTCATCAAGTTTAACTAAATTGGCATATGGTAGTTTTATGCATGTGTACATTTTGTCATAGACAAGTATCGTGGATCTAACAAACAATTAGACCTTGTGATCTTTTGCTCAAATGAAGCTTGTTCAATTTTGATAAGGACTGCGTGAAAGACATCGTGAAGAAAGAAGGCAAGCAAGCATTCCAATAGTCATTGTGTAGGGATGTATACTGAAAAGTCTATCTTTTGTATGAACATCTTTATTTTGAAATAAGAATCACATGATCATTGTTTGCATATTTTTATGGTTATGCAATATTGTCTCATACTTTACATTGTAGATAACATGGTGTGTGGTGTCACACAGGAGATCATATTATCGACCTCTTGAAAAGTATAAGTAAAGGCTCACAACCGAGATGACTTTGGACAAACCATCGGAATGGTTGTAGTGTGATTTGGTATTGGTTTGTCTTGACCATAGAATCACACTAGTACACTTTGTGTGTATTGAACAGGACCGACTTAAAAGTGATTCGATTTATTGCTGACTACATAATCGAATCGGACCTCAGATATTATTTAGTACATGCTCTTAATCCCGATATAATAACGGGCACATATACTTAGTACTCATCTCTTTGATTTACCAATGGGCAAGATTTATAGATTAAATCGATAGACTCGGTAAGTTGGGAGATGATATTATTTATATGGTGTGCCGTTGATTATAGGAGGAAACCGTGTCCTATATATTAGGATGATGATGTCCCCTTGAGGAGCTCATAAGGTTCATCAAGTAAACCCTGCAAGTGGACTTAGTCTGGCATGATGAAAAGGTTGAGTGGTACTACTCAAGGAGTTAAATATTGATTAATTAATGGTCAGTAAATTAATTAATCGACGGACATTCGAGATCTTAAACACGGGGAGAAAATGTACAAATAATATATGGAGCCCATATTATCATATGGGGGTTGGTGAGGTAGATCAATGATGAACCTTTAGTGGATTAGATCATCATTAGTGGATCGGACTTTATGTGGGCTTGATCCATGGGTGGCCAAGACCCAACTCCTCCTCATGGTCCCTAATGTAACCTATTAACACCTCATGATGCTTAGATCCAATGGATAGAAACAAAAGTCTAAGATCCATTGGTAGAGATTAAATCTCTAAGATCCGACGGTTGAGATTAAATCTCTAGATCCGACGGTTGAGATTAAATCCCTAGAACCAATGGAGGAGATTAATTCATGACTTATCCCTAACTCTATAAAAGGGTGTCAAGGGGTTGGCGTGAACAACAATTGAAGGAGAGCAAGGCTTGGGCGGCAAGAGAAGGGAATCCTAGTTGAGATAGGATTAGGATTAGGGTTAGGGTTTGGAGGCTAGGGTGGCACCAAATAAGGCAAGGTTTCCTTTCTTCTTCCTTGTCTTGTGGCCAACGTCCAGCAGGTTTCTAGGCCCTTCCCAGCCCTTGGCCGGCACCCAAAAGCTCCCTTCTCCCTCTCCTTAGGTGGTGGAAAGAAGATATAGGGTTTCCCTTGGTGTCTTGGTTGTTTTCCACCATCTTCTTCTTCATCTAGTTGGCCGGCGGCAAGGAAAGCTTTGGTTCCTTGTTGGTTGTTTCTAGTGAGGAGAAAAACCTTGTTTCTATTCTTCCTCTTGCTTTGGAAGAGCAAGGAAGGAAGATTTGCGATCTAGGAGCTTCGACTTTTGGTGGATCGTCGCCCACACGACGTCCAAAAGGAGGAAGGTCATACATTAGAAGATCGAGAGGTATACCTATTCTACTTTCTTCTTTTGTTTGTTGCTTGTTTTTGTTTTTCAATTATAAGCATGTTATAAATCTATAAATGGCTAAATAATACTTGGATCCCGAGCATAAACACAAAAACCGGCGATCCGGACATCGTCTATTCCGCGGCTACTCGTAGAATAGAGGATGGTCGCTTGAACAACTAGTTTGTTCAAGTGACCTCTCTAAACGAATAGCACGACGATGGCTTGGTTGCTTTGGTAATCCCTTTTGTCTAGGATTAAATTTTTTAATCCGGGGACATAGAAGGGATCGCCATGGAGGAAGCTACCGAGGTGAAGTGGGAAGCGAAGTTTTCCCTCACGGACTCACTCAATGAAACCCTTCAATTGGTTTCAGAGCTTTCGGGTAAAACCCTACAATTGGTATCAGAGCCAAGGTTTTCGATTTTGTGTGTTTTGGATTCAGTTAATTTTTATGCACTTTTTCATATATTATATGTGCCGGATAATAGTAGGATATGCGTAG
Source organism: Wurfbainia villosa (assembly GCA_025175895.1). NCBI lineage: Eukaryota > Viridiplantae > Streptophyta > Magnoliopsida > Zingiberales > Zingiberaceae > Wurfbainia > Wurfbainia villosa. Next base: position 27,166,075 of record CM045991.1, on the reverse strand, counting down.
TTTAACTCTTTGGTTGCAGGCATAAGATCCGACTATTATGACCATATGTGTGTCTGTGATTGTATGTGTGTAAATATTTATTTTGTTGAATCCTCGGGGTTGACGAGGCTAGTATTTAATTTTTGTAAATTAGATACGACATTGTTTAACCACTCTTTATTTTATTTTACTTTCAATCTAGATTTCATGTACACTCCCTCGTGGAGTATAGGATCGATGGATGTAAATTAAAATAGGTTTTAGTCTCGGCTCGGATCTCCGGATGGCTTGTACATGGCGTAGGAGGAGCGGACGAGAAGGCATTGCGACGGGAGACATATTGAAGACAAAAGACATAATAGTTGGAAAATAATTTTCATTTTTCATATTTATTTCCTTTTGTTTGATATGCATGTCGTAGGCTAGGAAAATTCCTCAATTTCAAATTACTAAGTGGGAGAGGGAATTTTTAAAATTCCCACGGCCTCCATTACGATTTGACAAGTGATGCAAACAAACTTGCGCGTCGGCTCTGAGTGTCTTCCTCCACATCGGATGAGTTTGTTTGCGGATTACAAGGTCGAATATGGTTATAGGAAATTATCAAGGAGCGTGTGTACTTGCCCATCGTAAGGCACATAACCCGGGATAATTACCTTGGTACCGAGTAATGGTGAACACTTAGATACAAATATAAGTATCCTCCCTATCGGAGTCACTGCTTTTATTTGTAGGGCCAAAGAGGAATCAACTATTAATTTTACTTGTCAAAAAGTTAGGTTGACAAGATAGTAAAATTAATGGGTAAAATCTCCTCTTACAAATGTAGAATTCATATACGTCCACACTATCGTGGCATACGATATTCTCGGTGTTTTGAGGTGTTGGTTGATTTTGAAATTTTATTGTTTGAGGAATCAATAATTTTTTGAAATCTAATGTTTTGATTTATGTGATTCTTAGGTTTTTTTTTAAAATGACTTTCAACCCACTGGCTGTGATATTGAAAGAGAAAAAACTTACTGGACCCAACTATGTAGATTGGAAGAGGAATCTAGATATTGTCTTGACTGCTGAGGAATACAAATATGTACTCCTCAAAGAGTGCCCTCCCAAGCCTGCAGATGATTCTGGGGAAAAGGAGAGAGAGAGCTATAGGAAGTGGATCAAGGCCGATGAGATGACACAATGTTACATTTTGGCATCTATGTCAAATATACTCCAACATCAGCATCAAGCCATGCCCACTGCCTATGATATGATGCTCAATCTCAAGGAGCTTTTCGGACACCAGAATCGGGCCGCGAGGCAAGAGGCTATGAGAAACTTGATGACGACCACCATGATCGAGGGAACACTCGTGAGGGATCATGTTCTCAAGATGATGACTCATTTGAATGAAATAGAGGTCCTAGGAGCTGAGATCGATGGGGAAACCCAGGTCGACATCATACTCCAGTCTCTGCTTAGGAGTTTTGAGCAGTTTCGCCTCAACTACAACATGAACAAGAGGTTGTATTCGTTGGCGGAACTTCTGACAGAACTCGAGGCGGCAGAGGGACTATTTCGTCAGAGTGCTCAGGTGCATGCCGTGGTGACCCAGAAGGTTTCTACTTCTAAGCCGAAAGGCAAAAAGAAGAAGAAACAAACCGGGGCGAAGGCGGTGGGAGGTACTCAGGGAGGAGTGAAGAAGCCGAAAGGCAAGTGCTTCACTTGTAAGCAGATTGGACACTACAAGAAGGATTGTCCCCCAATCCAAAGCAGAACAAAGGTATATCCTTTGGACTAGTCGTTGAAACATGATTAGCGGAGTTATCTACCGGCACCTGGTGTGTAGATACGGGAGCCACTGATCATGTCTGCAATACTTTGCAGGGGTTCCAGGAAACCCGACGACAAGCTGAGGGAGAGATTACCATTTACTTGGGCAAATGCCATAAAGGTGGCGGCTATTGCAGTGGGAGAAGTTTTATTTATCTCTTGAGAAGAATAAAACTTTGGTTCTGGAAAATTTCCTTTATGTACCCTTATTTAGAAAGAATTTAATTTTAGTTTCTAAATTGTTTATGGATGGATATTCTATTTCTTTTAATGACAGAGTTGTTATAAGAAGAGATAGCGACATTATCTGTTCGGGTACATTGATAGGAAATTTGCACACACTTGAACCAAAACCTCCCACGATGCATATTAAAATTAATAGCTCATCTTCTAATTCCAATAAGAGAAAAGAACCTTCGAAGATGAACCAAACATATCTTTGACATCTTAAGCTTGGTCACATTAACCTAAGCAGAATTCAAAGGTTGATAGCTGATGGACCTTTAGGTTCATTAGTGGTGGAGGATCTCCCAACCTGTGAATCTTGCTTGGAGGGTAAGATGACCAAGAGGTCTTTTAAGGCCAAGGGGTATAGAGCCAAAGATGTGTTAGAATTGGTTCATTCTGATTTGTGTGGTCCTATGTCTATCCAGTCTAGTGATGGTTTTGAGTATTTCGTTTCTTTTATAGATGACTATTCAAGATATGGATACATTTACCTGATGCGCTGCAAGTCTGAATGCTTTGACAAGTTCAAAGAATTCAAGGCTGATGTGGAGAAACGTCAAGGTAAAAGTGTCAAGACACTACGATCTGATCATGGTGGTGAGTACCTCTTGGGAGAGTTTAGGAACTACTTATCAGAGACTGGGATTCAATTCCAATTGACTGCACCTGGCACACCCCAACAGAACGGTGTAGCAGAGTGAAGGAATAGGACTTTTATGGATATGGTTATATCGATGATGAATTATTCTGACTTGCCAGATTCGTTCTGGGGATATGCTCTAGATACGGCGGTGTACATTCTGAACTTGGTTCCATCTAAATCAGTACCTTCTACTCCCACAGAGTTGTGGACTAGGCGAAAGCCTAGTCTAAGACATATTCGGATATGGGGGAGTCCAGCACATGTGCTGAAGGTAGATGCTGGTAAGTTAGAACCTCGTACAGAAGTACGCTTGTTCGTTGGCTATCCTAGGGGAACAAAGGGTGGATTATTTTATAGTCCTAGAGATCAGAGGGTGATCGTTAGCACGAACGCCAGATTTCTAGAGGAAGACTATGTGATGAGGCACAAGCCCAAGAGTAAAATTATTCTGGAGGAGTTAAAAGGGGAATTCACTTCTTTAGTACCACCGGTACAAGAGGATATACCACATGTCACTGCACCACGTGTCACAGAGAATACACAGGTAATACTTCATCGTAGTGGGAGGGTTGTGAGACAACCTGATAGATTCATGTTCTTGGGAGAATCTTCTGATTTGGTCCCTAGCGAACATGAACCTGATCCCTGGACATATGACGAGGCAATCCAAGATAAAGATGCAGTATCTTGGCAAAGTGCAATGAATGCTGAGATTGAATCTATGGATTCAAATCAAGTCTGGGAGCTAGTAGAACCACCCGATGGTGTAAAAACCATTGGATGCAAGTGGATCTACAAGAGAAAGAGAGGAATAGATGGGAAGGTTGAGACCTTCAAAGCGAGACTTGTTGCAAAAGGGTATACTCAGAAAGAGGGTATCGATTATGAGGAAACCTTTTCGCCGGTAGCCATGCTTAAATCTATCTGGATTCTCTTATGCATAGCAGCTCATATGGATTATGAGGTGTGACAGATGGATGTCAAGACAACTTTTCTTACTGGAAGTCTTGAGGAAAACATCTACATGAAGCAACCAGAGGGATTCATTGCTAAGGGCCATTTATGGATTGAAACAAGCTTCGAGGTCTTGGAACATCCGCTTTGATGAGGTGATCCAGTCTTATGGATTTATTCAAAGTCCGGATGAGTCTTGTGTATACAAGAGATGTGACGGAAATATAGTGGTATTTCTTATACTATACGTAGATGACATTTTGTTGATTGGCAACAATATCAAGGTGTTATCGGACGTAAGGGTATGGTTGTCCAAACAGTTTGATATGAAGGACTTAGGAGAGGTGGGACACATCCTTGGGATCAAGGTTATAAGGGATCGCGGGAAAAGGATGTTGTGCTTATCCCAAGCTTCATACATTGACATGATTATGGAGCGTTTTAGCATGCAGAACTCCAAGAAGGGTTTTCTACCTTTCAGGCATGGAGTTTCTTTATCTAAGGAGATGTGTCCTAGATCATCTGAGGAGATAGAGGAGATGAAGGTGGTTCCTTATGCTTCGGCAGTAGGAAGCCTCATGTATGCAATGCTCTGTACGAGACCAGATATCTGTTTTGTCGTGGGCATGGTCAGCAGATATCAGAGTAATCCGAGACAGGGACATTGGACTGCGGTAAAGCATATATTGAAGTACCTGAGAAGGACTAGGGATTATATGCTGGTTTACCGGGCAGACCAATTACTCCATGTGAGTTACACGGATTCCGACTTCCAATCTGATAGGGATAACAGTAAGTCTACCTCAGGTTTTGTGTTTACTTTGGGAGGTGGAGTCATTGTATGGAGGAGTGCCAAGCAGAAATGCGTGGCGGACTCCACCATGGAAGCTGAGTATGTGGCGGCCTCTGAGGCGGCCAAAGAAGCTGTATGGCTCAGGAACTTCCTGATGGACTTGGATGTGATTCCTGGTTTGCCCAGAACTATCACAATTTATTGTGATAATAGTGGTGCAATTGCAAATTCGAAGGAACCACGAGCCCATAAGGCTAGTAAACACATAGAGCGCAAGTACCACCTGATACGAGAAATCATAAAGAGAGGAGAAGTTGATGTGGCCAAGATTGCATCAGAGGATAACCTGGTAGATCCTTTCACTAAGGCCCTTCCGGCGAGAGCTTTTGATAGGCATGTGGAGGGAATGCGGATCAGATGTATGGCACTTTGAGGACAGCATAGTCTTTTAGTATAAGTGGGAGATTGTAGGGATGTATACTGAAAAGTCTATCTTTTGTATGAACATCTTTATTTTGAAATAAGAATCACATGATCATTGTTTGCATATTTTTATGGTTATGCAATATTGTCTCATACTTTACATTGTAGATAACATGGTGTGTGGTGTCACACAGGAGATCATATTATCGGCCTCTTGAAAAGTATAAGTAAAGGCTCACAACCGAGATGGCTTTGGACAAACCATCGGAATGGTTGTAGTGTGATTTGGTATTGATTTGTCTTGACCATAGAATCACACTAGTACACTTTGTGTGTATTGAGCAGGACCGACTTAGAGGTGATTCGATTTATTGCTGACTACATAATCGAATCGGACCTCAGATATTATTTAGTACATGCTCTTAATCCCGATATAATAACGGGCACATATACTTAGTACTCATCTCTTTGATTTACCAATGGGCGAGATTTATAGATTAAATCGATAGACTCGGTAAGTTGGGAGATGATATTATTTATATGGTGTACCGTTGATTATAGGAGGAAACCATGTCCTATATATTAGGATGATGATGTCCCCTTGAGGAGCTCATAAGGTTCATCAAGTAAACCCTGCAGGTGGACTTGGTCCGGCATGATGAAAAGGTTGAGTGGTACTACTCAAGGAGTTAGAAGTTGATTAATTAATAGTCAGTAAATTAATTAATCGACGGACATCCGAGATCTTAAACACGGAGAGAAAATGTACAAATAATATATGGAGCTCATATTATCATATGGGGGTTGGTGAGGTAGATCAATGATGAACCTTTAGTGGATTGGATCATCATTAGTGGATCGGACTTTATGTGGGCTTGATCCATGGGTGTCCAAGACCCAACTCCTCCTCATGGTCCCTAATGAACCTATTAACACCTCATGATGCTTAGATCCAATGGATAGAAACAAAAGTCTAGGATCCATTGGTAGAGATTAAATCTCTAAGATCCGACGGTTGAGATTAAATCTCTAGATCCGACGGTTGAGATTAAATCCCTAGAACCAATGGAGGAGATTAATTCATGACTTATCCCTAACTCTATAAAAGGGTGTCAAGGGGTTGGCGTGAACAACAATTGAAGGAGAGCAAGGCTTGGGCGGCAAGAGAAGGGAATCCTAGTTGAGATAGGATTAGGATTAGGGTTAGGGTTTGGAGGCTAGGGTGGCACCAAATAAGGCAAGGTTTCCTTTCTTCTTCGTTGTCTTGTGGCCAACGTCCAGCAGGTTTCCAGGCCCTTCCCAACCCTTGGCCGGTGCCCAAAAGCTCCCTTCTCCCTCTCCTTAGGTGGTGGAAAGAAGATATAGGGTTTCCCTTGGTGTCTTGGTTGTTTTCCACCATCTTCTTCTTCATCTAGTTGGCCGGCGGCAAGGAAAGCTTTGGTTCCTTGTTGGTTGTTTCTAGTGAGGAGAAAAACCTTGTTTCTATTCTTCCTCTTGCTTTGGAAGAGCAAAGAAGGATGATTTGGGATCTAGGAGCTTCGACTTTTGGTGGATCGTCGCCCACATGACGTCCAAAAGGAGGAAGGTCATACATTAGAAGATCGAGAGGTATACCTATTCTACTTTCTTCTTTTGTTTGTTGCTTGTTTTTGCTTTTCAATTATAAGCATGTTATAAATCTATAAATGGCTAAATAATACTTGGATCCCGAGCATAAATATAAAAACTGGTGATCCGGACATCGTCTATTCCGTGGCTACTCGTAGAATAGAGGATGGTCGCTTGAACAACTAGTTTGTTAAAGTGACCTCTCTAAACGAATAGCACGACGATAGCTTGGTTGCTTTGGCAATCCCTTTTGTCTAGGATTAAATTTTTTAATCCGGGGACATAGAAGGGATCGCCATGAAGGAAGCTACCGAGGTGAAGTGGGAAGCGAAGTTTTCCCTCACGGACTCACTCAATGAAACCCTTCAATTGGTTTCAGAGCTTCCGGGCAAAACCCTACGCATTGATGGGGTGAGTGCACTTCCAAATGATAAAATATGCACCTTAACAACCGTTTCCCTGTAAAACCAGTTAATTTATAGGGATACCATTGTATACTTTGCAGACCTTGATCTTGTTAGTGGAAACTCATTAGCAGTCCTAACACCAAATATTAATGAGTATAAGCGGCTCGGCTCGTTGAGAAAGCTTTGGGTTGTGAAGTAAATGAAAAAGATGTAAGCCACTAATTACAGCTGCTTTCCATAAAGTAATTGGCTTTTAGATTTTCTCCCTCGGTTTATTGAGGCTTTGTTAACAAGCATTGTTTTCCATACAGGATTGGTGGTGTAACCATTTTGTGTAAAGGAAAATCTTATTTTATAAGTGATGGTGAAGCAGGTCATTTGCTCAACTATTTTATCTTTAAATAATCTTCAATTAAGCACCTTGAACTTACTATGTCCAGTTGTTTCTGATGATTTGTATCTTACAGTTCATTATGTGAGCACCTTTGGCTCACCTCGGTGATGCGTTGGTCAGGGTGACTTACTTTTTGGCAAGTTTGTGTTGATACAGTTGGTCAGCAAATCTATATGCTTGTTTGTCCTGTATATATTTGCTCAAATCATGAGCCCAGATAGATCTGGTCGAGTACGTATGCTTGGTGATGATGTTAGTCCATCTAATTTATGGGGAGAAGTTCCTAGTCGTGGCACATGCAATCGACTAGTGATGGAGCAATAGGCAAAATTAGAAAAAATGAATGAACAAATTAAAATGCAAGGGCAACATATTGAAATGTTAGAAGCAAATATTTCTAATCAATCAAACCAGAATCCTCTTTCAAATTGCAATAGTAATCAGCATGCATCATCAAATAGTAATCCATAACTTTTTGTCCCTCGTCATCCATCTTTATGAGTAAGGTTTGTTTAATTTCTTTTTTTTCTATATGTTTCACACATCTTCAATCTTTCATCTCTTTTTGATTTTTTTTTTTTTTTGTAGATTGGATGTTATATTTTGATTAAAAGTTTATTTGATTCAACAAAGATTGTGGCAAAAGAAGTGTTTCATAGTATGGATCCAAATACGATAGTAGGGGGACAAACATTAGGATCAAATTGGTGTGAAGTACGAATACAAGTTCTCTTCGACTCAAAAGAGAGTTTACTCAGACCTTATGATCTTTTATAGACGTTTGAGGATACACTTGGAGGAATGATAGCTTGGCCTTATCATCTAGTATAATTTTAACCTTTCATTGAAACATTATTAATTTTTATATTTATTGTGTTATTATATTTTAAATAAATATGAAATGCATTTGCAGTTAACAGTAAACGAAGATCACTATTAGGTGCATATGGAATGATACTTTGCATTTCTTTATTTGGTATGATATGTAATCTTTACTATTATTTATATTAACTTTGGTTGTTTATTATTTTATTTCAGTACTAATACAAATATATCCATTGTATTTGTAGGTGATGGGTACCTGAATTTTTACGAATCAATATTATGGTTGAAGATAGTATGTCTAGTTGAGTTTTTTTTATAAGACTTTGTTAGTTCTAAAATTTAGTATTTTGAGTATAGTGTGTAGTTAATTTTGGATGTAAAAGACTCATCAAGATATTTGTAACTTTGATTCAATGATTATGGAATGAATTTAAATTTTCTATTATCACTTTAAATTGCATTTTATAATTTTTTATATTTTGACTAGAGGATGAATTGTAATATAAGACATTTATAAATGTCAAAATAAATAAGTTTAGGTGACATTTAGTTTTGTACTTATTACAATGATAATAAGATACACGTAGATGTCCTTATTACGATGATAATAAGACACATATAGATATCCTTAAAATATGATTTTTCTCGACATTTTAGCATGTCATTATATATCTATATTAAGATACTTTTGATGTTAATATTTATATTGTATAATGACATTATAAAATATCAGGAAAGCAAATCGGATCTAAGACGACATCACTTTATAGGGCATTTTTTAGTGATGTCACTAAAACGTTTGTGTCACTAATAATATACTATAAGGACATTTATGAGTGTCCTTAAAGACCATTATTCTTGTAGTGAATATAAATTCCACTTTTATGCTGAAAGACAAAAGAGTTTTATCATATAAAGAATATTTTCAATCAAGGTAGCTTTATTATCTTACTATATCAATTTGACCATGACCTCAAATTGTAATGTAATTCTTTATCCGTGTTTTATTTTAGTTTGCTACATTTTGTAAAATTGCAGGCATGATGTTGTGTTGACTTGTAAAAATCAACCTCTACTTTCAGGTAGACATCTTTTTATGGTTGAAAACTACCTTCACAAATGTTCTTTTCGGATGGAGCAGGGTATTGTGGTCTTTCAACTTTATAAACATTCTGTCATTTATGCACATATACTTAATTATTTACTTATCTTCAGTTTGTATTTGCACGCGTAAACACCAAAATTCATGTATCTTTGCTAGAAATGTTTATGTTTTAACTTTTGAGACATTCTTTTTGATTTATTCTTATTATTGAACGAACATTTCTGAATCAAAACCATTTTTTTTCTTTTTATTTTGCTATGGTTAGTGGTTGACTTGAAGTCTAAAGAAGCGTAGATTATTAAAGAACAAGTGGCCCTAGAACAAGATGCTATCGAACTCTTAACTAACCATGCATGAAAGCACAACAACACGGCCACATATATCTTTGAGTGATGAAGTGTCATAAACACGTCTTGGTGAACTAGGAGCAGTTTGTGTATGTAAAAACTTTACTTGAGACTGGAAATTAAAATGGAAATATATAAACTCTGATGATCATTCATTTGTACTGTTGAGTGGCACAGCATCGATGTTTTATAATTATGATTATTAATGCCATACAATATGTTATTATAATTAGTGAATAGTTGTAGCCATACCACAATTGAATGGTGTTACCTGATACGGTTTGGATATTCCAGTTCCCTAAAGACATTAATTAGTTTCCTGCATAAAACCGCTTGAGGAAAATCGGCTAAAACGGAATTCTGTAGGTTTTGGAAGCAATCACCACGAACAATTGTCAAGAAGAATTTTTCCTAGAGTCCCTGGAAACACTTGGAGATTCTTTTTTGAAGTGCGCATAAATCAAAATCTTTTCAGGACTTATAAGCATCATCATGAAGGCATGTTGTTAAGTGCTAAGAAGGACAAATTAGTGTTCAATGTTACGCTTTGCACGCTTGGATGGTGATCGCCACTTCCCAGTAAACTTTAATTTCTTTTCATTATATTCGATCCTTCTAATTTGAATTGCTTTTGTAGTAATGGTGAGTAAACTTATGAAAATATACTTGTGGAATAATAAAAGTATACCTTGATGTAGATGATATTGGAACTGCCGACTTCAATCTCTCGCTCATAGTCGAGATGACAATCACGTGGAAGGAATCGTCACCACAGTATCATAACGTCACAACTCTAAGTTGGGCAATTGTGATGATCCTCTTGTTTTTCTCAATAAGAGATGAGAGTTTTTGAAAGTGAGCTTCCCTTCACTTACAGAGATCATAAGTATCATCTATACACACTTGCAATATCTTCTCATGTACACACCCTCTCACATACTACACTTGGAGCTCATGCCCCAACGTGGGCATAACCAACCAACATGGTGTCAAATGATAGTACTCCTTTCTTGTTAGTTCTTGATGGTTTAACTTAATAATGTGAGATATTTAGACATACAGAAATGCATAAACATGTTTTTTCCCCTTAATTTCTTAATTGAGAAATATGGACATTCCCTAGTGGTTATGTTTTAGATGTAGTTGTTTTCGTATGCTTGCGTTTTATAACCCAAATGATAGCTTTTAATTTGCCAGCATATCTAGATTTTTAATTTTCACATCTGTGATTTATCGTATTGGCAGGGGTTTATTAGCAATAGGCAATTTGATCCTCAAGAATGGTTTGTCCCCGGTAGTTGTACGGTTCATTTTGAGGAGACCACCTTGTTCCCAGATTCATGTTGTAGTTACACTAGCCGTACAAGAATCGTAAAGAGCAAGGCCATTGCTGATACCGTAAGAGGCACTGATAGGAGTATTTCTTACTGCTGCCGGAGAAAAGGCAGCATTGAAATTTATCTCGTGGCTGAGTATAAAGATGGAATTCCATCGGGAGACTACTCCTGAAAGGAATGATTTGTTGACGACCTTCATTGGTTGCTAAATTATTCATTCCGAAATTCTGCACTTCTGCTCGAAGCACTAACTGTTATATCATTGAAAAATTTAAAGCGGCCAAATCATAATTTTCAAAACTTTATGAATTTTTTTATAATATAGTCCAAAAAAAATTAAAATTCACAAGAGCAACTCTATTCTTTTGCCGTCGACTTTTTCTTCCTTTTTTTTTTTCTTCCCCTATTTCTTTCTCTTTAATTTTAAAATCTTTCTAATCCACCTTCTTACAAATCTTATCATCGTCATCGTCGTTAGTTTCATCTTCATTGTGGTCACTATTGCTGCCATTAGCGACATTGCCTTCATAGTCACGCGCTATTATCGATATTCCTATTCTTATTGTCCACCGTTGTCATTGCGTTGTCATTATTTCACAGTAAAGTCGATCAATTGAAGTGGAATTGTCTAATTTGTTTCCACTCAAATGATTTTGTGCATGATTAATTTATCACAAATAACTTAGGATGACTTAATTAAGAAGTAGATTAAGGTTGTCAACCAAGTAATAATATTCCTAAACCACAGCTACCAAAAGTTATTCTTCCTCCGGGACATTTGGCTGACAATTAATTAAAGTTTTGTGAAAGAATTAGTATACTATTTTTTTTCATGACTCGTACTGAGCTTGGATGGTGGGTTCATTAGTTGTTGTTTTTTTTTTTTTTATTTTCTTGATGATTTGTCATCTTGATTTAGAGATTCGTGCTCAGTAAGTATCACTTGAAGGAAAATCAAACTCCCTAATTATGAAATCTTGAATTTGAAATGTCCTCTGGATTTGTAATGCATTTGTTGTTGCTCAACTAGATATCTATTCACAAATATTTAGGACCATATTATAAAGCTCAAAATTTATTTGATATTTTTATGACCCTCTTTCTTTTTGAATTAGTTGTTCGCATATAATCTCATTGACTAATTGGATGCATGATGATAGAAAAATAGATTATATTTATGATCTTCTCTCGAAAATTTTAAATTATGTCCTATTTAGAAAAAAAAATTATTATTAGTAATGCATTAATTTTGTAGGTAATAATTAATTACGTATCCTTTTATATTTTTACTGTTTGATCATATTCTTTTATATATTTGATCTTTTATATTCTTTATTATTTATCAAGCCATTGTATCTTATGAAAATTTATACATGATATTCACAATATCCAAATTTTGAAATTTATATAAACTTAGAAACCTCTTAAGGAGAACTCAGACTATATGAGAATTCCATAACAAAAATAATTTTATGAAGATAATTGCTTGTCATTAAATTCGACAATAAAAATTTGGCTAATTGGTCGAAAGAATTCATATAACTTCTCAATTACTACGAATATAACTTTGCGTTATAGAATTTTGATTTTATAATCAATAAATGTGACGAAATTATTAAATTTGAGTAACTAAATAATACTTTATAAATATAGAGATTTTACTTTATGCTCTAAAAAAAAATAATTTATCTCACGGGATGAATAGAGCGTTGTTCATCTTATTTTCCGTGTGAGGTGCCTCACGGGATAGATTGTAGGTTATTCGTCTTATTTTTATTGTTGTTTTTGCATGTTGTTGATACTTATACCTTTATATTGTATGACTTTACTGGCAAACCTAATATACCATAATGATTTAACATACTTCATATGAAAATGAGAATTGATATTGGTCATTCAGACTACTTGATACAATATAAAAAATGAACAATTATGATAAATGGATAAAAGAAAATCCTATAAGTAACAATTTTGGGCTTAATCTTTTACTAGTGTTGGACTGCCCACAGGCTATGTGGAAGCATGGTCGCCTGCAGTCCAGAGTACCTGACCACCCACATATTATGTGATAGTGTGATCGCCCACGATTAGTGTTTACTATGTCTTCCATCGGCGAGGACTTTTAGCCTGTACATCATATGACATATGCAATAATATACTCTGAGGGCATTAGCTCCAATGATTTATGTTAAGTATGGAAAAAAAAAAACTTCTCTTCTCTCTCTTTTTCCCCCGCACCCAGCCATCCTCGAGCCCATACTAAAGCACATACAACCCATGCGCCTCGATCCTCGTGCACCCCTTTCTTCTTATTCTTCTTCCTTCTTTGTTTTGATTTTTCCAGCCGCAACTAGCTGCTGCCCTCTCCTCTTCCGCCCTTTCCAGCGACCAACACAGCCTCTCTTCTAGGGTTTTGCTTCCCAAACGCAGCAGCCTTCCCTATCGTGGGCTTGCACCGAGACGAAGCAAGGTCGAGGACAAGGTTTTTCTTATTCCTCTCATTTCCCATGTTTTCCCAGCCGTTGCCTTCTTTTTCTTCATTTCGCCGATAGCAACCCTAATTGCTAATTTCTCCACCAATTGTAGCCTTGTTTCCCCCGTTTGTTGCTCTCCTTGCATTGTTACAGCAGTCGACGAGCTCACCAAAGCTAGCAAAGGCTTATCGAAGCTCGCCGAGACCACCTATAAAGAGGGTAAGAGTTCCCTCTTTCTTTTTCTCCTTACAACAACAGCAACAGCAGCTTTAAAGTGTTGTTAGGTCTTGATTTCTTGTTATTTTGCTCTTCTTGCATCACCATAGCCTTTGCCAATGCCTACTTGAGCCGATCGAAGCTAGCAACAGAAGTATTTTCCCTTTATATTTTGTTTTCCCAACAGTGGCCAACACAGTTCGTTGGAATGATAAGCTTCCTTTCCTTAGCAATACTCAAGCCTTCCCTATTTTGGTTTATTAAGTATAAATAGATTAGTTAAATTGAAATTATTAATTGACAACAGTGGATGTTCTATTTCGAAAATAAGAAATATTGTAAGGTGGTAGGATTTAAAATGCCTATCAACTCGAGTCATAGATAATGTTAAGATATTATGTTATTTTCTTTTTTGATAATAATTATGAGCATTTGTGTTATGTTATATTTTATTTTGTAGATACGAGTTCGAGCGGAGCTCGGTGATCGACCGAGATTCGACGACTTTTGCTGTATATAGAGGCGGGTACATTCGATCCTTGGACTCTTTATGTTCCATGTGCATGAATAAATGAGATAATTGATTTATTTATATTTGTATAATTATTTTCAAAATTAAGGATAAAATGGTATTTAAAAATAGCAAAATGGGAAATGAATAATTAAACTGATGAAGGGTAAATAATTGATATTACTTCCTGTTCATATATGAGTTTTATATGGGGTGAACATGGGATGGGTTGTTTTAAAAATTTAAATGGATACTCTGACCTATTCTTTCGTTGATACTTGTTCTGTTTACATTGCTTGACCTTCCTTACTCATGTTATTTCATCTGTTGATACTTGTACCTTTTTAATGATATAATATGTACATATAAATCTTATGTTGGTGATTAATAACTTGAAATAAGTTGATAATTCAGATTTATCCTAAAATGGACACATATAGTTGAACAAGTATGATAACTGAAATAAAGTTGAATAATTAAAGAAATGAAAGAGAAATACTAAAAGTGAAAACTCTGAGCCTAGCTTTATACCAGAGTACCTGACCCCCACTTGAGTAGTGGTAGCATGAGTTGCGCGCGGTCAGATTTTGTTTGCGCTTCAGCGCCTTATTGTTATTTCTTGTTGCATTCCACCGGTGATGGGGCTTTTAGCCTATACGTCAGATGACGTTATATACACTCTGATGATATTGGCTCCAGTTATTCACTATTTAGTTGATTTCTCAGATTATTGTTGATCTATCAGATTGTAGTTGATTTATCGGATTCACAGTATTGATAATGTTTATAAAGATGATATATACATATATATGTATGTATAAGAACTTGGAACAAATTAAAAGACTTGAAACAGAAAAGAAAGAATAAATGAAAAAAATTTACAAGCTCCTTTGGCCTCTTAAACAAGATTAAATTCATGCACATCTTTCCTTATTACCCGCTTAGCAATCTGTGCTAATGTCTGCTTTCTTTGGCCTCCAGTTTTGCAGGCTCGAGCACCCTTTTGATATTTCACTGATTTTGCTGTACATAGAGTCGCTCAGAGATATCGGTCTACTATCTTCCCGGTTTGGTTTCTCTGTTGTTTTGTTTCGATTTTCTATTTAGATGTATTTTCAGCTTATGTAGAAAAATCTATCTTCATTAACATAGACATTTTATGGAATTTTGGAGTTACTTGTATTATTTGACCCTTAGGTTTCCTTATTCATTCACATGTCACCGAGTAGGGTACCGAACTGACACCCTCGGGGCGTGACAATTTAGTGGTATCAGAGCCTAATTTTTGATTTCTCGGTGGATTTTGTGTCTCGGATTTTTGTTTTGTTTTAATTCGGAGATTTATTTTGAACAAAAAGAGATTTAAATGCAAGTCGAATGGTATCTCTGAGCTATAAGATTTATGGGTCTTTTATTGTTGTTTTAATTTTCTTTTGATTATAAAGGGTTGTAAAATTTTATTTGATTTTGTAGGCAATGCCGCATTACACATAGTCGGGGGTTGGGTAGTAAGCGCGTGCTCGTAGTCGTGGTTGTGCGGTAGAGGTGATCATGGTGTAGATGAGACACTCATTCACCTACCTCAGTCGGTACCCGAGACACCGGTAGTTGATCCAGTCGTTCCCACACCATCCAGTATCATGGATAAAGCTCGTATTCCTCTGCTTGCTAGTTTAGCTAGGGATCGTTTTACGTTATTCAAGGGAGCCACCGACCCTTGGGAGGCTCGGACATGGCTAAATGATATTGAGGGTACTTTTGAGTACATGTCCTGTTGAATCTGAGAGAAGGTTGAGCTAGTGCCTATCATTTTTAGAGACGAGCATCCACTTGGTGGAAAATGCAAAAGACTATTTTTGGGGATCAGGTTATCTCTTGGCAGTCGTTCAGAGAGGCGTTTGAAAGACAGTATTTTCCTGTCGCCTTTTGTATTGCTAGACGTCAAGAGTTTTTGAGTCTCAAGCAAGGCGACCGAAGTGTGATGGAATATAACGCAGAATTTAATTGACTTGCTGAGTTTTGTCCCCATTTGATAGCACAGGATCATGACCGTATGATTCAGTTTACCCAGGGACTTGCACCATATATCTGGATCAGGATGTCTGGATTCCCTGTTACCAGTTATCGAGATGCACTTGACCGGGCTATATTTATTGAAATGACTCAGCAGCAAGTCTCACAGGAAAGGGAAGCTAGTCACCCGACCTCACACCCTAGGCGGCGATCGAGTCGTCGATCCGATGGCAGTATGAGTAGAGATTCTTCACAGCCACAGAAGGTGGCTAGGATATCCCAGAGATCTACTCGTCCACTTGTGCCTCAGCAGGGACAGATGTCTGATACTACAGCTTCGACGAGTATATTAAGATGTTATAAATGTGGTGCTCGCAATCACAAAGCAAGGGAGTGTTCTCTGGATCAGAGTATATGCTTTTACTGTAAGTTGCCAAGACATATGATTAGTGATTGTACTCTGAGAGCACAACACCAGGTAGTAGGATCTCAGACTCAGCAGGGTCGACCTACACCACGACCCCCACCATCTCGACAGCAGAGAGGACCAAAGAAACCTCAGCCAGGACAACAACGAAATTCGTCTTCTACCCAGTCTAGCCAAAAGCCACAAGTTTATCATTTGCAATCCCAGAGTATACCTCAGTATTTGACAGCTCCACCTCAACAGTATTTGCTACCCTCACCTCAGCAGTATGCATCATCCTTACCTCGTGATGCTCGATGCCTCCACCACGGCGATGTCTGCACCCCAGCAATATGTACTACCTCCAACTTATCAGTCCTCAGCACAGTCACAGGATCAGAGTCATCCGTCTTCTACCCAGGGGGCTCAACACTCAGGTCCTGAGACAGGACACGTGTATGCTTTGACTTGTGAGGAGGCACAGCGAGCTGGAGGATCAGTTATTCGAGGTACCATTTCAGTTTGTCATATTCCTGCTGAAATATTGATAGATACTGGTAGCTCGCATTCTTTTATTTCTCCTGAGTTCGTAGTGAAAATTGGGAGGTGTCCAACTCTTCGCTCATATGGGTTAGCAGTAATGACACCATCAGGTGGGGTATTGATGTCAAGTCAAGAGGTCAAAAGTTGTCCCTTGAATTTTGATAGTCATGTCCTTGCAGTAGATCTGCATGTGTTACAGATGACTGAATTTGATATTATTCTCGGAATGGATTGGCTGTCAGAGCATCATGCCACCGTTGATTGTCGAGCTAAGGTGGTAACTTTCAAACCCTCAGACCAGCCATCATGGAAATTTGTTGGGATAAGCGATCGAGGGATATCTATCATTTCAGCTCTCCAAGCTCAACAATTGTTAGCACGAGGATGTGAGGGATATCTCATATCTTTGATAAGTTCTAATGTGAATAGTCTAGCACACCCTTCTGATGTCCACATAATTCGAGAGTATCTGGATGTATTTCCTGAAGAACTCCTTGGTTTGCCACCTCAACGACAAGTTGAGTTTGCTATCGAGTTATTCCCTGGCACAGGCCCAATATCAAAAGCACCATATCGTATGGCACCTAAGGAGCTGGAGGAATTAAAAGTTCAACTCCAAGAATTACTAGACAAGGGTTTCATCCGTCCTAGCGTTTCCCCATGGGGCGCTCCAGTTTTATTCGTAAAGAAGAAGGATGAATCTTTAAGGCTTTGTATGGATTATAGGCAGTTAAATTCAGTGACTATCAAGAACAAGTATCCTCTTCCCAGAATAGATGATTTATTTGATCAGCTTAGAGGTACTTGTGTATACTCGAAGATTGATCTGAGATCAGGCTATCACCAACTACGGGTTCGAGATATCGATATTCAAAAGACTGCCTTCCGTACTAGATATGGACATTATGAGTTTTTGGTAATGCCATTTGGACTCACTAATGCTCCTGCAGCTTTTATGGATCTGATGAATCGGATATTCTTGGAATATTTGGACCGATTTGTAATTATTTTTATTGATGATATTTTGGTGTATTCTCGATCAGAAGAAGAGCATGAACATCATCTCCGAATGGTTTTGGAAGTGTTGCGGAAGGAACGCCTATATGCAAAGTTCAGTAAATGTTCTTTCTGGCTTACTTCTGTGGGATTTCTAGGACATACAGTTTCTAGCAATGGGATTTCAGTAGATCCTCAGAAGATTGAAGCGGTGGTCAGATGGGAACCACCAAAATCCGTAGCTTCCTTGGACTGGCCAGCTATTATCGGAGATTTGTAGAAGGATTTTCCAGCATTGCTGCACCTTTGACTCAGTTGACTAGAAAAGGAGTCAAGTTTATTTGGTCTGATGCTTGTGAAGCAAGCTTTCAGGAACTCAATGGTGAGTGCTCCGATTTTAATTATTCCCTCCGGAGATGATGGATTTGTATTGTATACAGATGCATCTCTTCAAGGATTAGGAGCGCTTTGATGCAACATGATCGAGTGGTAGCTTATGCTTCGAAAAAGATCATGAGAAGAATTATCCGTTCATGATCCGGAGTTAGAGCTATTATTTTCGCTCTAAAGATCCGAGACATTATTTATGCGGTGTTACTTTTGAGATATTCACTGATCATAAGAGTCTGAAGTATCTCTTTACACAAAAGGAGTTAAACATTAGGCAGAGAAGGTGGATGGAATTTCTGAAGGACTATGATTGTGCTATCAACTACCACCCTGGGAAAGCTAATGTTGTAGCAGATGCCTTAAGTAGAAAGTCCAGAAGTGTATTGGCATGTCATCGGGTGACGCATCGAGATAGTCGACAATTTTCGTAATTAGATTTGATCAAGTAGACAAACACAACATGGTATATTGGTCTCCTTGATCGCACAGTCCCCCTTAGTAGAGCGAATCAAGGAAAGTCAGATGATAGATCAGTATCTCAGAAGCCTGGCCAGTGAATTAGAAGTTGGTCCCAAGCCAGAATTTTCTCGAGATGTGGATGGATCCCTTCGATTCCGAGGCAGGTTGTGCGTCCCTGAGGTACATCCTGTTAAGGAAGATCTCCTTCAAGAAGCACATCGATCAAAATTTGCGTGCATCCCGTGGCACTTTCGAATGTATCAAGATCCAAGCGATCTTATTGGTGGAAAGGAATGAAAAGAGATATTGATCTCGATGTTTGGTCTGCCAAAGAAATTAAGGTAACATCAAAGACCACCGGGATTAACGTAAGACCGCAAAGGAATGGAAATGGGAGCATATTACTATGGATTTCATCACGGGATTACCAAGGACTCAGAAGGGGCATGATTTGATTTAGGTTATCGTTGATCGATTGACCAAATCGGCTCATTTTCTACCGATCCGAAAAAGGGATTCCTTGGATCGTCTAGCTGAGTTATATTGCAAAGAGATCACTAAACTCCATGGTATTCCTCTCAGTATTATTTCTAATCGAGACCCACGCTTTACTTCGAGATTCTGGCAGAGTTTTCAGAAAGCATTGGGTACCGAATTACGTTTTAGCACTGCTTTTCATCCTCAGACTGATGGACAGTCAGAGCGTACTATCCAGACTTTAGAGGATCTTTTGCGTGCTTGTGTTTTAGATTTTGGCGGTAGTTGGGAGGATCATCTACATTTGGTAGAATTTACTTACAATAATAGTTACCACTCTGCTATCCAGATGGCACCGTTTGAGGCACTCTATGGCAGAGCATGTAGATCTCCTATCTTATGGGATGAAGTTGGTGAACGACAACTCTTAGGCCCGCAGAGTATTCAACAAGATACTAAGCTAGTACGTATTATTAGACAGAGACTGCTTACGGCTCAGAGTAGACAGAAAAGCTATGCAGATCGTAGACGAAGACAGTTGGAATTCACAGTAGGTGATCATGTATTTCATCGTGTTTCACCTATTAAAGGAGTTAAAAGATTTGGTTTGAAAGGAAAGTTAGCTCCTAGATATATCGGACCTTTTGAGATCCTAGAGCGGATTGGTGAAGTTGCATATCGACTTGCCTTACCCCCAGCCTTAGCCGGAGTGCATAACGTCTTCCATGTATCTATGTTGCGGAAGTATGTTCCAGATCCGACTCATGTTATAAAGGATCTTTCTGTTCCTTTGCAACCTGACATGTCATACAAAGAATTTCCTGTTCGTATTCTGACTCGCAAGGAACATCGATTACGGAACAAAAGCATCAATCTTGTGAAATTGGATGGCAACATCATTCTAACCAGGAAGCAACCTGGGAGCGTGAGGATGAAATACGTAGCAGATATCCTCACATGTTTTCCTCAGGTACTAACATTCCTTAATTTTTAAATTTGGGGAGCAAATTTCTTTTAGGGGAGAAGGATGTTAAGTATGGAAAAAAAAAAACTTCTCTTCTCTCTCTTTTTCCCCCGCACCCAGCCATCCTCGAGCCCATACTAAAGCACATACAACCCATGCGCCTCGATCCTCGTGCACCCCTTTCTTCTTATTCTTCTTCCTTCTTTGTTTTGCAACTGATTTCTTGCCCTCTCCTCTTCCGCCCTTTCCAGCGACCAACACAGCCTCTCTTCTAGGGTTTTGCTTCCCAAACGCAGCAGCCTTCCCTATCGTGGGCTTGCACCGAGACGAAGCAAGGTCGAGGACAAGGTTTTTCTTATTCCTCTCATTTCCCATGTTTTCCCAGCCGTTGCCTTCTTTTTCTTCATTGAGATGCAACCCTAATTGCTAATTTCTCCACCAATTGTAGCCTTGTTTCCGTTTGTTGCTCTCCTTGCATTATTCTGTGATCAGAGCTCACCAAAGCTAGCAAAGGCTTATCGAAGCTCAGCCGAGACCACCTATAAAGAGGGTAAGAGTTCCTCTTTCTTTTTCTCCTTACAACAAAGACAGACTTTAAAGTGTTGTTAGGTCTTGATTTCTTGTTATTTTGCTCTTCTTGCATCACCATAGCCTTTGCCAATGCCTACTTGAGCTGATCGAAGCTAGCAATGTATATTTCCCTTTATATTTTGTTTTCCCAACAGTGGCCAACACAGTTCGTTGGGATGATAAGCTTCCTTTCGTTAGCAATACTCAAGCCTTCCCTATTTTGGTTTATTAAGTATAAATAGATTAGTTAAATTGAAATTATTAATTGACAACAGTGGATGTTCTATTTCGAAAATAAGAAATATTGTAAGGTGGTAGGATTTAAAATGCCTATCAACTCGAGTCATAGATAATGTTAAGATATTATGTTATTTTCTTTTTTGATAATAATTATGAGCATTTGTGTTATGTTATATTTTATTTTGTAGATACGAGTTCGAGCGGAGCTCGGTGATCGACCGAGATTCGACGAATTTTGCTGTATATAGAGGCGGGTACATTCGATCCTTGGACTCTTTATGTTCCATGTGCATGAATAAATGAGATAATTGATTTATTTATATTTGTATAATTGTTTTCAAAATTAAGGATAAAATGGTATTTAAAAATAGCAAAATGGGAAATGAATAATTAAACTGATGAAGGGTAAATAATTGATATTACTTCCTGTTCATATGAGTTTTATATGGGGTGAACATGGGATGGGTTGTTTTAAAAATTTAAATGGATACTCTGACCTATTCTTTCGTTGATACTTGTTCTGTTTACATTGCTTGACCTTCCTTACTCATGTTATTTCATCTGTTGATACTTGTACCTTTTTAATGATATAATATGTACATATAAATCTTATGTTGGTGATTAATAACTTGAAATAAGTTGATAATTCAGATTTATCCTAAAATGGACACATATAGTTGAACAAGTATGATAACTGAAATAAAGTTGAATAATTAAAGAAATGAAAGAGAAATACTAAAAGTGAAAACTCTGAGCCTAGCTTTATACCAGAGTACCTGACCCCCACTTGAGTAGTGGTAGCATGAGTTCTGTGCATGATTTTGTTTTGCGCTTCAGCGCCTTATTGTTATTTCTTGTTGCATTCCACCGGTGATGGGGCTTTTAGCCTATACGTCAGATGACGTTATATACACTCTGATGATATTGGCTCCAGTTATTCACTATTTAGTTGATTTCTCATATTATTGCTGATCTATCAGATTGTAGTTGATTTATCGGATTCACAGTATTGATAATGTTTATAAAGATGATATATACATATATATGTATGTATAAGAACTTGGAACAAATTAAAAGACTTGAAACAGAAAAGAAAGAATAAATGAAAAAAATTTACAAGCTCCTTTGGCCTCTTAAACAAGATTAAATTCATGCACATCTTTCCTTATTACCCGCTTAGCAATACATTGCTAATGCGCTTTCTTTGGCCTCCAGTTTTGCAGGCTCGAGCACCCTTTTGATATTTCACTGATTTTGCTGTACATAGAGTCGCTCAGAGATATCGGTCTACTATCTTCCCGGTTTGGTTTCTCTGTTGTTTTGTTTCGTCGATTTTCTATTTAGATGTATTTTCAGCTTATGTAGAAAAATCTATCTTCATTAACATAGACATTTTATGGAATTTTGGAGTTACTTGTATTATTTGACCCTTAGGTTTCCTTATTCATTCACATGTCACCGAGTAGGGTACCGAACTGACACCCTCGGGGCGTGACAATTTAGTGGTATCAGAGCCTAATTTTTGATTTCTCGGTGGATTTTGTGTCTCGGATTTTTGTTTTGTTTTAATTCGGAGATTTATTTTGAACAAAAAGAGATTTAAATGCAAGTCGAATGGTATCTCTGAGCTATAAGATTTATGGGTCTTTTATTGTTGTTTTAATTTTCTTTTGATTATAAAGGGTTGTAAAATTTTATTTGATTTTGTAGGCAATGCCACGTACACATGGTCAGGGTTGGGGTAGTAGCCGTGCTCGTAGTCGTGGTTGTGCAGGCCGACGTACCTCTGGTGCTCAGAGAGGTGATCATGGTGTAGATGAGACACTCATTCACCTACCTCAGTCGGTACCCGAGACACCGGTAGTTGATCCAGTCGTTCCCACACCATCCAGTATCATGGATAAAGCTCGTATTCCTCTGCTTGCTAGTTTAGCTAGGGATCGTTTTACGTTATTCAAGGGAGCCACCGACCCTTGGGAGGCTCGGACATGGCTAAATGATATTGAGGGTACTTTTGAGTACATGTCCTGTTCAGATACAGAGAAGGTTGAGCTAGCTGCCTATCATTTTCGAGGACAGGCATCCACTTGGTGGAAAATGCAAAAGACTATTTTTGGGGATCAGGTTATCTCTTGGCAGTCGTTCAGAGAGGCGTTTGAAAGACAGTATTTTCCTGTCGCCTTTTGTATTGCTAGACGTCAAGAGTTTTTGAGTCTCAAGCAAGGCGACCGAAGTGTGATGGAATATAACGCAGAATTTAATTGACTTGCTGAGTTTTGTCCCCATTTGATAGCACAGGATCATGACCGTATGATTCAGTTTACCCAGGGACTTGCACCATATATCTGGATCAGGATGTCTGGATTCCCTGTTACCAGTTATCGAGATGCACTTGACCGGGCTATATTTATTGAAATGACTCAGCAGCAAGTCTCACAGGAAAGGGAAGCTAGTCACCCGACCTCACACCCTAGACAGCAGAGTCGGGGTCGTCGATCCAGTAGCCAGAGTATGAGTAGAGATTCTTCACAGCCACAGAAGGTGGCTAGGATATCCCAGAGATCTACTCGTCCACTTGTGCCTCAGCAGGGACAGATGTCTGATACTACAGCTTCGACGAGTATATTAAGATGTTATAAATGTGGTGCTCGCAATCACAAAGCAAGGGAGTGTTCTCTGGATCAGAGTATATGCTTTTACTGTAAGTTGCCAAGACATATGATTAGTGATTGTACTCTGAGAGCACAACACCAGGTAGTAGGATCTCAGACTCAGCAGGGTCGACCTACACCACGACCCCCACCGTCTCGACAGCAGAGAGGACCAAAGAAACCTCAGCCAGGACAGCAACGAAATTCGTCTTCTACCCAGTCTAGCCAAAAGCCACAAGTTTATCATTTGCAATCCCAGAGTATACCTCAGTATTTGACAGCTCCACCTCAACAGTATTTGCTACCCTCACCTCAGCAGTATGCATCATCCTTACCTCAGCAGTATCTGATGCCTCCACCACAGCAGTATCTGCTACCTGCACCCCAGCAATATGTACTGCCTCCAACTTATCAGTCCTCAGCACAGTCACAGGATCAGAGTCATCCGTCTTCTACCCAGGGGGCTCAGCACTCAGGTCCTGAGACAGGACACGTGTATGCTTTGACTCGTGAGGAGGCACAGCGAGCTGGAGGATCAGTTATTCGAGGTACCATTTCAGTTTGTCATATTCCTGCTGAAATATTGATAGATACTGGTAGCTCGCATTCTTTTATTTCTCCTGAGTTCGTAGTGAAAATTGGGAGGTGTCCAACTCTTCGCTCATATGGGTTAGCAGTAATGACACCATCAGGTGGGGTATTGATGTCAAGTCAAGAGGTCAAAAGTTGTCCCTTGAATTTTGATAGTCATGTCCTTGCAGTAGATCTGCATGTGTTACAGATGACTGAATTTGATATTATTCTCGGAATGGATTGGCTGTCAGAGCATCATGCCACCGTTGATTGTCGAGCTAAGGTGGTAACTTTCAAACCCTCAGACCAGCCATCATGGAAATTTGTTGGGATAAGCGATCGAGGGATATCTATCATTTCAGCTCTCCAAGCTCAACAATTGTTAGCACGAGGATGTGAGGGATATCTCATATCTTTGATAAGTTCTAATGTGAATAGTCTAGCACACCCTTCTGATGTCCACATAATTCGAGAGTATCTGGATGTATTTCCTGAAGAACTCCTTGGTTTGCCACCTCAACGACAAGTTGAGTTTGCTATCGAGTTATTCCCTGGCACAGGCCCAATATCAAAAGCACCATATCGTATGGCACCTAAGGAGCTGGAGGAATTAAAAGTTCAACTCCAAGAATTACTAGACAAGGGTTTCATCCGTCCTAGCGTTTCCCCATGGGGCGCTCCAGTTTTATTCGTAAAGAAGAAGGATGAATCTTTAAGGCTTTGTATGGATTATAGGCAGTTAAATTCAGTGACTATCAAGAACAAGTATCCTCTTCCCAGAATAGATGATTTATTTGATCAGCTTAGAGGTACTTGTGTATACTCGAAGATTGATCTGAGATCAGGCTATCACCAACTACGGGTTCAAGATATCGATATTCAAAAGACTGCCTTCCGTACTAGATATGGACATTATGAGTTTTTGGTAATGCCATTTGGACTCACTAATGCTCCTGCAGCTTTTATGGATCTGATGAATCGGATATTCTTGGAATATTTGGACCGATTTGTAATTATTTTTATTGATGATATTTTGGTGTATTCTCGATCAGAAGAAGAGCATGAACATCATCTCCGAATGGTTTTGGAAGTGTTGCGGAAGGAACGCCTATATGCAAAGTTCAGTAAATGTTCTTTCTGGCTTACTTCTGTGGGATTTCTAGGACATACAGTTTCTAGCAATGGGATTTCAGTAGATCCTCAGAAGATTGAAGCGGTGGTCAGATGGGAACCACCAAAATCCGTAGCTTCCTTGGACTGGCCAGCTATTATCGGAGATTTGTAGAAGGATTTTCCAGCATTGCTGCACCTTTGACTCAGTTGACTAGAAAAGGAGTCAAGTTTATTTGGTCTGATGCTTGTGAAGCAAGCTTTCAGGAACTCAATGGTGAGTGCTCCGATTTTAATTATTCCCTCCGGAGATGATGGATTTGTATTGTATACAGATGCATCTCTTCAAGGATTAGGAGCAGTTTTGATGCAACATGATCGAGTGGTAGCTTATGCTTCTCGACAACTGAAAGATCATGAGAAGAATTATCCCGTTCATGATCTGGAGTTAGAGCTATTATTTTCGCTCTAAAGATCTGGAGACATTATTTGTACGGTGTTACTTTTGAGATATTCACTGATCATAAGAGTCTGAAGTATCTCTTTACACAAAAGGAGTTAAACATTAGGCAGAGAAGGTGGATGGAATTTCTGAAGGACTATGATTGTGCTATCAACTACCACCCTGGGAAAGCTAATGTTGTAGCAGATGCCTTAAGTAGAAAGTCCAGAAGTGTATTGGCATGTCATCGGGTGACAGTTACTGAGATAGTCAGACAATTTTCAGAATTAGATTTGACTGAAGTAGGACAAACACAACATGGTATATTGGTCTCCTTGATCGCACAGTCCCCCTTAGTAGAGCGAATCAAGGAAAGTCAGATGACAGATCAGTATCTCAGAAGCCTGGCCAGTGAATTAGAAGTTGGTCCCAAGCCAGAATTTTCTCGAGATGTGGATGGATCCCTTCGATTCCGAGGCAGGTTGTGCGTCCCTGAGGTACATCCTGTTAAGGAAGATCTCCTTCAAGAAGCACATCGATCAAAATTTGCAGTGCATCCTGGTGGCACTCGAATGTATCAAGATCTGAAGCGATCTTATTGGTGGAAAGGAATGAAAAGAGATATTGCAGATTTTGTAGCTCGGTGTTTGGTCTGTCAGCAAATTAAGGCAGAACATCAAAGACCAGCCGGATTACTACAGAAGACCGCAGTGCCGGAATGGAAATGGGAGCATATTACTATGGATTTCATCACGGGATTACCAAGGACTCAGAAGGGGCATGATTTGATTTAGGTTATCGTTGATCGATTGACCAAATCGGCTCATTTTCTACCGATCCGAAAAAGGGATTCCTTGGATCGTCTAGCTGAGTTATATTGCAAAGAGATCACTAAACTCCATGGTATTCCTCTCAGTATTATTTCTGATCGAGACCCACGCTTTACTTCGAGATTCTGGCAGAGTTTTCAGAAAGCATTGGGTACCGAATTACGTTTTAGCACTGCTTTTCATCCTCGATCGATGGACAATGAGCGCGTACTATCCAGACTTTAGAGGATCTTTTGCGTGCTTGTGTTTTAGATTTTGGCGGTAGTTGGGAGGATCATCTACATTTGGTAGAATTTACTTACAATAATAGTTACCACTCTGCTATCCAGATGGCACCGTTTGAGGCACTCTATGGCAGAGCATGTAGATCTCCTATCTTATGGGATGAAGTTGGTGAACGACAACTCTTAGGCCCGCAGAGTATTCAACAAGATACTAAGCTAGTACGTATTATTAGGACGAGGCGCTACGAGTAGATGAAAAGCTATGCAGATCGTAGACGAAGACAGTTGGAATTCACAGTAGGTGATCATGTATTTCTTCGTGTTTCACCTATTAAAGGAGTTAAAAGATTTGGTTTGAAAGGAAAGTTAGCTCCTAGATATATCGGACCTTTTGAGATCCTAGAGCGGATTGGTGAAGTTGCATATCGACTTGCCTTACCCCCAGCCTTAGCCGGAGTGCATAACGTCTTCCATGTATCTATGTTGCGGAAGTATGTTCCAGATCCGACTCATGTTATAAAGGATCTTTCTGTTCCTTTGCAACCTGACATGTCATACAAAGAATTTCCTGTTCGTATTCTGACTCGCAAGGAACATCGATTACGGAACAAAAGCATCAATCTTGTGAAATTGGATGGCAACATCATTCTAACCAGGAAGCAACCTGGGAGCGTGAGGATGAAATACGTAGCAGATATCCTCACATGTTTTCCTCAGGTACTAACATTCCTTAATTTTTAAATTTGGGGAGCAAATTTCTTTTAGGGGAGAAGGATGTTAAGTATGGAAAAAAAAAAACTTCTCTTCTCTCTCTTTTTCCCACTTTTGACCATCCTCGAGCCCATACTAAAGCACATACAACCCATGCGCCTCGATCCTCGTGCACCCCTTTCTTCTTATTCTTCTTCCTTCTTTGTTTTGATTTTTCCAGCCGCAACTAGCTGCTGCCCTCTCCTCTTCCGCCCTTTCCAGCGACCAACACAGCCTCTCTTCTAGGGTTTTGCTTCCCAAAAGCGACCTTCCCTATCGTGGGCTTGCACCGAGACGAAGCAAGGTCGAGGACAAGGTTTTTCTTATTCCTCTCATTTCCCATGTTTTCCCAGCCGTTGCCTTCTTTTTCTTCATTTCGCCGATAGCAACCCTAATTGCTAATTTCTCCACCAATTGTAGCCTTGTTTCCCCCGTTTGTTGCTCTCCTTGCATTGTTACAGCAGTCGACGAGCTCACCAAAGCTAGCAAAGGCTTATCGAAGCTTCAGAGACCACCTATAAAGAGGGTAAGAGTTCCTCTTTCTTTTTCTCCTTACAACAACGAATAAAGACTTTAAAGTGTTGTTAGGTCTTGATTTCTTGTTATTTTGCTCTTCTTGCATCACCATAGCCTTTGCCAATGCCTACTTGAGCTGATCGAAGCTAGCAACAGAAGTATTTTCCCTTTATATTTTGTTTTCCCAACAGTGGCCAACACAGTTCGTTGGGATGATAAGCTTCCTTTCGTTAGCAATACTCAAGCCTTCCCTATTTTGGTTTATTAAGTATAAATAGATTAGTTAAATTGAAATTATTAATTGACAACAGTGGATGTTCTATTTCGAAAATAAGAAATATTGTAAGGTGGTAGGATTTAAAATGCCTATCAACTCGAGTCATAGATAATGTTAAGATATTATGTTATTTTCTTTTTTGATAATAATTATGAGCATTTGTGTTATGTTATATTTTATTTTGTAGATACGAGTTCGAGCGGAGCTCGTGATCAACAAGATTCGAATTTTCTTGTATATAGAGTGTACATTCGATCCTTGGACTCTTTATGTTCCATGTGCATGAATAAATGAGATAATTGATTTATTTATATTTGTATAATTGTTTTCAAAATTAAGGATAAAATGGTATTTAAAAATAGCAAAATGGGAAATGAATAATTAAACTGATGAAGGGTAAATAATTGATATTACTTCCTGTTCATATGAGTTTTATATATATGGGATGGGTTGTTTTAAAAATTTAAATGGATACTACTATTCTTTTCGTTGATACTTGTTACTTGACTTACTCATGTTATTTCATCTGTTGATACTTGTACCTTTTTAATGATATAATATGTACATATAAATCTTATGTTGGTGATTAATAACTTGAAATAAGTTGATAATTCAGATTTATCCTAAAATGGACACATATAGTTGAACAAGTATGATAACTGAAATAAAGTTGAATAATTAAAGAAATGAAAGAGAAATACTAAAAGTGAAAACTCTGAGCCTAGCTTTATACCAGAGTACCTGACCCCCACTTGAGTAGTGGTAGCATGAGTTGCGCGCGGTCAGATTTTGTTTGCGCTTCAGCGCCTTATTGTTATTTCTTGTTGCATTCCACCGGTGATGGGGCTTTTAGCCTATACGTCAGATGACGTTATATACACTCTGATGATATTGGCTCCAGTTATTCACTATTTAGTTGATTTCTCATATTATTGCTGATCTATCAGATTGTAGTTGATTTATCGGATTCACAGTATTGATAATGTTTATAAAGATGATATATACATATATATGTATGTATAAGAACTTGGAACAAATTAAAAGACTTGAAACAGAAAAGAAAGAATAAATGAAAAAAATTTACAAGCTCCTTTGGCCTCTTAAACAAGATTAAATTCATGCACATCTTTCCTTATTACCCGCTTAGCAATCTGTGCTAATGTCTGCTTTCTTTGGCCTCCAGTTTTGCAGGCTCGAGCACCCTTTTGATATTTCACTGATTTTGCTGTACATAGAGTCGCTCAGAGATATCGGTCTACTATCTTCCCGGTTTGGTTTCTCTGTTGTTTTGTTTCGTCGATTTTCTATTTAGATGTATTTTCAGCTTATGTAGAAAAATCTATCTTCATTAACATAGACATTTTATGGAATTTTGGAGTTACTTGTATTATTTGACCCTTAGGTTTCCTTATTCATTCACATGTCACCGAGTAGGGTACCGAACTGACACCCTCGAGGCGTGACAATTTACTTTTTAGTTGATTTATTATATTGATATCTTTGATGGTGATTATACTCGTTGAAACTCATGATTTTGGATATTGATATATGTTTATGTATACAAGGAGAATTCAAAAGAAGAATTTGATATTTCCATAAAATATTGTGATATTCTCTACTTCCTTGACCTCTTAAATAAGATTAAATTTATGTACATCTTTTTCAATTACCCACTTAGCCATTTGACTTACTGTTTGCTTCATTTGGCCTCTAGTTTTGCAAGCACATGAATTCGATTGATCTTATAGTAGATTTCAATTTGTATATAGAGTTGCTCATTGATCTCAACCTATGATTTTCTGATTTGATTTGATTTATTATTTGGCCCACAGGTTGTATTTCCTTATATGAATTTCCGATTGATCTTATAGCGAAAGGTGCAATAGCCATACATCAGTCTAGTTTTCATTGTAGAAAAAGAAAATGATTTTTTAAATGAATTTGAGTAGTTTCTTGGTTATCTTAGTTGTTTTGTTTCTAGTATTCTTTTATTATATAGTCACCGAGTGATATACCTTCCCTTGTGTGGGAATGATATCCTTGGGTCATGATAATTTTAGTGGTATCAGAGCAAGGTTTACGATTTCTTTTCATGGGTTTTGGCTTTCTTTCATTTTCTGTTTATGGAATTTTTGACTAAAGATAACTTTGTACATGTTGAGTTGTATCTCTGAGCTATAGGGTTCTGCATTGTTTTACATATCTTAATTAAAGGCGTGATTATTGAAAATTTTCATGTGATCTTGTAGGAAATGCCACGAGGTGAACTTACTCATGGTCATGGTTGGGGTAGTCATCGTACTCGGAGTTGTACCCTTGATTGCGATGCTGGTAGTGGTCGCAGTAGGGGTCATGCACGCCAATATGTCTCTATGGCCCAAAGGGATGATCATGATTTAGATGAGGTACCCATCTCTCCGTTTGAGAGAATAGTTGGGGCTCAAGCTGATCTTAGTGCTAGAGTGGGTGGTCACCCAGTAAGACAACCTCATCTATCTACAGTTCAGGTAGTCGACCCGGTCATTCCCACAACATCTTTTCTCACATACAAAGCTCACATTCCTTTACTTGCTAGGTCCATGAAGGATCCTTTTATGTTTTTCCATGGTGGTACTGATCCTTAGGAAGCATGTAAATGGTTGAACGATATTGAAGACACTTTTCAGTATTTAGCATGTTCAAATATAGAAAAGTTGGAATTGACTATTAATTATTTTCGTGGTGAGATAGTTGATTGATTAGTGGAAGATGTAGAAGACTGTCTTTAGAGATCAACATGTCTCTTGGCAATTATTCAGAGAGACAGTATTTTGCTGCATCATGTATTGCTCATCGTCAAAAATTCATGAATATAAAACAAGATAGTCGAAGTGTGATGGAGTATAATGCAGAATTTAACCGCCTTGTTGAATTCTATCAACACCTAGTATCTCTGGATTATGAAAGTATGATTCACTTTACACAGTGACTGGCAGTATATATTCAAATCAGGATGTATGAATTTTCTATTACTACTTATCGGGAGACACTTGATTGAATTATATTTATTGAGATTACTCGGCAATAAATCTTCCAAGAAAAAGAAGCTAGTCGACAGGCCTCACACTCTAGAAAACAGAGTCGAGGTCGTCGACCTAGCGGTCAGGGTATGAATAGGGACTCTTCACATCCACAAAAGGTGACAAAGATCTCATAGGGATTGAGTCACCCGCCCCCATCAAAGTCGAGTGAAAAATCTAACACCAAAGCTATGTTGACTCCCTTGCGGTGTTTGAAATGTGGTCTTGAAATCATCAAATATCATAATGTCTGTTAGATCATAATATTTATTTTTATTATAAATTGTCGGGATATATGAGTAGAGACTGTACTTTGAGAGCACAATATCAAGAAAGAGGATCACAATCTCAATAGTATCAGCAGTCGTAGCAACACCAACATATTCTATAGTAACTCCACTTCAGTAGTATTTACCAATTCTACCTCAGCAGTCCCTATCATCTCCACCGCAATAATATTTGTTACCTCCATCCCAGCAATATCAACCCCCACTATCTTAACCTTCACAGTTTGCACAGGATTAGAGTTCATTATCTTTTTCTTCATCTATCTAGAAGGGTCAACAATCAGGTCATGAGGCGGGACACGTGTATGTTTTGACTCAGGAGGAGGTGTAACGAGTTGGGAGATTAGTTATCCGAAGTACTATTTTATTGTACGGTATTCCTACTGATAATAGATACTTATAACTCATGTTCTTTTATTTCTCCCATAAAGGGTAAATGTCATGTCAGTAATGACTGTTATACTCGAGCAGCTATTAGAGAGCCAGACTGAACAAGCACATTCTTCATGCTTCGTTGGAGTTGCATAAAAGGATGACATATTACCTTGAATTTTTTGCAAACAATCTTGCGGCTTCATCGGATGTATCAGATGCTGGTGCAGATCTCCCTAAGGTACGGAACCATTTTTGTCTTCTTTCAGTCAATGTGCTAGTTCAGTACTAGTGTTTT
The DNA here is from genome assembly GCA_025175895.1 of Wurfbainia villosa. Classification (NCBI taxonomy): domain Eukaryota; kingdom Viridiplantae; phylum Streptophyta; class Magnoliopsida; order Zingiberales; family Zingiberaceae; genus Wurfbainia; species Wurfbainia villosa. The sequence continues at coordinate 27,133,563 of CM045991.1, read as the reverse complement.
GTGAGTAATTCAGATGTAGCCCACCTCTTTGTAGTTGCACTTCGTTCATGTTTTAATGCTTAATTTAAAAAAGGTTTCGGGAGATATCATAGAATCCATCGCCAGAGCTATCTTTGTCCACTCCGGATATAACAAAGAAGTTGTATGGTACAGTATGGAGCCGCTGCTAGAACCGATGGTCAGCCCAGAAACAATCGAGCAGAATCCTGTACACGACCTTTGTTCTAATAAGCACTAGCCTTGAGGCAAACTCAAATGGAGGGACAACGGTAGAAAACTGCTAATGTGACGGTTCTATTTTTTTTTTTTTTTTTATAAATAAGCACTACCAATTGACATACAAAATGACCATTCAAAACCACAAAATCAACGTGACTGCCGAAGCAGAAGCCCAAGGGAGAACTGAACTCATACCGTAATTCCTAATTTGTGTAAGTAGAAGCCGAAGGGACAACATCTTGTACAAAATTTTTGCTCTTTTTATAATAATAATTATTATTTGATAACTTGGAAGATCTCTGACTCTCTGCATAATTATTATTATTCTCAACTTCTCCGTTCTCCGATCCGAAAAAGCGCACCTGTTTCGCAGGATCTTTTGTGTTATGACCGATCGAAGCTTCAAGGATATAGTATTGCGATCGGGCGGGTGCTTGAATGGGGAATGGCTGTGAGGCTGACAGCAAACGCGATCGCAAAAGTTAACCGCGGTAATCTCGATCTAAAACCGGTCGTCCAATTTTTAGGATGTGAATGAAACACTCCTCTTACTAGTCTATTATGTCGGTTGAATTGCCTCTTGCGTTCATGTTCTTAAGACACAGGTGAAATGTTCCTTTTGCTTATCTATTAAATCAGTTGGACCGAGCTTTCTTTTAGGCCCAGTCTAGGTCAGGCCTTAATTAGATGATTTTGTTTCACAGTTTACGGACCTGTTATATATTCATTTGATGACGCTGATTAGTTTGGTGTTTACGGATTGACTTAACAATGGATCAACTATCTTTTAGCCATCAGAGGGGGAAATGACAGGACTAAAACTCAGGAACAAGAAGAAAATTGAGATTGAGAAAGACAGATAAATATGGAAAATCTAAGACAATAGATGATATTGATCATGACGAATACCTTGTTAGGTGTTAGGATCGCAGAAGAGAAGCCACTTTCTACCCACCCATCACCATCTTTGGCCTGATGATACTGGGAACAACCCTGATACAATAATATTTCATAAACAGGATGTGATCACAAAGCTCACATTACACAACCGAGACATTGGCACGAACAACAGCAATGTGGTAATTATAGATTAGCCTCCCAAGCTTTGCAATCTTTTTTTTCGCTCCTTTTCAAAATATCTCTTTTGAATCCCTTATGTGTCTTCTATTTCCCTGCCAAACATTAATAAAATAAATGACAAATAATAAAATATTTTATATTAATCATATTTTCTATTCCAGAACTCTCCTGTCACTTCCCGTGCTCCAGAATATCCATATCTCCTCATTTCACCATATTTAGAAAGAATCTAAAAAGTGCATACGTGGCTCGGGAAACAAATATATTGCTCGAGGAATACACAAATGCCTCGAGAAATATATTAACGGCTCTAAAACTATATACACTGCTCTGCCAATATAATACTTAACTGTGGGCATCACTGCCTTCTGTCATTTTACTGGGCTTGGGAAATACATATGTTGCTCGGGATTTATATAAACTGCTCTGCTAATGCAATACTTAACTCTGAGCATCGCTGTCCTTTGTCACTTTACTGGGCCCGAGAAATACATATACTGCCCAGAATTTATATAAACTGCTCTGCCAATGCGATACTTAACTCTAAGCATTACTACCCATCTGTCACCCTACTGGGTTCGGAAAATATATGTCGCTTGGGATTTATATAAACTGCTTTGCCAATGCAATACTTAACTCTGAATATCACTGCCCTCTGTCACCCCTACTGGATCTGGAAAATACATATGCTGCTCGGGAAACACATAAACTACTCTGTCAATATCATACTTAGCTCTGAACAACACTGCATTACTCACCTCTACTAGGCTCAGGAATTATATATACTGCTCAGGAAATACATAAACTGATCTGTCAACACTATACTTAACTCTGAGCAGCACTACACTATTTACTCCTACTGGGCTTGGGAATTATATATACTACTCGAGAAATATATAGACTCCTCGAGAAAAGCATAAACTGCTCTGCCAGCACATAAATTATTCTGTAAACACAGTTACTATACATGCCCCTACCTGGCTCAGGCACCCCATACATTGCTCGAGGACTATATAAACAACTCGGAAAACCTTCTAACTGATTAAAAAACCCCGATCCCATCATAAGTTCCTCCTCTTTAGTAAAATTGAAAAGCGAAGTCGAGTGACGTTTTACAAGTTCTTACTGAAATTGCCATTACCAAAACAAAAAACTTCTCTACCTTACCTAAAAACCCCATACCATCATAAGTTCCCCCTCTTTAATGAAACTAAAGAGCAAAGTTGAGTGAAGTTTCACAAGTATTTACTGAAACTGCCATTACTAAAATAAAAACTTCTCTGCCTTAACTTAAAACTCCACACCCATCATAAGTTCCCCCTCTTTAGTGAAATTGAAGAGCAAAGTCAAGTAAAAGTTTACAAGTTCTTACTGAAACTGCCATTACTGAAACAAAAACTTCTCTACCTTAACTAAAAATCTCACACCCATCATAAGTTCCCTCTCTTTGGTGAAACTGAAGAGCAAAGTCGAGTGAAGTTTTATAAGTTCTTACTGAAACTGTCATTACTGAAATAAAAAACTTTTCTGCCTTACCTAAAAATCCTACACCCATTATAAGTTCTCCCTCTTTAGGGAAACTGAAGAACAAAGTTGAGTGAAGTTTCACAAGTAGTTATTGAAACTGTCATTACTGAAACAAAAACTTCTCTGCCTTAACTAAAAACCCGACACCCATCATAAGTTCCTCCTCTTTAGTGAAACTGAAGAGTAAAATCGAGTGAAGTTTAACAAGTATTCACTAATATAGATTATGCCATAAACCATAAGCTATCATAATAGGCGCAGGACCTTAAACTGTCATATGAGATGGAGGGTCTTAAACTACCATATGAGGCACAGGGCCTTGAACATCATATGAGGCGCAGGGCCTTGAATGTTATATGAGGCGCTGAGCCTTGAATATTAGCAACTTACCTGCCCATTATAGCTGGTGTTATAGTTCTCTATTGGGGAATGTAGCTATTTAGTTCATAGGCTATTATAAGAGACGTAAGAGCCTTGAGAACATTTTACATATGTCATATAAGTGACATTATAGTCTCCGTGAGAGAATATAACTACCTAGCCCATTGGCTGTTATAGTAAACGTAAGAGGCTTGATAACATTTTACATATGTCATATAGGTAGCATTATAGTCCCCGTGAGAGAATGTAGCTACTTATCTCATAGGCTATTATATGAAACGTAAGAGCTAACCTTAAGTTAGTTTTGCACTCCATATCACTTAGAAAGAATACTACTGATCCTACAAGAAAATTATATCAGGCTTTAAAAAATCTTAGAAAAAATATCCTAATGATTCTTTCCGGATTCTCATAAGTTTAGCATATAGCTCTACGGAGCATCGACTTTGAGGATTTTTTGATCTGCTGTATCATGCCTATCTCATCCTTACTATTGATTAGTTTTCCATGTGCTTTCAGATTACTATTGATCAGTTTTCCAAGTGCTTTCAGATTGTTCTCCTACTTTTTGCTCATATTCAACTTGTTTTTGCCTTTTCGTTTTAGATTTGAAAAACTAAACTAAGATCCTGGTTGCTTTCCATCACAGGATGGAGCTGAATACCACCCTGAAGAATCTAGGCGTATTGAGTGCACCAAGTGTGGAAAGTCTCACATATGGATATGCACTAATAGAAGTAAAAGCAGGGCAAGGCGGATTTCATGCACTTGCAAAAGTAATACAAATCTAAATTTTCACTCGATCCAAAACATTTGATTTTTTCATTAGGGTGCTGATCCATATGGAACTTGAAACGATGATCGACAAGACTGATGGAATACAATAATAAAAAAATAAATATTTAAAGTAATTAAAATTTTATAATTGAGATTCAATAATTGACCGATAATATTATATACCGATGCTTTTGATTTTTTTCAATGCTCTAAAATATTCAAATCTTAATAATATATAAATTCAAGTTTTGGCTCCTCTAAATAGAGATCCAATTGAGAGTTTTCGGTACTTATAATTATTTGATTCTAATATGCTATCATTTTCTATCTTAATTGAAATAATAGTGACAATATAATATAGACCAATTAGAATTAGAAGAAAAAAAATATTAGAGTATTTAAATCAAATATATTCTTTTGTTCTTTTCTCTATCTTTTTCTATACTTAGTCGAGGTGTATGTGTGATAAAAAAAAGAGTGTAGTTATGAAGAATTTATTTTGTTAGTATTAAAATATTTATAAAAAAAAATTATACAATTTTGCTTTCCTAAATTTCATCTTCTTTTGACATTTTCAAATCTACAAGCCAATCCGAGTCCGTCCCGAGTCAACTCGTCTAAATCTCACAATCCATCCAAGTTGTTCCATTTAAACCTTAATAAAATTTTAATTCAACCTATTTAAATTATTTAGCAGATCAATCCACCGAATCAACCCAACTTGACGGCTAATTCTACAAGGTAATTATATTTCTGCATTAAGAAAGAATTCAATAGATTTGGAATTTTCTTCACTGTTAAATCATAAAAAATTCTATTTCATATGCATTTATTCTTAAATACTTTTTTTTTTTTCTCATTGTAGTTTATAATGCATAAGCTAGAAAAAAAAAGGCATATTCCTTTTAAGGAGCTTATTTTAAAATAATATAACTCTGGTAGAATGGGCCCACCACAAGAGCGGCCCACACCAGGTATTAGCCGATAAACACAGCGGGAACTCATCTCTGTGGTCAAAGGAAGACCGTTCTTAAACCCCGTTGTTTTATCTTCCGTCTCTGCCTCGACGGCCTCGGCGAATCCATGGCGAAGCTCTCGCTTTTCGCCGCCTTCGCGCCTCCTCTTCCCCTCCTAATCAATCTCTCATTCTTCTTCTTCTCCGCTACTCCTGTTCCGGTGCGTTCGTCACCTCGATCTGCGAACTCCTTCGGGAGCACGGCCTCACGGCCGGGCTCCTCCCTAAGGGCGTCGATTCGTTCGACCACGGTCTTTCCTTCTGCATTCTCAAGATGCGAATCATCCGCCTCTGCTACGTGCGGTACGGGGACGGGCTCGCCGTCTTCGACCGCGAGGTGCGCGGTAGCCTCAGCCATGGCGCGATCTGGGGCGTCGAGGGGGTGGTCGCAGGAGGAGCTTTTTCTTGTGGCTCCCTGTCAAGCGCAACATCGTCGCCTATCTGGCGTCAGGCGATATTATCTTCGATATCGTCCTCGCTCGCAACCAGTTTCCTATCTCATCGTTTGAGGAACCGACGAATTGTCTCCCCGGAGGTGAAGAAGCTGCGGACGGCATAGGTGAGTAGATTAACCCTAAAAATATCAGCCTTTTCTCAGTAAGCATTGACTTAAAAATAAAAACCAACCTACCAATTAGTTTTAAATTGAGGATTATAGGGTATTTTGGATATCTAGGTTTGACTTTTATGGATTTCATGATTAAAACAATGTGCTTATGTGCCGTTCTGACAATTCATATTTTCAAACCTTCATTTGCAAGTTGCATTTGCAAGAGATTTAGCTGATTCTGGCCCTGCATTTGCAAGTTGCTTGTAAGAAGCAATGGAATGACTTTTGGCAGCAGAAATAATAATGACTAGTAAGCAGCAATGGAAAATAATTTTCCAGATTTTCCTCACCATCCTTGCTTATTGTTCCGGTCCGAGACCGAGAGATTGGATGACTCGTCGAAGTGCTCTGGTGACTCGGCAAAGTGCTGATGATGCGGCAGAGGATGGGACGGTCAGCTAAATCCAAGAGTTTGGACGATGATCGTTGGAGTGGATGAATCTCCCAGGAATAAGGGGTTGGACGGTGGTCGCTGGAGCCTCAGAGGGTGGCGCTAACCTGAAAGAGACTCACACACGAGTGAGGGAGAGTGCCGAGAGATACCTCGGCAAAGCTCCTCCGACGTTCAAGTCAGAATGTGACGAATAGCGAAGAAAAATGCAAGCAAGAGCAAAGTAGAAGATCATACCCCATTACCTCCCCTTGTCACCTTTATATAGGAGAGGTCGGCGAGAGTTTCCAGGAGATAGTACGTGTAGTATAATTTGTGACGCTGACATACCAACTGATGAGGGGCTTGCCAGAGGAAATGGAAGTCAGGGTTCCATTAATGCGGTGAGGTTTGATAGGAGACAGGGCTTCATTAATGTGGAGAGGGACAATGGGAGACAGAGCTCTATTAATGCAGGGAGGGACGATGGGAGATAGAGCTCCATTAATGCAGTGGTGAGCATGGCGATAAGGAGAGGATGTTGACTTGACCTCATCAAAGAAACGGTGCAGCCATATAGAGGAAATATAGGGAGATATGACTTCATCAATAAGGAAGCTATGCATCTAATCAGCGGAGATAATCGGGGATCGTACAGGTGTGGAAGTACTACTTTTCGATGAGCTGGAATACGCAACTTGCGGAGATAAACCAACCTTGATAAGCCCAAGGTATTCTGTCAAGTCGAGATATAGGAGTGTCTGTCGAGGCAGAGACATAGAAGTGAGGTAATCTGCCGAGGTAGATACAGTCGAACCGAGATAAAGCTTTGCTGAGCCGAGACAATGCTTTACCGAGCCGAGATAAAGCTAATACTTTGCCGAGCCGAGGTAAAGTTGCAGTTCTAAGTCGACTTGTGTTTGCTTTGACCGAATTCAACCTTCGGTTCCACTTAAACTTGACTACTAACCCGACTCTACCATATGACGAGGGATATTTCCACCACATCACTTATCTTTCATTTTAATGAAACTTATGGTAGTTTCAAAATGGAAAGAGAGGCCCATAGGCAAGATTTAGATGTGAATAAGGTCTGCAATCTTTGATGGATTACCGAATATATATCTTTATTACTGATGCAATCTGTTTCTTCTACTTCTTTTTTGTTTTTATTTTTTATTTGTTATTATTTATTTTTTATTTTTAATAAAACGATAGCAGTTAGTGAACGTGAGTTCACTAAGTGCGTGGGAGTTCAACATTGAAGACTCAAAGTTCCCAGTTTTCATTTCTGAATAGCTTCCCACATCTGACCTTCCAAATGACGAGATTTTGAAAGCAAAGACAAAGCCTTATCTTAAATTTAAGTTTAGATTTAAATTACTCCAGAACTTAAGTCTCTGGCCAAGATGCAGAGCTTCAGAAGTGTTGCCAAGAGAACCTCGGTCCGGACTGGCCTAAAATAAACCACATTTTTGACATTAACATTAAAGCGGGCAAAGAGGACAAGGCTGAGGTGTGCTAATGCTAACAAGGATTCGCCACTTTGTTCATGCTGCATTTTGTGTTTGCTTATTTAATCACATCATTATCACTTACTATGCCACCGGCTAATTTTTCTCAAATTGCTTGTGTCCATTTTATTCTCTGAGCTATTTAATAATCTTCATGTTACTTATTTTGTGTTCTATACGTATCACCTCAAGCTAAGTCAATTGCAACTGGGTCAGCAACAGCCTTTGGGTTCCATATATATATACAATACCAAGCCCAACACTTGGTCATTCATCATCAAATGGCCAAGTTATCAAATTTTGAACCTTATCTCTTTGTACTTTAAGTTTTTGTTACCATTTGTTTAGAAAATAAACCGACAACAGAAAGAACCCGTCCCGTGATAATACCTTGGGGTGTTGTTTTCCACACTTATAAAACACAGATTATATCTAAAACAATTGATGCTTCTGTTAAAATTGCAAAAGGATTACTAAAATTTGATGATGTTCTTGGGAGACTGACGGCATGTGTGAAGAATTTGAATACCACTGCTTCAGATGTTATTAAATTTATAGAAATGTAATGATATCTAGCTATCCATAGTATAATCTTATCTTTTGTTATTCGAAGTTTTCCTTCAAAAATGTCTTGAGCTTATACATCATTTTCCATTTTATATTATTCGTTTTCATGGTAAATTAATCTTCTTGTACATTTTGAAATTCTTGAAATATTTACATAATGGCTTATAGTCTTGAAAAGAACACCAGGTATTCAAGCCTTAGCCCGACTAGTCTTGGGGTGACTGGTCCCACTAGTAACCTGGGTAAATCGAGAAGCGCGAACAACGGACAACCAACCAGCCCAATGTCCTTTAGCGTGCGCCTCATTTGGAGGATAAATTCTATAAATTCATCGTAGCTGAGGTTCGAACCATGGGTTTCTGATTTTACACTGGGAGTGCTTCGCCAACTATGCTAAACTCCGAGGGCAACATCATATGTACTATTAATCCTAGAGGTAATATACATATTTTTATGTTGATTAATGGACACCATTCAATTGCTCATCTTTCTTGAGTGTCTCCATCATACCCCCATTCAACATGCAGATATTGCTACTAGAAATTAGGCTACAATCAAACTTTTTCTTTCACTCTTGTTGCTGAAACTATAAGCATTATAATTTCAGGTGAAATATATGAATGGAGATTATATATGTGAAGTCCATCTACAACTTCCTCAAGCTCTCCTCTGGTTGATAAACTTAATCACTCCAGTTGGTTTGTTTTAATACTAATTTTAATAAATCTATAAGAATTTCCAACAATGTATTGAATTTCACAAGCTTGTATATTTAGTTCAATGTCTGTGTGATTTAACATTAATCTTGTCATACTTATTGAAATGATACATTTATATATTTTTTCTCGATGACTCACATTTTATCAACATTCTTCAGCTGTTCAATTGCTGTGACAATTTCTTTAGAATTTTTAGCATTTTCTTCTTTGTTTATGTACCATATCTGCAAATTGTCAAATATGATCAGTGAAACCTCAGTAGTAGTGGAAGTGTCCTTCCACTTTATTCTCACAGACATAAGGAAACAAATTAAAGGGTCACAATCAATTAAAGCAACAAAGGCACAAACCATTCAACAAAAATTGAGTGAAAGAACATGAATTGCTCTTTTTTGGGTCTAATTAAAAATAACTCACCCAGTCAATTATGAGGATTTCTTCTTGTGGCTTATTTTGAAGGGCAATCCGGCGTCAGGCGTCATTCTTCGTTGAAGGACCTGCAGGATTGCCTCCTAGGTGAGGGGAAGATGGTGGACGGCATAGGTGATTGTATCAACCATTAAAAAAAAATCAGCTTTTTCTCATTTCTTTCTTCTCCAAATTGATTAGTTGAACTTCCAAGCAATTGATTTTTTGTTTTCATCTTGAAAAACAAAACAAAAACATCTTTTATAGCATGGATTTATTTTTTCCCGTTCAAAAAATTTGCGTTTCTGATCGGCGGCCACATCCTTCAATTTCCTTGAAAGATGCAGTTTTTATTTCTATTTTCAAACCTGCCATTTGCATGTAGCATTGCAAGAGATTCATCCGTCCCGACGATGCCATTTTTATCTTCAATGCTAATATGTTAACTACGTAGGGAAATTTCAGTGTTTTTTCCTGCTTTGGGAAGGGCTGAAAATTTGATGCGTTCTTTGATAAAAATTGAAGCACGACTTGTTTTTTAAGAAATTCAAAAAGTTGAGTGCATCTTAGTTAAAGTATAGTGTGCCCTTAGAAATTTAAAAAACTTGCAATTTTATAAGCAAAGGCAAGATTTTATCGGTCGACGACCAATTAAATTCGATGTCAGATACACATAAGTTAGGTTAATTAGTTGTTATAATTACAATAAATAAATTAGAATTAAATTATTTTATTTGTTATAAATTATATAATAATTTAATTAACATAGTAAATATGAAGTTGGGATATGATAAATAATACTCAGTTTTAGATTAAATTAAACAGTGATTGAAAGTATAATAGCGTCCTTATATCTTACAATAAATAATAACTTGTTTGTTAAAAATTAGGTATTTCAAAATAATCAAACATGACGATCCATGATTAATATTTATTATATATAATAAAAAAAGACCGTCTGATTATTGCATGATTAAAAATTAGCATTCGAAACTGAGTTTATGTTGTTGAAATAGTTGTTATATAATTACAATAAATAAATTAGAATTAAATTAATTTATTTGTTACAAATTATATAATAATTTAATTAAAATAGCAAATATGCAGTTGTGATATGATAAATAATACTCAGCGATAGATTAATATACTGTTAGATGGTAATTAAGAGTGTAATATCTTATTTTGAAATAATCAATCAAGATCGATGTAATCAGGTGGTGGGCACTAGGCAGTAATCAGACGTGAAGGATGACGCGCTTTACGTAAACTCGAGAATGGCGAATCGTTCAAGTACTCTGACAATATTCACAATGCACAACCACTAATCCTCTCCGGGGACAATCAATCTTTTGTAATTTGTCATTGACAATTATACGAATAACTTGTCATTATTAAATAGCTAATTACATATAATAAAATAATTAATTTAATTTAATGGAAACTCGGCGAGGCTAAAGAGTCCATGTGGGACTTAATTGATCTCCAAGTCCTTATTGGAAAACAGACTCAATTATTTGACGGGAAAGAAAAATCAACAGCCTTTATGGTTCTTGTGCGAATCTAACTGGATATTATTGAGCTCTGTTCAACTTCAACCATAGAAAATTCTAAGCCCGAAAAGTCTAACGCGGGGCCCAATGATCTTGACGTCCATGTTGAAAAATACATTCAATTATTTGGCAGGAAAGTTGATGCAGTCTTCGCAGAAAAATCAACTCTTTTTGGTTCTTCTGCACATCTAACAGGACAGCATTCCGGCTCTGTTCAACTTCAACCAGGTAATTAAACTATCTTTTTTTTTTCTTTAATAATATCTAGTTTATCTTAAATCATTGATCGATCGCTGAAGCTTTGTTTATTCATTTAATTTTTGTTCTTGGCGACCAGAGTAAGTCATATGAACAAGTTTAATTTTAGTTAACATGTAGATGTTTCCCTTTTTTCCTTTATTGTTTCTATTACAGATTTGTTTCTGAGATCCCAGCAACTGTGTGTTTTTTAATAGTTGAAAGATGATTATGAATACTGTCTAATTTATCTAAAATCATTGATCAATAGCAGCAGCTATGGACGTAATACTCTCGCCGATACTGGGGAATGCTGGTGCAAGTTTTGTCATCAATAAACTAATTGATGGAGCTACTACATATCTGCGAGATCAGTACTACTGGAAAACCGACTTGCAAGAAGAATTGCAAAGCCTCCAAAGCTCACTTCCTCAGATCCAAATAGTTGTTGATTTTGCCGAACGTAGATTAACTTGGTACGAAGCTTCTAATCCAGCATTAATGAAGTGGCTTCGGCAGTTCAGGAATGAGATCGACGAGGCTGAGGAAGTGCTAGATGAGCTGGAATATCGTGAACTGGAGAAGAAATCTGATAGTGATAAAAGTAGGCTTTCTAGAGCTGTTGATGCTTCTGTTAGTGCTGCAAAAAGATTGCGGAAAAGTGATGATGTTCTTGAGAGATTAAGAACTTGCGTTAAGAACTTGAACACCTCTGCTTCAGCCGTCGAGAAGTTTCTGGCACTGGTGACGCACGCGGGTGGCATCGGCTCTGGACAAATGCAGCAGGAGATTCTACCGTTGACTAATCAAAGTAGGATCACCTCTGCTTTGCCTGTATTATCATTCAAGGGACGTGTGGAAGAAAAAGGGAAAATCATCCAGTATTTGCTGGGAGACTCAGCGGGAGAATCTGAAATTCAGAGGAGTCAGAATGTGCATTGCCTTCCTTTGGTAGCCATGGGTGGTATGGGGAAGACTGCGCTCGCTCAGCAAGTCTTCGATCATTTTGAAAACGTGAAGAAGGAACACTTCCACATCAAAATCTGGGTATGTGTCTCAACTGATTTCTATGCATCAAGTCTTATGAAGAAAATTCTGGAGTATTCAACCCGCCAATCTGAATCTGGGCCAATGGAACTGATACCAGTGAAGCTCAAGGAGAAGTTACATTCCAAAAGATTTTTACTCGTCCTAGATGATGCTTGGGATGACGATAACCGGGCAGAGTGGGAGAAACTGTGCGATCCATTGCTACATGGCCAAAAAGGTAGCTGGATACTATTAACAACTAGATCGAGATCAGTTGCGAATATGGTCTCAAAAGTAATCAGAGGCACAATGGAGCCAATGAAATTGCTGGGCTTGTCAGAGGATGAATGCCGTTCGCTCCTTTATGAGCATGCATTTGCCGGTGAAAGCCCAAATGAATTCCCGCTGCTTAAAAAAATTGGCGAAGAAATAGTGGAGAAATTGGATGGCATACCTCTTCTAGCAAAGTCAATCGGAGGAGCGTTGAACAGTAAACTGACAGTTGATCATTGGATGAGAATTTCAAGAAGTGAAGTTTGGAAAATGTCATACGATTCAAAATCCGAATTCATTCCGGCTCTAACACTCAGTTACGTGATGCTTCCTCCACAATTGAAGCGGTGCTTTTCCTACTGCGGCATATTTCCTGAAGATTACCGATTCAATAAGCAAAAGCTAGTGGGCATGTGGGTGGCCGCAGGCCTAATTTACTCGGATGGATCAGAGGAGGGCTCGGACGAGGACATAGCTAACTGTTGCTTTGATATGTTGTGCAACAAATCTTTCTTTGATGTTCATGCTTTCAATCGGAATTGGAGATCATATTTCTATGACACAGCAAAAGACTTTTACACCATGCATGATATGCTGAACGGTCTTGCTCGCCATGTGTCACGCTATGAATGCTGTAGAATTGTGTCTGGCGCTCCATGTTCCATTTTGGATTATAATGCCATCCGCCATATATCTGTATTTATATCTAGTCCCAATACAGATGCTCAACTCCAAGATGCTCAGCTCCATGATCTAGCTAAAATGGTGTGCAAACTCAAGCACGTGCGAACCCTTTGGATACAGTTTTATAATGAGGATTCTGAAAAACTTGATGATTTTATTCGAGATGCGTGTGGATCACCGAGAAGAATTCGAGTATTGATTATAAAGTCTGGTCAGTGTTTGGAAAGCATCAGTAACTTTGTAAAACTACGATTTCTTGACATTTCAGCTCATCTGCAACCACGGCGACCATGGCAATCACTATCAAAATCAATAAGTTCGTTCTACTTTTTACAGGTTCTAATTGGTAACAAAGACATTCCCATTCTAGCAAAAGACGCAAACAAGTTGACCAACTTAAGACATCTTTACGAAGTCCATGAGGATGCACTTCTCTCAGTTGCTGAGGTAGGAAAGTTAACATCCCTCCAGGAATTATGCTTCTCTGTGGGCACAGAATCCGGACATAGAATTGATGAGTTGATGAATATGAATGATCTCCATCAATTAAAGATTAAACAACTTTCCAATGTGCGGAGTCTTGAAGAAGCCAATAAGGCCAGCTTGGTCAATAAAAGAAATCTCACGAGACTGGAGCTGCACTACCAGGATGGAAACTACTGCTTGAAAAAAGCAAGTTGTAATCCTGACCTTGATCAACAGGAGGTTCTGGCGGCTCTACGACCCCCTCCCACGATTAGAGAACTCTTCATTGCAGATTATAAAGGTGGTAGGCCTGCACCGTGGATGGATACTTCATCTCTTTCTTGGCTTGAATCTCTTGAATTATATGCTTGTACATGTTTGGAAGAGTTGCCCCCTCTATGGAAGTTGCCCTGCCTTAAGTTTCTAAAATTGTATGGGTTGGAAGCTATTAAAAGCTTGGGTTGTCACTCTTCCGATCAGATGGACATACAATTTCCAGTTTTAGAGAAACTTCAATTTAGTATCCTTCCACTCTGGGAGGAATGGAATGGTGCGGATGACTACATTTGGTTCCCTCATCTCAAAGGTTTTGAAATTGATTGCTGTCCCGAACTAAAGAAAATTCCGGACCTTCCATTGTCTATAGAGTATCTTAAGATGGTAAATTTGGAGTTAGAAGCTCTTCCACGATTCTATAAGTATTCTAATGATTCTAGGACATTCGTAGGACTTCTGCAGCTAACGTCCCTCGAGTCCCTTGAAATTGATGCCCACTTAATTATTGGGGAAGATAATGATAATCTCCTTCCGTCATCACTGAAAAACCTTAAACTTCAAGGATCTCTTGGTCGTCCGAAATTCCTCTCTGTTGAGGTTGAGTCCCAGAAACTTTTAAAAGACAAAACAAGGAAGCATGCGGTATCCTCTTCCTCGGTTTTTGATCACTCTGCAAGTAATAAAGCCGCCCTTCCCTCCTCTCTTGTATCCCTAAAATTTCAAGAGTCTGACATTTCGCAAGAGTCATTGGGTCGATGCCTGCAAGGCCTTACTTCCCTCGAAAAGTTGCGAGTATTCAGTTGCCATCATTTGGTGTCTCTTCCCGACATAGAGTATCTGCATAATCTGACAGCGTTGCGGGCATTGCATATTTCTTATTGTGAAGAATTACGCGAATTGGATTCATTGACTACACTTGTCTCCCTCAGAAGTTTGAAGATCAGGGGCTGCCTCAAATTGCTGGCCACAACATTTTCCACACTACAAAATCCTGCAACAACAACAGAAGAAAGTGCTACAAAGATAGAGAAGGGAATATTACCTTCACTTGAAGAGCTTTCTATCGACAGCATCTTCTATATACCCATTTTGCCAACTCTAGTTAGGCTAAAAGCCTTTTCTATCGAATCCCTACCAAAGTCCCAAATGCCTGATGCCGAATTCAATTTTTTCCCTTATGAGATAGAGGAGTGGTTGTTGCAATATAAGGAGTCTCTGGAATATTTAAAATTGGGAATGATGCGTCATCTGCAATCTTTACCCGCAAGTTTGGAGAGCTTTTCATCGCTCGAGAGCCTAACAATATCTCCTGCTCCGGAACTCAAGTCACTGCCCAGGATGCCTGCCTCTCTGAGGGAACTGATGATTTTTGGATGCAGTGCAGAGTTTAAGAAGCATTGCCAAGAGAACATGAGTCCGGACTGCATCAAACACATCCTTAACCTTCATATTACAGAGGAGGTGTGTTAATGCTAACAAGAAATCATCACTTTGTTGATACTGCATCTGTTTTTGCTTATCGAATATCTCATTATCATTTACCATGCCATCGACTAAGTTTTCTCAAATTGCTTGTGTTCATTTATAAAAAGAAAAAAAAAGACCATTTTTCTCCCCTCTTCTCTCCTTTTCTCTCCACGCAGCAGGCCGTCCTTAGCCGTGAACCCCTGGCGCGCCGGCTCTTCTGTCTTCCTTCCTTCTCTTATTCTTCTTCCTCCTCCTTTCTTCTCCTTTCCCTTCTCTGTTCCTATTTCCTTTTCTTCTTCTCCTCCTCCTCCTCCCGGCCACCAACAGCTGCCCCTTCTATCCCATTTTGTTGCCCTCCTTGTGTTCCTACAGTAGTCGCCGAAGCTCGTCGAAGCTAACTGAGATTGCTAGTGAAGAAGTAGGTCTAGAACAGTGATTTATAGGTCTAGAACAGCCACTCTTGATCATTATCTTTTTCTGCCTACACCAGTTGTTACTTTCAAAGTTCCTAAATGTTACTGTTTATTAGATTAAAGTTTTCGATTTTTCTTAAAATATTAGGATTTACAATTTATCTTTTCTGTGATTTCTGTTGGGAACACTGATAGGCGTAGGACTGGCACTCTTGATTATTATCTTTTATTGCTTATTAGTGAGCATTTCTGACGCAATATTTTGTTACAGGACGAGTAACAATGTCAAAAGTGGTTAACTTTCTTAAAAGTGGTGATATGATGAGAGAGGAATCAAGAAAACAAGCTTCTATTCCATGTAAATCCCTACAAACTAACATGCTTCTGGATGAAAAATACTGTGTTGAATCAGCTGGAGCTATTGTGAATATGAATTCTAGTGTAGCTTTAATATATTTCTACTGCTCCAGGCTTCCTTCCCCTTCTGATGAGTAAGTTCCTTTCTTTTTCCAATTTTAGTCTTGATTCTTCCTATAATATCTTGAATATATATATTATGATAACAAGCAAGAGGCCACAGTTACTAAATTATTCTCTTCTTTCCCAGGTACTCTACACCTCATCCAAGGTTTCAATTTGAACAAGATTCTAATAAGTGCACTTTGTGTCTTCCCTAAAGCAGCCCTATACAAGTTGTTCATGCAGAATGTGAAAGCAGCATGCAGAAGCAGCTTTTGTGCCTTGAAGCATGCAAAAAATTGCATGTGATTATCTACTGCCATCCGATGTTGAAATTCTCAATGGTAGTAACTAAAAATGATTATCTATTGCGCTTTAAATGATTAATATTTGACTTCCCTTTCTACCTCAAACCCCAAACAACTATTGTTTTGTTCCTTTGACCGTTAGCATTTCCTGCATCTTCCTCTTATATTCATGTGTTGTTGATTCGACATGTTAAGTCTAAACCTCCCATTGAGCAATTTTCTCCTCTTTCCTTAAATTTATCATGTGCTTTTGATGCATTGTTAGGAGAATCTCACTTAGATATTTGTCATTTATTCTTATTATTGAACGAACATTTCTGAATCAAAACCATTTTTTTTCTTTTTATTTTGCTATGGTTAGTGGTTGACTTGAAGTCTACAGAAGCTTAGATTATTAAAGAACAAGTGGCCCTAGAACAAGATGCTATCAAACTCTTAACTAATCATGCATGAAAGCACAATAACACGGCCACATATATCTTTGTGATGAATTGTCATAAACACGTCAGCAGTTTGTGTATGTAAAATCTTGACTTGAGACTGGAAATTAAAATGGAAATATATAAACTCTGATGATCATTCAATTGTACTGTTGAGTGGCACAGCGTCAATGTAATCCTGTCACAAAGCATGATCATCGTGCCTAACAAGTGTGCTCTCATTCTCAATCAACATATCGATATCAGGGTTTCAAACTTTATCCTCATCTTGATAACTGGGTGATCAAGAACTAAGAATTTCTAAAAAAAAAAGTCGAAAGAGATTGCTACTGTTAAATCATAACTTAGTTTGGTAGATTATTTTACTCAGTCAATGATGGAAAATGATTTATATAGCTCATGTCATTGAGTTTGTGAATATTTTCTCTCCTTAATTTGTCTCTGATCTTGCCACTGTTCTTTTCTCCAGTTAATAGCGATGCAAGTGTTGAATTGCCTCCTGAACTTTGTGCCATCATTATGTCTCCGATCTCAGCCAACACTGTATACACTTTCTCCTTTGCTCCATCGATCATGCATCCTATCCAGTGTTTGCTACTTGCTTCCAGGCTAAAGAAAAACATCCTCACTGATTCCATGGTAAACTTGATGTCTTTTATATTTAAATTTTGACTGTCGAATATTTACTTTTGGAATCTGTGATTTGTTGAAAAAAAATATTATCTAAATTTAAAATACAAAAGCAAGGTCAAAGTATTTATCTATATCATTTGTTTTATTTATGATTATGTGAGCATAACTCATGAATTTTTTGGTAAGATCATTCACTTTGGAACTCAAGTGTTTAACCTATCTCGTCTGCAGGCTTTCCATATTCTCAAAATATCTCTTTTCTTTCTAAGATTAAGCATAGGATGCATATTAATATCTTATCCAGGGCATTCGACACTACTCACGCTGTCTCAAATTCACGAATAATTGTCAAGAAGAATTTTCCCTAAAGTTCTTGAAAACACTTGGAGATTCTTTTCTGAAGTACGCCGTGAATCAAAATCTTTTCAGTACTTATAAGCATCATCATAATAGCATATTAAGTGTCAAGAAGGACAAATTAGTGTCCAATGTTGGGCTTCGCATGCTTGGATGTCATCGCCACTTCCCAATAAGCTTTATTTTCCTTTCATTATGTTCGATTCTTCTAATTTGAATTGCTTTGGGAGTAATGGTGTCAAAGGATAGTACTCCTTTCTTGTTAGTTCTTGATGGTCTAACTTAATGTGAGATATTTAGACATACAGAAATGCATAAACATGTTTTTTTTTTAAATTTCTTAATTGAGAAATTTGGACATTCCCTAGTGGTTTTGTTTTAGATGTAGAGGTTTTCGTATGCTTATGTTTTATAACCCAAATGATAACTTTAAATTTGCCGACATATCTAGATTTTTAATTTTCACTTTGTGATTTATCGTATTGGCAGGGGTTTATTCGCAATAGGCAATTTGATCCTCAAGAATGGTTTATCCCCAGATTCAAGCTAGTTGTGCGGCTCATTTTGAAGATACTGCCTTGTTCCCAGATTCAAGTTGTAGTTACACTAGCCGTACAAGAATCATCAAGAGCAAGGCCATTGCTGAAACCGTAAGAGGCACTGATAGGAGTATTCCTTACTGCTGCCCAGAGAAAAAGGCAGCATTGAAATTTATCTCGTGGCTGAGTAGTGAGTATAAAGATGGAATTCCATCAGGAGACTACTCCTGAAAGGACTGATTTGTTGAAGTATGAAATGTACATAAAATATTAACGACCTTCAGTGGTTGCTAAATTATTCATTTCGAAATTCTGCACTTCTGCTCGAAGCGCTAACTGTTATATCATTGAAAAATTTAAAACGGCCAAATCATAATTTTCAAAACTTTATGGATTTTTTTATAATATTGTCCAAAAAAAAATTAAACCCCACGAGAGCAACTCTATTCTTCTGTTCTTTTTGCTTCTGCCGTCTACCTTTTCTTCTTTTTTTTTTTCTTCCCCTATTTCTTTTTCTTTAATCTAAATCTTTCTAATCTATCTTCCTACAAATCTTGTCGTAATTGTCGTCGTTAGTTTCATCTTCATTGTGGTCACTATTGTTGTCAAATGATTGTATGCATGATTAATTTATCACAAATAATTTAGGATGATTTAATTAAGAAGTAGATAAAGGTTGTCAATCAAGTAATAATATTCTTAAACCACAGCTACCAAAGGTTATTCTTCCTCCGGGACATTTTGCTGACAATTAATTAAAGTTTTGTGACAGAATTAATATACTATTTTTTTTTCATGACTCGTGCTGAGCTTGGATGGTGGGTTCATTACTTGTTGTTTGTTTTTATTTTTATTTTCTTGATGATTTGTCATCTTGATTTAGAGATCAGTAAGTACCACTTAAAGGAAAATTAAACTTCCTAACTATGAAATCTTGAATTTGAAATGTTCTCTGGATTTATAATGCACTTGTTGTTGCTCAACTAGATATTTATTCACAAATATTTAGGACTATATTTGTCATAAAACTCAAAATTTATTTGATATTTTTCTGACCCTGTTTATTTTTGAATTAGTTGTTCGTGTAATAATCCCATTGACTAATTGGATGCATGATGATAGGAAAAGGGATTTATGATCTTTTGCTCTCGAAAATTTTAAATCGTGTCCTATTTAGAAAAAAAAAAATATTAGTAATCCATTAATTTTGTAGGCAATCATTAGTTATGTACCCTTTTATATTTCTACTGTTTGATCATATTCTTTTATATTTGTTGATCATTTATATTCTTTGTTATTTATCAAGCCATTGTACCTTATAAAAATTTATACATGATATTCACAATATTCAAATTTTAAAATTTATGTAAACTTAGATACCTCTCAAGGAGAACTCAAACTATATGAGAATTCGAAGTAAACATGTAACGAAAATGATTTTATGAAGATGGTTGCTTATAATTAAATTTTACGATAAAACTTCGGTTAAGTGGTTGAAAGAATTCATATAACTTCTCAATTACTAAAAAAACGAGTATAACCTTTGTGCTATAGAATTTTGGTTTTATAATAAAAAAATGTGACGAGATTATTAAATTTGAGTAACTAAAAAATACTTTATAAATATAGAGATTTTACTTTGTACTCTAAAAATAAATAACTTATCTCACGAGACGAATAAAGGGTTGTTCATCGTATTTTTCGTATGAGGTACCTCATGGGATGAATTGTAGGTTATTCGTCTTATTTTATATGAGATATTTTGAATAGATAACAGGTCGTTCACCCTATATTTATATATGTATATGTGCACACATAAGATACATTTCATATTAGATGGATTGCAAGTCGTTCATCCTATGCATATACAATGCATCTCTATTGGGTGAGTTGTGGGCCGCCCACTCTTATCTTAATTTATATATGATGTATTTTATATCAAGTGGATTGCAAGTCATTTATTTTGATATGTATGATATATTTTAAAAAGGAGGAGATTGCAGATCGTTTACCTATTAAATGTTTATTGTTTGAGTTATATATCTATGTAAGCGCAATATGTGTTTAATGTTGAAATGAGAAATTGAAAAAATCGATGAAATTAATTAAAGAGTGAATAAGAGTTGATTTAACGAAAACGGAGTAATAATCAATGGTATACAAAATCTGAAAAATATAAATGTTCTCTTTTATTGTTTACCTCTTGAATTATATATATTCAGGCACGTCTTTCATTACTCCACTTTACACATTGTGTTCACTCTATTCCTTTAACTTCTAGATTCGCAAACTTGAGACAACTGTCAATATTATAATGAGTAGTTCAAAGATTACTCAACGATAATTTGAAGAAATCTTTTATAGAGTCCATTCGATTTATTTTCTTTTTTAGCATGATCAATTTATATATTTTGATATTTAGTTTTTTTTCCTTCTATTTTATTGTTCTGTATGAGTCAGTCTGTTAGTAATGTTATAGCATAGTCAAGTGAGTATTTTGGGACAAATATATAGTAATATTATTTTACATCATTTAATAAAATATTATATATTTATATTCATACAATCTTATATACATTTCTTAGGTATTCTTTGTGATTTTTGATGCAGTGATGAATATTGTCCAAACAGAAAGGCAAGTCTTCATACAAAGATGGAAACTTCCGGTCGTGACCCTAACTCATGCTTCGTGTTAGATTCCTAATGTTCTTGGATGCTATCAAGTTTGTATTATATCTAATCCCTATTATTCGTACCATTCTTCCTAATGTTCTTGAATTCCAATCATCACTACACAAATTAAGAACATTTTAACACTTTTCTATTTTTAATTATTGCACATTCGCTATACATATTTAGTTCATGTCAATGTCTTACTTGTTTATTGAAACTCTAAATGTTCTCCCTTCTGCTTAAGGCAGAGGCTTGAGTTTCTCAATGATGCGGTTTTGAATTTTCTCATGACTTGGTACCTTTACAATAAGTATCTTGGATTTTCTCTTTAAGGTCTTGTTTGGGAGGAGGGGAGGGGAGTGTAAGTAATGGAAGGGGAATGGAGGAAAGGGGAAAGGAGGTTTACATCCCAAATTGGGGTGTAAGAAAAGTTGGGTTTTTGTGAGGAGGAGGGGTATAAGTACACCCTCATTCCCCTTCCCTCACTTCTTCTCAAATAAGAGTAGTCTTTTTTTCTCTCTTATTTATCCTTACCCTTCCATTACTTACACCTCCCTCACCCCCTCCCAAACAAGCCCTAAATGTTGACTGATCTGAGATCGTATGCAAGATTGGAAGGTTCTCAACTTTTTGATCGTATGGTTTAGTAGTAGTGACACATTGGGTGGAGTGTTGATATCAAATCAGAAGGTCAAAAGTTATCCCCTAAGTTTTGATGGGCATATTCTTGTAGTAGATCTACAAGTGCTACAGATTACTAAATTTGATATTATTCTGAGTATAGATTGACTATCAGAGCATCATGCCACCATCAATTGTCGAGCTAAAGTGGTAACTTTCAAACCCTTAGACCAACCATCATAGAAATTTATTGGGATAAGCAATCGAGGGATATCTATCATTTCAACTCCCCAAGCTCAGCAATTGTTAGCTTGGGGATGCGAAGAATATCTCCTATCGTTAATAAGTTTCGATATAGATAGTTCAATACAACTTTTTGATGTCCAAATAGTCCATGAATATTCTAACGTATTCTCGGAGGACCTTCCTAG
Organism: Wurfbainia villosa; assembly: GCA_025175895.1. Lineage (NCBI taxonomy): Eukaryota > Viridiplantae > Streptophyta > Magnoliopsida > Zingiberales > Zingiberaceae > Wurfbainia > Wurfbainia villosa. Next base: position 27,111,521 of record CM045991.1, on the reverse strand, counting down.
CTTGCCACCTCCATGACAGATAGAGTTTGCCATTGAATTACTTCATGACACGAATCCAATATCGAAAGCTCCATATCGTAAGGCACCAAGAGAATTAGAGGAACTAAAAGTCCATCCTCAAGTGTTGTTGTAAATATTTCAATCATTCTAGTGTTCCATCCTAGGGTGTTCCAGTTCTTTTTGTTAAAAAGAAAGATGGATCCTTGAGGTTTTTGTATCGATTATAGACAGTTAAATTTTGTCACTATCAACAATAAGTATTCTCTACCCAAAATAGAAGATTTATTAAATCAATTTAGAGGCACTTGTATGTACTCAAAAATTGATCAAAGATCAGGCTATCATCAACTATGGATTAAATATATAGATATTCAGAAGATCGTCTTCCGTATTTGATATGAACATTATGAATTGTTCGCAATGTCATTTGGACTTATCAATGTTCCTGCAGCCTTTATGGATCTAATGAATTGGGTTTTCTTGCAATATCTTGATCGTTTTGTGATTGTCTTTGTTAATGATATTCTAATATATTCTCGGTCAGAGAAGGAGCATGAACAACACCTTAGAATAGTTTCTGACACACTACGAAAGGAACACCTATATACAAAGGTCAATAAATGTTCTTTCTGGCTTACTTTTGTAGAGCTTCTGGGGCATGTAGTATCTGGTCAAGGGATTTCAGTAGACCCTCAGAAGATTGAAGTGGTGGTCAAATGGGAAGAACCAAAGTCAGTGCAAGAGATTCATAGTTTTCTGGGATTAGTTGGGTATTATCAAAGATTTATTGAAGGGTTTTCTAGTATTGTGGCAATTTTGACCTGATTAACTCGAAAAGGGATCAAGTTTATTTGGTCTGAGACTTGTGAAGTAAGCTTTCGGAGCTCAAGCAAAGATTAGTGAATGCTCTGGTATTAGTTATTCCTTTTGGAGAGGATGGATTTGTTCTTTACACGAATGCATCTATTCAAGGATTAAGGACAATTTTGATGCAACATAATCGAGTGATAGCTTATGCCTCTCGACAACTGAAAAACCATGAGAAGAATTACCTTGTACATGATTTCATTTTTGCCCTCAAACTATGGAGACACTATTTTTATAGTGTTACTTTTGAGATATTTACTAATCACAAGAGTCTAAAGTATCTTTTCACTCAAAAAGAGTTAAATATTAGATAGAGAAAGTGGATGAAATTTCTGAAAGACTGACTGTATTATTAACTATCACTCTAGGAAGGTCAATTTTGTAGCGGATGCCTTAAGTAGGAATTTCAAAGGTGCATTGGCATTTCACTAGGTGACAGTTACTAAGATAGTCAGAGAGTTTTCAGAGTTGAATTTGGTTGAAATAGGGCAGACACAACATGGTATAATGGTCTCTTTAATCGCACAATTCCCATTGGTTGAGTGAATCAAAGAAAGTTAGATGACATATCGATATCTCAGAGTTATAGTCGATGAGTTGGAAGTAGATCCCAAGCTAAAATTTTCTTATGATATGGATGGATCTCTTCGATTTCGAGGCGGGTTGTGTGTTCCTGAGGTACATCCTGTTAAGGAAAGTCTTCTTCAAGAAGCATATCAATCAAAATTTACAATCCATCCTGGTAGTACTCGTATGTATCAAGATTTGAAGCAATCATATTGGTGGAAAGGTGTGAAAAGAGATATTACGGATTTTATAGCCCGGTGTCTTGTTTGCCAATAGATTAAGACAGAACATCAAAAATCAGTCGAGTTACTTCAAAAGATTATAGTGCCAAAATGGAAATTGGAGCAAATTGCTATGAATTTTATCACAGGATTATCAAAGACCTAAAAGAAACATGATTCGATTTGGGTAATCGTTGATCGATTAATCAAATCAACATATTTCTTGCCTATTCATAGGACAAAATTTCTTAGCGGTCTAGCAAAGCTATATTGTTTGGAGATTAGTAAACTACATGGTATCCCTTCACTATTATTTATGATCCAAATCCACGTTTTACTTTCAGATTTTGACAAAATTTTCAAAAGGTATTGGGTACTCAACTACACTCTAGCACTGCTTTTCATCCTCAAATTGATGGATAGTCAGAGCGTACTATCCAGACTCTGAAGGATCTTTTGTGTGCTTGTGTTTTAGATTTTGGAGGTAATTAAGAGGAGCATCTATATTTGGTCGAGTTTGCATATAATAATAGTTACCACTCTACTATTTAGATGATACCTTTTGAGATACTCTATGACAGAGCAGGTAGATCTCCTGTCTTATAGAATGAAATTGGTGAACATCAACTTTTAGATCTGCCGATTATTCAGTAGGATGTTGAACTTTTGTGCATTATTAGACAGAGATTGTTCAGAGTCGACAAAAAAGCTATGCATATCGAAGAAGAAGACTATTGAAATTCTCAGTCGGTGATAATGTGTTTCTTCGTGTTTCACCCATAAAATGAGTTAAAAGATTTGGATTGAAAGGAAAGTTGACTCTTAGATTCATCGGACCTTTTCAGATTTTGGATTGGATTGATGTTGTTGCGTATCGACTTGTGTTACCTTCAACATTAGCAGGAGAACATAATGTCTTCCATGTTTCTATGCTACGGAAGTATATTTCAGATCTGACACATGTTCTGGAGGATCCCACCATTCAACTATAGTCTGATCTGACATACGAGGAATTTTCTGTTCGTATTTTAGATCGTAAGAAATATCGGTTGCGGAACAAATATATCAACCTCGTGAAGATTGAGCAACAACACTATTCCGATCGAGAAGCAATCTGGAAGCGTAAGGATGAAATGCATAGTATATATCTTTATTTGTTTTTCTCAGATACTAATATCCCTTAGCTTTTTAAGTTCGGAAACTAAATTTCTTTTTGGAGGGGAGGATATTTAGAATTAACCTTTTATAAAAAAAAAATAAACCAACAGTAACTTTATAAGGTAGTTTTGATTTGTTGTAATCAATTTTAATTAAGTCAATTTGTAGGTAGGATGATTATGTTAGGTAGATTAGAAGGGATGTCTCATATTGAACGGCTAGGTATCGAAATTAATAATGACTCATCAATTTTGCCCCGTGTATATTAGTTTGATTGGATTTCATATTTTTGAATATTTGATGTATTTTTATATGATACTTGTAGAGATAAGTTCGAGTGGAGTACAATAATATGTCGACACTCAAAACTTTTGTTGTAGATAAAAATGGATAATTTTATAATTTAGCTTTTGATATTCTCTTGTGCATGAATGAATAAAGAAATGATTTACTTGTATACATATCATTATTTCCAAAATTGAAGATTAAAAATAGTAAAATGGTTCTTAAAATAATTAATCTATTAATGGATAAATAACTTAGCTTTCTTTCATGTTCATAATTGGATTCAGATTAAAATGGAAATGATTGTTTTAAAAATAAATGAATATTTTAAATTATTCTTTTACTGATGCTCATCTTTAGATTTGTTTGACCTTCAATATTCTATGTTGCTGATTTTGCTTGTTCTTATACTTGCACCTTTATATTATATGATTTTTACTAGCAAACCTTATATACCATAATGATTTAACACCTCTACAAAAAGATTGGAACCGTCAATCTAGCAGCCCTACTAGTCTGTGCCATGGCTATTATGAGAGAGGTAAATCACGGAGGACCCTATGAGTCTTGATGTGGTGGCCAAAATATGTGTGAGTCATCTGAATCCAGAAAAAGATTTTAAATCTCTTCTAAAATCCACCTATGCCACTTCTACAAGCATCTCTGTGTCTTAGTCATCACGTCATCCCCGTAGGAACCATAATGATTTAACACACTTCATATAAAAATGGAAATTGATATTTGTCATTTAGTATAAAAAAATAAAGAATTATAAATGGATAATTAAAAGAAAATCCAAAAAGTAAAAAACTTTGAACTTAGATTTTTATCTAGAGTGTTGGACCACCCATATGTTATGTGGTAGCATGGTTGCTTGCGATCCAAAGTACTTGACTGTTCACAAGTTATGTGGTAGCGTGGTTATTCATGATCAATGTTTAGTATGTCTTCCACTAGTGAGGCCTTTTAGCACGTACGTCAGATGACGTATGCGATAGTATACTTTGAAAACATTAGTTTCAGTAATTTACTTTTTAGTTGATTTATCATATTAATATCCTTGATGGTGATTACACTTATTGATATATACTGGAGAAATTAAAAGAAGAATTTAAACTTCCAATGAAATATTGTGATCTTTTTTACTTCATTGACCTCTTAAATAAAATTAAATTTCTATACATCTTTTTCAATTATTCACTTGGACATTTGATTTATTATCTACTTCCTTTGACCATCAATTTTGCCGCCACATACATGTGAATTGATTTAAATTTGTACATAGGGTTGTTTAAAGATCTCTATCTCTAATTTAGTTTGACTTTTATTTCATTGTATTTACATTTTATTCATTTATCGTTTCATCAGTCTAATTTTTATAGTAGAAAAAAAATAATTTTTATAAATAAATTTGAATAGTTTTTTTTTGTTATCTTGATTGTTTCATTTTCAATAATCTTTTATTATATAGTCATCGAGTGGGATACCTTTCAGTGTTTGTGTGAATCATGTCTCCGGATCACGATACCTTCAAGAATAATCAATTTAACTTGTCTAGCCTTTTATCATGCCAATACCATCTTAAGCCCCAATACAAAGGATCCCCTAAAAGTATTTTTCAAAAAAAAAAAAATGTTCCATTGTTTCGGGAGAGGGTTGTTGGGACCCTCGTCCAGGGCCCAAAACAAAATTTTCTATAGAGAGGATTCAATTTTTAAATTTTTCAATAGAGAATGGGATCCAATTTCTATATTTCACTCAGGCCCTAAGTGTAAAATTTAAAAACAGGACCGGCTCTAATTGTTTCAATTAAAAAAAAAACAACCCTATTTCGAGATTGCTTCACATGACAATTATATTTGTCATCGTATTCAGATAAAAAAAATATCTCTACAGAGAGCGCAGTAGTTAAATTACGATAATGATTACGAAGATGGCGTCGATCCATTCCGAAAAAAATCTAAAATTTCTTTTTAGATTCAGAGATGATCCTTACGTATTTGGATCGCCATATCTCTCCTGTAAAATAGATCGATAGAAACTGACGGTTATAATTTTCTGAAGAGTACTCAGATCAAAAAGACGATTTTTAATTCAAAGAAAAGAGGTACAAATATCTCTTGCCTAAAAGAAATTTTCTATAAAATAGCAGAATCCAAAAAAAAATCAACAAAACGCACCACGCATTGCTGGACGGTGGATTGGAAATCCGACAATCGATCTGGCCGTCGGCGACCGATATCCGGATTCCTGGGAATGAAGAAAAGATTTGGAGAGGTAAACGAGGAGTAAAATGGAGGGCTTAGGCGTCGATTACTTGCTTCGATCTCCTGCAGCGGCTCACCTGTGAAGAGAGAGGACTGGATGGAGACGAGGGCCGCGGCGAGGAGGATGGCGATGACGGTCGTTGCCGGCTAGCCGCGTTGCTCTTCGCCGTTCTCATTTCCCCGCGACGGCGAGATCGGATTTGACAGTGGACAATCATTATTATTATTTAAAAAAAAAACAGCGTGCGAGAGAAACAAAAAGAAAACGCAGGAAAATATTGTTTATGTGAATTATTATTATTATTATTTTGGGAGAAAAAAAAATCTAATTTTTAACAAAGTTTTTGTTATTTTAGAGTTTAAAGCTTGATGAAAAGCATGCCATTGATGTTTTTTTTTAAATATATATATTTTTGGCAACTTCTTCAGAATAAAATTAAAAGCGAAAAATACAGCTTCAAATTTCTATCTACTTTTTTTTTTCCAAGTTGTCCACACGATAAAAGATAAACATGAAATATCTCATTGAATTTTTAATTTTCCTCGTGTAAAAAAACTATTATGGCAAATAAAATTTTTATGATTTATCATCCTTCATCTTTTATCAAATCAAAAGATCAATCGTACAAAAATATTGGAGACATTATCATATTTTATGACATATATATCTCATGGATTAGAATATTTTAAAATTATATGTATTTTTATTTTACAGAAATTAAAAATTAATAAGAAGAATTGAAAACTAAAAAAAAAGTTTTTCCGTTTTTTAATTCAAATAATTGGTAATTAATTTAAACATTTATTAAGGAAAAAAAAAGTCTAGTGTGTCTGTGAACTAATTGTTTTTTTTTTTAATTTTATGAATTTTCGGGTAATTTTCAATTCGTTATAAATTTTTAGGGTTGGCTCCTTTTCTTCTATTCTCGGGCCGACGTTGTCCTCCTTTCCGATCTCCGTTCTGCCTCCGGGAGCTCGAGCGAGCAAGATGGCAATGGCGTCGGTGCTCCGTATCTCTTGCTCCTCCTCAAGAACGCGGTCTTTCCTGTGGAGCTCTCTGTGCTACATGGTCCTTTTTCCGCCCTGTCTTTTTCATACGTTGAAAGATCACTCTCAAAATCTCCCTTTTTGATATTTTCGATATGTGACCCTTTGGTTTTGATCGCTCTTTTGATTTTAGTCTTCCCTACCGAGCGAGGCAGGCTACGAGAAGGAAAAATCTCGAGTCACGGTGAGTACTTTTTGAAGGAATTTAGTAGCGAAGTGCGAAAATTTGCGGTTTTTGTGTTCCAGATGTCACTAGCTCATTGAAATTTTTATTTTTCTTTTTGATTCTTCTCTGATGCGTGGATACGCATTGCAACGAAGCAGCTGAACGCTCCGTTGGAGGTCGTCGATCCGGAGAATGCGGATATCAATGAGCTCGAATAGGCGAGACAATCGAAGGTAGATTTGGGTGTCGTTTTATAATGAGCTTTTGTAGATTTAGTTGAACTTCACTTATAAAATTTCTGTGACTCTGATGGAAGGGACTCGAGCTCATTCCTTCGGAGAATTTCACTTCGGTGTCGCTGATGCAAGCAGTTGGCTGCTCCATGACAAACATAAAAAGTGAAGGTTATCCTGGTACAAGATACTACAGTGGATATGAGTAAGAATTGATTCATTCTCTTGTGTGCATGTGCGAAGTATGTAGATAGTTAAATTTTGTACTCTCATCTTCTTTCTTAAAGATTTGGCTATTATTGATGAGAACCAATTGTTCACGAATTGCTTCAGCTTGATTGACATGGCGGGAACATTGTGGCAGATACATGCACTAGGATTATTCCGTCTGGATCCTGAAAAATGGGGTGGTAAGACAATGCAATGGACATCCCTATTTTCTGCAGGGAAACAAACCTTTAGTTTCTTGTATGGTTGTGGATCTAATGTTTGACTTGATTTCATGTCGAAATAACAGCGTATTATAATTAAATTAAGTGATTTATGGGTTGATTTCTATTTCCTAATTGATCTGAATTCTTGGCATTGTATTTTGTTATGCAGTTCCTAGCTCTTGTTATTCCACAAACTGCTCCTTTCAGTTTCATAGTCACCCATGATTGATTTTTGTCATGGCTCTATGTTTTGCATCTTTTGAAGTAAAATCATAGTTGTGCCAACTTTGCTTTATCCAACATAAGTCAATGGTAGTAAAGAATGATTGAAAGATGGAAATAGCAAAGTGATATTGTCTTACAACTTGGTTTACATTGAGTTAGTTTAACTTGTCTAAGGTTGGTTTCTATCATAAATTTACTTTAAATCACTCTTATAGAGCAAGAATCTCTTCCTTCTGCTGTAAAACTACGACCACAAAGTATTGTATGGTTATTTTAATTTCGTTTCAAGATCATATACTTAAACATCTCATCTTCCAAACTTTGTCCCTATATATTTTTCATGAGTGCGAGATTTCTTTGCATTTTCAATTTAAATTGATATGAACTTAATTACTTTTCATTTCTTAGCCTCGTAAACTCTTGTTGATTCCCTCTTAAGTAATTTGATATTATCTTTCAAATAAAAATTTGTGAGTGGGATGGATTTAATTGGATCGGCGTCACTAATATCACTTTGAGAAGGGAGTCACTATCATAATTTTCAAGTACACAAACTATTATTTCAAAATGAGATAGGTCTTAGCAAGCTTTAAGCAGTATAATGGTTGTATTGTGTAGCATACGTTTAATAATCAAGTATTATTTATCTATTCCATTCAGGCACAGTCAATGCAATACATATGGAATAACTATAATATAATTATTAATATGTTCATGCTATTCTAGTGGTTTCAACCCATGCACAGTGCAGGTATTAATTCTATCTAGTTTTGACATGGAAGATAAGATATACATTTTTTTTTTTTTGGCACCAGAATTTGCAATCTATCTTATAACTTCATTACTTTCATTATGATAAAAAGATAGGGTTTATGTATATGCAGCCATTGGCTAAAGCCTATCATTCTGATAGTTTACATCCCTACCTTCTTGTTTTGTATTTTAAATTGTGCCAATATTTCTCACAGTGATTGAGCAGTCTCTATCTGGGGTACCTTATAATTTTCAAGTATTTACTGCACTCTTGAAGCCACATGAAAGGATAATGGCTTCTGATCCAGCTCATCATGGATATCTTTCTCTGTACAGCCAGGTCAGCATGATTAAAAAAAATGCTAGGTTAAGATTATCATCAGTGAACCATCTTATCCAAAAATGTGATCTGTTCATTTTTTTTTTTTCAATTACTTGTCTGAATATTGCAGAACCTGTCACTGAGGTGAAATTTATTTATTAGCGCATTTCTCATGATTAATGAAAATGGCTTTGGATAATGTTATATTTTAGGAACCCAGCTAATACCATGGCAATTTCTATCTAGCTAAATGTTAAGAAACTTAATGTATTCCTCAAAATAGGTCCGCTAAGAAAATTCAGAGAAAAAAATGATTGTTGGTTATTGTATTTGAAGTTCAATTCCTTTGGTTGTTCACTTAGATGTTAGTATTTAGATTGATATCTAATGATTATATATTTGATAAAATTTTTGCAGACTGATACCAACAGGATCTCTGTGATGTCCATATTCTTTGAAACAATGTTTTACAGGTTCAATTGGAGTGCTGATGATAATTTCGAACAGGTGGGGTTTATTTCTTTTAGGAATCTGAATTGGCAGTTGCTGTTCTCCCTCTCCCCTACCCAACACCCCCCCCCCCCAAAAAAAAAAATATATATATATATATATATATATATGCTTTAAATGATATCAATTTTTCTCGGACCAAAAAATCATATAACTTTCAAGCATTTTGTATATACAAGTTAAAGAGTTTAGAAGTTATATCAATTTCTGAATTACATATTGGTATTTTGTTGACCAAAAATTTCACTTGGCAAGATAAACAACACAATCTTATTTGTGGTCATCCTTGTCATGCTTTCTTTTATTGATTTGTGTTGGCATGAAAAACTTGCTATCACACTGAAACTGACCTTGATTTTCTACACAGCTGGAGAAAAGTGCTACACTCTTCAGGCCAAAATTAATTGCCGCTGATGCTAGTGTCTGTTCTCAGCCTAAAGCCTATGCACGACGTTTCAGGAAGGTTGATTTGTTTCCAGGCACTAACCCAACTACTCTGCCCATTTATAGTTTTCTATTTTCATTATGATTTATATCAGGATTATTTCCTAGCACCTGCTATTTTTTTTGGTGTAAAACAGGTATGTGACAAGCACAAAGCTATCTTTCTGGCAGACTTGGATCGTTTAAGTGGACTTGTTCCTCCTGGTTATAAACCATCCCCATTCAAGTATGCAGATATTGTTACAGCTGTGACTACTGGGGTGCCATTCTAATCGTATCCACTCTATCGACCACGTGGGGATATAATATTATTCTTCAGGAAAGGAGTGAAGGAGATCAACAAACAAGGGAAAGAGGTTATTCGGAAAACTTTATCATTATTTGGGAGCTCTGAATAACTTCTGATTGTAATGTGATGATGACATTAGAACACTTCTTGTCATAGGATGGTACTAATGAGAGCTCTGTTTACCAATTTTTTTAGGTTTTGTACGATTTTGAAGACAAGATCAATCAAGCAGTCTTCCCTGGACTTCCCAACCACACAATTACTGCTGGTTTAGCTGTTGCTCTCGAACAGGTAGGTATGCCTTGTCAATCCATTCCTCTCATGCTAACTTCTTTTGTCCCTTGCTTCCTTGTCATTCAAGGAGACCATAGAAAGATATGGAGAAGAACATAATATGTAATTTGGAGTTAAATTTAGTTGTTCTACTCCCTGTAGGCGAAGAAAAACTAATCACTTGAAAAAAATAATCTATGCTTCACATTATTTGCAGATGAACAGTTTGGAATTGGGAGTAACTGTAATGATCATGCATTACTGGTGTCCGATAAAGGAGACAAACGAATAAATATTCATATACGTAGTTTTACTTGCTGAGGAATTTTAGTATTCTGTAATTTGATATTGCATATCATTTGTAGCTTCTTTCATTTCATTTGAATACCTGCAGGCCACCGCCCCAGAGTACAAAGCCTTTCAAGAGCAGGTACTCAGCAACTGTGCAAGATTTGCTCAGGTATAATTCATTATTTCATTGAACACCCCAAATAGTTGAGATTAACATGGCGTTGAATATTGATGTTGCATGGTTGTTATTATCTTTTCTTTGTTGATTTTTTTATTTGTCAATTCACCTATAAGCTCTCAAATATTCTTTATACTTGCCGACATATAGAACCCAGTTTACTTTTTAAGTTTCAAAATTCAAATGTTACTTTTTTATTCAAAGACAGAAAAATTCACACCTCGGACCAAAAGTTAGGTAAATTTTAATTGCTATATCAGTTCATCTAAATCAGTTTAAAGCTAAAAGATGGTTTGCATTGCAGACTTTGGTCTCAAAAGGCTATGAGCTTGTTTCCGGTGGAACATAGGACTATTTAGTATCGGTTAATCTTAAGAACAAGGTAACATGAAACACTAATGCCCATTTAGTATTAGTTTCCAGCATATCTTGAAAGTACTGGATCATTTTCAGTAGTTTCTGTAATGATTCATTTAGATTACCTCTGAAATGATGCTAATGGTGGCAGTCATTATATAACATCAGGAGAGATGACAATAAAATAGTTCCGTCCTCTGCATGTAGTCCAATGTCAAGAGTTGTCCATTAAAATATTGTTGTTCTAAGTTTCTCAATCTATGTACAGGGAATTGATGGATGTAGAGTTGAATCGCTGCTTAGATATGTTCACATTGTGGCTGACCAGCAAACTGTACCTGATGATGTTTCTGGCATGCTTCCTGGAGGCATCACGATGGGTACATATTCTTCATATCAATTAAACTTTGACAAGACATTAGAGATTAAGTTCTTCTTACATGCCCTTTTCTATTGATTCAGGAACTGTGGCTCTTACATCAAGAGGATTCGTTGAAGAAGATTTTGCTAAAGTTGCTGACTTTTTTGACAGTGCTGTGAATTTGGCGTTGAAGATCAAGGCTCGTGAAAGAAAAGGTTTACATTTATCTTTTCTTCTATTGGTTTAATTCATGGATTATCATGATTGCATTTATGTGGCAAAAAAATAACCAAAGTCATTTTTCCACTTTCTGAAATTTGAATTAGAGGGAAAAAGGGTCCACGACTTCATCGACAACATTAAAAAATATAGAAATATTCAATCTGAGATTCTTCAGCTCCGCAAAGTTGTAAATGAATATTCAAAACAGTTCCCTACTATTGGATTTAAGAAGAAAACTATGAAATACAAAGAGTGAAGATGAGGAAGAAGCTGCTAAAATAAGGTACCATTCTCCTTAAAATGCCTATGATGAGGTTTCACATATGAAACTTTCTACATTTGAGATGAAAACCTTTTTTTTATTTTTTTCATTAAGTAGAGGAATTCAATTTATGTCCTATTTTTGAAGAGGCTATTTCACTTTCCCTTTTCTCCTATTCGTTAGGTTTTACTAACTTTGTAGCTCAAAAAGGTAAATGCTTCATTGCATCACCTCACTATTAAAGTTCATGCTCTCTCAAAGTTCCTTTTGAGCTAATGTCCTCGCAAAATTAGCTTATAATGCTTATTAGAACGTTCAAATTTTCTAGATATGTCTACAGCGTGGGCAAATGCACTGCTTGCTCTAAAAATTTCAAATTCAAGTCCTTTATTCGAAAAATGCCCTATCCAAGTCCCCCTCCCATCCCATCCCATTGTATAGTACACACTCCTCTACCCATAAACTGAAAATTTGCCAAAAACAATATTGGTACCATTGTCGTGCAAAAAACTCGAATGCTTATATACCTAGTATTGTCCATGAAACATAAGAACAGGTATTGGTCATAATATATAAGAACATTCTCTAGTATTAATAAGAGGACCCAGTGTGACATATTACATTGTTCTAGGAGTCCTAGAAGTTGTCAAAATAAAGGATCACCCGCAAAGAGTGTTCTAGTGCAGTATAGATTCTAATCCCATGATTCTATCATGTGATGATGCCACAGAAGTTTCATAAGGGAACTAGAAGAAGCTACCATGAGATCACAGATCTTCATTCTAAAGAAACTCAATTCAGCTCAACTATATGTCCAAGGTTCAATATTGGAATCATTGTAGAGGTTTCTCTTATGTCATGTTAACAAACAATCCTAAGTACCTCAACTTTTTAGATCAGGCTCGAGTTAAATAGTAATGATTTCAAGGTCAACGATTGCACCATTTCAATACAAATACCATCAAATTGTTTCCCCCACATTTTATCGAGCCACTTTGATGGCAGGTAGAGGACATTATAGTACAATTCAAATTGAGGATTTGAACTTAGAATTTTCATGAGGGGTGTATTTGCTTCTGCAGCATACCCTACTTTAAGCTTCTTTTTTTTTCTCTCTCTCTGCAGCAAAGAGGAAGATGTAGAGGTTGTAGCTCGGGGGATGTTAAAGACTCGTCTTCTTCGAACATGTCATACTCTTTTCATATGTACGAGAAGAGCAAACTAAATCTTATAAGAAGTGCAAGCCTTGTATCGACTATTAAGTTTGAGATGTACAGGTAACATAATAGTTTAAACTCAGCATTACCTTTCACCTTCTGTTGATCAAATATGAAGTCCAATAGTTCCCCATGTTTTCCATTCATGTATTACTGTATTCTTGTAACTGCTAGGGAAATTTTTTTGCTTTATCTATCTTCTTAGAACTGCAACTGGGAATGTACAAAAGATGTTCATAATGACAAATCGTAAGGGCATGTTTACCTGCTGGGAAAGGAGAGGAATGGGAGAGGAGCCTATACGAGGGGAAAATTTTCTTGTCCCCTTGGGATGACGACGACGATGTGTTGGTTAGAGCAGTATAGATATTGCTATAAGTGAATAGGAATCGAATTTCGACGTGGAATTTAAAATTATCATTCAGATTTAAAAGTTTTTTGTTATTTCTGATCAACGGATCAAGGGATATAATCCTCTATGATTTATTTCTGTTCGTCATCACCAAATGACCAACGGTGAGGAGCGGTAAGGAACGTTGGAGGCGAGTATAATCGCCTTTTGCTATCAGCTATGAGTGTTTTTTTTTTTATAATTTAGATATTTAAATTTTCGATCTGATTAATTTTAGAATGGATCAATTTTGCTTCATGAATATTATCTATTATGATAAAAATAATTAAAATTTATCAATCTAAAGGTCCTTATCGGTTCGTTCTCGGATCATCAATATTATCTATCATGATAAATAAGGAGAGAGAGTGTGGGGTCAGGAACCGTAACAATATCGCTCTACTGTCCTACTCATTGCAGCTCTCTTGGTATGTGATGAAAATTGATTCTTGTCGAGAAGAGAAAGGTTTTAAAAAATGGTATAACTTTAAAAAAAAACTCATGAAAATTTTAAATTATAAATGTGAGAGCCCTTAAATTTATAGCATTAATAGGAAGAATTGCATCTTACTTACAAATTTGACATTTTTAGAATAAATTCCTTTCAATAAATTGATAAATTTATGTCAATTATAAATTTAAATTTGTAATACAATCATCAAGCAGTACTAAATTTCTGGTATGTCTATCACGTCATTTATTTATTTATAATCAAAGTATTGTTTAGCATCTTGATATTCACGGTGTGCATGGTTAATTATTTAATCATTCATATGTGTCACACGAGTTTATTATAAATTAAAAAAAATAATTTAGACTCTGGGGTACGGTGCAGTGATAAAAATAAAGAGGTATTTTATAAAAAATACAGTTAATCTTCTATTGCGATATTGTTCGGTGACGAATTTAAGAAAAATTTATTTGGACGGTTTTGATATTCAAGAGTTTGTTTGGTGAACGAAGTACAACATTCGTATTGGATTGTCGTTCAAGAATAAAACGATTGTAGAGTCCGAGTTGAACCGTAAAAAAATTGTAAATACTTTTTTTATTTATCTTTGGTGGATCTTAATCGGTTTAATTGTTGATGATGTATTTCGAAAATTGATGAGACATGATCGATTATTTTTAAAAACTAATTGGATAAAAAATTCGGATATTCTAATATCAAATAAAAAAATAATTTAATTAATAATTTTAATGGAAGTATCATGGCAAAATTAAGGCTCCAGAGGAATTTAATAAATAAATGTCATGATATTTTTGTTACAAAATTTAATAAATTTATTCATTTAAAAGTTAATGAGAGTTTCTTTCAAACGTACTAAAAAGGAGATAAGTACTAAAAAGGAGGAATTAAGAAAAAAATATTTTCCTTAGGAAAAATAAAAATGAAAATGAATGATTACTAAGACAGAATTGATGAGACGGGAAAATGTGGCACACGCATCTCTTTTTTAATGTATATTTCATACTACGACAGAATTGTATGGCCAACACACCATCCAGAGACGACGTTTCCGGCGGCGGCGCCGCCACCGCCGCCGCCGCCGAATCGAGATGGCGGAGAGCTCTTAGTTGGCTTGCGGACGCTCTGCTCCTCCCCTGTAAGCCCTTCTTCTCCTTGCCCCACTCCAACAGCCCCGCCTCCGCCTCCACCTTCCCCTCCGCAGTCGCAGCTCACGTCGCCGGCACCATCCTTTGCCGCCCCCACGAGAGTGACCGCCGCGTCACCCTCTGCCTCCAACAGGCGCCCGGCGCGGGCCCCGTCGTCATCGACCTGCCGATCGGAGCGTCCGAGCTGAACGGCGCCGGGCGGGTCGCGCTGGAGTGCGACCGGCTCAGGTGGGCCGGGCCGCTCCTGGAAGCGCCGAGATGGGCGGTGCGCTGCGGAGGCCGGAGGGCGGGATTCGGCGGCCTGAGGCCGGCGACGGGGGCGGAAGAGCGAGCGCTCGAGGCCTTGAAGGCCGTCACCTCCGGGGCCGGAAGGGTGCCGCCGCCGCCCAGCGGCGGACGGGGAGAGTCGTTTGCGTACCTGCGCGGGAGCTTCGAGAGGGTGGTGGGGTCCGCCGACAGCGAGTCCTACCATCTGGTGGACCCCACTGGAAGCTTGGGCCTTCAGCTCAGCCTCTTCTTCCTCCGCGTCTGACGGTAGCCTGCGCGAACCGAACGGTTCGGCTCCGGTCCGTTTGACTAGGTCGAACCCGAGTTCGGCTAATAGAATTCACAGTTCGACCGTTGATCTGGTCTTAATTCTGACCGTTGATTTATTGACTTCATCTTGTATTCGACCCATCGAGGAGTTTGAATATGCCTTCTGTTTGTTTATTTATCGCGTGACTAAACGCGTGACGAAGGCGAAATTATTCACACATATAACACTGTGATAATTCTAAAATTTTAGAGGACTTAAATATAATTTTACTCATTTTTAATTCACAATTTATGCCCACTAATGGGATTTCCTTTTTAATCTTGTTCTCTCTCATCTATTTTATGTATCATAGCCAACAAATATCAAAATAAGTCATCTTATAAAATATATTTGACGATAAATATAAAATTAAAATTATATTTGATAGTTTTGGATAAATGAATTAGACAAAAAATATATTTGACGATAAATATCAAAATGAATTTTCTATTTTCTATTTTCATTTTCTCTTTTTTTAGAAAATAAAAAATAATTTTTTTTTATTTTTTAATTTTTCAAAAAATACTCTTTTATTTTTTGAAAAACAAAAATAAAAATAAAAAACGATTATTTCTCATTTTTCAATTTTCCATAAAACATTCTTTTATTTTCTGAAAAATATAGATGAAAAATACAAATCAAACATATTTTTTCGTTTTTACAAAAAAAATGAAAATAAAAAAAAAAGAAAAAAAAAACACCTACCAAATGCCCCCTTACCTTTTTAGACTGAGTTCGACTTCAAAATTGAATGATCTTGTAAGGATAATGCAATTATGAAAATCAAACTTCATCACTCTTAGAACTAATCGGGCGTAATACTCACAAATTTAGTACAAATAAAAAAATAAGACACCAAAATAGATAACTAATTAGGCATTATAATTTCAAATGGCAATCTATTGACAAAAACAAGTTATAACGACGACAAACATAATAGATGTTCTTGCAAAAGCATGAGGGGAATATCTAATATCTTAGAGGTGGCAAATTTGCCTAATTGTGACATCACAAGGACAGACAACCTCAATTGACAAGTTTATCAATATATTTCCTACAAAACTAGAGATTGCAATCAACATCATCCGTTGCAATTTCTCGATACCGATGGCGATTTTCCATTTCACGGCTTAGAGATGCGAATTAGCGATCATTTAGAACAAAGAAGGGATCAAAATTTGCTTCTTTAGTTCTCAAGCTCGTCGCATAAGGTGGTCCGGAGCATGTAATCTTCGTCCTCCAGCTCTTCGTGAAATAAATTGATAGATGGAACACTCGATCTTTCATTTTCGCAATCATCACTTTTCAATGTCCCCCTCCCCTTAAAAATGCAAATAAGAAATTCATTTTGATCGCTCATAACAAACATAATACACACGGCACGCAAAGAAAACTTGCAAGATGTTTGTCAAATAAGAAACCTTCTTTAGGATGTAGAAGAAATAATGGAAACCGTCCCCAAAGGTCTTCCACTCGACAGACCAGGTAAAGCCGGATCTTTCAAATACTGGCCGCCGGAAATGTGGCTGCAAGTTAAACTAGCGCTGTGAGAAATGGTAAAATAGAGAGAAAGAGTAGGAGACTAAGTGAATGTGACTACCTGTCCGAAAGAAATTGAAATAAAGATGCCTTCTGGTTTTAGAACACTATGAACACCTCGAAGCATTTTAATCACCTTATTTAGTGTTTCAGGACGGGGATTCCATGGATCACCGCTGTTCACAAACAATACATCCTTTAAAAAGGATGTTTAATGACAGAGAATTAAAAAATCTATTTAAGGACTAATGTCAACTCAAAAAAACCAACTAATAAGATTAATGATACAAACTCATGAACATTCCTAGCAGTGATAAAAACAAAAGCTTGAATTATGAACCAAGAAATAAGGTTTAAATGGTTTCCATGAGGAAGATCTCTGCTGTATGTATATATTATCATAGTGAAAAATAAATACATTTTGTGATAATTAAAAGAAGATAATCCTTCCACCCAGTCAAATTCTCGAATACTATAGTCCGATTTCATATTTAACAAAAAAAAAATTCAGTCCTTAAACTAAAAATATATATTTCACATATATCGAGCCTAAATCTAAGTTCTTGAAGACATTAAAGAACCAGGCAAGTACTGAGGTATCTTTTGAATTTTTTTCTATGGATGCAATTACATGGGTATCTTTTGCACATTCTTTCCATATTTCGTCCAGCATAAACGAGCATGAGATCAGAAATAGTCTATGCAAACAACATTTATGAAAGTATTTGAGAATAAAAGTACTACTACAATATTTCCATAAAGCAAATTAAGAGAAGAACGAGAGGATAGACAGAAAAATGAACCTAAGGGAATTGATGTGGAATAAGTGATAACATTTAGTTTGATTAGAAGACTACTTATCCAGAAAGATTAAAGTGTGGAAAGGGCCAGATCCAGACTTACACATTTCAACATTCTCCCTCACTTGTAACAAGGTGGACTGGAGGACATTACACTTCTGAATTCAAAGGTGGAACAGCTCGACTTAACCAGAGACATTTTTCAATATATTGACAAAAAGCATGTGGAGCAAAGACCTGCTGGGATACAATTATAATTGATTGGTGACCACTTGCCCCAAAAGCTTATATTGTCAGCAAAACTCGTATGTTAGTCATAGCCACATAGAAAAAAATATCCAGCGGATATTAAATGGTTCATTGCTCTCCCTAAAATGAGCTATCCGAGCAAAGGAATGCAAATTTCATCCCTAGATTCTCCTTCAAACTCTTCCACCAAAAAAGAATTGCCTATCATTCCTTCTGAAGAACCAATGACAGGTGCTTGTGTTTGGAATTTTTTGTGATGGGTGAAAAAAGAATACAGGATTAATTGACTAGCATTATTTGGTTAGTTTAACAACTTAAGTAGACTAAAATTCACAGCATAATGCTAGAAAATCTAACTAATACTGCAGCCACTAAAGAACAAGGACAAACTGATAGAAATAATCCTTCAATTGATTTCATAGATAGTAAGCACGTTGATATAATGAGACGTGAATATCACCAATCAAGCAGGGTGGAAGAAAAAGGAAAATGCAGTTATGATACAGATTGCAAAAGTGAATTATACGTCCAAAGAGAAAAAGAATATCACCAATCACCCAGCCTTTACCATGGTGCCTTTCTCGATCACAATATCGAAGGACTCACTGCCAAAAGGTAGGTCTAGCATGTCGGCTTGGACCACCTTGATGTCTGGCGGTGCAACGAAAAAAAGAAACCTTCATGTCAGATCGTCGAAGTTGACAT
Source organism: Wurfbainia villosa (assembly GCA_025175895.1). Lineage (NCBI taxonomy): Eukaryota > Viridiplantae > Streptophyta > Magnoliopsida > Zingiberales > Zingiberaceae > Wurfbainia > Wurfbainia villosa. The sequence goes on along the minus strand of CM045991.1, from coordinate 27,092,694 downwards.
TACCACAAGCAACGCAAGAGAAGCGGAAATCCTACTCAGAATCATCACCTTCAAGTCCCTTGTCTCGAAACCGGTTCCGCATTCTTTCAACCGCGACAGGAGAGATGTCGACGCAGGTCATGTCGACCACGCCATCCTTGCGAAGCTCCTCACAGAGCCGCGAGTTGCCGCAACCAATCTCCAATACCTAGCAATACCAGAGAATCCAAATCGAATGCTATAACCATGCACGCATGCCGGACGCGTCAGAGAGAAAGCGAACCCGGGGATGTTACCGAGTGGGATGAATTGAGCAAGGGGCGGAGGAGGTGTCGGAAGTGGGAGTAGTCTTTGAACCATTCATAGTGCTCCTCGGCGGCGAACCTCTCGTCCCTATGAAGTCAGAACAGAGATCGAGGCAGGAAGCGAAGCGAAGGAAAAGAGAGGGAGAAGAATGGTGAGCGACCATACCAATAATGCGGATCGAGATAGGAGGCGGCGGTACGGGGGGCGACGTCCACGGGGCTGCTGCGGCGACCTTGATCGCCGGAATCGCCCATCAGTTGCGGTGAGCCCTAAGCAGGGAGTCCACCCTCAGCTCCGTCGATGGAAGCTCATGGGTTGGCTTTGAAGACGAAACAAGCCCAGTTAAAAGCCCAACAAGGATTATTAGGCCGTGTTGGGCCAAAACATTAATTTCGACAAGTGGCCCACAGTTCGCCGACGTCGTGCCGGCCGAGTCGCTAGTTGCAGGTCTTCAAGGCAGCGATTCAACGAGCGCCTTCACCTCCGGCGGCGGCGCCGCCGCCGGCGACAGGATCTAGATGCGTGCTCCTCTGCTTCTTGCTGATTAATTTAGCGCTGAACTATAAAAGCATCCTTTTCGTTTCGTCAGTTCTTCCTCGTCTCTTACTTGCTGATTTTATTTTCACGGAGTTTCAGCGATTAACCAGGTCAAGTTGTGGCTTGACAATTTCGCGTTCCCATGTTCATGTTTAGATAGATTCTATGCCATTGCGTGAGCATCATTCTAGTTCAGCGATAATCTGTTCTTCACACAGCAACACTTGTTGATTCAAATCAAATACAAATACAAAGTACTCTCCAGTTTTGTAAAAAACAAATTTTGGAGCCACCCAAATAGTTCACCTAGAAAGATCGCGATCGAAAAACCGAATAGAAAAGGGAAAGCAAAACATATAGATATACAGCCATATAGGAAGTTTTCAAGCAGTATCAGCCTCAATGATGAATTGATCTTAACAGTTGCATGTGCTAAGGGATGGTTGGGTCGAGGAGATTGTTGCACAATTTTCCAACGCTCTCATTAGGCTTCTTGTTCTTCGCCCTCGGGCTACTCCCTGTGCTGCTGGTCATCGAACCAAATGAAGTTTTCTGCAGGACGCCGGTCGGAGAGGATTCCATCTGCGGGCTTGAGTCCCAGCCGCCAGTCAAGATGTTCAGTGACGAAGATGAACAAGCCTTGCTTTGATCCTTGGCTGCATTGTTGGTGTTTTTAAGGGCCTCGCCGAGAGGTCCACCCATGGAGGCTCCCCAGGAGATCGGAATCCAACTCGCTTGTCTTTGGTCGGCTTCGCTCATCCTGCACAATTGTGAATCCAACCGAGCAAGATCATATTCACGCGACAACTTACGGGGTGAGAGTGTATCATTGTCATGGTTAGGGGGAGTTGAGGATGAGAATTCAGAGGAAGCCATGGATATCGACATGGAAAGTTGAGTTCTTTCAGATTGCATGTCTTCCATCTCAGGCCAGGTAACAGTTGAATGATGGGGTTGGGTTTGGGGCCAGTCATCAATGAAATGATGAAGAGGATTGGATTGCGGCTGCAGAACATCAAGCTTCGACGTGGGTAAAAGGTCGATATCAGATAAATAACTACTTTCTGGATTGAAATGAGAATGAGAACCAGTGGAAACAAGTTGAAACTCTCCGCTTTGTTTTCTCGTAATGGGCATCGGTGTCATGGCTTTTGAGCTCATAGAGGCTGATATAGAGAGATTGACGGCAGCATGTCCATCATCTTTCGCGTCTTCTTTGCTCGATGACTTTCTGCACACAGTCGACTAGAAATCAAGTAAAAGGACGGCACAAGTTATAGAAGTAACACGAGTATCTTATATATGTAATATGTACAAACACAATACTAAGGAACAACAATGGTGATAAACCAGAAAACAAAGCATGAGTAGAGGTTTCCAGGGCATGGAGTCGATACAATTTTATTCGAAATATATCTAAAAGAGATCGGTTATTCAGACTCTCTAGTATCTATCACAAGGAGAAGAAATTTAGTTTGTCACCAGAGAAATCTCGAAGCATGCAAGAGTTACTTGTGACGGTTTTTATTTTCGGCCAACTAGCCCGACTTGCGATAGGTAAACGGTTGGGAAGAACAAGATATGTATCTTCAGCAAGTCAGAAGTTGCAAAACAACAGTATCGATGCTCTAAAACAATAGAAACTAGAGCAAAAATCGGTAAGATGATTATGTCTATGGCCAGGAAGCAAAAAATGCTACCAATTGAAACAAGAATGAACAATGATTATAAGAAGTCATACGCGTTGAATGGTGCAGGGGAAGTTTCACTTGCGGCGAAGTTGGTAGTTTTAGTCTCTGATTGTGGAACCCTGAGGCCACTGGATGATTCACCACCAGAAACAGGCATTGTTTTCGCGGCATGGCTAGATTGGCCTTCCACATGCTTTCTTGAACGATGGCGGCCCCGATTTACATGGCGCTCACAGTACTTTTGATCGGCAACTGCATCCCTCGAGCACCGCCATTTCTTCCCATCAGTTCGACGGCATCTACCGGGCTCTGGATCGCCATTTCCAGAATACCCCAGGCAGAATGATCCCCAACCAACTACCAAAACACATGAAGAAGTTACATTGATCATCCACTTTACCACTGTTATAGCCTGAGCTACCAAGACATATCAAATGATGATAAACAATCTGTAAAAGTGAGAACAAGAAAAGAATCATGTAGTTGATCTCGGTTAGTTGGGAAACTAAAGCTTCATTGGTTGTTTCTTTTGATCGATCGATGCAGACAGGAAGGACATGACTTCTTCAATTCACTCAAGATGAACATAGTCAATGAATGAGACACCAAAGTAGTGTTGCATTGCAGTTTAAGACTAATGTTCTAACAAAGATAAACAAAGAATGGATCTTTCTAATCATATCTAAAGAGTTAAAAGCCTTACATGCACTTGCGCCAAAGGATCCAACTGAGCAGTGAGGGAACCCTGAAATGCCAAGGCTTCTCTCGAAAAGGATGAGAAGATTGTGTGGTATTGGTATTTTCTCAGCAATGTATCTGTAAAGCAACGACTGATGCTCTAGCTCCAACCACTGAGATGGAGTAAATGGCTCCTTCACCCTTGCCAAAACGCCATTGCTACTCGCATCATGACACCCAGAATACAACCCTGTAACAGAAAGAAGAGAAAGAGGTCATGTAGCATAAGAAGAAGAAGAAGAAGAGGCAAGTCAGATAGTGAAGAACAGCAACAACGGAATATGAGAAGAAGAAGAAGGGATCTGACTAAGAGGTGATGATCCAAGTTACCTGGATTACAAAGATAGGGTTTTGGGGAAGATGATGGAGGGGAAGGGTAGTAAGAAGGGAGTGCATCATCACAGCCGAGCACAAAGCTATCTTGCTTGGAAGTTGCTGAGAAGCTCAGCATTTGCTCCCCATCAGGGAAGAGAGAGTCGAAGGGAGGCACCATTGCCTCAGAAGCCCTCTGAAAGGCACAACCAAGGATCCCCTTTGCCTTGCAGCAGGCCTCAGTGGTACTACTGGAGGTGGTCAGAGAACGAGACAGAAAGCTGCCACCTTCTGAGGAGCCAGTACCGCCACCAACTGCTAAACCATCCACCATGCTCGCCGCACCTCCGAGCTCCATGAAAGGCTCATGAGATGGAAGCGCGAGGGAGGTGGGGGAGGGAGGGAAGGTAAGCAGCAAGGGGAGCATTCACTCTTATGGAGCAAGAAGGAAAAGCATGGAGCTCAGAAAACCAGGCTGGTTTTCTTTTCAAGGAGGGGCGGTGGTGGCCGCAGTAAATTATTGGATTTGGACATGCAGACAAAAGATTTGGTGGTCTGATAACAATATTTTGGATGCATGCACACCTTCCTCAACCATCAATCTGGTTTAGAAGCTGATGATCTGTGAGTAATGACCTCCATTGATGGCAGTGGCCAAGAACAGCGTTTCTCTCACTCAGTGAGATTGCCACCGAGCAGTTGACATTAAAATGGAGCAAAAATTTGCTTTTTGCCTGCACAACAAGCTTTCCAAGAAGCTAAACTCAGCTCGGCAGCTGCTCAAAGAAAATTAAAAAAAAAAAAAAGACAAATCGAGTTCAACTTTTTGTTTCTGGTAGTAATTAATTTTTCAAGGTTAAAAATTGCTTAACTGAACACAGATCTCCATGCAGCTTTGTGATGCTCAGGGATTCTGACCATAAATTATTAGTTCTTTTGCAGCCATTGCCATTGCAACTTTGAATGAGAAACCAAGGGGAGAGAGAGCTGGTCTTAACCACCAAGTTGATGATGTCTCTGAGCTTTCCTTGCAGCAGTTCAGTTCCTGGTCAAATTAATCACACAAACCTTTTTAATAAAATAATTTTATAATAGAAAAAGCTTAGGTTGTCGAAGCACGTGGCCATGTAGTTTTTATGTAGTTTAATGAAAAGAAGTAGATGCCAAACTTCTGCATCCAATCCATGCATGTGGAAGCCATGGGCTATATACCTTTCAACATTGGTAAACAACAAGTCTTTGGATAAAGTATGGTTGAAAAACATTAAAAGAAAAAAAAAAGTTATACAGATAACAGTAGTTGTTGTAGTTGTTAGGCAGCAACTCATGAACATTAACTACTGTATATATTAATATATTGAATTGATCAGTAGTGCCAGTGCTAGTGCTTGGCTTGTGGTTCATGATTAAAGAAACTTGCATGCATGCATGAGAAGGTGAGCCAAGAGCAATAAAATGGAAGATAAATTAGCTTTGTCTCTTTGACTACTGTCCTCTATATATATATATATATATATATAGCTTAGCCAAGCTCTACTTCCATCATCCTCACCATTGCCTTTGCCCTAAAAAGATTTCTCCTTACAACAACAACATAAATGATAAAGTTGGCACTTGGAATGCAACAAAAGAGAAGTCTTGTGTGATTGGGAGGAACCCAATTAGATCTCACAAACCCCAATGAGTTTTGTTATTCTTAATGGATGTAACAACTGAAATGAATTGTCCTAGAGACCTCCCTCGTTAATCGAGCAAGGTCAAGCATGCCTCACTCACATGCTAATTGTACCTTCTTCATTGTTGAATGATTAAGAAATAGCTGATAAGTTTTTTAGCATCATCTGAATCAGTCACAGCTTAACCACACAGAAACCCAATGTGTCATCTGGAGATGTCCTATTGAATCCTCCCGGATAGAATTTGTGTTCCCTGATCTTAGCTCAACATTCATAAATGCTTCTTGATTCATGGAAAATGGATTCCTCAAGGTCCACACTCACAGCATGCTTTCATGCAAAAACATAGCCTCCAAAGACTGAAGAGGTTTCTCCTCCTCCATGAAATCAGGAATGACAATACATAAAAATCGAGTCGAGGAAAAACTCCCTCACAAGGCTGTTGCTTCTTTCATTCAATTGCTGTCCAAAATTAAAAGACTTTCTTGCTCTTTACACTTTGCCTCTTGTAAGCTGTCACTGGAATTGCTTACTGCTGTTTTCTTTCTCTGAAACCAGCGTCTCAAGGAATAAGATAAGTATGCAATCAGGCAACGTTAGCATTAATATTAAAGAAAAAATGCCTGAATTCCTTCTACTCTTGTCGTTCAACTACTGAAATCTTCATCTCTGCAACCTCTGAAAAGAAATCATCAGAATGCTGCATGCCATTGTAGCATCACTTTGTACTCACTATCTCTGTGCATACTCACGTGTGATGAATGTTTATCACACACGTGTGGGTGCAGGTAACAGAATCTCCTTAGTCTGCATGATAACATCACCATCCAACAAATTTTCTTACGATTATATGGCCATTTTCTAATATCATTTTTGGACCACCCCGTCAATATTCATGTCAAACAAAGTCAGTTTACTAAAATATGGTGTCAACTCTTTAGCTGTGCTCACTATTCTTGGTTTATTTTTTGGATGGCAGAGCTATGTAAGGAGACGATAAATAGGATCCCTGGACTGCACTGCTATATCTGAGGTAGAGGCTCGTACTGTGCTAGAGTGACTGGTTGTATAGTTGTTTTCGTTGATCTGTTATCTTCTTCTTCCTCTTCTTAAAGAGTGTTCAGCAGTCATGAACAGTATCGGCAACTGGCTTGGCTTCTCTCTCTCTCTCCTCGCGAGAATATGGAAGCTGCTTCGGGACCGCCACATCGTCACCATCATCGTCAACCGATCACCACGACTGGATCTCTCCTTCTGCAGTCCCATAACAGAGTTTTTTTGCTCTAAGTTTCCTGTGGTTGGATCCATCACAAGATTGCAGCACCAAGGTCTGTTTCAAATCTCGTTACTTTTCTCTCGTCTCCATTAGTTTGTTTCAAACAAAAAAAAATACTATACTTCTTTTTCATGTCATGAAGGAATCATGTCTTCTCCAACCCGCAAGCTTGAAGATTTCTTAGATGGAGGGCCAACTTTGAAAGGGAAGTCATGGCATTGAGCTTGGACAACCTCTACTACTACCAAAACCCACACCAACATCACCAACTGTTCATGCAACCCTTGCAGGAAGGGATGTGCTCCGGGCCTGACATATAGCAGGGTAGACTAGAAGAGGATGATGGTCTTCCAAGCCTCAAAAATTGGGTGGCTACAAGTTTCAGTAATTCTTCCACCAACAGGAAGTTGGGTGAGGAAGGACCAGCAGCCACCAGCTCAGTTAATGGTGCAGCTGGGTTCGGGAAGTCACAATCCCTGAGCTTGTCTATGAGCCCTGGTTCACAGTCGAGCTGTGTCACAGCTCTGGCACCGCCAGTTTCTTCGGCAGCTGAGTGCATGGCCTTGGATACAAATAAGAAATTGTGGTTTGGTAAAGGAAGCTGGAAGCAACCAGTTCACAGGAAATCCAATGATACGTTTGGGCAGAGAACCTCTCAGTATAGAGGCGTTACAAGGTCAGTGTTCTATGTTGCATTCCTTCTCATGCTTGACTGGTAGTAGATATGATGCCCATCTGTGGGACAATAGCTGCAACAAAGAAAGGCCAGCCAAGAAAAGGAAGACAAAGTTAGTAGCACAAACAATCACCATTGTTTTTTTTTCAAGTTTCTACCAATCTTTCATTAACATCGTCTGGTTACCGTCATGCATGGGGATGTCATAATTTTGCGTTCCTTTTATCTAGGTAGGTCTTCTGAATCTTGGCTTTGGTCTCACTGTTCTCTTCCCAAATATTATCACTAAACGTTGACTTTGGCATCCTTCAGGGGGTATAATACGGAGGAAAAGCTGCGAGACCTTATGACTGGGCTGCATTGAAAGTACTGGGGAACAACAACACATTAACTTCCCTGTAAGATCGATCAACTTACAGGTTTTTTATTTTTTTTCACAATGTTTGGATTTCTAACGAAGTTATACCTTGACGAGTTTGATGAACAGTTGGAAAGTTATCAGGGAGAAATGATGAAATGAAGAACATGAACAGGCAGGAGTTTGTTGCCCACTTAAGAAGGTGCATCTGCTAAAAATTTTTGTTGTACAACACCGTGCCATGTGTATTATCAACAACCCAAATCTGTTTTGCTATCAAATGCTTGCAGAAATAGCAGTGGTTTTTCACAAGGGGCATCAATTTACCAAGGAGTAACAAGGTATGGCCAAATCTTTCTGAAGAATCATGTTCTTGAGTCATAACTATCATCTTTTCATTGCTTGTTAGTCTTTCTGAATTTTCTGCAGGCACCACCAGCATGGTAGATGGCAAGCACGAATCCGCTGAGCTGCTGGAAACAAGGATCTTTACCTGGGAACTTTCAGTAACTCTCCTGTATCACTTAACAAATTTCTTTAATTCCTTTCTTGATCTGACATTATTATAGTGCAGCATCATTCTATCTGAATACGAATGTTTCTGCTGTCATATTGAAAACATTCCTAGTTCTGATAGATTAGGTCAATTTCAGATACTCAAGAGGAAACAGCTAAAGCTTATGATATCGAGGTGATCAAATTTAGTGGAGTGAATGCTGTTACTAACTTTGACATAATGTGATATAATGTAGAGAAGATCACAGTGAGCAGTACATTACTTCCAGGGGAGCTTGCCAGGAAGAACAAGGAAACTGAAGCAGCAAAAGATGTTCCATTGGAGGAGAATCCAGGCAGAGATCCAACTGAAGTAGACAATACTGCATGTTCCAGGTCGAAAGTGCTCCTTTATGGCTCCACTGAGGCAGCTCCATCCACTGGGTCTCATGACCATGAACCCTTGACGATCAATGGAGACTACAGGAGCCCCACGACTTGCGCATCAGTGCAAGGGGCTGACAATTCCGCAAAGTTGAGCAATGCCCATCTATCAAACCACTCGTCCTTGGTCACAAGCCTAGGAAATTCTCAAGACGTGAGTTGTGACTGGACTGGTCTCTCCGGCATGTTTGCATGTGGCAACGGCACACCCAAGTTCAATGCCACTCTTAACTCCACTGCCTCATGCAGCTGAGGCCAACTGTATCCAAATGGCTGTTTTTGATGCATGGAATGACGGCTGATACTTTCATGTTGACAAAGCATGCAACCTAGAGCCATCGTGGTGGGACTGCAAGAAGAGAAAGTGAAGGGATGCATTTTGCTTGTGAGCAAGATTGATGATTTATGATCAATGTGGGATCAGCCCTGCATCACATGTTAGTGCCTTCTCTTTCACTTTAGCTTTGAGGGCATCAAAGTGGAGAATTTTGCAGATAACATGAAAAGTAGGCACAAGGAAATGCAGTTTGATCTTTTGACTAACCTCACATATTGGGCTGTGGCCTCTGCTAAAGACAGATTGATTATGATCACTAAGCATTCTCCTTTTTGTCTGGGCTTTGCTCATCCAATATTCTTCATCATCTTGTCTTTTTAAAGGTTGTAGGTTCTCCAATCATGCTTTTACACGGCAAAACTGAGAAGTCATTTGCAAATTGGTGTGCCAATGGGTTCTTTCTACTCGTTGGTCGACAAACAGTTATATGTTTCACCCACGTCGATTAATGGCATCTGAAACTACAACATACTCCTTGTGAGCAAAAAAATATCAACTTTGAATGGTAATAATGCTCTTTTGTGTCTCATTTTGGTCTTCTGTAAAGGTTTGGCACCTTGTGTCTACTTAAACTCTATGCTAACTTACCAGATCTAATGCTTTGAATTTAATCAAAAGAAGTGAAACTGAAACTAACGGAACATCTGGCTCGATGATTTAAGTGCAAAATCCAACTAGTTTCTGATTACAAGTTTGAAGTTCGAACTCCCATTGTCAATCTGCATACTTGATGATCTGTGTACCAAAGAAGTAAGTAAACATCATCGTCATTAAAGTGCTCTAGAGCATTTGGGTGAACAGTTTGATACCGAAGGATTGTGTTCCAAGAATCCAATCTTCCTTATGGTGGAACACCAAATGACTGTGGAAGCTGCTGGCACATTGTCTGCACACAAATCAAGCTAACAAAACTGACCCACAAGGGGACCCTTTGCACAAGATTCAAACAATCAAGATTAAATCCTGACCGATCATGCAGTGCTTGAGGGCTACTGCATGGGAGAATTGTGTGCGGGCGCCATGTACAGTTTTGTTCTGTACAAGCTGCTCTGGCTGGTTTCCTAGCCTTGCTACATGCACTTAGTTGTGTTGGTACTTGTAAATAGCACATCGCTGTGCGACTGTGACTAATGTTTCCTTGATAGTTAATCACCTAATACGACAATGGATTTTGTGTTTTTTAAAATTAATCACCTAAAATACCACAAGTAAAGGCTACATAAAACTGTAGATACATTTGAACACTAAAAATGTAGAAATATGAATTGCGAGAGAATCCTATCTCGCATCTTCCAATGCTATATAATCTCATAAAACATTGTTTGACTAATCAAGTTCTAAGAACAAGCGTAAACAAAACACACTACATGACGAAAACTCCAAAAACATACCATACATGTAATTCCAGTTAGCATGCAATCAGTTGGTATTTACATGTTGACATGAATATTTGTTCAGCCGGTAAAGGGTATCCGATCCAACAATTTCCATTTTCAATTGCAGAAAGCTAATTTCTATATGGCAAACCACATAATTTGAGGTAAAAGAAGCATGTGAACTTCAAATCATTATATATATGCTCAAACCAGAAGAAATTGTAATGCTTACCTTTGTTTGCACCCAAGAGCAGGTCTCAATGAGGATTTGCTCATGGAAAATGAATCCTAAAATGAGATCAGTATAACAATTATTCATTCAATTCCGATGCAACTAAAATGAATCACGATACAGTTTACTACTATCAGTAGGATCGAGAATAAATAAAATTCATTCCTTCGCTTAACTTTCCAGCCTGTAAATGAAGTCAAGATCTTTGATCAAGATTCACCTCTTCCCTTGGCTGGTATCCATAAGCTATAAGCACATTAATTGCAGTCCATTCAACACCTGGTGACCCTTAGTTGCAAAATTTAGAAGATCAAGGATTTCAATTTCTCTGCTTAAAGTGCAAATGCCATGCATTCTCAAGAAAAACAAGTTCCAAACCTGCTGAGTGCAGTTTCTTCAGATGATTGGATGAGTGTTGCGATAACTGAGTTCCAAGCGAAACTTACGCTAGTCAGCTTGAGAGTTATATCACCAGAAATCTCCACAAGAGCAACTTCCAGCACTGAAACAATGAAACCTATGTGCATCCCTCACAGTGATCTCCCTTCCAGTCATTGCAGAAACAAATTTGATCGTGTTATGGCAATCTCCACATATCCTAAGATTCTTCACCACTAGTAGAGGCACACCCTCTCTAGTACTGATCAACCCAAAGGCAACAGCGAGTTTCTCACTGTGATATCCGAGCCTCATATCTCCTTCAGCAATGTTGTCCCTTCTAAGCACCAAAGCCATATCTCGGACATACCCAGCCTGTTCCATTTTTTTCGAAATCTCCTCCAAGAACAAGTAAATTTCTTTAACCCTTGGATGTGATACGTCATCGGCAACAAATACATGGATTTGCTTCCCCAGTTCAATCCAACTGCAACCAGGTTTCTTCCTCACTCCTCTACCTCTCATCAGCTTTCGGACTTTCGCAAACTCATCCCATCTACCCGTGCTGGCATACATATTTGAGAGCATCACATAAGCGGCTGCATTAGAAGAATCCAACCGGAGAAGCTTCTCTGCTGCCATTGCTCCAACCTCCAAGTTCCTATGGCTCCTGCAAGCACTGAGCAAAGTAGCCCATCCTATCAAGCCCGGATCAAATGGCATCAACTCAATTAGCTTCTTGGCTTCCTCAAACTTCCCGGTGCGAGCCAGGAGATCAATCATGCATGAATAATGTTCTTCTCTGGGTTCAATACCATACTTTTGCCGCATAGAATCAAAATACTCCCATCCTTCATCGATCCTCCCAGTGTGAGCACATGCAGACAACACCGAGATGAACGTGATGCTTGTGGGCTCATTATCTGAATCAAGCATCACTTTGAACAGCTCCAATGCTTCCAAACCAAGTCCATGCTGAGCATAAGCCGCAATCATGGTATTGAATGAGACTGTGTTCCGTTGGTGCATCCTCTCGAAAAGCATATTCGCATCCTTGAGATTTCCACACTTCGCGTACATGGAAACCAGTGCATTGGCAACAGAGATTTGGTTGCTTGGCAACTCAGTCTTAATGGTTAGTCCATGCATTTGCTTTCCTTGCGACGGGGATGACAAATTCGAGCACGCACTGATGGCACACACAAAGCTGCAATCATCTGGCTTAAACCCAGCTCGCTGCATACCGCGAAAGCATTCGAGGCCTTCCTCTGAGAATTCATCATTGAGTGAGTACCCTGAGATCATTGTGTTCCACACGACCAAATCAGGATCATCAACCTCCTCGAAGACCTTCCTCGCATCGACTATCCAACCAACCTTCGAGTACAGGTCAATCAAGCCGCTGCCCACATGAGAGTTTCTTGCAAAACCGGCCTTGATCATCTGCGAATGGAACTGTGCGCCGCCGGCTGAATCCTTCACGGCCGTGAATGCTGTGAGCACGCTGGCGAGAGTGAACATGTCGACCTCGAAGCCTTTCCTCACCATTGCCTGAAACAAGTTGAGGGCTTTTAGTCCCTGCCGGTGCTGCCCGAACGCAACGATCATGCAATTCCAAGAAACCGCATCCCTTTCGCAGAAAATCTCGTTGAAAACCCGCTCGGCTTCGACCAAAAAGCCACCTTTACTGTAGCTGCTGATGAGGGTATTGTTGACGGAGACATAGGAGTCGAGACCTGAGGCGATGGCGAGGGAGTGGAACTGCTCGACGGCATCGGCGACGGATGAGATGACAGAGGAGAGGGTGAACCCGTCGGCGTCGGAGCCGAGGTAGCGCATGCGAGAAAAGAGTCGGATGGCATCGCCGGAGTAGGCGCCGTTGGCGCCGGCAAAGGCGGAGAGGAGAGTGTTGTAGGAGACGAGGTCGGGGGAGGGTATCCGGAGGAAGAGGCGGCGGACAGCGTCGGGGTGGCAGAGGCGGGCGTAGGCGGCGAGCAGGGCGTTGTGGGAGAAGACGTTGGGTTGGGGGATTTCGTCAAACGACTGGTGGGCGAGGGGGAGGTGGCCGCAGTGGGAATAGAGGAGGATGAAGTGGTTGGCGAGGTAGGCGGAGGGAGGGACGTGGGACTTGAGGAAGAGGGCGTGGAGGGCGCGGCCGGAGTCGAGGTCACGGCGGGCGATGCAGAGCTTTAGGAGGTCGCGGAAGCGAAGATCGGCGGCTCGGAGTTGGAAGAAGTGGGCTTGGAGGCGGTTCATTCCAAGCACGCGCTCTTGGTCAACCGATTTGGTTCCTTCGCGAGTTCGCGTTAGGACAATTTTTAATCGGATGATTTTTTATTAAAAATTTCACCTTTTACCATGTATTTATTCCCTTTAAAAAAAACAGATTTTTTTAATAATACGGTAATATTAAGAACATACAAAAGCATCTGCTTACATTTTCCTTGCTAGAACAATGAAAAAACAGAGACCGATAAGTGTACGAATGAAAAATTCATACAAATCGACGGCAAACCAGTAGAAGAGATTTGGTATCAGCCCTCTTGATAATCGCCTTCCTCCTCTTCGTCTTCTTCGTATTCGACATCATCATCAGCAGTTGCATCCTGGTATTGCTGGTACTCCGAAACCAGATCGTTCATGTTGCTTTCCGCCTCGGTGAACTCCATTTCGTCCATCCCTTCGCCAGTGTACCAATGCAAGAAAGCTTTTCTTCGGAACATGGCCGTAAACTGCTCGCTGACACGCCGGAACATCTCTTGGATGGATGTCGAGTTGCCAATGAACGTAGACGCCATCTTCAATCCAGTCGGAGGGATGTCGCAGACTGTAGACTTCACATTGTTCGGAATCCATTCGACGAAGTAAGAGGAGTTCTTGTTCTGCACATTCAGCATCTGCTCGTCCACCTCCTTTGTGCTCATTTTGCCACGGAACATAGCTGAAGCAGTGAGGTACCGGCCGTGACGGGGATCGGCAGCACACATCATGTTCTTGGCGTCCCACATTTGTTGGGTGAGCTCGGGGACAGTGAGAGCACGGTATTGTTGCGATCCGCGGGAGGTGAGCGGAGCGAAGCCGACCATGAAGAAGTGAAGTCGAGGAAAAGGAATGAGATTGACGGCGAGCTTTCGGAGGTCAGAGTTGAGCTGCCCGGGGAATCGGAGACAGCAAGTGACACCGCTCATGGTAGCCGAAATCAGATGGTTCAGATCGCCAACTGCAGTTTGCATAAATGATGATTAATTAACCATTGAGAGGCCCAAAGAAGAACAGTATTAGGGTGAACAGGAGAAGGGATACTTACAACTGGGAGTGGTGAGCTTAAGAGTTCTGAAGCAAATGTCATACAGAGCTTCATTGTCCAACACCATGCACTCGTCGGCATTCTCCACGAGCTGGTGGACCGAAAGAGTCGCGTTATAGGGCTCAACCACTGTGTCAGATACCTTAGGGGAAGGGAAGACGGAGAACGTTAGCATCATGCGATCTGGATATTCTTCTCTTATTTTGGAGATGAGGAGCGTCCCCATGCCAGAACCAGTCCCACCTCCTAGTGAATGACAAACCTGGAAACCTGTTCCATGTTCAATCAATCAATCAATCGATCATTGAAGTTGGACATTGGAAGTTCTGACGATAACAATAGCTCAAATCTGCTTGTGAGAAAGACTACATTGGCAAAAACGAATCGTGAGAAATGAAAAACAAAAGACAAAAGCTATGATTCACCGCCGCTGAATAATGAATAACGTAAATCGTTTAATTTCTTCGATTGATCAAAATAAACCGTTCAGCGTTTGCAACAGGAGGAAAGAAAACCTCACCCTGCAAGCAATCGCAGTTCTCAGCTTCCTTCCTGACGACATCGAGCACCGAATCAATGAGTTCGGCGCCCTCAGTGTAATGCCCCTTGGCCCAGTTGTTGCCGGCCCCGGACTGGCCGAAGACAAAGTTGTCAGGGCGGAAGATCTGCCCGTAGGGGCCGGATCGGACGCTGTCCATGGTGCCAGGCTCGAGGTCCATGAGCACCGCCCGGGGGACGAAGCGGCCACAGCTGGCCTGGTTGTAGTAGACGTTCACCCTCTCAAGCTGGAGCTCATTGTCGCCGGCGTAGCGGCCGGTGGGGTCGATGCCGTGCTCCGCGCACACCACCTCCCAGAACTTGGCCCCGATCTGATTGCCGCACTGGCCGCCCTGGACGTGGAGGATCTCGCGCATCTCGATCTCGATAGGGGTTCGTCAGAGAGGGCGAGGAAGGAGAAACGTGACTGGGAACGGAACGAGAAGGGGATTTTATAACCTCGAGCGTGGCGGCGCCCGACGGACGTTTGGAGTGGAGCGAGAGAGCGAGAGTTGAACGTTGACAGTCCTTATTAACGGCGTACGAGTAACGGCGATAGTTTTCTTTAGGCGGGAATTTTGAAATTTGAAATGGCGTCGAGGTTGTAATCAAACGTGATTTTTAACGGCCATTTTTACCGTTTTAAACTTTTTATTTCGACCGCAAGTGCAGATCACGTGTTCAATCTTCTATTTGTGAACATTCTTTTTCTTCAGGGGATAAAAATAATGCAGATTAATCCAAATGTTTAACTGTTTTATAATTAACACCTGAGTTTTTGTGAAAAAAAAAAAAGACATCAATGAGAAATAATTCGACACAAAAATAGATCGAAGTAGTTGAAATAGAGGGTCCTCCATGGCCATAATGAACGCCACCTACCTGGTTTCTTGCCTTCGTCTTCACTCAATTGAAGATTGCAGCTGGATCGTAAATGGAGTGACAACTCGATGGCCACGATAGAGTTTTCAGGCTGTGTTTCCTTCCAGAGAAATGAAACATCAATAGCAAATGATCTCGATCATGTGAGGAAGGACATTTGTATAAGTGTTGTATGACTGTAAAGATATTTTTCTATAATATTGGTGCTGACATAATACCCCCTACCGTGAAGTTTCTAGAACAGTCGAATATCTATTCATGTCTCAACAGCTTTATATCTCAATAGATTCATGTCTCGACAAGTGTTTTCACACATCTCAACAGAAGTGGTGACTCGTATGTTGGCTCTAGCTGACATGTGTTCAGCCATCAAAGTCAAATAAGCTACAGTGAGAACCTCACGTAGCAAGGATACTATACGACGAGAAGATATCTCCACATCTCTATATCAAGGAAACACTTTCATTGCATTAATGGAGCTCTGTCTACTATCAACCACGCGAATCACATTAATTAAGTCTCATGTGTCTATCACATTTAATGAGATAATTTCTTTCATCGTCGTCTCATGATAAGCCACTATGGTGAGTCCATACCCTAATACAAATCTATAGAAATTCGAGATGTTCTTCTGACTCATATAAAAGTAACTAGGGAAAGTTGTGGGAGGTTCTTCTCTGATAATCCCCTCTTTCTATCCTCATTTCAATATTCTCCCTTTATTTCCCTGCCACTAACTTGAGCGTCGAAAGAGCACCGACAGGACCCTTCCCGACGCTCTATGACTCTTATGTACTTGCAAGCTTTGGTTCCTCGCCGCTCCGACGGACATCCATCAGTACCGCCAGAGGCTCATCCCGCTGTTTGGATCATCATTGGGTCTCCAACAAAAGGGTGATCGTCTCAATTCAACCTGCTAACTCATCGACCCCGCCGAATTACTCCCGACCGAGTCATTGAACTAGCTTCGCCGAATCATGATCAGCCACACAACTGAGCCTTCTCTCGAATCATCTCCGCTCTAGCCAAGTCCCTCGTCCCGATGTCTCGACTGCAATATAATTTCTCAGTCGCACAATTGAACCTTCTCTCGAGTCATTTCCGCTCCAGCTAAATCCCTCGTTCCGATGTCTCAGCTGCAACAGATATTAAGGCTTTATTTAAGAGTGAGTTAATTGTCTAACGAGAGAGAATAAATACTAATACGCTAACAAACAGTACCCGAGAAACAGCTTAAACAAGGGGAACAAAGAAATGGTATTATAAGATTTCAACATAAAACAAAATTATAGATATATCATTACTCGAGTTGTAGCTGTGGGCAAATAAATTATCTAACGCAATAGAGTCCATAAATAAAAGACATTATCGACTTTGATAGCAAGATATAATTTTTTTTTCGCAGGTATGAAACAACGCATGAATCATAGCCTCATATGCATTTTAATTGAGTCTTTGGATTGTTTATTATTCACCACATGAGAGGATTCAGAGTCAGTCTCCTTCACAGCTTTTGTGAAGCTGATGACTTTTTGCTATACGGAATTTTCTGTAAATTACACACACACACACACAAAAAAACAAAAAAACAATGTGACGTACTGTGATCTTATATTTTCATGATTTACAACCAATATTAATTATCACATCATAAAAATACAAGTTGGCTATAAATACAGGAGCTGCTACAGAATTCATGGCCCCCTCTTATCGTGGAATCTGGCGTGGAAGTAATCCCTGAAACATCCACCAGAGAAGCAGCAGCTCATATACACAGCCCAGTCTTTCAAGTAATAAGTTTAGAGGATATTTAATGGCACCTAATCATATGGCAAAGGAGTTGATGGAAGAAGGGAATGAAAGGAAAGATATGAGGATGCTATCATTGGATCTCATATTTGTGCATGCTTATGTGGTACAGCTTGTTGGAGCGACGGCCAAGCTAGTTCATCGTCGATGTACCCACGAATAAGGAAATCTGAGCAGTTCTTTTGGCATCCGTGATTATAAGGATTGCGGAAACGGCCATCCGCGCCTTGAAGATAAGGATAGCGAGCAGAATTTGCTAACTCGTTGGTTGTGATATTTCGAGCTATCTGCATAGAGATTGGAACAGCCAGAACTCATGGTTATTATTCATGCAAGTCATGTGAAGATGTATAGATCTGCAACTGCAGAGACACACTTGGTCATCCATTTAGCAAAACTTTATATGATAAACAAAGGAAAACTGGAAAAGCGTTCAGATTTTAGCCCCCATATTTCCGATAAATTCTCCCTGAGGGCTACTAGCTCAATGGTAGAGAGTGCCCCTGATAATTGCAGCGTTGTGCCTGGCAAGGATAGTTCAATGTGTTCGTCGGGCGCTTAACCCAGAGATGTGGATCATTCAAGACATTAGCATGGCATACTCCTGTTTGAATTGGAGTTTGAAACCAAACTTCTCCACGGGGAGATAGATCAGTTGAGATCCAATATAGATCTAACTTTCTATTCACTCGTTCGATCTGAGCGGTCCAAGGGGACCACTGCAGCTCCTCTCTTTTCGAAAACTCATACATCCCTTATCAGTGTATGGACAACTCATTAGTCATTCCTTTTCATGAAATATTTAAGTTTTCCAAATTCTCCACAAACATTACTTGCCATGAAATATTTGAGTTCTCCATTATATATTTTAATATTCTAAATTTGATTCTTCTATATGCAAATTTTTAGAAGCGAGCCTTAGCACAACGGTAAGGTTGTTGTCTTATGACCAAGAGGTCACGGGTTCAAATTCTGGAAACAGCCTCTTGCAAAAAGTAAGGTAAGGCTACGTACAATGGATCCTTCTCCGGAACCCCACATGGTGGGAGCTTCGTGCACCGGATTGCTTTTTTTATATGCAAATTTTGCCCATTCCTAGTTATGTTCAACAGAAGTATGTTCATTTAAGAATAAAACATCCAGACCATGTCTACTCTACCTCTACCTCTCCCCATGGTTATGCAACCCATCACACATGGATCCAAACTTGTGCCGAAAACAAATGCTAACACTTGTTACCTGGGATGCCTGTGTCACCGTCAAAGTCAGAGTTCCAAATAGCAAAATAACATCCATCACCGTGAATGAAACGGCACCAGGATGTTCAATCATCACAAGATGCATCCATGTCTCAGATGAGGGAATCATCGGTGACCATGTCCACAACCCTATTATAGTACATTCAGGTTAAAGCTTTTGTTTAGCCATGCCAACTTAAAGGATACGCTTATAAAACACTTACTGTGAATAGCAATGACAGCACCAATGGACGATGTCAAGGCTCCCATAAAGACAAAAACAAAGAAGTCCCATCTGTTATTCTGAAAAACCAAATAAAAGGGAAGTGATGAAGCGAAGCCAAAAGGTCATTCAGCTCAAATCCACAAATTAAGAACTCTACCAAAATCTATTGGTTTATTTTTGTGTATAGTTTGGTTTATTCTACCACTAACCTTGCCAACACAATTGGATATCCAAGGACAGTGATGATCGAATTGCTCCACACAGTGCTTACATTGCGGACAATGCTTTGACCGAACAGGTCGGATTATCTGATAGGAGATAAGAGCTCTTGAAGTAAAAAAAATAGGTCCAACAAAAGAAGCAATAGGGATCAAAACGCCCAATAGATGCTTCATGTGAATTTGGGCATGGTAAAAGTAATGCACAGGACTAGAGTAACTACCTTACATGTAGGGCAGAGTTGAGACCAACTTCCTGTCCAAGTAGAGTTGTTGAAGTCAATGTCCAACAAAGGATCCTATCAAATTATTCAATTGTAAAATAAATAAAAATAAAAAGTTGTAAGCCAAGAAATGAAAAGGTGCAAAAGCATAGTAGCTGGGCTCAATTAGGTCAACAATATACCTCCTTAAATGTGAATTTTGTAACAAAAAAATAGACAAAACAATAACATCCTCTACTAATACTAACAATTCGTTGCCCCCAGGGCAACGAAGCGATGGTAACTCACGAAGCTCCCCTCTGCGCAGCCAGGGGTCGATTCCGCCCTGACACCGCACGTTGCGCGGGTGGCGGTGCACGATGCCCCCCGTCCCAGCGTGGTCGAACCCTTCTGGCATAGCACGGGTTCAAACGTGCTCTGACCATCCGTCACCCTGATTTACCCTCGTTGACCGGTGGGGACTCTAGTCGAAGGTCGTGGGGCAGGGCCGGTCAGCCATCAGGACTAGTAGGGAAGAGAAAATCATACCTGATACCTGATGTAAATAAAAAAAAAAACAATTCGTGTCCATTTAAAGTTACATTGATATTCTTTTGACTGTGACCTTATGGCCAAGGAATCAGTAAAACAACAAGCAGCATTGACTATGGCAAAGAAAAAGCTTATGAATGACAATATAGTAAGGTAACTGTGTATAGGGAAGCCTGTACATAACTTTGGTAGCTGATACTTCTTGCACCATCAGATGTTAAGGAAAATCCTTGCTACATTATTGCTTATGCATTCAATTCTTTTTTTTTTACAAATTTAAGATCAACAAATAAAAAAGAGATACATTTCTCACAGACTTTAATCAAGTATTTCAACAAAACAGCTAGCCATTTGAATTTGTATCAAAGGCATGGGATATTGTTGCTTACACTTTCACGAGTTTCAGATTTTCCTGAGTTAGGCTTGATATAACCTGGATCCTTGCTGCATGAAATCAACTAAATCAATACATTGAATATGCGAATAAAACAATAAAGTGTTGCATCATTTCATCACAATAATATTTGGAAAGTAAATAAATGAGGAAGGATTCATTTGCACAGTTGAAATATGTCAACCAAATAATGTTTTGAGGTCCCACTGGATATAGCATCTGCTCCATGCAACGATTAACACTGATATAATGGCAGTATTATCAGTCCATAGGAAGGATTGTTATTTTAAAGGATGAGCAAACAATATGTTTTCAGTGTGACCTAGCTGGATGAGCAAGTATTATGTCCGCCAATATAAAAAAGCAACAGCCAAGCCATTGGGTCAAATGTGATAGCTGCTAGACACACACGTGGATAAACCAGAACAATAAATGTTTTTGCTATGCTAGTGTATAAGACAACCCAATTAATCTGAAATCTTATTCTGCTTTCTGTTAGAAAGAATAACTATGATCAATCAAGTAAAAGATCTCCAATTTCTTGAAACCCAAGTTTACAAAATTGTCAAAAACTGAAATACATCTATTATCCATGCGCTAGTACAGGAAAATAAAATGAATCTGCAACTGCATTTGAGCATATCATATGTTCAATCAGGAGAACAAAATGCAGATGCACTGCAAAATGATGATACTTTTATATTATTATATAACCATATATTTGTTTCCATTTTTGTTACCTCCTTTTCTTTCCAGTTAGTCAATAGAAGTAAATTCATATGTAGAAATAAGAGCATTCAATTTATTCAGCAGATATAAAGAGAAAAAAAAATACTATGCTAAACGAACAGTCACCTGCTGCATCTATAGAACATTATTAGAGAACTAAGTGCCAAAGATACACCAATCCATCCCCAAAGCCAAACAACTGTAGTGGCCTCGGGAAAACCAGGTCCTAGAAAAAAAAAATCCAGTTGGAAACTTTTTTATTTGCAAATATGAGTCCACTGATTGCCAATAACTAGCTTGAGACAAAAATCATACCAACCTAACATAATGGAATTTATGAAAAGAATGACTAAAATGATTATCAAAAACATGAGGATAGGAGCATATCCATCAGTTCCAGTTGTTCCAGCAAATATCCTGCCTTTACACAATTTGCTTGTTGTTTTTCCTGCATTATTCTATAAAAACAGAGCACTATGCATAAGCAGTATTAATTACATTCACAAAATTAAAATGTATAATGAACAGAAACCATACACATTTACCAAAGTACACAACTAAAAATAAGAACAAATACTTAAGAGAAAATATAAACTCTCTCACGCAATATTTTCAAATGTCATATTAAATATCTAACTTGTTGCCATCCATGTTCATCCACACGTAAATAAAGTTGGCTGCAGTGTTGGATCTTAATGCTGACATATCTCTTCCAAATTTCGGTAAATATCAGCTGTCTGTTATGTATACAAATGTCGAATCAAAATAAATACTGCAGTTTTAGAAAGTTCGTACAGGACACAGATCTGCCTTATATACCTTTAAAGTTACTTTATTTCTCATTTAAATTCAGATTAATCCAAATTACCATATTGAAGCTAACTCAACATTCTGAACTGAGACAATTATTATGGAGAACTTTAAATAGTTAAATATCTCAACAAATCTAGTTTCAACCAAGGTGCAGTGAATGCAAATGTTGCTGTGATCAAAGCAGATTTTATTGTACGGGTGGAAGTTTTGGTGTATGCCAGACACAGAGTCCCAATCATCTGAAGACTCTATTCATAAATCAACTCGGAATAAAGTGTTGGCTCATAATAAATTAATCTTTCAATTGAAATAAATAAAATAAAACATTAGCCCCTGAACAACCACATACAAGAATGTATGCGACATGGCGATGACCTCTGTTGGCAGCAAGGTTGGCAGGAGTGAAGCCATTTCTATCCTTCACCACTAATTCTCTTTTATTGCCTGCATGCACAAGCACAGTGCATGCCTCAAGATTGCCGCTCAATGCAGCCCAATGCAAAGGCGTGCACCCTGCAGTAGCAATCATATGAATGGTCATTCTAATTACAAATTTAGATGATATTGTAATTCCAACATATATTAATTAGAAAAGTACAAATTAAGAATGACAAAATGGTATGCATTAAAATCAACCAAGAGCAACAGTATTCCAATCTGTTAAATCACAAAGGCCAAATGAAAAGGAAAAAAAGTTGCATATGTATTGTGCAAGGCAAGTGGAAGCCAAAGAATTCCTTAAACATACTAGAAGTCCAAAAAGACAGACGAATTGCATAAACAAGCAATTAACACAATAAAATCATGAAAACATGAACAAAAACACTTTTCTGATGTTGCAACCGAAGCATTAGAAGAGTAAATATCAGAAGGCTTTACTTCTGTTGCAGACATGTGCCCAAGGAAACTAACAAGGTTATTGTAAGAAAAATAACATACTGTTCACAGCGCTATGAACTTCAGTCTTCTGGTAGTCAAGAAAAACATGGAAGAAGAAATTATTTCCTTCTCTATCAAAAAATTAAAAGTATAGCAAAAATATTAAAACCTTGTAACCAAAAAAAAAATGGTCATGTCAATTCAAGATATAGCTTCACAACAGATCTAAAATAGGAGCACTTAATGCCACTCCATCGTAGATCCTCTTTAATTGGAAGTACTAGAGTTACTTTTGTCTCCCTCTATTAGAAAGACCACCTCATCTTGTGGCCGATTCAGCTTACCCAACTTCGGAATTTATTAATGTAAAATCATTTGCACAAGGCCCAAGTGAAAAAAATAAAGATTAAAAAAAATTGAGAGATGCATGATTTGGCATGATAAATATCACAAGAAAAAGTAGATAATGACTGCATTATTTACCAATACAAATAATAAAATGAAAAATGATTGAAAATATTTTACAAAATAAATAAAAGAAATATGCTAAAATTAATAATATAACAAGTTATAAAACAATAAGCAAAATATTATTTTATGTTCAAAGTAGATTATTAACACAAGACTGACACAAGTAGGTGGCACTATTGTAATTATAACAACATCATTTCTTAACCAGGTCATTTTAGCAATTTTGCCTGATCAAAATTTAATATCAAACTAAACATGCAAAATCTGCAAGTAGTTTACTAAGCATAAAATTACCAATAAATAATTCTTCAAAATATAGGAAGATATTAATCTAAAGAAGGATTATCAAATATTAACCATTACGTGTCTTCTACTCCTAGGAATTTGAATTAGAAAAAAAAAATGATGTTATAAAAGAACTAAAATAACAAGCCATGAGAAGTACCATTTCCATCTTGTCTCCCATGGTATGCGTCTCGGAAAAGAAGTAGCCTGATAACATCTGTATATCCCTTATAAGCAGCCCTGAGAAGTATAACAACTAACAGCTATAATAAGAAATCATTATGCCTCAATATAAATTTGATACAAATTAACAGTCCTCCAATGAAAGAAAATAATTGTGCAAGTGAAATAATGCTCTGATATTATCAGTAGTTTGCAAGTGTTTCATTGCTGAAGATAATACACAAATGCAACAAATCCTCCTTTCTTGTGTGACCCTGGCCCACCAACAAATTTAAGGTCCTTGCTAATGCTGCCTTGTTTCCTAAATACATCTTCTTTTTTGCTATATTTAACTATCCTTGGTAATGGCTTAGAAGCCTTGTTAGAACACAGGCAACTAGGGTGGCAAGTACTTCAAGGATTACAATAGCACCATACAGTGCAAGTAACTTTTCATAATTGAACATACAACCCGATACCCTGGTAATCAAATTATAAGCCATTAGAAATCTGTTGATTAACCATGTTATGTAGCAAATGAAGGGACTTAAGTCAGAAAAGAAGCATAACCTTGATGGTATAACAGGAAATTAGGAAACTAGTTAGATTTTAATTCTCATGAATTCCAACTAGCTAATAACAAAGTGAGGAAGAGCAGTAGGTTGCTGGTAATGGCGAGATATGAAGAAATGTCAAAGTAATCAATGTGAACAATAATAATAATAATAATAATAATAATATAATATTGTGTTAAAAATCACGCGACTAAAGAGAAAATAGAATGAAAAAAAAAAGTACGAAAGCAACGTAAACAATCAGATAGAGAATTCGATTAGCGTAAGCAATATGCAAGGAACTGCTAAAGATGGATTTCACACTTGAGTTTGATGTCCGGAATACACAATACAACAGATTGAACAAAACCCAAAAGCAAGGTATGAGTTTGATTTATCGCCTCATTTAAATGCAAACCTTGTATAAACAGCCTAATCAAACCAACTAGACTAAATTCACAACTATAGCATACTGATCTACATAACAGAATTTCCTTCAGTTCAGAAAATCAATTTTACAATAAAAACAGGCATATGATTAGGTCAAGACACCACATACCAATGAAGCGGACTTCTCCCATCGTTATCTGGGGCATCATGTTCTGCACCATACTTGGCAATAATGCGATTCAAGAATGATGTTTGCCCATACTGCGCTGCAACATGAACTGCCTGATTGGAAAAGTAGCCAAAACAGTGTGTGATCAGCATAATGCCTAAGTACAAGGGAATAGCTAGTTATATAGTGTGACTTAGTCTTAAGAGAATAAATGTCATTCTGTAAGGAAATTATATCAGTTACTCAACAGCTAATTCCGTTAAAAAAAATATTGGTGCAAAAAGTCTGTCAATAGTAAAAAAACGGCAACGAAAGAACTGCACACGTTGCAGCAACAATTAGAGATACATATGTAGAATACAGAAACTAATCTCAGTAGTCGAAAGGCTTACAACCATCAAGTGTGCTTAAACGAAGTGCAAAAATAGCATGCACCAAGTGATAAACACAAACAAGTGTAAGCATGGGGATGGAATTTTCATGGTTGTGTCTTTGACCATGGAATAAAGACTTATCCCTGGAATACTCATAAACAAATTGAAAAAAAAAACGATCTAGCTGTTTGAGGAAAAGAACCACAAACAGTGATTTTTAGATCCAAACAATCTAGCCGTTGAACTTTATTCGTTCATATAGAAGTCCCGCCATCATTGCATGTTATAGCACTCACCTAGCAAGAGGAACATGAACAAAATATATCTCATCTGCGTCTACAGGAGATCTTACCCGGTAACCACTGATGTCAACCGCCTCGACCCGGCCTCCATTCTGCAACAATACATCTGCCACGGGAATAGAACCATGAACTGCGGCCCAATGCAGAGCAGTCTGCTTCCTGTGGTCACAGGCGTTTACATCTCCCCCATGCTTCAAATCAAAGAAGAAAAGCCGGATTTCTCAGTCCATATCCAAACGAGGGGCAAACCAACAAAACTTGCTCGCGAAACCAATTACCTCGATTACATACAGAGCCACGTTAGGAAAATTGTTGAGGGCAGCCCACTGGAGGGCGTAGTACCCATTCCCATCGGGAGTAGACACGGACTGCCCGTCTCTCTCCACGAAGCCCCGGAGCTTCTCGAGGTCGCCGTAGGCGCACGCGGAGCAGACGTCGACGACGAGCTTGGTGTTCGGAGAGGCCGAACTGGCGTGAGGGTTACGGCCGCTGTGCTCAGATTTGGAGTCGACGATCACATCGATGTCCGCCATGTAAGGACGGCGAACGAAGGATCAATCGGGGGTATTGCTCGGAAAGAACGTCGAGGGATCTCCCAAGAAGGACGAATCGGAGGGGGAAGGCGACACGGTGGCGGAGCAAATGGGTCAGCCACCGCTTCCTGGAAAATTAGGGTCGACGAGTAAACGAGTCCCCCCTTTTCGCGCGATCGGGTTCCTTGGGGCCCGGCCCATGGAAGCGGACTGATGCAGGCGGTCAGGAAACCGCATCAAGTCTAATTCGAACGGTCATCGACGGATGACGTCCGCATCACAAGACTCCCTGCGTCAGCTCCCCGTCCGCTGGTTTCCCTCTGCACCTCACCGCGATCGCCTCGTCCTCTGGCAGCAACGACAATAGTTTGGGGAGCACCGGCAACTCTCGATCTATTGACGATGAACTCGGCAGCACGGTTGAGTCTCGATTTCGATTTCCTTGTTCCCTGGAGGTCCCGACGCGTCGCTGTTGGCTGCGCAACTACAGCGAGGACGACAACCTAAGGAGCACGGCGGCGTTTCGGCCGCGCTGCCGATGTGCTTGATCCTGCGACGCGTTCTGCCGAGGATGCTGTCGATCTGCTTCTCGCTTCATCGCTACGACCTCCTGGTGAAGATGATATGCGCAACTCGCTTCGTGTTTATTGTCTTCTGCTGGAGCCACGCTTATCGCTGAAGATGCTAACGGTATGCGATCTGCTTCGTGCCTGCCGCCTCCTGCTCAGGCGGTCAGGCCACACCTCCCGTTGAAGATGCTCTCGATTTGCTTGTTTGGTGGCTACCGCCTTCTACTGAATCCATAACGGTATGCGATCTGCTTCGTGGCTGCCGCCTCCTGCTCAGGCGGTCAGGCCACACCTCCCGTTGAAGATGCTCTTGATTTGCTTTGCTTCGGTCCGGCTCTGGATGCTGACGACCTGCAATTTGCTTCCGGCCACCGTCTCCTGCTGACGTCACGCCTCCCGCCGAATATACTGTTTATCTGCTGATATGGTAAAGAAGAAAGAAAGAAAACTTAGTTCATTAAAAGTATTAAAATAAAAATAAAAATAGAAAACGATTTTTTATATTTTTAATTTTTCAAAAAATATTTTTTTATTTTTTAAAAAACGGAAATGAAAAACGTACATCAAATATATTTTTTCATTTTCTCAAAAAATTAAAAACAAAAAATGAAACAAATTTCACTTACCCAACACCCTCCTTGATTACTTCCATAGAAAGCTTTTTTTTTTTTTTTTTTTTGGTGTATTTTATCCCCCGAGTAAATAAGGATTTCTCCCAATTTTCTCTTTTAATGGCTTTCCGCGGAAATTATCAAAATTGTCTCAAATAAACAAGCCGTAAGATTGCGATTGGAGCAAAAGGAATCAAAATATGTTGGATTTAATTTTATAATACGATTAACTTATATATTTTAGTCACCACACTCCAATTTGTCTGATTTAATTTAGTGTTTTATTGCGCCGTTTTCTTTATTTTCACTGAATCTGACTTCTCGCCTGTTCATTATGGACTTGTGACAAAATCTTATTTTTTGAATAATTTGTTTTTAGTCGATTAATTTTGATTAAAAGTGATTACTTTGGTCTTCTAAAAATTTTTCATGATGAAGATCATCAGAATAAATTGAAAAATATTAACAGTGCTAAGTGTTCTATTTATCATCTTATTTTTAAAAAAAAAAAAACTTTGCTAACATTTGATTAGCATGCAAATGTGCTGTTTTGACGAATTTAAATCGATCAATATATATAAAGAAAAAATAAAAAGAAAATTTTATAGTTGAATATCAGTAAAGATTGTAATTGTCGAATCTAGTCAGTTATAAATCGATCATTCGCTCCATCACGAGAAAAATAAATTACGAAGAGTCCTAGAGTCTTGACGTAATGGTCAAAACACGTGGAAATCATCTGAATTCAAAAAAAAAATTTACACCTCCATCAAAATCAATCTATGTCTTATTCATAAATATCACTATACCTTAATCATCACGACATCTCCGTGAAAACAATATGCAACCGAAACACAGTAGCAAGCTCAGTGATTTTTATTTTCATCCACGATTAATAATTATAGCGTAGTTTTTCATATAATTTTTCTAAATTATAAATTTTAAATTCAAATGCACAATCCTCCGAGCAATGAAGATTTGAAAATATACAAACAAAAACTACACAAATTATGAACTCGCTAAAGGTGGCTCTCAATCACCACGAACCCAAACCAAATATAAAAAGACGGGGCAAAACACTTGCAATTGCCTCCTCGCTATATTTCCATATAGGAAATGAACATTCTACTAATAGCAAAATTATAAATCATCGTAAGGCAATTAGATGATTAAGTTTAAGTAGTCTTCTATGTTTTTCTACGGACATAGTCGAATTGGTATTCGGATGAAGATTAGAATGATATGGCTTCTTTTTCACCTATGCCAAACAACTCTAGTCAGATGAATTGAACCCATTTTTGATAGTGTCACTGTTGTACTCATTGCTCAACCCTCTTAAACTCTCTAATTTTCGATGAATATATGTCGCCCGAATCGAAATCCAAGCTCGAGTTGCATAGCTTGTTGTCGCTCGACTTCACCCCCTCGCTCAAATCGGCGATCGAAACGTTGGCTTCCAAACCACGAACAACCTTCATCGATACGATGAATTGAGTATGAGTTTAAGCCAAAGTAATCCATGAACAAAGTGAAAAAGAGGAGTGTGCTTACTTGGCTCATCTTGGGGCGCTTCCGTGCAGAATGTTGAACACAAGCAGCGGCGCTCGTTGTCATTCGTATCATTTCGTCGATATCGTACTTGTTCTCGAGCCGCTTATCGACGAGCTCATCGAAGTTCTTGTCGACTAATGCTTGGGTCACAATAGGCTTTGACTGTACACAGCAACAAAGCAAAAGTATTTCATAAAACATACTTTAAAAAAAAATATCGAGGTATTTAGAAATGATTAAATTGGCATGCTCACCCAATCGACTAAACTATCTTCCATGTAGCCCGAGGGATCGACGGGCCTCCTTCCCGTAATTAGCTCCAAAAGCATTACGCCGAATGAGAAAACATCTGACTTTTCTGTTAACTTGCCGGTCGATGCATACTCCGGAGCCAAGTACCTTCATATAGTTCATTGTGAATCATAATACTATATATATATTTTTATAAATTCAATCGTATTTTCTTACCCAAAAGTTCCCATGATTCTCGTGGAGACATGGGTGTTCGTATCGGAATTGAACTTTGCTAATCCAAAATCCGCAACCTAAACTTCGCGATAAAATAAATATTCGTAAACTTGTATAAAGAGATGTGTAGGGGGGAGGGAGGGCACTCACCATGGCTTCGAAATTGTTATCTAAGAGGATGTTTGCGCTCTTGATATCGCGATGGATGATCCTAGGGTGACCTAAACAAAGATTAAACTATAACTGATGGGGTCGCTTTTTAGACCGGAAGAAGAGAGTGAACTCACAATCCTCGTGCAAGTAAGCAAGTCCCTTTGCGGATCCGATAGCAATGTTGAGCCTCGTGGGCCAATCCATGACCGGATTATCGTTTACTGCATCGGGATTCGGGATATCGATGATGGTCGGTTAGTAGATGGAATGCAGATGAAAGATCGACGGTCAGCGTTGTTATGGAATTGTAGGGTAACTAACTAACCGTGTAAGTGGTATTCAAGAGTGTTGTTGGGGACGAACTCGTAGACTAGCAGCCTTTGAGCGCCTGCAATGCAGTAGCCGACGAGGGAGACCAAGTGGCGGTGGTGGACTCGGCTGATGATCTCCACCTCCGCTTGGAACTCCCTCTCGCCCTGCCCGCTGCCGGACTTGAGCTGCTTCACGGCGACGGGCACGCCGTTGGGGAGCATGCCCTTGTAGACGAAGCCGAAGCCGCCTTGGCCGAGGATGTTGTCGCGGCTGAACGCGTCGGTGGCGGCCGAGAGGGCCTCGAAGGTGAAGCTGCTCTTGCTGAAGGCCAAGTTGGGGGAAAGGGGCGGCAATGCAGCGCCCGTGCCGCCGTCGCTGTGAGGGCCGGAGCTCGTCGAGCTCATGCCGCCGCTGTACGCTTGGGGAGGAGGGGGAGATTGGTGCCATGGTGAGAAGGCGGTGGCGCCGGGAGGCGGTGGCAAGTTGATGCGGTAGTCCGTTCTTTGCTCCGCGTGCTGCCAGCTGGGGAGGGATCCGCCATTGTTGAAACCTCCTGCGCGTGTCGACGGGAACACAATTAGAAATTTAACGACGACGAAGAAGAAGCTATCTTTGGAATACCGTTGGAACCGGGGGTGCCGTAGTAGTCCATGGCTATGGGTTTCTTCTTCTTCTTCTTCTTGGTGCAGCAACAGAGCACCAATGCCACGAGCATCAGGACTAGTAAAATTCCGACGCCGACGGTAACGCCGATAACGACAGGAGGACTCCCGCCGGAGTTGCCAGAGTGGCGGTTCTCTGACGGCGTGTCGGAGCCGTCTGCTGACGACGGAGGCTTGTGTGAAGGCGGTGACTGAGGTTTAGATGATGGCGGTGGGGGCGACGCCCAGACATCGCCAGACTTGGGCGGCGGAGGCGAAGAAGAAGACGAGGAAGAAGGTGGAGGATGAGCAGCGGTTGGTGAGCGCGGAGGAGGCGGCGAGGAGGCAGGGAGCGGAGATTTCTGGGGAGGTGACAGCGAAGGCAGCGGCGGCGACGGAGACTGCGGCGGAGGCGATGGCTGAGCAGGAGGAGAGCTCGAGGAAGCAGAGGGATTGGTCGGCGGCGGAGCAGAAGCAGAGGAGTTGGTCGGCGGCGGAGCGGCCGCAGGCGTAGAAGCCATGCGGATAGGACGGAGTGCAAAGTGCAGACGACTCCACCCTCTCTCTTTCTGTGCCTCCTAAGCCAATCTGTAAAACACAAAACGCAAAATCCACCATGAGAAACATCGCCGGAAATCTCCAAACCTGCAAGAAATCGGGAAATCAACGTCACGAGCACCGTCTCAGAGAGTTGAAAAGGCGGGCTAGATGCGACCCAGAGATTGGAGCTGACGCCACGATTTTGTTTGGTTGTTTTGGTTCGCAGAGAACGGAATCGGGGAAAGGGAATGAACTGGTGGAGGAGAAGAGAAGGCCGTCGGGTTGAGCAATCGACGACCACCGTCCACCGGTGGTGGCGATTTTTGTTCGGGGAGTTCTATTTTTGACCCTCCGTTCTGTTCGACCGCGTTTCTCGAAGGTGGAAACAAACCGGCGGCGATAAAACGGAAAATTTAGAAAAAAAATAATAATAATTAATCGGGATAATTAAAACGAGACGATAATCATTAAAAAAAACTTTTAACTAAAATAATAAAAGACATTTTTTAATTTTGTTACCTATTTATTTTCTTGTCAATTTTATTTATATTTATATATAGATTAAGTTTTTTATTATTAAATTAATTTTGAAAAATTAACCAATATTATGTGAAGGAAATAAATAAATTCGTCCAAAATTAACATTATGGAAGGGTCGGCGCTTTTCGGTGCCGGTTCTGCCCTGCGCTTGCCCGTTTAAAGCGCTCACTGCCGCTGCGTTCATCCCCCGTCCGCTCTTCCACTTTTGAGGGCCTCAAGGACGATCGATCGAAGGGGCGAGCTCCATGAGAGCTTCTGGGATCTCAGGCGCCTCGCCGCCCCTCGCAGACAGGGGATTTGCGCGCTTAAGGCCGACTTTTCGCCCTGTCCTTGTCAGGTCCGAGTCGTTACCAACTCCAGGGTCGTCCTTAACCGTCTCTTCTCAGATTTTATCTCCAAAAAAGGTAGCTTTCTTCCGTTTCTCGGCCGGGTATTTCATCTAATGG
Organism: Wurfbainia villosa; assembly: GCA_025175895.1. NCBI lineage: Eukaryota > Viridiplantae > Streptophyta > Magnoliopsida > Zingiberales > Zingiberaceae > Wurfbainia > Wurfbainia villosa. The sequence continues at coordinate 27,061,025 of CM045991.1, read as the reverse complement.
AAAGTTTGCTCTCCGTTATGGTAGATTCATTGTCTTCCACGAGTTTTTGATGCAACCAGTGTGGCAGTGTTTTATTTAATCCTTTTGGGAACCATAATTTCAAGAATAATGCTGTTGGATTTCCTTTTGTTTGTCAGTGGACAGACAGCTTTTGGTTTTAGATGATATTTAGATTCATTCAGTTTGTATAATATATTGATTGTAAGGATTCTACCATCTTTAGGTGGTGAAGGATGGCATGGTTAATCTTGCCAATTGGGAGTTGGCATCAAATACAACGTCTTTGTCACCGTTGGATGGACGATATATGCAAAAGGTCAAGGATTTACGCCCATTTTTCAGTGAATATGGACTAATCCGTTACCGGGTTTTGGTTGAGGTTAGTATTCTTGTTCAGTAAATTTTGTAATCCCATCCTTTTGTTGCTTTGAAGCTTAATTATGCCCTACTCTAAATTCTAACTGAGATTAACACGCTCTAAAGTATTTTGAACTCCGATAGAATAAACGACCCCGAGGAAGTGTGCTTACTGCATTAGTGGAGGCAAATTAAACCCTTTTGATAATTTGGCTTGTTACTAATATTGTTTTTTAGTAAGAAGTGGAGTAAGAGTTTACTTGAGTTAGAACAATGTTGTCTATAGACTACTGTTTACTGGATTACTAGGTTCCTATGTAACATATAAGTAGACAATGCAGACATCCTTATAATTGTCAAATACTTTTTGACAAGTATAAGATTTCTATCTTAGGAGTTCTTGTTCAATTATCAAAAGTTTACGCTAGTTCAACACAGATATCTTAAATATTACAAACTACTATATTCGTCAATTAGGTAAGTGGTATAATGATTTTGTGTTTAAATTTATGAGAATTTTATCTTCATCATCATGGTGCATGACAAATGTATAAGGTTGAAATTGTACATGAGGAGATACATAATAATTGTTCTTTCCATTTCATCTTGCTTTTTTTCTAAAATTGTTCCAGTTTTGGTAGGTTTTGCGCATCCATATCTGTTATTATTGATAATGCATCCTAGTCTACTTACAACTCCATTAATAAATGTCCATTGAATTGATAATCCTGTAAAATTCCTATTCATTTTCTTTGTTTTGATGTTTGAAAGTACATGTAGAAAAAAAGATGCACAGATAATTGCTTTTTTTTTTTTTGCTTTTTGTAAAAAAAAATGTTAATGAACCAGTGGTGCCCATCCTTAAATTAAATTAAGAGCAATTTTGAAGAGTAAAGCCAATATTAATGAAACTCAATCCACATCAATAGCCCTGTCACCAGCCAAAAACAGCATACCTTACCATAAACGCTCAACGCTATGAATATTAAGTCGTTGAATTGGCCAACTACTGAGTAATTTCATCAGAATGTGCAAATAGTTGGTAGCAACTTTGTGTTTATGCACATAAAAATTCTTTTTTTGTGGATGTCTTTAGTGGATCTCACACAAAGTCGTCCAATTGATTATCTGCAGGTGAAATGGCTGCAAAAGCTTTCTCAAATCCCTGAAATCGTGGAGGTCCCACAGTTTAGTCACGATGCTCATCTTTTCTTGGAAAAAATTATTGACAATTTCGATATAAATGAAGCTGTTGAAGTGAAAATGATTGAGAAGATAACTAATCATGATGTGAAAGCAGTGGAATACTATTTGAAGCAGAAATGTAGATATCATCCCGAGATTGCAAAAGTTAGTCATCTTTTACTTGTAATGTGTTCTGTATGGTAAATGTCAGTTTAGATTATGAAGTCTTATGGTTCTTGATTATCTTTGTACTCTTCTTCCAGGTGCTTGAGTTTTTTCATTTTGCATGCACGTCTGAGGATATAAACAATTTGGCTCATGCTTTATCGCTAAAAGAGGCTCTGACTGACGTTATCTTTCCAGTCATGGTTGATTTGTGTAAAGAAATTTGCACTCTAGCAAAGGAAAATGCACACATTCCTATGTTGTCTCGCACACATGGCCAGGTACCACACCTGTTTTCGGGAACATTGTAGTTTTTTGTGTGTTGCCAACATAAGTTGCTTGCCACTTGTAGGTAAAAAGTTTTGACTTTTATTTCTGATCCATTGTTGGTTCTTGCTGCTCTCAAATTAAATTCCATTTGCCCTGTATAAATCGTAGTGTGACTAACGAGTTAATAATCAAAGATAGTGTAATGTTGAGTAGCTTGATGTTGCAGTGCATGCCACTTATGCAATATCCAACCAAGAAATATTTGTTGATTGTAATCTCTGAATTAGATTTCTTGCTCACCTAGTTTGTGATGATGTAAATGCCCCTGAAATTTTGAAGTTCATTTTGTCCAAGATGAAGTTAAAAAAAATAAAACTATTTATATTCAGCCAAATTTCTATTCTAGAGAAGCGAATTTCATGCTTGAGATAAACAAGTTTCAAGCTTCATATAAATAATGTTTATCCTTGACTATATTTTCCAGTGATTCATCTATTTTGCTTATTTCCTCTATTCGTTCTTCTTGTCGCTAGTTGTTGTGCTTTGAAACGTTCACGCTATAATATTATGGCTAGGTTCATTGTCTTATCCCACCAAGTATCATGAAATCTGAGCTGTTCCTGATACATTCCTCTTTTTCTTACAACTTGAAAGAAATTTCCTAAATAATTTTGATATTGCTAGCTAATCCTGTCGATCCTGCCCAAGTTAAATGATTTGATGATTTAATTACACCGCAATAGACTGTAACCCATTTTTGCCTATTTTAGCCAGCATCACCTACAACTTTGGGTAAGGAAATGGCGAATTTTGCAGTCAGACTTGGTGAGAGAGGAAAGTCTTTCTCTAGAATTCGGATACTCGGGAAGTTTGCTGGTGCAGTTGGAAATTATAATGCTCATAAAGTTGCATATCCCAATATCAACTGGAGAGACATCGCTGCAGAGTTTGTACGATCTCTGGGAGTGGATTTTAATGCATATGTAACACAGGTATTTCTTTTGTTTGGATGAGTATACTGTCATCCGCTACTAAGGATCATGCTATCGACTTTATTCGTGTAAATGATTTCTTCACTGTCACATATAGCGTCATATGGCTGGAATTGGATCTATGTTCTATAAGTCAACTTTACATTAAAGAAATCACAGTGCATATTCTCAATGGTCCAGAAGTGCATTTGCAGTGTCTTTATTATATTATAATTGTGGCTAGATTAACTTATTCTTGCTAATTTTATTGCTGATAATAATCCATTCGAAAGATAAAGCTAATCATCCCTTTCTTGCTTCTGTTGAAAAATTCCCTCATCATGACTGGTTCCCAATATGGATTCACCCTCAAACTGAACTGCTGTTGTCAAATATATCATTTAACTTGCGTTTTTATCAGATAATTTAAATCTTTACATGGTTGTAATGAATTAGGCAACTTATTCTACAGGTTTACGGTCTTATTCTTCCTGATCCTTTTTGTGCTACTTTACTTTCATAATACATTAGCATTGTCAAACCTCGATAAATCTGTTAAATTGCTTTAGTAACTTCAGTGTTAAATTGCTTTAGTAGTTCAGGCGAGGCCTTGTGATTTATTATCTTTTCTCTCCCCATGCAGATCGAGCCTCACGACTATATCGCAGAGCTTTTCAATAGCATCCTTCAATTTAACAACATCTTAACTGATTTTGACAGAGATATATGGAGCTACATATCTCTGGGTTACTTCAAACAGGTAACCTGCTTTGGGAGTTCAGATCTTCAACTTTCTTTTTCATTTACGATGAAATGGAATGATGATTGTTATCTCTTGTATGCTTTGCAGATAACAAAGGCTGGTGAGATCGGATCTTCCACTATGCCTCACAAAGTAAATCCTATAGATTTTGAGAATAGCGAGGGTAATCTGTGCTTGGCAAATGCTATTTTATCAGCCTTGAGCATGAAGTTGCCTATTTCACGGATGCAGGTACCATTCATAAAATTCTTTTTTTGGCAACCAAGATGCATACTTATGGCTACACTTTGATCTGTTAGTAAGATCCAAGCATTTACATGAACATTAAATATGAATCATCCAGCTACAATGACCGTGGAGGTGATTTACATGATCTGATTACTCTTTGCTACGTGTTGTGCTTAACAGCGAGACCTTACTGATTCAACTGTGTTGAGGAACTTAGGTGTCGGATTAGGGTACTCTCTTATAGCTTATAAAAGTGCACTGCAGGGAATCAAGAAGCTCCAGGTACGTAACTTGCGAATCGTGACCTTTCACTAGCAAGAAATTCTCGGCGCCGAATCACTAGAAGCATCACAAAATGCTTTCTATCCGAGCCAGATTATCTTGCAGAATCTTTTAAAATTTAGTTAGATTTCTCTGAATCATAATGGTGGATTGGCAGGTCAATGAATCTCGTTTGAATGAAGACTTGGAGCAGACTTGGGAGGTCCTTGCTGAGCCGATACAAACAGTAAGACTTCAAAAATTGATCCTGTAGTCGACGATCTCGACCATACTCGTTGAACATGCACATTCTGACATGCGTCATTATAACAAAGACTTGATTTTCAGTCTGAAAAAGATTTTACCAACTAGTTTTTTGGCAGCATTACTATGTCCTGACCATAAAATCTTTTACATATCTCTCACCATTACCATATCATAACAAAATTCCACTATAATGAATGTTTAAATCAACCAGAGAGATTCCAAGTAAAAATAATGTAGATTATCGCCAACATTGCCTCTTCTAATATTTCAGTGGTGTGTATTTATGCTTTTCGGCATCGTAACACTAACAATATTCAGATTGATTAAATTATTTGTTCAAGCTCTTCTTATTGGGAAAAAAAAAACCAAGCTGATGTGCTGTTTAACTATTTTTGCACCATTAGGTGATGCGAAGGCATGCTGTTCCGGAGGCATACGAGAAGCTGAAGGAACTGACCAGAGGAAGAGAAGTCTCGAAGCGAAGCATCAGAGAGTTCACAGAAACTTTGGATTTGCCTGAGGAAGCAAAAGCAATTCTCTTGAACTTGACTCCTAACTCCTACATTGGAGAAGCTGAAGAATTGGCAAAATCTGTGGACGAGGCTGTGGATCTAGTTAATGGATTTAAACTCCCTTGAGATTTGTGACTTCTCGTATGCAAACTGCTCTCTGTTGTCATGCTTGTTCTTCGATGACAGGCAAAACATGATTTTTTTTTTAAAGTGAATTTTTTGAGTACTTAATCAGTGAAGCTACCAAATAAATGGTAAATTTTGGATTTCTCCCTTGAATTGTTTCCATTTGCATTGTTTCTTTTTTTTTTTTTTTTTTTGCTTCATGCTATATTTCAGTAACAAAAGTGATTATGTTTGTCTCTAATGTCCTTGATCTCTCAGTGATGATGAAGAAAGATAACAATAACGAAAGACTTCTGAGTCCATATGAAAATTTTAGATCCCGCATCGAATAGAAGTTTTTTCATCTTGACAATTATCAAATGGCCAACTCTCGTGAGGAAGAAATGATTGAACCTACTTAATTTATGGGGCTCAATTATTGCCTAGCTCTTTATATATTTAGCATGAATCCTCAAAATTCACTTGCATTCCTAAACTTTAATTCTCTAAATGTTAACGTGCTATCTCATAAATAGTGTGGACTCCACAACTAAGTTATCTCCAGGGGAATGATGCATTGGTTGGGATAGAGTGATATTTATGAAATGAACACGGATCGATTTCGAAAGAAGATCTAAAATTTTTTTTTGAGTTCAGATGATCCTTTTTTACCTTAGTTAATCGCGTCAAGGTCAAAAGGCTTTCACGATTTATCTCTCTCACAATGACTGTGGGACAGATCGATGAAAACCATTAGATTGACGATTTCAACTTTTTATAAAATATTATAAACAAGTTAATTTGTTCGAATTAGTATTGCCTTAAACAAATTCCCTTGCTTTCAACCTTCATTTACCCTAATCATTGACACCCTTTTGAATAACACCTTAAATTATATGTAAATGTATAGTATTTCAAGAATGTCCAATGAAGTCCTCTTTGACCCATTTACCAAATGATTCTGTTTTTGGTACAACAAATCCAAATAAAAAATCATTAGATTGCCTAGCAATCTTCAGATGAAGAATAGTTATGATTAAGAATTAGAACGTTTTCATTATATTGATGGGGTCATCCGTGCTGCCACCTTTGTCCTAAGTTTTATTTTATGAGCCAAATCAGTTGAAACAATTCTGTGCAATTAATTAGGATAAGAATCGGGTTGTTTAAATAGGGCTAATTTCTAATATGCGAGATAAAAAAAAAAAACTTTAAATATCATGTTTGGATCTACCAATGTGATTCGATTCAATCTCAACTAATCGACCAAACGTGCTTGGTTCGAAGTATTTATTGATAACTTCAATTATCTATCGAAGATTATTATTAAAAGTCTTTTTTATTTAGGATTTGAATAATTATTCAATCACAATGAATATCTGACACATCAATAAATAGATATATGTAATTTGAAATTAAAAAACCTCAAAAAAAGTAAGATTTTTCTGAATTTAGGAGTTAATGTTTTTTTTTTTAAATTATCTTTCGATTTTTACTTTTGATGACAAACATACTTCTAATAATTTATCAAATGTTAATTCGATCGTATATAAATTATTAATATAATCAATACCCTATTCAATTGCCTACGATTGTCGATCGTCATCGTTGGTTACCGATCATTTTTGTCAATTACCAATTGTCATCACCAGTCACCAATCGTTGTCGCCATCCATAGGTCGACAGGTCGTCAATGATCGTCGATCGCTGTCGATCATTGACTGTCAGCATCGTCGACGCCCACTACTATCGTCAATCGTCGGTTGTCATCGCCGTCATCGATTGTCGATGCAATTGTTGTAGTTGACGGTAGCTGCCTACTACTATATCACCAGACGACAACGACGACCATCCCGATCAACACAGCCATATATATGCAATATTTCAGAGTAAACGGAATATTATAATTGAACCAAGAATAATATAGTAAAATATTAAATTAGATTATATTTTAAAACTTCCAAACAAATAATTTTTTTTATATTACTTAAAATCAAATCAAATCACATAAATTATATTTCATTTATCATCATTTTAATTATATGATTATCAAATAATCAAGATTACATGTGATAATTTGAACCAAATGAACTAAACATAAAATATGAGAAGATAAAAAAAAACATGAAACAAAGTTAAAATCTTTGAACCCGAATCATGCTTCAGATTTACCCGAGAGATACATTTCTTTGCTGCATTCATCCAAATCTCTGTCACTTCAATCAAAACCAATATTTCAAATTGCACTCGCCATTCTGTTCATCGAAAGCAACTTCGAGCACAATTTGGTCAAGAACAGCAGAAGCAGTCTGTAGTTCGTACCATTTCTTTGCTGAAACGATGGCCAACTTGCATACGTTTTCTGCCCGAAAAGTATCATGGCACATGGATTCGACCAGATCAATTGATCGAATCATTTCTCAGGTTTTGTCCTATTGGATTTGTGGGGAGGCACCAGAATTCACTGAATCACTGCCCTCCAGTTACCACTGCGGGTGGAAGGATCCATCTTTATAGGGCCTTCACTTCCAGATCTCTTCTTCCCCGCCGCTGCCTGCCCTCCATTTCAAGGATTTCATTATACGCTCGAGCAATGGCAGGGAAGGTATGCAATTCTTCTAATTTCTTGCTGTTCTTTGATCAGCAACTGTACATATATATATTCTCTGTTACTTCGAATGATATATCTCTTAATTTGTAGGAAACTACGTTGATTTTGGAAGTTGATCTGGCCTGCTGCAAGTGCGAGAAGAAGATATGGAAGATTTTGTGCAGACTTCACGGTATAGTATTTCGCGATGAGATAAACGTGATTTGAAAAGGAGATTGCTGCTGCATGAAAGTTGTGTTGATTATTCTGTGTTGTATGTTTGGTTTAGATGAAGTACACATCTCTGGCTTCGCCTTCGACAAGCCGAGCGGGAAGGTGACGGTCTCCGGCGTGTTTGACGCCGAGAGGGTCTCGAGGAAGCTCAAGTGCAGGGCCGGGAAAGTGATCAAGAACGTCGAGGAGAAGAAGAAAGAAGAGAAGAAGAAGGAGGAGAAAAAGGAAGAGGCGAAGAAAGAAGGGAAGAAAGAGGAGAAAAAGGAAGAGAAGAAAGGGGAGAAGAAGGAGGACAAGGAGGACGAGAAGAAAGAAGAGAAGAAGAAAGAACAGAAGAAGAACGAGGAAGGGAAGAAAGAGGAGAAGAAGAAGGAGGAGAAGAAGGAAGAGAAGAAAGAGGAGAAGAAGAAGGAAGAGAAGAAGGAGGAGAAGATAGAGGTGACGGTGACGGCGCCGTGCCCGTCCTTCTTGCCGTCGCCGTGGCCGGTGGGCTGCTACTGGCCTTACCCGGAAAGCCACCACGGCGGGTGCAGGTGCACCCCCTGCAACAGGGTGACGGAGGCCAAGCCGCCGCCGCCGCCGCCGATGGCCTACCCGCCGGCGCCGGTGGCCTGCAACTGCACTGTGCCTTACCAACCATGCCAATTCATATGCGAAGGGGACCCTTCGACCTCCTGCCTTACCATGTGATGTAATCACCGACATCACCCCCTGATATTTATTTTATTTCTCTTTTTTACCCTTTTCTGAACGTTTGCATTCGAGGTCAAGGTTATGTTTGCAAAATATAATAGTTGGAGCACGTAAGAAAAAAGTTATGCCATTGCAAAAATTGGAGGGTGATTAAGGTTGTATATTTAAAAAATAAATGCATTTCATAAGGAATTAATTAGTTTGAAATTAAAAGCGAGAAAAAAGATAAATATATTTTAATTTCATATTGAAATGCATGAATCAGTCAGTGGTTTTTATGAATTAGTGAGTTTTGGGTAATTTTCCTGTTGATGTCGTGTCGGTCAGTGGTTGACAGATGTGATGCATTAGCGCTAGTGAGAATTAGGGGCTTAATAAAAATATAAGAAAATAAATGGGATTACAATCGAAGTGTAAAAAAAAAAAGGAAAAGAAATGGTGGTTTTGCTTCAGCTCCAATATTTTATTTTATCCATTTTTTGAAAAAATAAATTATCATCGTTCTAAAAATATATTAATAAGCAAATAATCAGATTTCAAAATTACTTGAAGAAACAAAAAATAAATTAGAACTGCATCTAAGAAAGAAGTTATAACAAACATGCATTATATTACATACAAGTGCCTTGTTTAACACGATTTGGACAAAACTACTTGCATCGCGAGATATTTCTACAAACCATACATTGAGAGCTCTTGTGGCTCGAGATGGTGAAGGAGCCCGTTTTCGAAGCCACAAAAAACTATTCTATCGACCAAGTTTCAGATATTAAGGTACAAAATTCTTCTCATATGAGAGGGGCCAATTGCAAGTTGTCGTTGACAAGGTCTTGAGATATTTGGAATTCACACCGAATATACAGTGCTATATATTGAGCAGCCTCTGGTTTACCCCTGAAAAAGTGGTTTTGTTTGGATGTTTCCTCCGCTAAGCATCCATGGAGGCAAGCTGTTCCAGGCAAGGGAATTCGGAGCCGATTCGTCCTCTCGAGGAGTGGCTGTGGCTTGGTAAGTTCTGTATTTAAATGCAGGACCGTTTGCGGTTAACATAAGGATTAAGAAAATATTTCAAGGTATTAAAAAAAAAATTGTAAAACAAAGGTTACTTTTGTAAAAGATTAGAATGGTTAATTATGGAGGAGATAAATCATAGAGGATTCTATGGATCTTAATGTGGTAGTCAAAATATGTGAGAGTTATCTGAATTCAAAAAAAGACTTTAGATTTCTTCCTGAATCGATCAATGTCATATCTATCATCGTATCTTAATTACTACGTCATCTCCGTTGGAATAACAAAGGTTGCTTTAATAATACACAAACTTGTTCCCATGGATAAAATGGGATGCATAACAAGTGAATAAGGATGAAAATATCAATCGAAGTGTATCTGTCCAGACATCAATATAATCATAGGTTAACCATGATTAACTCTTTCTTTCTGTCGTGGGGAGGGGCCCTATGGTGAGTATTTCATCCTTTTGCACAAATAATACGCATAACTTATTTTTGTTAATTCGGAGCAACATTGTACCTGATATTGGAAGCTGGAAGACGAACGTCCCTCTGGGATGAAGGCGAAGGCAAGGAAGAGAGTAAGGTGGCAAAAGCCTTGTGCTTCTGCTTCTCCACGAGCTTTTTTTTTTTTTTTTTCATATGCGATTTCACATATTATACGATCAAAGTTAATAAAAAAGAATGAGAACGTCGAGTTCAAAATATATAAACAAACAAACAAAAAAAATAAAATTCTATATGTGCACCTGGCTCTTCAGAATGCTATTCTGTTCTTCCAATGAATTTTCCTGTGAACTTGGGAAAAAACCTAAATCATGTTCCTTAAAATTAACGAAAAATTTGTCTTTGCCATTACAAATTTATTTAATTGTTGTTTTTTTTTTGTAAAATAAAACATTTTTTAAGTTTTTAGTAACATTATGCAGAAATTTTTAAACCTTCCACTGAGTACTGCCTGGGATTAAACCGTTTCTATTTCTTTTCCCTTCTCTCCCTCGAAGTAAACGAAGGCCGCCATTCCTAATTTCAAAAGTGGATATCACAATTTGAAACGAAAAGGAAACTTGCCTGTTGGACGAGCTCCGCAACTGCATCCGCCACCAGCTGGTTCTGTAGCCAATGAACAAGAACAATTTATCAAATCAACATCGATCTCTCCATTTATTTTCCTCCAACTGTTAAATCGAAGCGAACTTTACCTTTCTTGATCTTGTAAGTTTCAAAGAAGCATCGAGCTGCTGCTCCAGTTGCTGGAGTTGTTTGTGCCCAAAGGATTCAAGTTCTTCCCCCATCAAATGACTAACACGAACACATCGCCGACAAACTTAGTAAATCAAACAAAAAAGGGGGGAAAAAAAATTAATAAGCGAAACCCTAAACATCTACATGCCTCTGTCTTCTTTGCAGAGCCTCTGCGGTAGCCTTCAACTCCATGCACTCGTGCCGCCAATTAACCTGCACAAAACATCATCGCACACAATGGAATTTGGTTCGACGTTTCCGTCTTCTTTCTCCATCAACCAGTTAATCACCTGCGACCGAGAATCTTCTGCCACTGGTCTGCCATTTTCCACAAAGGAATGGCGACGATAACGTTCGAGAATATTTTCCATACTACAAGGAAGCAGGAACCAGAACCGATCGGATCATTCAAGCTCCACGAAATCGTTTTTCGCAAAGATTACAAATCGAATTGGATCGAGACTCACTCGGCGTCCGTGGAGTACTCGTAGAGCCTGCCTTTGGGGGAGAAGAGGAGGAGCGCGACCTGGCAGTCGCAGAGGACGGAAATCTCGTGGGCCTTCTTCATCAACCCCGATCGCCGCTTCGAGAACGTCACCTTCCGGTTTGCCTTGTCCTCGATCCGCTTCAACTCCACCCTCCGTCTCCCCATCTCCTTCTCCTCTCCCTCTTCCTCTTCTCCTTCCTTTCGCCTCGAGGTTGCTTTTATAGCAGAAAGCTACAGGTTCAAAAGGCGGTTTAATTATATGAACATGGACCGGAGTTTTTTTATATATATATATATAATTTTAGTTTTTCGGAAATTCGTTGTCTAAAAGATAGTGGCGGAAGGCAGGTGGGTTCCACGCTGCAGGGTATTCCATTGGTTGAGGTAACTGTTGCGTGCTGGAGACCAGTTGCGGGACGACACGTGGAGAATCGCACGGCCGCTGCCGTCTATTGGTGCTCGCTGCGACCTCGTACCACGATCATTGTTTCTGATCACGGGCTGGGCTAAGTCATAGGATCAACTCCTCGATTTTAGCGATAGGAAAGGAAATATGTTGAAATAGAAGGATGTCTTCCCACACAAGAAGACGACAACGATAAAGTAATGAGGAGGAATAGAGAGTTTATTGTCGTGAGCTTTCAAATGCTCTTATCTCTCCACTTGACAATTAAGATAAAAAGAGCCGTTCAATATATGAAAATTTTATTATATTGTATGCATAACTAAGAGACTGTTTTTAATATTTGAATTCTTTATTTCTAAATCACAGGTTAATAATTTGATCATTGTGACAAAGCTCCTCTTCTAAAAATTATTATTCATGATCCAAAAATTATATTGTTCATAGTCCAAAAATTTTTAGAATTTAATATTTTAAAATCCTTCGGTCCAGAACTAAAAAAATTAAGACTTCGTCCAAAACCTTTAAATAATAAGGATCTATTCTGAATATCCTAATATATTCTCTTCACATATTAAGGATAATTGTGAAAAATTACTAATACGACGGTTTCATATAATACATTGTAGTCCTCAAGGTTATTGAATAGTAGAATCCGATGAATGTGTAGAGGTTTTTCTTTAAATAAAAATGGGTTTTAAAATATTGTGTTGTCCATTGTAAATATTTTTCGATTTATGGAATTGAAATAATAGTTCTTGGATTAGTTGGATCAAAGTATTGGATATTTGATGCTAACTAAAAAATAATAAAAATATACTGTAGATTTTTCTAGATCCATAAAAATTTGTTATGAAATCAAACCGATCATCTTAAAATTAATCGGCTCTAAAAATATAAATCATAAATCATATATTTAAAATATAATATCTAAATAATACTTACATACCTTAAACTCTCGTTACCAAATGGCTATATATAATCGAGACATTTACATCATCGGAAGCATATTTTTTAAAAAATAAAGTAAAATAAATATTTTTATTTATAATTTTTGTCCAAAATATCTTTTTACATTGCACCTCAAAATTATTTTTATATAAACGCTTAAAATTACTTTGTACGAAACAGCTTTACCATTTTTTTATTTTTTAGGAATTATTTTTTATATTCTAACTTAGCCCTCGATAGGAAAGATCATAGTTTGTAAAATCATGATCCTACGCAAGATCGATTTAGGGTTAGAATCGGATCGATCGAGATCGGATCGTAAAATCGTACGATCCTATCAAAACCTTTTAGAATTTCATGGTTAAATATTATTATAATTGTACCTAATTAATAATTTAAAAAATCATATATATATAATTAGATTAATAATTTTGTATATATATATAACATTCGATATCAAATAGTAAAAAATAATTCTAGCCATCAAATAACTATCCTTTAAGATTAAAGAGAGCTAATAAAACGAAAAAAAAAAATATTGTGTTCACCATATATATATATATATATATAATAAAATAGCATGAAAAAAATAATTATCACAATCAAATTATACACATCAACTTTAAAAAATCTAAAACAAATCCACCAAGACATTTTAAATAACTCTATCACTAATTAACCGTCTAATTATCTATCTAGTTATTTCTCTATTTATTATATTTATATCACAATTATAAATTATATCTCATTTCTATTTATTCTCCTTAACTCTATTTCCAATTAAATTTTTAGAAATTAGGATCCAACTTAGAGGTTTTTTGTTTTCAATCTAAGCCAACTCCGCTAGCACCGCTTCTCTTTTTCATTCCCTTTCGATCTTTTCCCTATATCTTTTAAACTGCATCGTCTGTCTTAAATCAGTTCATCAACGTGCTTCTTGCTATTCCATCTGCTTTTCCCTTTTACTTTTTTTGTTCATCACTATCTTCTTCAAGGTAGTTTAGTTGTTTCGATCTGAAATCGACTGGTTAATCGATCTCAAAGTTAAATATTTATTTTATTTTTTAGGAGGGATGAGGTGTCGTGGTTGATTTATTTTTTTTATATCAATTTGTCTTTGTATGCGTAGATCGAACAATTCGAAAGGGGATAGCTCGGACTCATCGAAGGATGGTGGAGGAGCAACATTTGCAATAGGGTCATTGTCTTTGCAGCAACAACTGCAACTTCTTTGGGACTCTCGCAATGATGAACCTCTACTCTAAGTGCTATCGGAGTACGCAATCATCTCCTCAAGGAGGAGCGACAGTGACAATGAAAACTCTCGATGTCAAACTCCCTTAGTCCCTCCCCTTCTTCGTCTCCTCGTCGTGGTCCTCCATTACCACGACCGAGGTAATGAGTACCTCCGCTGTGATTGTCTCCCCTACCACTTTATTTTCTTTGGCGAATTCGGCGAAGGATGCAAAGGCTGCGGAAGAGAAAAAGAGTTAAAAAAAAAATATTTTGATCAATTTGGTAGGATCGGTTGAAACGTAGAATCGGTACGATCCCACCGATTATGAATGATCCCAACGATCCTAATGCGATCCCACGATAAAAAATGATCCTATCAATTTAGGATCGTTTTGAGATCTCGAATCGTAGGATCGTAGGATCCATGATCCAAAATTGGGATTCTGCAAACCATGGGAAAGATAATATGCAAAAGGCCTGGAATAATCAACATTAAAAAAAAAAGTAAACTAATTTAATATTTTTAGACATTATCATACAAGAATACACAATAAGTTTTTATTTTTATTTACTTCGCATCTTTGGGTCGGAGTAAATCAAACAGCTAAGCTAAAAAAAATTGAAAAAATTGAATTTTTCATTGAAATTAATATTCGTGTATTTTTCTTCTTGAGCCGTATAAAATAAAATTCTCATATATGACTCTCCGGAATTTCCCATTTAATAATTTATAATCAAATATTGTTAAAAAAATATTTATCACTTGGTAACTCCCACGACTATAAGTCTTTTAGAGTATTTATCTTTCTGTCGTATTAGTTTTGAATTGAATAATATATTCTTTATGATTTATCTTTTTCGTATTGATTGTGAGATCGACTGATAAAAATATTGAAGACGAATGAATTATATTTTTTTTTACCAATAAATGAAAATAGTAGCCCTTAAAGTTTAATCTCTTCTTTGAGTTTTTAAAATTTAAAATTGAGCTTTGAAATTTCAAGTATGAATTTTATTGATGAGTTCGAGTTAAATCATAGATCACTTCATGCTTTTCTGATTTATATAGTGGACAATATTCATGAGACAGAACTTATACATCCCTTAAAATTTTTTAACGAAAATATGATTTGAAATAATAAAACATTTAACTACCTAAAGTTAAAAATTAAAGAGGTAATTACCCTCAAAATTTTAAAAAAAAGGACAATTGTATTAAAATGCCCTTAATTTTAGTAAAAAATTAAGGACAACTGTATTAAAAATGTGTTTAGTTGATATTTTTCATTTCTATTTTTTAAAAAATAAAAAAATATTTTTTAAAAAAAATTAAAAAATATAAAAAAATCATTCTCTATTTCTATTTCCGTTTTTCAAAAAATAAAAGATTTTTTTTGAAAAATTGAAAAATATATAAAAAAAATCGTTTTTTATTTTCTGAAAATAAAAATAAAAAATGAAAAATTCTCACCAAACGGATTTTAATTTTTTAGAGCAATGCGATCCGTTGAGAAAGAACGCTTAACGGCTTTAATTCTAAAGCGAGACCAAAAAATCAAACGTCAAACGGTTCTCAAATCCCTCGCCGCCGATTCATCGGGGAAGAAGGGTTTCGGCTGATGGCGGCGATGAGCCAGACCAGGTTCTCAAAGCCGTCGCCGGCGATTCCGCTGACGCCAGAGTCCGCCGCGCCTCCCCGCCGCTCTCTCCGTACCGCGACCGCAACCACGACCGCCTCTGACCCTCCCACCCCTGTCGTTCCAACGTCCGTTGCCAATCGCACTCCCAAATCAGTTTCTAAGCGGCCGTTGTTGCACCCAGATGCTCCGATTGTCACCCCGGACCAGAAGAAGCAGCGGAGGTCGGGAAACCCACAAAAGAGAGACGTTTCGAGTCTGTCTCCCGTCACCCCGGACTCGAAGCAGCTGCGCCGGTCCGGACCCTCCTCTAGGACCGCCGAAAGGCGAATTTACTACAAGAAGGTAGCCTTCGACGGGGTCGTGTTCGAGGTCGGAGATGACGTGTACTTGAAGAGGCGGGAGGGGCCAGAATCGGATGATGATGAACCGGAGGAGTGCCGGATATGCTTCCGGGAAGGCGGAACGGTGATGATCGAGTGCGACGACTGCTTGGGAGGATTTCATCTCAAGTGCTTGAAGCCGCCGCTTAGGAAAGTCCCTGAGGGGGACTGGATCTGTAGCTTCTGTGAGGCCCGGAAGCTGGGAAAGGATGTCCAACTCCCAAGCCCGCCCAAAGGAAAAATGGTGCGGAGGACGGCCAAAGAGAAGCTCCTTTCTAGCGATCTGTGGGCTGTTCGGATCGAGAGGTATTGCTCGACACATCTGAATTTGTGGTGGATTTTGGTCATTTGACACATTTTTCAGCATCTTATTCGGCTCTGCTTGTTTTAGCACTCCTCTTCGTGCTCGTCAGTTCACTAATAGGAAATCTTGTGCTTTATGAACAGCTTATGGAAGGAACCGGATGGTACTTATTGGTTCAAGTGTAGATGGTACATCATCCCTGAAGAGACTGCCGTCGGGAGGCAGCCACATAACTTAAGAAGGGAGCTATACCGAACAAATAATTGCAATGACGTCGAGGTAACACATTTTGACATTTTTTGAATTGGTTTCTCTTTGATCTTTGTTCTGAAAATTCTAGCACTACTGCTTCTGTCAAGCTCTGCTGATTAGTCAAGGTGAATGATGTAAATGGCAATAAATGCCATATTCACAAGATCAGGATACTGTTTGGAAGAATATGGAATCGAGCTTGATATGTAGATGTTATGTTAGCATTTGGAAATTTTGAAATTGGTAAAGAGATGTATGCAACAACACAAGTCACACTCTCACATCCAGTTGGATGACTAACAGACTGAGGAATCTGATCCAATAAGCAATAATTAACACTTCTCCTAAGATATTGGAAAAACAAAACATATATAAGAAGGTATTGCGTGTCGTTTTGCATAGGTTGGCCTTAACCCAATGATTATTAACCAAGAAACATAGTCAAGTTAGAATTTGAAGAAGAACAACAATAACTTGCTGTATTCCAACTATCAGGATTGGTTAAAAGTATTTTATGCCTCCATTGAGCTCTATGCAATGATTGTGTGTGTGTGTGTGTGTATTATTTTAAGTTATGCTATGCTTAGCTTTAGTTTTCATATATCCCTATTGCCTTGTCATCTTAACACATGCACATACATATTATATGTATTTATTTCACTTTATCAACTGTAGCTTCGAACCTTACCGCTCACACAATCATATTACTAACTTCAAATGAATTCACCGTAGGTTTAAAAATAATGATAAATTAGTCAGTCACAGTAACATGTAATCAATACAACTGACAAACTTTTGCTTAGACATGCTCCCATTTAGGAAATATTTTTGAGTTTGAAACCATTTATCTAATTCTTGAAACATAAGTTATTTTTTAGATACCATGTCATTTAGTTAACTGAAAGTTAATAATGGCCATATGATGATAACAAAATAGATCATAATCACATCACTCCAGTGTCCAAAAGAAGAGTAAGCTCAACATTTCGAAGATTTAATGTCCCTACTTGGACTGAATGTGGTCATTAGTGACATGGGCAAGTTAATATGATCCTGAACTTCAGATAAAACTTAGTCTTTAATCTTGATTAAATACTGTCATGTTGATTTACTATCATTTTTTTTTACAATGTTTTAGTTTTAAAGAACCCTACTTCCCTTGGATGTTAATTTTTATAAGGTGATGCATTAATTCTTTCATAAGATGAAAGAACTTAAAACTCTTGTATGTCTCCAGATGGAGTGTGTCATTCGACATTGCTATGTTATGAACCCTAAGGCCTACTGTGAAGCCAAAGATGCAGGAGATGATGTATTCTACTGTGAATATGAGTATGATATTCACTGGCATAACTTCAAGCGTATAACAGATGTTGATGATGCCAATGAGGTACATTCTTCATGATCATAGTAGAATATGCATTTAGGAAAATACTTAACAGTTCTTGCATGACCAATGCCTGACTTTTAGTTTTTCTCCTTTTTTAGAATGACAATGGAGTTGAAAGCGATGAGGATTGGGCTTACAAGGATTCTGATGCAGAAGAAGATTCAGAAAATGAAGGGCTTATGAAATTGAACCCTTCTTGTCAGAGGAAGCATGAAATGGCAGCTGTATTATTTTCTTTTCCTTTTGCAATTTTCATTCTAATTGCTTTGATGTTTTTGAAGCTAACAAGTAATTAAATATATGGCCTTTTTCAGAACTTATGCAAGGGAAGGACATTTGGCCTTCAAAAAATTGGTACGAAGACAATCCCTGAGCACACACGACGCCGTAAACAGACCGATCTTGAAAAAGCCAAGGGGATGCTGTTGTTAGCGAGTTTGCCAAAATTTTTGCCTTGCAGAACTAAGTATTTATGATCTGAATTATTTTAGCTGTTTGTCATTCTATTTTTTGGTATATGTGATTATATGTGGTTATATACCAGGGAAATGGAAGAAATTACTGCATTCATCAAAGGTGCTATCTCTGGTGAACACTGTCTAGGACGATGCCTTTATATTCATGGTGTTCCAGGAACTGGCAAGGTAATTTGATACTTGTCATCTCTCTATGTAATTAGTTTGGCACATGTTAATGCTTTAAATTTTGATATTCCACATTAGTATAGTTGCCTCTGTACCACTGATCTGCCTCAAACTGCAGACTATGTCCGTACTCTCAGTCATGAGGAATTTGAGGTCTGAGGTTGATGCAGGAACTCTGAGGCCTTATACATTTGTGGAGATTAATGGTTTGAAATTGGCTTCTCCTGAGAATATTTACAAAGTAGGCTATTTGTTCCTTTGCTGCTTTTCTTTCTCCAAAATCTTGAGTAGATAGACTGAATCTGCATAATCCAGGTAATTCATGAAGCTCTAAGTGGTCATAGGGCTGGGTGGAAAAAAGCTCTTCATTTTCTGAATGAACGTTTTAACAATGGTACCAGAGCTGACACAAATGAGCATCGACCTTGTGTTTTACTCATAGATGAGCTTGATCTTCTTTTGACGCGAAACCAATCGGTAAATTTTTGGTAGTGATTATTTCTGTCTTTCTGATCTAACTTAAAAATTCTGAAAGTATTTACAAATTCTAGAAAATGATATGATCCTTAGATAATAATTTTGAGCTTATAATTGTTGTTTCTTTTTGTCATTCAGGTATTATATAACATTCTTGATTGGCCTACTAAACCTCATGCAAATCTTATTGTTATAGGTATTTAATGGTTCTTGTTGACTGTATATTATTCTCATCTTGCTTGATTTTTAAATGCAACTTTGTTTGGTTGATCTTTATTCAGGGATAGCAAACACAATGGATCTTCCTGAAAAGTTATTGCCTCGCATTTCGAGCAGAATGGGAATTCAGAGATTATGTTTCGGGCCTTATACTTATCAGCAATTGCAAGAAATAATATCGAGTCGTCTTAATGGCCTTGATGCATTCGAGGATCAAGCCATTGAGTTTGCCTCAAGAAAGGTAGTTTATGATCAGCATATTGCATAAGGAGTAACTGTCGTTGGAAAAAAATTTCTAGAAACCTAAATTACATTTTCTAGGAACAAGTCATGCTAATGGCCACCACTGTAACGGAAGCACTATGCACAACTAGTCTAAGAGGCTGTGGATCCTTGGCACATGAGCAAGGCTGGTCAACTTTTAAGAACAATTAGGCATACACTTCCAAAAAATATCCAGTACAAGTGGTTTATAAGTGCATATGGTCAGATAACTCATCCACACAAATGTAACAGTCAAATCATTTATTAACAAGTAAACCAATCTCAAAAACAACCACATAATAAAATTTATAATATTATTACCATCATCATCAAGGCATGCTCGGTCTATCTATTTAGAGTTGGATACATGAATTTTATCCCTCCATTGAGTTATTGAAGTCATTATCACTAGTGTTATTTAGAGTTGGATACATGAATTTTATCCGTCCATTGAGTTATTGAAGTCATTATCACTAGTGTTATTCAAATTAATTAAATTTAATATTTATAACATCAACTAACTTTTTGAACAAAAATATTATATCATGCCACAACTCATACCTGTGGATACGATATCAAAATTAGGTAAATCAGAATATTAGTTATAGTAGAATCAACCTTTGTAAAAAAAATTATTTAACTTTGCTAAATATTTAAATGTTAGAATATTCAAAGTTAAACTAGTTGATTTTTTAAAATAATTTTGTAAGTATAATGAATCAACCTTTTATTATGCACGAAGATGAAAATAAAAAAAAAAAATTATTTGACTTTGCTTATGGTCAAAGCCTTATGCTATTATAAATACAATTTATACTTGTTTGCTTTATTAGTAATTGGGTACTTCCTGCTTGTCCATTGTCTCAGTCAAGGTTAGCAACCTGGTTGCAGATAGTGCTAATTCAGGAACCGAAGCAGTCTCTTGCTTGCATTTGATGCTTGTTCAAATGCCTTCAGTAACAGTATCTATAAACATATATGTTCACACTTTCATGTCCATAATAGTTTATCCAAATTCTCCTGTATCAGGTTGCTGCTATGTCTGGTGATGCCAGGCGTGCTTTGGAGATATGTAGGCGAGCAGCAGAGATAGCAGATTGTCAACTTAAGCAGTCACTGTTAGCAAAACAATCTTCAGTTTCACTTGATGATTTGATGGAAGGTATTTGATTAGCATAAATAACTGAGAATTTGGTTTTCAGCTAATTTTGTGAAACAATGCGTTGAAACTTTAAAATTCTTGATCCTAATAACCATGAAGCATCATTCAACTTTTCAAGATTCTAGTATCCAGACTTACCAACACATGAATCATCAATCAACTTTTCCTGGATAAGCTCTTTCTGTTATGAATGAAATATGTTAATATATAGATATTTTTCCCCTCTTATACCAACAGTCATATTTGTTTTCCAGATATGTGCACTTAATTTGTGATTTACTTTGGTTTACTTGCTAGAAAAACAGCGAGTTGGGATGACTCACATCCAGGCTGCCTTGGAAGAAGTCTTTCAGGCACCACATATTCAAGTAAGCTACAATTTTCAACGGTGGAAAATTTTGTTTCTTCTCATATTGGGTCTTGAAAAGATAAATTTGGACATGTGAACTTGAATTGGCAAAAATTCACCTGGTAACATTGTGTTTGTGTTTACTGTATTATTCAATATATAGTTTCCTGATTGCTGTAAGTAGTTATACTATCTTAAAGCTAGCTAATATTTATCTTTCGATAGGTCATGAAAACTTCTTCAAGACTGAGCAAAATATTTTTAGTGGCTATGGTCCGTGAACTCTACAGAACTGGTTTGGGTGAAACAAATTTTGAAAAGGTTTTCTCTTACCAAATTGGTTTCTTTTTAACTAGCATGTTTATTTAGTTAACATCGCCTACCATCTCAAATAAAATCTATACTGCATTATTTTTTTCATGTGAATTGTGTCAATTCAAAGCTGAATAAATTGATGGCTATGTCCACGGTTCCCTGTGTTGCTGGATGACATTCAGTTGTATGTTTTCTTTTCTGCGGATAATTTTCTGCAAGTTATCCTTTGGTTTTGATCCATCAGAAATTTTAGTCCATCCTTCTTTCTCCTGTAAGTTTGATCTTTATTCATGATGCTGTCAAAAGTTCTAGTTTATTGATCTTGTTATTTCATTCATTTGCAGTGCTATATCTACATTGTAATTTCCTAATTTCATGGTAAAGAATGAATTTAGATTAATTATTGACAATTATGGTGAATAACATTCCTTTATGTAGTACTTATGGTGTGTTTACATGGACTGGAATAGGAGGGAAAAGAAAGGAAAATAGGAAAATTGAGTCTCTGGTCTACTTGGAAGGAAGAGGAGAGGAGGAAGAAATTTATTATTTGCCCAGTTAGTTGTTCTATTTCTGCCAACATTGGGTTGAAATCGATAGAAAAGAACTTTGAATCTCTAATAAAGGCAATAACTTCTTTCAGTGCTGTCCAAAGAAACTAGATGAGCGGCAACGGTGGAAATTAGATAGTTATATTTCTTCTCTTTTACCTTTACTTAAGGTAGCGTTTGGTTTGTAGAAAATTTTTCATTTTTTATTTTTATTTTCTGAGAAAATGAGAAAATGAGAAAATAACGTTTGATTGACATTTTCCATCTTCGTTTTCTGAGAATTTTTTTTTGGAAAACTGAAAAATAGAAAAAAATTATTTTTTATTTTCCAGAAAATGGAAAAGGCGGTGCTTACCAAACACCACCTAAACTTCTTGCTTTCTCTTCTACTTTCTCCTCTCTAAGTTCCTGATATGGCAAACAAGCATATATTGATTTGTCACCATTGCATGACATTCTCTTAGTTCCTGATATGAATATGTGATTTGGATTATACTTTTCTATAATTCTATCTGTAATAAAAAGGTAACTCTACTGCAGCTTGCAACGACTGTTATCTCTATGTGCTCAAGCAATAGGGAAGCACCTCCTGGATGGGATACGCTCATGAAAGTGGGGTAAGGACAAAATGTTCTTTTGATGTAGTTTTTTGCCTAAAAAGCAACAGTGGGACAAACTAAAATGTTTAAACATACAACAACAACAACAATCAAATCTTATCCCACTAGATAAGATCGGATATATGGATTCTCTATGCTATTGGACTCTATCTCCTACTATATCGTCATCTATACTTAAATAAATTTTATTTTGTTTTATTATTGCTAACCAAGTCTTTTTTGGTCTTCCTCTTCCTCGGTTGATGTGTGTATTTGTCATAATTTCACATCGTCTAACTGTAACATATATTGATTGTCTAAGTACATATCCGTACCATCTTAAATGTGCCTCTCGGAGTTTTCTCTCAATAGATGTAACTCCGACTTTCTCTCTAATATTATCATTTCTTATTCTGTTCATCCTCGTATGTTCACACATCCACCTTAACATTCTCATCCATGCAACTTCCATTTTCTGCTCACGTGCTCGAGTCTAAGTGTTTAAACATCAGAATTAAAAAAAAAAAATGAATGAAGAGATAAAACCTTAATAGAGAATGTCAGTAGAAGCGCACTGTTCCCCTTTGGAAAGAAACAGAACATAAATTGCTCTAAGTTACTTGACTTTCTCCAAATTTAAATCAGATCGAAAAAAAAAATGGAAAAGTTATTATATTTGGTTGTTGTTTCATAGTCATTTCATCTATTTGAGTAGCCATCATGTTAGCCACATCGAGTTGCTCTCGTGTTGTTCAAGTGAGGTTCTCATTTCTGATTCTATAAAATAACTTCCAAAATTTTGTTGGGTTTACTACAGATGTAAGCTTGGCGAGAGTAGAATAATTCTCTGCGAGGAAGGAACAAAACACAGGTTGCAAAAGTTGCAGCTTAACTTCCCAAGGTTAACTTTTGTTGCTCAGAAAACTAGTTTTACTTAAATAGCTAATTCTGTCTACTAGTTCGGCAGAATATCGAACAAGAAACCTGAGGAATGCTAATCTTAGGTCTATCTCTCATTTTCACCCTCATTTTTATCGTCGAGCTACCTATATTGGACCCTATATTAAATTGGGTCAGAATCATATTTGCTTTAAGAAATTTATAATTCATTGCATAGTTATAACTAGGATAATTTATAAGGCTCATCACTAGCTTGCCTATAGAATTAGATGGGTTTCTTATTTGCTAATTGTAGCTGCACAGATCATAGCATCCCAGGTTATTGCATAAAAACTAAAGAAATGATACTATTGTAGTGGAACAACTGATTATCGAAGGTTTTATTTTGTCTGTTAGATCATATGAACAAACCATTATGTTTGGAATATGATGTGATGCCACTGCTAATCTGTTCTAATGGGATTAGGCTTAAAATCATCCACATGTGTGCTGCATACTTTTTAATTTTGTTTGGTTTCGCATTTATGACCGAAGGTTGTCATTGCCATCTGGTGTTCTCACAAAAATTTAAAATTTTAGTACAATAGTAAAACACATTTTGTTTTTTTTCCCAGCATTTATTTTCAAACAGTTCTTTAATGGCATAAAAATCAACTTAGCTTCTCTTTGTCAATGTCTAGCCAAAAATCACTTTTGGTCTTGTACTTTTCATTCTAGGTTTGTATTATTGCTAATTTTGGAATATTAATGCCCATGCTTTATCATTCATCACCTGGTCTATAAAAAAAGGGGTAGTTTAGTCCACGAAGCTTCCGTCACGTTAGGTTTCCAAGAAGGATCTATTGTACGTAGTTTTATTTTGCTTTGCAAAAGATTATTTTTAGGATTCAAACATGGACGTTGTGCTAAGACTTTCGTTTTATCATCTGCTCTATAATTTTGAGATTATTTTGTTTAAATTCCTTAGGAGGTTTAATTTCTTTTTTGAAAAATTAAACTGATGAGTAGTTATTTGCTCTACAATGATGGCAGTGATGATATTTCTTTTGCTTTGAAAGACTGCTCGGAACTACCCTGGTTGGCAAAATATTTATAAGTACACGGAGGTAATGTGGCAGAAAATATCTACTTCCGTCCCTCATGGTTCTATGCTTCTTTTTCCATGGATTCGATTGAGAGTCTTGACTAGGATTAATTGACGAGCAAGGGGCAGTTTAGTTTGTTCTTCGTTTCTTCGTCATAGTGTTAATGCAAATTGATGTAATTAGTCTTCACCCATAATCCTTGGTGCCATCCCTCTTTTGTGATCAGACCACCCATCAAATTGGCAAAGGAAGGAGGTTTTGCTGGCACCTTAGCGAGGAGCGGCCATGGGTTTCTGCGGCAACGAGGATGACTTATTGCGGGATAGATTCAGGGACGATGAGGAGGATGAAGTCTGTGCTCGGACGGCAACAATGAGGATGACTCTACGGGACAAATTCAATGAGCAATTGTGTGTTTTTGTCAGTTACTTCTTAGCTCTATGAGATTCAAGTGGATCAGAAAATGATTATATGAACTCAATTACTGAGGCCGGATGTAACTTGGGCGAGTGTATCGAACTTACTGATACTGAGAGATGATCCCATGCTTTTGTACTAGTGTACCGAACTTACATATTCACAATTTGATTTGCGTATTCATTAAGGTCCGATTAATTCGAGGAAGATCGATTCTGTCGGGATCTCTAACTAAGCATTAAATAATTTTTAAGTGAGATACTTTATCGATCATCGAAATAGTTCTTGATTTCGATAATTTTTAAGTCCGATTTTTAAAGTATTTGTGTCGATAATTTTAACAATTATAGTGTTCTTGATTTGTTGTATTTGTGTGGATAACTTTAACAATTATAGTGTTCTTGATTTGTTATTTTATTTGGATTTTTTTTTTTGAAATGTTTTATGATTGGAATCATGATTTTGATTTCATTAAAAAGAGTTTTTAGCGTTGATTATTTTTAAGAATAAAAAAAAAATAGTGTTCTCCGGGTGGGAAGGAAAAGTACAACTTATTTATTTAAAAAATTAATATAAATAAAAATAGATTCAAAAAGAAAATAATGATTTTTTTTTTTTAGAATGGATTTGAGCTCTACTACATGTAAAATCACTTTTTGTCTAAATCGATGATGAAATTTAATTTAATTTTTTTCTTCTAGATTTAAAAGGGGAAAAAAAAAGGTATTTTTAAGAGTTTTATCCGTCCTCATCATCTAAGTACTACTGTCCTCGCTAAACAATAAAACTTTACAGAAAAAAAAAAAAAAGAGGCTAAAATCTTGCATATCAATATAGTTCAGAGTAACATGTTCTCTAAAACAAACTAAATAATGTGCTATGGCAACATTGGACAATTGACTAACATTCTGAAGCCATAAGAAAAAACTTATAAATGGCGGAGATTGTAAATCACAGAAACACTATAGACGGACAAATCCCCAATTTATTCAATTTCCTCAGTGCTACGAACTCAACTACATGCTTCGAAGATAAAATGGTAATACTTTACGAGTTACAACACTAGAACTCCAAGCGCAACTTCAGGGGAAAAAAAAGTTCTCATTGGGAACTTCTCCATCTAACCCTTCAACTCTTCAAGCAAAACGATATTAGGAAGAATTTTGGGACAGGAACAAAAATTGTACTGAATTCCTGTACATACAGAGTATGAATTGATGAAATAGAATAAACTTCTTAAACCGGCTCAGCTCGAGTTATTTGGACCTGGAAGCACTGTGATCTTTGGCTCTCTCTTTTTTTTTGTTTCACACAATTAAACAAAGAGAATATTGTAAAACATGGCAAATGAAAAGATTGTTGGCTAAAATAATTACCATGAAGATTTTCTTGGGCGGATGCGAAATCTTGGTTCCATCGGGATTGTGTAAGGCTTTTCTGACCTTTTTTATGATATGAAAAAAGAGTCAAGAACGAGAGAATAGCAAAATATAATGAAATAATAAGAAACAACAGTAAGGCTTTTCCATTCAAATGGAATCAAATTTAAATTATTATTTTTTTATAAACAGCACCAACCCAATTTTTTTTAAAAAAAAAATCATATATGATGTTTGAAGTAAACTTACCTTTTGGGAACAAAGGGTCGATCAAAATATGGCATCGGTTGAGCTTTAGGCACGAGCCCTCTTCTGAGCCTTCGTATTTCCTCTTCTACCTCAAACTATAAAAATATTTAAGTATAGAATTTTTTGGATTCAGCACTTGGTAAATCATGAATGTTAACGGGAAAGAGAGAAACAAACCTTCTGTTGCACCTCCCTTTCTAATCTTAGTTGTTCAGCAAAGCTTAGCCGCTCAGCTACCTGATGAATGGTGAAGTAAGCGACAAAGAAAGCATAGTGATGTATATTGGTTCAGTGCTAAATGATCTTACTGGAATTATGCTACAGAATTTTCCTTTTTTTTTTTTTTTTTTTTTTTTTTTGCTGATGATGGCTGAATCTAGAAAGCTTACAAATTTATCAAACCCAGCCCTTTCAACTGCACGCACTTCACTGTGCAAAACAATGTCTAAAGGCTCAGTGCTTTCTTTGATCGGGGGCTTCAACAAGATCAAAACGACATAGAAATATTGTAGGTTAGCAGAAGGAAAAGAACTTAAAGAAATGCAGAATAAGAGATTTGAGTAAGAAAATTATCCACCCAGCTAATGGTTGCAGTAATAAATTCAGTTGGGCTGAATAAAACTACATAATGTCCATAAGTCGTGCAATTCTGACAGTTTTTCTCTAAAACAATACAAACTAAAAGCTACATTAAACAAATGATTAATTTCCATTAATATTGAATGGGATCGACAGTCTGGCTCATTTTGCTGATGCTAGAACAAACAGACATGAATAGATCAAACAAGTAGACCAGACATAGCTGATCCAATAGTTCAATAAATAATTAATGTTGTTGAAGATGCTTAATATCTTCCATCCAAATTGCCAATGATGACAGTAACTTTAGGTGTAATCTACTGCCTCTGTTAATCTTGATGAGAGATGTGACGTGGTAGCCACGTGCAGATTAAAAAAAAAAACACATACAAAGATATGCTGGAATGAAGCATGTCTCAATTTTCATTATTTCTATTTTACTGTATGGTTGTCCTTGCCAAGTGTAAACAAAATTGCAAGCATTTATTCTATCTAAATGTCCTCATAACAGATGCTTATTTAGCTATGAACTACTAGGCGACATTGAGCATCTCATAGAAACTTCAAAATAAAAGATTGATTGCATATCAGCGTGCTTAAAGAATATAGCAAGGTAACAAACGAACAAGTGCCAAAAACATCCTCTTTATGAGATTATTTATGTATTGAATTCTATGGTCAAGATAAAAACTTCTGGTTTATCCTGATGAGACTGTCCTTTGCCACTACATTGGACAGGAATGCCCTTTTGTCAAGTGTGAAGGATACATTCTTCAATATAAATTTCAGAATTTGAAGACCGTTCTCCTACATTGAAAAATTTGCTGAAAATGAATTTTTTCCCGATTGACAATAAGAAATTGTTCAATTTACCCCTTGTTATAGCATGAATTTTAAGGCGGTTATACATAGGAAAGTTTTCTCAACCTGGTCTCCTATTGGGAGAGAAATATTGAACATTTAGTAGTCAGTCATACATTTCACGAGCTTGATCATACTTTGCAATCACAATTAAAGCAGTAAATAAGAGAAATATCTAAAGATTAAACTCATCAATTGAATATATTTGCATCACACACATTACATTGTGCTTAACTTTGAATGGTAATCTTGTCTTAAAGTCAACATTAAGTTTGAAGTTTGTCACCTCTGGTTCATTTGTGGTCCATGGAAGGCCTTGGGCAATAGGTATATGTTGCTTCTCCTCCTCAACCAACATTTCTTTCACTTTCTTGATAAATTGTTCTTCTTTAATCCTTCCTCTTTGCTAAAAAAGAGAATTTATAGTTTTTTTTATGAAGCTTGACCAAAACAAGATTAACATTCAATCAAAGAAAAAAAATCTGTAAAGTTTATCTGAAACCCTGAAGTATTAAAGGAACAGAAAAACATAGATAAACTTAAAAACACCTTTCAGGCCATTGGATTAGACTGTTAGATAGCAAGCATTCATTGCAAGAGTTAGTTGGAGAGTGTTCTATTTGATAAACAAATAGAAAAGAAACATACCGTGTTAGCCCCAACATGAAGTGACTATTACTGGAAATATTACAAACTAGAATTTCATTTTATCTTTCTCTATCCCTCATAATGTCGATTTTAATCTACTCAACTCATCTAATTATAGAATTTATTTGTTGTTTTTGTGCATTTTCATACTATCTTTGCTTATTTTCTCATTTTAACATCTGTTGGAACTACACATGATTGGTCGTAATGGTATTTATTTTGTTTTATTTTTATAGTAATCTCATGGATTCATTTAAGCATTCTAACCACTGCTACAGTAACTTTTTGTGAGTTATTTCTTATGTTACCAACACTTGGATCAACAAAGTATGACTAATTATACCACAATCTTATAAATTATTCTTTTATCTATTAGACAAAAAAACACACTACGCTCGCACAGGACATTTGAACAAAGTGGAGTTTAAATTAAGAATAACTCTTTCACCCATTTAAGTTTCAAACATTTTGCAATTTTATCGAAACTGAACCCAAAGCTAATCACATCATACAAGATACAAAGTTCCTTTAGACAAGAATTAGTAATAAAGGACACAAGAATTTACATAATTATAGGAGACAATCATTGATCAGGGATATCCGATCTTTTCTATGTCTCAGTGTTCAGAAAAAAAAAACAGTATATTAAGTAGTGGCCAAGCACCTGATCAGTGCCCACTTTCAGGCTTCCAAAATAACACTATATTTTACTTCAACCAAAGATTTTTGTAACAAAATTGATCTAGCAACCTACCTCGGTTCTGAGCTTGAATGGATGTTGGCTTGTCACTTTAAGCATCTTATCCCAGCTCCTCGTAAGACAATCAGAGCTCTGGCAAGAATTCACCATTTTCATGTCAGAACCTGTATACCTCGAGACATGACATTCTAAAGCAAAACATGAAGAACATCTCTGTGAATATTTTGAAATTATTACAGTAAAATACAATATTTTCTTACACTACGTTTGATGCTTCCTTCACCAGATGTCCTTCTCCCCAAGCTCAACCTAGAACCAATTGGGTCGACAATGTTGAATTTTTTTAGTGATGGAAACAAGAAGTAAAAACTACATATATAAGAGCATAAATTTTCTAGAGTTTGAGAGTTCCAACCTATCACCAATGCCATCTACGAAAAAATTATAAGTTATGAGTATAAAAATACACCAAGTTGATGCAATGTGAGAATTCTAACCTTTCACCATTTTCATCTACTGAAGAATTCAACTGTGACTCCCTAACAGTTATTTTAGGAGGTATATACTCTGATGAAGAGAAATCATATGGAAATGAAGTTTCCTCCGCTGTAGTCTTGCACAATTGCTGTAAGCCTGGAAATGCCCAATTCATCACATTCAGATCTCCGTCTTCTGAATTTTCAGCATCATCATCCTTTGAAATGGAAAGGAAGTTCTCAAATGCCTTTACCAGATGCTTAACGCGACCAGATCCAGGCTCGGGTGCCTCCTCCTTCACCAAATCCCTCAGCTTCCTCTCCTCCCAACATTCGTCAGTATCTTCAATCCCCGAATCCAAGATCTCTCTCGTCCCATTCACTCCCTCATTATTGTTTCGATCAACGGACACACCAGCTTCACCGACTTCGGTATTCAGGACACTGGCGACTCCAGAAGATCGATTAATCCTAAAAAAAACTCCACCTGCGACTCTCGGAGGGTCTCATAAGCCTCTTGTCGGCACTTCTCGAAGTCAATCCCGTTTCCCGCCCTCCTGGAGCTCTTCTTCGCGACGATGAACTTCCTCACTCGCCCCGGAGCGGGAGGCGGATCGAAGACCCGACCGCGGGTCCTACTCCCTGAACCCTTCGACTCGTCCGATCCGACTGCCGGAGACCTCGTCGATTTCAGCGAGGAAAGAGGAGACGGCGGGGGTATATTGGGATCGGAATTCTCCGAACCCATCTCCAACTCATGAGATCGGGAGCGCTGCAGCTTCTTCGACGGAGTCGACGCCATCTTCGAAGGAAGGAGGAAGACGAGAAGAAAGGACGCGATCGGGTTCGTCGAGGCGACGCCGAAGCAGGACGCCTTCTTCCAGAACCGAGCGGGTCAGCAACGGCTAGTTTCCAGTGGGTCACTCGCTCGGCTAGCCGGATTTTGAACGGATTTTTCTATTTCACCCCCACAATTAATCTCAATTTCAAAAATTATTCTTTCTTTTACGATTTCACGTTCTCAAAATTGAGAAATATCGAAATCACATACATAACTTTCATAATTATTAAATCGCGCATCACTTTTTAAATTTACCCTTCACTCAATATTTTATTTTATTTTAAATTAATGAAATGACTCCATCAGTCGGTTTCAGACGAAATCGATGAATCTAAATACTTCGGAATCATATGATTCGAAAATCTTTGTGTTCTTCTCACACTCCATAATACGTACGTGACTTTGGAAACCATTGTGATATACCATATTGTGAGTAAGGAATTTTTGAAACTTCGATTTTTTTTAATAGAATAATTTCATCAGTCGGTTTCGTTTGAAATCGGTTGATGGACCTAGACAACTCAAAATCACGTGATTCGAATATTCATGTGCTCCTCTCGTACTCCATAATACGTATATGATCTCGAAAAATATTGTGATACACCGTGTCGGGAACAATGACTTTTGAAACTTTAATTTTTTTTAATGGAATAACTCTATCAGTCGGTTTCGTCTGAAACCGACTGATGAACCTAAACAGCTCGGAATCATGTGATTCGAAGACTCATGTGCTCCTCTCACACTTTATAATACGTACATGACCTCAGAAAGCATTGTGATAAACCATGTTGAGAGCAACGATTTTTGTCACTCGTACTCCATATGTGAAGTGTGGTCGAAAGAATATTTCAAATGTTACGACGACGATACCCGTCGGATGAAATCACCAATGAGTTCTTTGGACTCCATCACTCATGCAGATATAAAACTTTAAATTTTTTTAATAGAATAGTTTCATCAGTTGTTTTCGTTCAAAATTGACAAATAAATCTAGATAACTCAGAATCATATAATTCGAAGACCTTTGTACTCCTCTTGCACTCCATAATACATATGTACCATTTGGGTCAGCGGGTATCGTCGTCGTAGCATTTGAAATGTCCTTTCAACCACACTTCACATATGGAGCATGAGTTACAAAAATCGCTACTCTAAATATGGTTTATCGCAATACTTTCTCAGGTCACATACGTATTATGAAGTGTGAGAGAAGCGCATGGATTTTCGAATAATGTGATTCCGAATTGTCTAGATCCATCAAACGGTTTCGAACAAAATCGACTGATAGAGCTATTCCATTAAAAAAATTTAAAGTTTCAATGTTTAGGTCTATCAGTCGTTTTCAAACGAAATCGACTGATGAAGCTATTCTATTAAAAAAAATCGAAGTTTGAAAAAATTGTTGCTCCTAATATGGTGTATCACAATATTTTCCGAAGTCATGTATATATCATGAAGTGCGAGAGGAATACAAAAATTTTCGAATTATATGATTCCAAAGTGTTTAGGTCCATCAATCGGTTTCATTTGAAATCGATGAATGGAGCTATTTCATTAATTAAAAAAATAAAATATTAAATTAAAGGATAAATTTAGAAAGTGATATATGATTTAATAATTATGAAAGTTAACTGTGTGTGATTTCGATATTTCTTAATTTTAAATACGTAAAATGGTAAATTGACTTTTTTTTTATGCACTTATCTAATTAAAAAAATAAAATAAAATAAAATTCCTTTTTTTTTTTTTGCCCCTTGCGGACAGTGGTAAAATATTTAGGGTACATTGATTCAAAATGATTATTGATAGTCTTCATTATCTATCTAAAATTATATTATTCAATTTTATTTAATTTAAATAATGAGTGATTTTTTTATAATGAAATATATTTATCATGAACATGAGATGGCGAGCTCCCAAACAGTGAGAGGACAATATGATTTTTGATCGTGTGTTGTTGAAGAATGAGTCAATAATTTATAGACAGTGGCTTAGTTAAAATAACTCATCGGAGTCAAGCAATTGATTTGAATTTGGGTGAGCTATCCATGACTGGAATAAAGCTTAGTCGAAATTAAGTAGAGATCTGAATCGATTGATATTGAAGAATCGACATATGAGTTATGGTCAGAGATCAAATGTCACTTGAATCCCGAGCTAGTTGATTAATTCTCTCGAAATACGTTGAGGCACAACAATTGATTGGACATCTAGGAGTAAAGCATTGTTTCGATGCAGACCACGAGAGCAATACCAAATCAAGGTAAACGTTGAATACTATATATAAGAGGGATCAAGGTCGCCCAATGAAACGATGAGAGATAAGCTTCATCGTCGAGAGAGAAACAATCCAGATCGCCAGCTAAGGCTCCTAAATGATCGCTTAGTGATAAAGGAGATAGGAGTGTAGAAATAATTAGAAGATTTACTTATAAACAATCATCTTTGAAAGAGTGCGCAATAACTCACTGATCGAATGCTTTTGCACCAAAGATGAATGAGGGTAAGTGTCCGAAATAATAAATAGAATTATATTTTATTCCTTATAATTTTGATTTTGCATGATAACCTTGGTTAATGATAACAATGTAACACACTATAAAACATTATTAAGGTTTGAAATTTTTTAGAATATTCAAATTTAAATTCAGGGAAAATAATTCTTTAGAACATCTAAATCATAGATGAGAATAAGAGCATCTCCAAGGGTGAAACCTATTGAAGAGCTTCTTTGTAGATTCTATCGTGTCACGTCAATGCTACATCAAAAGGAAAAAATCTCATTCATTTCTCCACTATAGAAAAATCTTCCAACAACTTCTTTATGGGTCCCACTATTTATTTATATTTTACATTATATATATTTATTATATAATATAAAAAATAATCGTTGAACAATGGCTAAAAAATTAACCGTTGTTCAACGAATACATCCGCATCTTTGATTTTTTTTCCCATTAATTAGATTTTTTTTCCACTAAAAATAAAAAAAATAAAATAAAAAATAAGAAGGAGCGACTCCCCAATTAGGGAGCCGCTCCCGCTTGGGAGCTGGGACGCTCCCTCCCACAATGGGAGGGAGCAGTCCCTCCCAATACCACATCACCAGTGAGAGTTCAAAGGAGCTCCCATGGGTGATGCTCTAAATAGTTCTTCCCATTTATTGGATATATAAATATTAAAAAATCACCCACCTTCAGCTTAATCG
Organism: Wurfbainia villosa; assembly: GCA_025175895.1. Taxonomy (NCBI): domain Eukaryota; kingdom Viridiplantae; phylum Streptophyta; class Magnoliopsida; order Zingiberales; family Zingiberaceae; genus Wurfbainia; species Wurfbainia villosa. Next base: position 27,027,200 of record CM045991.1, on the reverse strand, counting down.
GCGAGAAGCCCAAACGAATTATTTCGGACATTTAAATTATAAATAAAAAAATCTTAATCATTTGACTCTTTTTTTTTTGTTTTAAGATTTAATGGAAATTTGGGAATGATTCTTCGGTTTCACAAATTCAGGCAGAAAAAAACAATAATTGGTGCAAAAATTACGGCGAATGTGTCCACAGATTCATGATCGCTTTATACCTTTTGGGAGCATGGAGACAAACCAATCCCACCACAAAGGAAGGAAAAATTTGTGTGGAAAGCATTCCCCGTATAATCATAATTTGATTTTTGTTGTCCATGCCGAATAGTTAGCGGGTCAAATTATACAAACAAACAGAGATCAATTTTCGAAAATTATAAGTCTTTTGGAATATCTGTCCTTTTACTGTATTAGTTTTGAATTGAACAATATACTCTCTGTAATTTACCTTTTTTAATATTGACTATGAAATCGACTAACGGAGGAACGCCGAAGGCGAGAGCAAATCACCTTTTGCACAAATAATTTGATTTTTGGTGTCCCCTTGGACGACACATTAGTAAAATAGTACGACAATTATAGAATGAACACAAATCAATTCTCAGTAGGAGATCTAAAATTCTTCTTTGGACTCAGAATGATCCTCCACTGTCTTATCAATCGCGTTGAGGTCAAAGACCATCCGCGATTTATCTCCATTATGATGATTCTGGGATGGATCGGTGGGGATCGTTAGATTAGCGATTTCAATTTTTTACAGAATATTTTGATTTTTGCTGGGATATATTCTATGATGAATTTTGAAAATTTTATACGGGTAGTTTTGACCGCAAGAGTTTGCCTTATAAATATACTACGATTTCGGAAATGAATAATTTTACAAGAACAATGCGACTGCAAAAGCTGAATTAGACTGTTGAGCTGTAAGCGTTTCTAGATTTACCTTAGTGATCAATGGAGACTTCGCTTAGGGGAATTATAAGCTCTCCAGAAGAGATCCGAGGGGTATAACTGATCACTCTTAAGATTAATCCGACCAAAAGCTCGAATACATGGTACTACAAAAAAAGAAAAGGAAATGCATCTATTTGCTCAGATCCGACTGTACCATATTGATAAGAACTGTTATATCTCCATGAGAACTTGGTGAGTCAAAGGGTATGTACCACCAAGTAAGGAACTTTAGTGGTAGAATGAGAAAGTACAAGAGAAAGTGAAGGGAAAATAAATAACTTATAAGGAATTATATATTTGAAAGAATGAGGAAAAACTTAAGAAAGAGGTTAAAAAAATAGTGAATAAAATTAAGAATGAAACTTTTGAACGGTTATATCTAAAATTAAGTAACAAAGAAGGGGAAAGGGATATTTATAGAATAACTAAAGTTAAAGAAAGAAAGTCAAAAAAATCTTATTCAAATAAGATATATTAAAGATAAATATAATAGGATACTAGTAAATAATGAAGAAATAAAAGAACAGTGGAAAAGATATTTTCATCAATTTTTTTAATGAATATTTAGATGACCAACTTAATTTAGGTAATTTAAGTAAGTCAAACGAGTATAAAAATTTAAATTTTTATCAAATTCAAATTTTAGAAGTAGAACTAGCTTTAAATGAAATAAAAAATGGAAAAACTATTAGATTAGATGATATTCCGATAGAGGTACGGAAGTGTCTGGAGAAATAAGATATTGAATGACTTGCAAAATTATTTAACATGATATTGAAAACAAAAAAGATATTTGATCAATGGATGATAAGTACTCTAATTCATTTATATAAAAATAAGAGAGACATACAAACTTGTACAAACTATAAGAGTATTAAATTAATGAATCATACCATAAAACTTTGAGAAAGAGTAATAGAAAAAATATTAAGGAAGCTACTACGATTCTCAAAAATTAATTTGGGTTTATACTAAAATGTTAACAATAGAAGTTATACTTATTCTCAGACAACTAATAGAAAAGTATATAAAGCAAAAACATGATATACACATGATATTTATTGACTTAGAAAAAACTCATGATAGAGTTTCAAGATAAATTATATGGGAAATTCTAAAAAGGGGAGGTACTAACGTAACATATATTGAACTAATTAAGGATATGCACGAGAAAGTAATGACTAGAGTGAAGACTTCAAGTGGATTAATTGAAGCATATCTAATAATGATAGAGTTATATCAATGATCAATTCTAAGTCCCTATTTGTTTACACTAATTAATAATGGACGAATTCACTAGACACATTCAAGACATAGTACTATGGTACATATTTATAGATGATATTATTTTGATAGATAAGACATATGAAAGAGTAAATGCTAAACTACAATCTTGACGAGAAACACTAGAAACGAAAAGTTTTAGGCTTAGTAGAGTAAAAACAAAATATATATAATTTAAATTTAGTAATATTAGATGTAATGAGACAAGTGTTCAAATATGAGATGATGAGTTGTCTGGTTTTGAGATCTTTAAATATTTAAAAATATTTTTACAAGATAATGGAGAGATTGAGAGAGATGTCTTATATAAAATACAAGAAGAATGATTGAAATCAAAGAAAACGTCGAGTATTTTATGTGATCGTAAAGTACCTCTAAAACTTAAAGAGAAATTTTACAAAATAACGGTTAAACCTATTATATTATATGGTATTGAATGTTGATTACGATTTGAGCATATGAGTAAAAGATAAGAGTTGGAGAAATGAGGATATTAAAATGGATGTGCAGACATACGAGGATGGATAGAATAAAAAATAAGAGCATAAAGAGAAAGTTAGAGTTGTATCTATTGAAGTAAAGCTCCGAGAGACATATTTGAGGTGGTACAAATATATACTTAGACGATTATTAATTCTCTAATTAGGCGATATGAAACGATGATAAATATATGCATCAAACAAAGAAGAGAAAGATAAAAAAAAAGACTTAATTAGTAATAATAAAATAAGATGAAATTTATTTAAGTTTAAATGATAATATAGTAGAAGATAAAATTTAATATCGTAAATGAATTCATATAGTCAATTCCATATAATAGGATAAAATTTAATTATTATTATTGTATCTGTATGCTCATTAACTCAACGAAAAGTGACTTGAAGTTAACAGTTAGTCATGAATTAATTTGCATTCCCGATCATTTTTTATATTATATTTTTTAAAGAAAGAATTAAGCAATATATTGATAATTATTTCCCCGAAAGCCGTATCGAATCGTTTTTTTTAATAGACAGATACAATTTTATAAGTTATAAAAGCTTAGTCGTGCTTTTGAGTGGATCTCTTCGACTACTTAGCAGTAAATTTGTATAGAACCTTTCGACCATGCTCTTTTCAATCTCCAATTTCTTCTAAATATATATACCATCAATTTTTTTTTTTAATTTTGAATTGATGGAAATATCTAAATTTCATCCTCCTTTTAAAGATTTATTTTTAAATCATTGCCGATATTACAAATATTAAATAGAAAACACAAATTTATATCTTTTTGAGAAATAGTATGTATGGAATAAATATATCATGGTTAATTCGCGAGAAGATTCTTTTGCATGTGAAAATTCGAATAAATATTTATAATATATATTTTTAATAATTTATCAAAATAATAAGTCATTTTGGTTTTTTAATGAATTAGATGTTTCAATATTTTATTTAATTATTTATTAGATGGATTCTATAAATATTTTTCATCGATCACTAAAATTAAATTAAATGGATCAATAAATAAAGAGAAATAAATTACAAGAAATATTTTTCAACCATTTACCACAATGGTATTACGATTTGTAATTTCAGCACTACAGTGGTGCAGATCTTTTTTACGGAAGAAATAAAAAGGGAATTAAATGCGTTATTTGATAAATATGAAAGTATAGGATGCTGTTTGAATATTTCTAAACTTCACGTGCGCTGTTTAGTAAATCGTCAAATGTTTTTACTCAATTAACAATTAGCATGACAAAAAAATAGGTATTATGAAAAATTTTATAGTTCTTGAAAATTAACTCTTGTTATGTGGATCATCTTTTTATATTTTCACGGGGATGACGTAGAGATTAAAATACGACGAAATATACGGATAAGACAAGGATCGATTATGGAGAAGATCTAAAGTTCTTTTCTGAATTCAGATGACTCCTACGTATCTTGACTACTATGTCAAAGCCTATAAAATTCTCTATAATTTATCTTTCTCATAATAATCGTGAGACAAATCAATGGGGCCGTTAGATTGACAGATTACATTTACATATCTTATGAATTCAATCAATTTAATTCGGACAAATGAAAAGAAATTCCGAATTAATGTGCGAAAAAATAGAGTATAAAATCGGTATTTTATTTTATTTTATTTATTTTTATTTCTAGTTCGTATGGCGCATAAGTACGCAACCTTAATATTTTAAATAATGCGTCATTAATTAATAAATACAGCTGATTAATAATCATAGTGGCGGACGATTACGAAATAGGGCGCAGTAAAAAACATGCGGGCGGACACGTCGTCCTTGTCTGCGGCACGTGATCTTCCCGCAGATGATTTTGTATGCGAGAAGTGGGATCTTTCGTCCGATGGATCTTCTCCGTAGATCGAGACCGTTGATACTGCCAGGACCGACGTCGGACTGCAGCCCCCGTTTTCTTTGCACAGTGTTTTTTTTTCATCTTTTCCCACTTGAGCTTCTTCGTCCTCGCGAAGGGTAAAAAGCGAGGAGGGGGGAAAAGCGAAAAGTTGAGTCCTTTTTGTCTGATAATTTGCTTCTCCTTTGGTCCCTTCTTCTCTTCGTCGCCTTGCTCCGGGTCGAAAGCCTTCCGATCGGTCTGCCTCGACGGGGATTTCGCCCTCGGGAGCTGCTCTGTAGGCCGGCGCGAGGGTCGTGGCGAGGATCGGCTTGCCCTACGCGAGCAGGGCGCGGAAGCCGGGCAGGGGAATTGGGGCGGTCGATTCGGGTTTGGATCCGGTAGTGGGAGCGGCGTCGGCCGCCGGTGGAAGCGCCGGCGGATGGCGTTGTTCAGGAGGCTTTTCTACCGGAAGCCGCCGGATCGGTTGCTGGAGATCTCGGAGAGAGTCTACGGTAGGTCCTCACTTTTGACCTAGCAGGTATCGGGTGGGAGTGGGTTCGTTTTTTGCGATTAAATTGGTAGCCGGACTGGCAATTTGAGAAATGCTGGCGGCTTTCCTTCTCGATTAGGGATTTCAAGAGGAAATGATTTCTTGAACTTGTTTGAAAGTTCATTCTTGAACGTTTTGAGAAGGGGAAAAAAAAGTTCTGAAGTATAGCTGAATACCTCGCATTTTCGTTGTCGCTTATGTTCTCTTGTCGTTGATTATGTATCGCTTAAAACTACTAACTTGGCGAAGTAAAATACGGCTAAAATATTGCAAATCTGTGGTTCGATGTGTACTTCTGTAGTTTCCTATTTTAGCAGTTTCTAGTAGTCATTGTTTTTTTTTTTTTTTGAATCATTGTGTCATTTCTACGGTTATCTATACTTCTGCGCTTTTATTTACTTTCATGAGTGCTCCTTCTGAAATTTCAGACTTTAAAAGACTCTTTTTGCCTCTTTGAATTCATTAAGAGATCTTTGAATAACATTGTTGCAGTTTTTGATTGCTGCTTCTCGACTGACACTCTTGGGGAACAAGAATACAGTGATTACCTGAATGGAATAGTTACCCAACTGAATGATTACTTCCCAGAGGCCTCGTTCATGGTGTTTAATTTTAGAGAAGGTAATCAAAGGAGCCACATTTCAGACATTTTGTCTGATTATGGCATGACGGTCATGGACTATCCTGTTCAGTACGAAGGGTGTCCTCTTCTTCCACTCGAGATGATCCACCACTTTTTGAAGTCGAGTGAGAGCTGGCTGTCATTGGAAGGGCATCATAATGTGTTGCTAATGCACTGTGAGAGAGGAGGTTGGCCGGTGCTTGCCTTCATGCTCGCTGGTTTGCTTCTTTACAGAAAGCAGTACACTGGAGAGCATAAGACTCTTGAAATGGTGTATAGACAAGCCCCTAAGGAATTACTCCATCTTTTGTCCCCCTTAAACCCCCAATCTTCTCACCTAAGATATCTTCAGTACATATCAAGACGAGGAAATGCATCAGAATGGCCTCCAAACGATATGCCTTTAACCTTGGAATCCTTGATTCTCAGGGTAATACCCAATTGTGATGGGGAAGATGGCTGCAGACCAATGGTTCGTATCTATGGTCAAGATCCCTTGGCTCCTAATAGGAATCCAAAGATCCTTTTTGCAACTTCTAAGACCAAGAAGCACATTCGACATCACAAACAGGTAATCCTTATTTCTTCCTTTCAGTATTATTGCTTTTTCAGTCTACTAGTTGACTGACTGTATGCACAGGGGGAGGGGACACCATTAACGATAAAGGCCCGTTGTCGTGTTCAAGGAGATGTAGTTCTTGAGTGTATTCATATGGATAAAGATTTAGAACATGAGAAGATGATGCTCAGGGTGATGTTCAACACAGCTTTTGTCCAATCTAATACTCTGATCCTATCTCGCGAGGAAATTGATGTCGTGTGGAATTCTGAGGAACATTTTCCTAGAGATTTCAAAGCTGAGGTTTGTTCTTATTTGTTTCTAGTGCATACTTGTTCCTCCTGGGCACCCAAGTTTTACACACATTATGCTTGATCTAGGTGATGTTTTCAGACTTTGATGCTTATGAATCTGATTCAAGTTCAGAAGCATTGGTTGATGATGGCAATGAAACAGAAGGTAATTTCACTGAGGCCGAAGAGTTTTTTGAGGCAGAGGAAATTTTTACTAATGCAGACTGGCATAATGCAAATCGAGATTCTGAAGTGGCTGCAACTAAAAGTGGAACTTCCATAACTGGTGGGAATACCACATCAGAAACATATAGTTTAACTGGTGGAGCAAGAAATAGATTTGAGCAAAGCAAAGATCAAGAGAATTCAAATACAAGGGATTCCAATGAATTAGCAGGTGTAGTTGCAGAAATTACAATGACAAAAACTCCTAGCGTGCCAGGTCCAGCTGAGGTCCATTCCGAATTTGGCAAATCTGACCATGATGATGATTTTGTGACAGAGAAATCAGTAACTTCAGAATATGTGGTTCATATTGAAGAGAAGGGTGTGATAGAAAGCAGCACAAGGCAACAAAACTTCAAGGGAGTTGCTTCATTTTCCGAAGAGAAGAATTTTAATAATATTAACAAGCTTACGATTGACTCTGAAGGCGTGCCAATGAAGACTACTAATCTTATCTATAAGAATCAAAGTCAAGACAAAATTAATCATGAAAGAGGTACTGATTATATCAGACATCCAGATAAATTCGAACATTATAGCGTAAGTACATTAAGAACCCCACAAGAGACGATGACTACAATCTCTAGCATTATTGATGGTAAAATTATCAGTGAAGATTCCATATCTCTGGAGGATACCTTTCCTTGTCATGATAAGAACATAGTAGAAGTCAATGAAATCAAGCATGAGGTCAAGGAAATTGTTGCAGTTGATGTCGAAGAGATGAATATCGTTGAAGCCTGCCAGGTTGATCAAGATGCAGATAACCAAATTATTGAAAAGACGACAACCTCATGTAATATGATTTCTACGAAAGAAATTGCAACTGATGTAGAAGCTTTATCGGAAAAAAATGACTCAAAATTTTATCGAGAGAATGTTACCATGAGAAAAACCCTGGTTGACAATGGTTGCAATCAAGAGGGACAAAATATAGCAAGAGAACTGAAGTGTAAACCAAAAAAGGAAACAGAAAGTTCTGTTTCTGAAAAGAAGACAGACACCAAGGCCCTTATTCAGAAGACAAAAAATAATGAGCAAAAGCAGACTTCAGAAGTATATCTGCATTCAACAATGGAGAAATCATTACCAAGCACAACACAACCTGACCCTTCAGTAGGTAAACCAGTTGTCAAGAAACAGGACTCTTTTGTTGGTCCAAAGAAATCTACAAAGCCCAAAACAATTGCTAGGTGGATCTCACCAAAGAAAGACTCTGATGCTACTTCAGTCTATATTCCACCACATCCTCCATCCAGATATAACAGTGCACCTCCTGCTCTGGCTATCTCTGCAGCCCAAGGTAATAAAATTGGTCAAATTTCAGATGCATATCAAATTTGTTCGGAGACAGCTGCATCTTCCCTGCATTATCAGATCAATCTTTTGCAGGTCCAGTGTTGTCTTCAATCGAGGAAGTACCTCCATCTTCTTCAGCATCAGGCATTCTACCTGCATCTGGACATCCACCTCCCAAGTTGCAAGCTCACAATATTTCACCCCTGCAACCACCCCCACCTCCCACCTTACCCCCACGCCCATCCATTTCATTTCCTACTCCAAAGACAGGAAATGTTGATGTTATCTCTACTTCGTCACCATTTCATCCATTGCCTCCACCACCACCACCACCACCACCACCACCACCACCACCTCCACTCACTCCATTTTCCTCATTTGGAAGCTCATATGGATCTTTTCAACTATCCTCTCAAATTTCTCCTTCAGTAATCAATGTTTCTCGTACAAAAGTTCCACCACCACCACCTCCTCCTCCTCCTCCTCCATCTAGTAAAATCGACTCCTATGCCACACAGTCAGAAACATCCACTAGATATTTGCCATCCCCACCAATCAATCCTCCTCCTCCTCCACCACCACCACCACCACCACCACCTCCCTCCTCAACAATATCACACAATAGTCCAGCTCCCCCTCCCCCTCCCCCACCACCACCTCCATTGTCTAACACTTATGCTAAAGCCCCTTCATTGGCACCTCCTCCCCCACCACCACCTCCTTTGCCTTTCTCAAGCTCTTCAAAGTTTCCAAGTAGTTCTGGTCTTATGCCGCCGCCAGCACCACCGCCACCGCCGCCACCACCGCCATTAGCACATAATAATGTTTCTTGCTCACCTTTGCTTCCACCTCTTCTTAATCCGCATGGCGCTCCTCTTCCACCATCACTGCCTCCTCCTCCTCCTCCTCCTCCGCCACCACCAACTCTTCCTTCTAACACACGTGGTGCTCCTCCTCCACCACCACCACCACCACCACCACCTCCCAATCCACGTGGTGCTCCTCCTCCACCTCCTCCTCCTCCTCCTCCTAATCCACGTGGTGCTCCTCCACCACCTCCTCCTCCTCCTCTTAATCCACAACATGCTCCTAACCCACGCGGTGCTTCTACTCCACCGCCACCACCACCGCCGCCACCTCTAACTAATCAGCGTAGTGCTCCTCCTCCTCCATCACCACCTATTGGGCCACAAAGTGGGGCCGCCCATCTAGCACCTCCCCTAGGTACACGTGGTATCGCTCCACCTCCACCCCCTCCTCCAGGTCCACGAGTTAGTGCTCCTACTCCACCACCGCCGCCACCAGGTGCACGTGCACCTCCTCCACCCCCTCCAGGACCGCGTGGCGGTGGTCCTCCTCCTCCTCCTCCTCCTGGTCCACGTGGAGGCGCACCTCCTCCACCTACCCCACCTAGGGCACCAGGTGCACCACCTCCTCCACCAACCAATGGTCAAGTTGACACACGAGGAGCATTGCCAAATGGAGGAAGAGGTCGTGGACTCGCACGTTCTACAGCCTCAAATGCAGCATGTTTGGCACCCCGTAGGTCATCGCTGAAGCCATTGCACTGGGTGAAAGTAACAAGAGCTGTTCAAGGAAGTTTATGGGCTGAGCTACAAAGATCTGGTGATGCTTCAAGGTTGCAAAAGTGCTTAAATTCTGTATTTTCTATAGGGGTCTTTTATTCTTTTTGCTTCTAGTATTATATTACTTTGCTCAACCGTCTGCATGGATGCAGTGCTTCAGAATTTGATGTGTCAGAACTTGAAAGTCTCTTCTCTACTGTAGTTCCAAAAGCAGATGATAGCTCAAAATCTGATGGACGTCGTAAATCTGTTGGATCTAAATCAGATAAAGTCCATCTAGTAAGTTATCGATGCGTTTCACTTGGTAGATATGCTTGAGTTCTCCACCTTGTGAAGTTTGCACTGCATCTAATTCCATGTTAACTTTGAAAATGTTATTTTTTTTTAATAAAATGTTTTTACCTACTTGAGAATCATTTATGTTGAGTGTTTTTTTTTTATGGGTTCAACGTTCATTTTTTGATGCCTTCTGTATTTATCTAACCATGCACAACTAGAGAGGGTCATTTAGCATAAAGGAAGCCATATTAATTTCAACTATTTAGAGCTTTAAGGACCTCATTCCTCCATTTAACTTTATGTAAGGTTATAACTAGATGACTTTTTGAGCAATCTCCCAGTGCGTCCTTTGCATATTGCCTTGAAGGCCTATCTCTTGACTCACAGTTGATGTCTTAGCCTTATTATAACTACGTCTAAGTTCCATGCTGATAAGGTTTTGTTGTTTTATAGAAAGTGGCTATTACACAATCATCAGCCTTTTGCATTCATGTTTAGTATGATGTACTAAATATATCTGCTTAATTTTCTGATATGACAAAAGTAGGGAATTAGAATTAACTAGCAAGTCCTCTTCATCCTTTCATGATATTCTTCTAACTAGTATCTCTCATTTACTTGCTTTTTTAGATTGAACTGAGGCGTGCTAATAACACTGAAATCATGCTGACAAAGGTCAAGATGCCACTCCCCGATATGATGGTAAGTTTCTGTAATGGTTTTCATAATTATTTATTATCATTCTTTTCTCTCGTTTAATTTGCTATTGATATGGTCGCACTGTTCACACTTGAGTATTATATCTGTTGCTAGGTTTTGATTGTTAAAGTAACCATATTATTTTGTTTGGTTTTATAATCCATTAGATACAAATGTTTCTCTGTGGAACTAATATTTAGACGGAATGACTATAGTACCTTTTTATTTATAGGAAAAAGAAACATCTTTGTCATCCCTCTTGGATAGGACTTATAACTCAAAATTAGATTTTGAAAATTATTAGGATCAAGGTGTCAAATAACCCATGAAACAGCAAGAGATCGAGAAAATCCCTTGCCAATCTTCCATGAGTGGCATGACTTTTGGAAATAGCAAACAAAATGGGCACTGACCCTTTTGTGGTGTTGACGATGCACTAGAGGGGAAGTCCCGAGGCACATGAGTAATTTGCAAGCAAGCATTGTGAGGTTGACACAAGTCTTCTATAATTGACATAACCTCACGAAATAGCGAACAACTTGGGTGTTCATTCCACAATGTCAATGACACATTAGAGGGGAAGCCCTGAAGCACATGAATCTTTAGTGACTATTGCAAGGTCGATGCAAGTCTTCCGCGAGCAACATGACCTTCAAAAACAATAGATAACATGAGTGATCTCCTTTCGTGGTGTTTGAAATTTATTCCTCAATCTTTCCTGCACTTTCTTGTCTAGTATTCGTCACACCCTTTAGTGTTCTCGGTGTGTTTGATTTTATGTGTTAAAATTATTGAAGTTATAAGAAAGGATAAAATTAAAAAAAAAAACTAATATAAGAGCAATCCGTGTAGCTCTAATAGATGATATAATGTAAGAAGTAGGTTAAGATAGTATGCACATATTCAAAGATGAGCAATAGATTCCAGAATTAGAAACTTAAGTTTATTGGAATGGAAAGTGCAAGAGCAATAGGAGTTCAAAGAAAAAATATTCCATGTAGTATAAAATGATTTAATTGTTTTGAATATTAGTGGTTATGCAGTCTTGTTTAGAGCTTAATAAAGAGTAAGATTATATTAACTACGATAATATATCATTTAAAGTTAAATTATAAAAAATTTAATATAATAAAATTTCTAGATTATTATCATATTATAAAATGCTAATAATATTATTACAATAATTTATATATTATATATTTAATTGTAACATCATACAACGAGAGAGTCTTGACGCAAAACTAAAGTGGTTGTCGTGTGACCTAGAAGGTATGAGTTCGAGTCTCAGAAATAACCTTTTATAATGTAGGATAAGATTGAGTATAATAGATTCTTTTCTGGGACCTGCATTGGTGGGTGCTTCGTGCACTGGTCTCCCTTTGAATAAGTTGGAAAACTAAATTGTATGAACACATATAATCTCACAAAACCATCCACTATTATAACACAATATATTACCACGCTGTCATATTTTTTTTTATAAGGAAAAAGGGGGAGGCAGTCATTGTATTAAACATACTTTAGGTACAGTTATAGACTACACTGTATAGAGAACTTCCTTTCCTTGTCAGTTTTAAGAGTTAGCTGCCCAGAATATGACCACTTTTCAGTTGATCCTTTTAGCTGGCTACTCCTTATATTGATTAGAATACTTAGTTTATATTTCAGGTGTAGTGTTGTAGTGGGTATGTTCGGAAAACTGCTGTCAATCTTAAGAGTTAATCACTACAGAATAATTATCTCTTGAACATATCAGTTAGTTGTTTAGGTTTCCTAAAGACCTGGCTTTTCCCTTCTGTTCAAAGGAGTCATTATCAATCTCTACCTGATTCCTCTTGTTGCTCTTCTCTTGGATGGTAAGTGTACCATTAAAGCCTCTCTGTTAAATGTGGGGACGGTTAATTCCCTGGGGAAAAAAATCGCTGCTAGCTTAAGACAATGATTTGAAAAAGGAACAAATCCATTTCACCCCATGGAAGGTGCAAGGATCGTCAATTAGAGTGCTTAACCTGTTAAGTACTTCTATGTATAGTCATTGTACATAGATCCATACAATCATCTTAATTTTGGCTGGTGCCTATCTTGACAATAGTTGCTTCAAGGTTGAGGTACTGTTTTTTCATAGCGAAGGTTTGTTGGCTGAACGTTGAAATATAAGTCAATTTATCAACGTCATTCATTGAGACGGGCTATTAAACTTGACTCTAATGCTACTGTTCCCGTAGAGTGCTGCTCTGGCATTGGATGATTCTATTTTAGATGTTGACCAAGTGGAAAATCTCATCAAATTTTGTCCAACCAAAGAGGAAATGGAGCTCCTAAAGGTACATCTTTTGTTCCTTTTGATCTTAATTTTGTTAATTTTTGAATCTCTGAATTTTCCAAATTTTTTCTGGTTTTGATTCTGTAGGGTTATACAGGTGACAAGGAAAAACTTGGCAAGTGTGAGCAGGTAACTGTTTGTCTGCAATGTTTGCATAATTTTTATGGTCTAGAAGCTGTAAAAATGTTTGGCAACTGTTTGTCTACTTTCACGGCACAGTTTTTCCTGGAATTGATGAAAGTTCCAAGGGTGGAATCTAAATTGAGAGTTTTCTCTTTCAAGATTCAGTTTGGCTCTCAGGTATTACTTATATCAACTTTTTTTCTGCTTCTATAAATGATCAGATTAACTAAGATTCAATCTCTCATCTTTTCCCAGGTCTCTGATCTTAGAAAAAGTTTGAACACTATAGATTCTGCTTGTGCGGAGGTATATCTCTTTTAATACTCTTCCTTTTATTTTTCTTATCTGTGATTTTGACATTTATATTTTGTGCATTTGGTTTTCTTAAGATTCGCAATTCTGATAAACTGAAGGAGATCATGAAGAAAATTCTTTTTCTTGGTAATACCTTAAATCAAGGAACTGCAAGAGGTACATCCAATTTCATGTATTCGAATGGAAATAGTTACTATCTGTTGTATAAGTTTCTTTATTTTGTATCTATTCAAGTAACTAAAATCATAATTCAACCACAGCTGTTTCTCTATTTGTGCTTTGCTCTCAAAGTGTATTTATGATTTTAATCCCTGTCTGCTTGTTATGCGAAGTGGTATTTGTAATGGTCTGCAGATGGAAACTTTAAGACTACTGATAAATTATGTACTAATAAGAAGTGAATAAACAATGTATGGTCATGAGAATGCTAAAACATTATTGATTTGGCAAAGTTGTTCTGGCACGCATCATATTCTTGAATTGATTATAGCAACATCTACCCTGCTTGAGCATTAGAATCTTGTGCAATAACTATTTCTTATCCTTTTGTTTGTTTGTTGTGCATGTACATGTTTCCTTTACAAACATTAGCTTCCAACAAAGCAAAAGTTATTTATGACATTCCATAGCATCACATTCTATAGTTTTTTGTCATATAAAAATTTGTCAGTTCAAAATTGCAGGCTCAGCTATTGGTTTTCGCTTGGACAGCCTTCTTAAACTTACTGACACTCGAGCTACTAATAATAAGATGACACTTATGCACTATTTGTGCAAGGTATAGTATCTATAGTTTCAGTACTATGATCTACATGCTTGTCATTCCAGAATTATCAATTTTTTGGTTAAAAAATTGTGATCTATTGCAAAATTCCTTCTCTTGTGCAATTATTTGTAGAGTTCACTTGATTAGAGATTCTACTATTAACTGGTTTGAACCTTCTTTTTTTGTTTAAAAATATTATCATCGAGCAAAATGCATCATGAACAGTTGTGTCCCAACTATTTGGGATTTGTTGTATGAATATTATTATTCCTCCATCAAGCTCTATGTAAGGATATACAAATAGTAATATCAGTAGGTTTGGACATTTTTAATGTTGAGTGTCAGGCACAAGTCAATTATTAACCTTTTTGTCTGGGCTTCAGACCAGCACTGGTGGACTTGACTTGAGCAATTTCATGGCTATTGGTTAATATAGTTTTTTAACCATCGTTATAAAATAACTTACACAGCCTAGTCAAGAAAAGGTGACCGAGTTAGAAAGCTTTCACTGTGATTAAGTGGTATCTATCTTATAATTGTAAGTATTGGCATGTTATATTGATTAGGAATTTATGTTGTCAATTTTCTCCAATTGCAGTGCTCTTATTTGTTAACTATTTGGTTTATCTGTGCAATTATACAAGAATGTTCTTGTCATGAAACCAGGTAATCGCCTTGCGATCTCCATATCTTTTGGATTTTCATGAGGATCTTATTAACTTGGAAGCTGCATCGAAGGTTCTACTTGGTTTTGCTGTTTCTGTCGATGTTCAGCTTGAAGGAGATTTGCTGACAGTTTCTCTATGCAGATTCAATTGAAATCTTTGGCTGAAGAAATGCAGGCTATCGTCAAGGGTTTAGAAAAGGTTGGGTTAGAACTGAATGTATCTGAAAATGATGGCCCTGTCTCAGAAGGCTTCCGAAAAGTATGCCATGCTTTTAAAAGCTTCTTGTTTTTGTACTTATGCGATCGATCTGGTGAAGTTCTTCACGTACCTTTAAATGGCTAACACAGTTAAATGTTATAATAATTTTCTGGTCAAAGTAGATAGCTCTTGCTCACAGTGCACGAAAACACTTGCATTTTTGGGGAAAGCTGCTCTGTTTAACATGTTCTGATCATAACTGGCCATGAGTCTTGACTGCTAAATAGACACGAATTGTAGATCTGGATTATCGGGAAAATTTTACCAAAATGGAAAGGAAAATATCTTGTGTTAATTTGGGGAAATGGAAATTTTATGATGCTATTATGCTCAGTGTTGTGAGATTGCAATGTGATAATGACCCATGTTTAATTTGACACAAAAAAATATGCTGATTTAATTGGTGGATGAAATACAGCAGATTCAATTTTCTTTCCCTCTCTTTTGAAGTGAAAGGCTGACTATTATGTTAAGAACTGAAACATTTAGCCTGAGTATGATGCTTTTAATTGCTACGTATGAGGAAATAAGTAATGATGACTAGTTGCTGAAGCTGTTTTTTTTTTTGTGACGTTCTGCTTGTCATTTTTATCAGAAAATGACCATTACTTTGACAGAACTGAAGCGCTTAGGTTGACTATGATTTTCATTTATTTGTTCATACAGTAACACAAATAATAACTAATTGTTGAATACCAATTTTTAGTTTTGTATTTAAAAATTAAATTGGAATTTGTTCCACTAGTAGATGATGAGCAGAAAACTCGATTAGTAGCGTCAACCAAGGGGCTCTCAATTGAGCTTGAAGCCTGAAAAATATATTGTGTTCCAGTTGGTAATCTTTTTTGTCACCCTTCTGGGTCTAAGTTTGAAAAATTGGTTTTGCCTATAACACAGGAGCTAAAAATGCTGAATTCAAATATTCATTTTTGTATGGTTGTATTGATTACTTACAAATTTATTGCTCCCTCTGTTTTCATATTTGAGCTTACCTACAATTACACACAAACACATCGGTAATTGTATGTTATGCGTTCATGATTCTTGTATTTTGTAAGTGATTATTATTTTATGCTAGTGTTTGATGTGGTAACATTTTATTAGCTAGCCTTTCCTGATCTGAACATATCTCTGTTCTTGCTTGCCAAATTTATCTACTCATCAATTTTCTCATCATTAGACCTTGAAGGAATTTATTGTTGTTGCTGGGGCTGAGGTACAATCATTAACGACACTCTACACTGCAGCGGTAGGTTGCCAGCTAGTCACTTGTAAATGTTACTGAGCTTTAATTTCAATCATGCAGCACATCCGTCTAACATGTTTTGAATGTTGACAGGGTAGAAATGCAGATGCCCTTGCCCTATATTTTGGTGAAGATCCTGCACGCTGCCCCTTTGAACAAGGTTTTTAGCTACCTAGTTTAATGTTTCATCAATTAGATGGGTAGAGAGTCCCTCGTTCAAAGCATCAACGTGCATATCTGTATGCATAACTGCTTATTCGATGCATAATTTAGTTATTGGACAAGTATGATTCACACAGTTTCTATGCTGATTGTCAGCATTTTGGGAAGAGAAAAAAGGGTATAATTGCGTGTACATCTGGTTTTCTGGGTTAACTTTGACTGTCTTACTTACAACTTAGCGGTGACAAACTTATGCTGTTTGTTGCACTGGTCCATTTGCAACCAATAGCTTCATGTTGATCCTCACAAAAAATTGGCATTGCTCGCTTCTGTAGAAAAACTAGAATAACTTAGAAAGTTATTGATAGGCATGCTTTTTCGTTGTGTCCATTCCTGATTCTGGATAATCTCAGTCGTGGTATCAGCATATTTGAGTTTATAAGCATGCTAACACAAGTTGATGTTGGAAGTGCAATAAGTAAAACATATATGCAATAAAAGCTGTTAACATAGCATGCATTCAATGTTCTTTGGATTAAGGGAGAAATTTACACAGAACCACATCGATTAGTTCTTAAGTGCAGGAATGTGCATGAAAAGATGGGTGAATCGACATACCTTCTTCTTACTTAATGAGCAAACTCATTTTTCTTGAGTTTAAATTGATTGTCTGTTTTGTTTTCCTGTGTGCACAGTTATCTCTACCCTTTCAAACTTTGTATCGATGTTCCGCAAAGCACATCAGGATAATTGCAAGCAAGCTGAACTCGATAAAAAGAAAGCTGAAAAGGAGAGAGAGATGGAAAAGTCTAAAACTTCAATGCATAATAGTAAAGAGGTTGGCTTCTGATCATTTGTACCACAAATAATGTTGTTCCCTTAGGAATCCTCTGTTTCTTTACTATGTTATTAAAATGTTTCTCCCCCAGGACCTGAAGGAGACAAGTTTGAGCGAGCAGTTGGGGCAAGCAAAGGCGAAGATTAAGCCTAAAAACAAAAGCGAAAAAGACATTAGATGACCTCAAGGTTCTCAACTTTTGGATCGTATCCTGGTCGGTTGCTTCTTGGCAGTGAAACCCTTTCATCCTTTTGAGTATAGGAATCACTTCGAACGATGGAGAAGACAGCAATGCAAATGCATGCTGTTTGAAGCGCGGCGGACGACGATCAAAATTAGGTCTGAGTCTGTTAAGTCTTTGCACAGGGATTATCTGAGTTCCAATGATCTTACCTGGTGCATTTGACCTCCATGCCTTGCGCCGCTAGCGAGCGAGCTGTTCAGCTTCTTTGCTAATTGTAGAAGCTCAAGGATTTGGGATTATACGTCTGATCCAATGCTCTATTACCAGCCAAGCAACTCCAACTCTACTTGTAGTGCCTGTACAGATCTAATCTTTTGGTTTGTTTGATTGCCTTTTTCTTTTTGTAAAATCTTTTATTCTTTGACAAGGCACGGCCAAACCATAGATATATTAGGTTCTAAGGTATTTGAAAGTAAATATCTGTATAGAGCCCGATTTTAATGGGATAGGCTCTGACATGGAGCTCAATTTTCCAAATTTGTTGGATTTCTATTGTTGTTTCCATATTTCTTGATCATGAAGATGAACTCGTTGAATAACATTCCGGGCAGGGGCTACAAGATGTCCTCTCTTTACATGGCAGAACTTTTACACCCCTTTGGCATTTTTTTTTTGTTCTAAATATCTTGGAATTTTTTTGTACATGATCCTTTTTTTTGTAGAGCCACTCTCCATTAGTCGAATTGCTACAAACATCTGCTTTGTCTTGGCCAGGAATGATTCAAATGGCATTGTGCGAAGAGAGGTGGTACTGAACTTCACCGTGGTAAGGTTTGGAGATCATTCTCTATCTGTTTGCCATGCCATTCAATGATCTCATTGGTGGAAAACTAGAAATGCTCCTCTCTCTCTCTATATATATTCCGTATGATTTATTCCGAGTGACCATACACAAATGGAAATGTACAGTATCTTCTTATCTTCTTACCGGGACATCGTCGCTATCTGCAGTCACTCGGCAACGGTGATCGAGATTGAATTCAATTGGATTTCGATCATGATCGAATTTTGACTCAATTACAGTAGAATTCTATTTCGATCATGATCGAATTTTGACTCAATTACAGTAGAATTCTACAGCAATATTGCATCATGATCGAATTTTGACTCAATTACAGTAGAATTCTACAGCAATATTGCAATCTGAATTCAGCCGTGGTCGTGGTCACGTGTAGGTTAAAGAACAATCGGGAGGGATTCTACCTCGATGTCGTAGTAAGATTCCAATGTGACATCATGATTGGATTTCGTTCACGGAAATGTACGGAAACGTGACACGACGAGAAGATCGTGCAGACAATCAATTGAGATCGGTCGGAATTAAAGATTGAATTTTAATGCACATCTAATCTTAGATGTCGACGTTAAGGTGCAACATAGAGGATGCATGAGGGGGATACGGGTGAATAAATTGTCGCGTACGGAGCATGCAGAGTAAGTTACGCAGGCTATTACTCGATATATATATATATATATAAATGATATCCTGCGTGATCGATTTCTATGCGCTCGTGCGCTCCTCGACGACTCCGCATCACTGTCGCCATCGCCGCCGCGCCGTCCGGCCATCGCCGGCCGCCGGACCGGACGCGATCGATGCGTCACTCACCGACGGTCCAGTGGGGAGAGTTTACCGGCCGATTAGCGACCGGAATCCGTGCCGTAGAAAATCACCGGGTGCGGTCGCGTGGCCGCGATCGCTGCCGCGATCGGCGGAATCGACATCGGACGGGCCGACCAGACGACGCCTTGATCCGTCGGCGCAATCGGCCGGCCGGCCGGGCCGAATCGCGGCAAACATCGGCCTCGGTCCGTCCGGCTCGGTCCGACGGCCGCATCGGCCAAATCCGGCCGATCGCGGTACGATGTGGTGACGATGAACTCCCAGCCGGACCGACGGCCGTGATGGCGCGTCGATCGTGTCCGGTCCCGACGGTAGCGGCGACGACGACAACGCGTAGCTCACGCGGTGGGGAGCGTCAAACACACGGCGTCGAGGATTTGTCGCGCAGATATCATTTTCCATATATATATATATATAGTTGATCTCCTGTGCCGAATCATCCGCGACCGTCCGCATGACAGCCGCCGCTGCTGCCGTCGTCATCGCCGTCGCGCCTCTCGACTGCCGGACTGGCGCGATCGGCGCTTGAGTTGCCGTGTCCGGCCGTAGGGCTCGGGTCGCGTCGGTTCCGGCTTAATCACGGCCGAATCTGGCGGGGAAGGATCGCCCGTGCGGCGGTCCTTCCCGCTGGATTCATGCCGGAATCCGGCCGATCGCGGCCGGTAGTGGCCGCGGTCGCCGGATTCCGGCCGAATCGCGTGGAATCCGACGCCTCCGAGCGGTCGAGCCGACACAGGCGTTGATCGCGCCAGTCCGTAGTGGGCGGCGCTGGCGGCGACGGCAGCGGGTCGACGCATCGCGGAAGGGTCGCGGAGGAATCGGTGCGCAGGAGATCACAACTCTCTCTCTCTCTATATATATATAAATTTTCTACTGCGCCACAAAATTATCCGTGTCCGTCCACTACACGCCGAGCCCGTCCGCTCAACGTCGCCGCGCCGTCCGGTCACTGGACCGGACACGATCGACGCACGACTTCGTCAGCGATCCGTGAGAATCGGATCCGGTCGGTTAGCGGCGGAATCCGGCGAAACGCCGTCCGCGATCGATTCAGCGGGCCGGCGATGCGCGACCTCTGCTGGCCGCGATCGCGCGCCGATTACGATCGAATCGGCGGCGACGGATCGGTGGCGACCGATCCGTCAGTGCGGTCCGGTCAGTCGGCCCGATCGCCGTCGAAATCGACTGCCAGAATCGGGCGGTCGATTTCGGCCGCGATCGGGCCGAATAGTCGGTCCGTCCGATGTCGAATTTCGGCCACAATTCAGCCCTATCACCACCGAAATCGACCGCCCGATTCTGGCGACCGATTTCGGCCTCGATTCGACCGGCCGACGATCGAATCCTGACCGGGCGAGTATACCGGACGGACTGGCATTGGCTGTCGGTCGCCGACGCGATTCGATGATTCGGCCGAAAATCCGGCGATTACGGCGACGATGGCCGCGCGAACCGGTCATTTTCGATCGGTTTGCGTTGGATTCCGACCGCTAACCGATTGGAATCCGAGCCCCGCCGGACCGCCGACGAGTCGTGCGTCCGGTCCGATGGCCGACGGTGACCAGATGGTGCGGGGGCGACAGCGGCAACGCGTTCGACTCGTGCGTGGTGCGGATGGGTGCAAACGAAATGGTCATGCAGCAGAAAAAAAACTCTCTATATTTATAAATAATTGAGAGGCATAAGCATATGATAATCACCGGTCAATACTGTTATGTTGCACGCACTCCTCAATAATATATATAAATTGGATTTTATATCCATCATCTACAAGATTAAAGCATGTGCTTTAGTATTTATGGAAAACCAAAAAGGTTATTTGAAATTAAATAAATATAGCCGTACACATTTAAGTTTTTTTTTCCAACTTAAATTACGCCCTTGATCGTTAAAAATGACCGCGACACGCCTGAAAATGTTTTTCATATAAATAATGCCTTAAATTTTTTAAAAAAATATTTATGATATAATTTATAAATTAACTTTAATTTTGAAGACCGATCATCGACAGAATGTATTGAAAAGGCATAACTCTTGTGTGATTAAAAGAAAACTTATAATGGTGTAAATGTGGCGTTTTAAGTTGATTGGCATCCTCCATAACAAGGGGCGATCACATTCACCCTTAATATTCCTCGTCGTTGATTCCTTAGTAATAGTGGGGAAGATAAGTTATGAAAAAATTATATCGATCATTTACAGTGCATGTGAAATTTAAAAATATCTAAATAATACTTTATACTTTCATATTTACTAAATAACGTACTTAATTCCCTTTTTACCCCTCCCGTCAAAAAAATCTGTACCACTGTGATGTTGAAATTTGAATTCCCAACACTACAATGGTGGTGCAATCCCAACACCACAACTGTGATGCTGAAATTTGAATTTTCAACACTCAGTGGTGGTGCAATCCCAACATCACCTGAAAATTACAATTTGCGTCATCATGTAGGTCTTTGTGATTTGAATTTCGGCTATGGTGTTGAAATTGCAAATTCGTCTACGGTGGTATCTAGGATTCTAATCTTTGTAGTCTTTGAGATTTGAATTCTCAGTATCACGTTTGAGAATTTCACTGTGCTGTAGATTTGTTTGACGGGAGAGATAAAAAAGAAATTAAATGCACTATTTGATAAATATGAAAATATAGGGTATTGTTTGGACAATTCTAAACTTTACGTATGCTGTTTGATAAATTGTCGAATTATATTCTTTAACCCGATGATAAAAAAACAACAAAAAACTTTCACATTGAGATTTAATTTATAACAATATCTACACCATTATAGTAACTTAAATGGACATTGATTGATACCCTCTGAATCAAAGATATTAAGAGGAAAACCGAGATTATTTTTATTTTATTTAAAAATCGTTATAGTTTATTATTGCATATACAAGATAATCTGATTCTTATTAATAATAATAATAATAACAACAATAATGTTATTTTTGGACGTGAATATTAAATCATCTCATCGAGAACATGGAGCTTTTGTAGATGTCCATAACAAACTGCTGCCAAAATAGATAAATAAAAGGGTATTTTATTCAAACTTGTAGCAAAAATCAATTACGCTCGTCTCCAACAGACCGTCCCGAGAGGACGGTATTTTATTCAAAACTTGAATCATTATATCTGAAAATACAAACATCTTTTCCAGATTATTAAATAGTTTGCTAAATGATGTTATATATAAGAGAAGTCGGTGAAGCAAAAAAATAATAATAATCTCACGGAAGAAAAAAAGTAAAATTAAAAATTATGCTAATTAAAAGATAATTAAATATAGAATTTTAGACTTGAGTTGACAATAACTATAAATATTTTTTAATCATAAAATATTAATTACTAAATAATAAAAATCAAAGAGTGTTATGTAGGTGTTTAGTGGAAAATTATTAGTTTCATATTTTTAACTACTTATGCTCATGACTATTTTGATTTCACTTATTCTTAAATTAAGATTTGTATAATTTTAGCATAAAAATATTATTTACCAAATCATTTAATCAAACAATTTCATTCCTAATATTATTTTCTAAAGAGTGCATAAATTTATATGGGTTCATTCTTATCTCTTTGCCCATCTTACCCACTTTAATTAGGGATGACAATCTACCTCATCCCTATCAAGACTCACTCTAGTTCCTTTCCATAAATCTAATTATGGTCAGCTCATTCTACCTACTAGCATAGCCAAAATGAAGATGAGACAGGCCACCACGTGTCTTAGCTACCACATCAAAAAACATAGAGTCCTCCGTGATTTATCATCCTCACAATGATCGTGGGATAGACCGGTGAAGACCGCTAAATTGACGATTCCAACCTTTTATAGAAGATGAGACAAAATATACAACTAAACCAATCACATATAGAGATGCATGAATGTTAAGATGAATTTTTTATCTCGCCGATCACCAAACCCGACTTGAACATATAGTCTGTATGAGAACTCGGGCAGACTTGGGATGGAAAAGATTTTTTCCCTTCTTTACTCCAGTTCAACCCACTCGCTTCCTCTATATCGTGGGGATGATAGTTTAAAAAAAAAAAAAAAACCACACCCCATTCTCATTTCTACTTCTTATCATTCAATATACAATAACCTAGCCCATATAATAAATGAATTAACATTCAATATACTTTAACTTTTGATCATTAAAATGTATAATCAAATCAAATAAGATAACAAGTTTATCGAAACCAAGATCCTATATAGGAACCTTATGCAGCCATAAAATCTAATTATAGACTTGTAACATCCTAACTTAATTTGAATCCCATCAGGGATTGGATTGCCCTAATATTGAATACCATAACTGTTCAAACACTCACATTGCAATGCAATGACCACTGAAATTGATATCATCATTCAATACAAAGACATGTATATAACCTTCAATTCTAGATCATCTCTTGATTGACATATTACTGAAACACCATACCAGATCATGATGCTTGCTCTTTTGACCATTTTATCGAAACAAAACAAAAAAAAAATGAAAATCTGAAAAAGCATAAGCCAGGCATAATAACCATTTACTGAATGAAAGATCATCTCCTAGGCTATAACTTGTAGGTTCCTCAATGATAGAAAATTTTACCCTTTTCTTTTATTGCTTGCAGTTTCATCTGCCAATAAATCTCCTACATTATAAAGAATCCATCTTTCCCTTAAAAGAGGAATTTTGGACCATCCTTCATGAAACATTGTATCTATTCCATGAAAAAATTGAGGTAGCAATGAAATTGTCAGTGTCTAGTTCAACACTACTCAGGAGTTCAAACAAACACATCAAAACCTCATGATAGTTTCGATCAGAGCATTCAAACTCGGTGTTAAAGACTATTTTAATTGGACTGAGAGCAGAAGAAACCCTAATAAGGTTCAAGGCATAATAGCACTTCATTGGAGTATCAAGTCTCAGGTCATTGAGATCAACACTCTGCATCTACAATGTCCAATATCACAACAAAAAGGTACGATTTAAATAACAAAGCCAAGCAAAGTTACCAACGGAGGAGAAAACAGGAGGAAGAACTCAAGAAGCAATCGGTTCTGCTGATGGATCTTCGTCCTCCGCGCCATTTGCAGTGGGAGGGGACTCGGTTCGCACCAAAGCCGCGTCGATTGCCGCGCCCTGGACGGAGGAGGGTATGGATGAGGCAGACGAAGCCCTCGATTTGACCATCTGGATCATCCGGTTGCTAATCTCCTTGGAGTACATGTGTATCGTCTCGAGCTCATCGTCGTCCGAAGCGCGGACGCCGTCGGAGTGCACGGCGGCGAATGCCTCCTGCTCGATGAGGCGCGCCACGGAGGCGGATTCGTGCACCGGGACGGTCCCGTAGCGCTTGGTGAGCACGGAAGTGGAGGAGAGGGTTTCAACGAGGCGCTGGACCACGGCGTCCCGCGTCCGCTGCGACGGCGGCCAGATGCTGAGGGAGAAGCTTGAGATTCCGGAAGGAGGCGACGTGTCCGACGGCTTTCCCTGGTCGCCGGCGATCTGCGCTGCGTCTCCAACATCCGCCATAGTGCCACCGACCAGCGAGGGTTTCGGGTCCGACATTGCTGCGGCTATAACTCGTTGTATCCGTGGGCTTCTAATGGACCTTCCCTCTTTCTTACGTTCGTTCTCTATATTTTTTATCGTCGATTTGATAATAAAAAAATAAATCTAAAAAAGAGAGATTATATCTCCTAATCTGTTGATTAAAACTAATAATAAAAAAAATTGAATTCGAATAAAAATTTTAAATTTCATATTGATATTTGATCTTTTATGTATTTGTAATAGATCGTCTCAAGAGAACTTCTAATTAGGATTGTAAACGAATCAAACGTTCATGAATAAATTTACTGTTCGACTCAGTAAAAACTCATTTATGTTCGTTTAACACGCATCAAAGTCAGTTAATAAATAATCTGGAACAGCTTGATAAATTAAATAAACAAACTTAAATATATATGTGTTCGGCTTGTTAATGTTCGTGTGAACAGTATTCATGAATAATATTTTATGATTAAACTTTTTTAAAAATTATTTATGAGCTAATTTATCCTCATTTATAAATAAGGATTAAAATATTAAAAATTTAAATAAACAAATAAACTTGAGTTATGAGCTTCGTAACGTTTAAATAAATCAAACTTAAAACATTTGAATCAAGTTTGAATCGAGCTTGATTAAAAGCTCGAAACTCATTAAATAAGTCAAGTTTAATCTAAAAAAAAAAAATTAAGTCGAACTTGAAAAAATTTTTCAATAGTTTGATTAATTTTAAATTTGACTTGATTATTTTATCAAATAAATTTGAACACTGTAAAATTTAATTTGACTTAACTCGTTTACAATCCTGTTTCTAATAGACCTTCACTGGCATCCTGACCCTTTTTTAAGATTGAATTTTTTTTTAACGAAATCAAAAAAATTGAATTTTTTATTTAAATTGACAATTTTTTTACTGTTAAAATTAAACGAAATAAACCAATAAAAAAATTTACTTAACTCCATCTGTAATGAAATTAATTATTTTTAAAAAAATTATATATACATATATATATTAAAAAGGCTTTTAATAAAAGAGATTTGATCCGTTTAAATAATTTTTAAAATTCATAATTAAAATCGATAATTTTTAAAATTCATAATTAAAATCGAGCTGATTTAACTGGAATAAACATGATGATCTGCCTCTTTTGCTTCGTGGTGGTTCCTATAGTTGATAATTACATGGATATTTATCATGTAAAATCTTAGAATTAATTAATTTTGTAAAATATTCATTAGATTTTTGATATTTTCTATATAAAAAAAAAGACTACTGCATCAAAATCTTTGTAATTAATTATCGTTTATTAAATAAAAAATGGATCATAAAAAATATTTGACAAGAAGGTTATCATATTTTACCACAACTCACTTCTACATCAATGGAAACGCGGAAGTGAGCGCAGATTGCTACATCGGAAGAGTGAGGCGAAGTGATTTCGATCACACCATAACGAATATATACATTAGAAAAATCGAGAAAAAAATTCAACTAATAATTTTGACGATTTTACGAAGAAAATAACTCGACTTAAAAACAGATAAAACAAAATATTCCACAATGGATTTTAACGGATAGTAAGTATATTGCCAATTTCTTTTAATTTTACCGGTTGTCGGTTGATATATATATCAATATTATACCCAGACATACAAATCTCTTGAGCCTTCAACATCGGTATCTTATAGAAGATATCGAATATATTTGTTTCTGTCCAAGGTAGAGAATCGAGGGATCAGCTCGACAGGGTCGCTTCTTTCCCTCACGACGCGAGAAGTAAACGATAAGGTCAATCTCCTCCGAGGTTTTTAGACTATCTGACCTTAGGGACGATGACCCACTAAAACCACCAAAAGTACCTGAAAGAGACAAGGAAACAGGGTGAGAAGGGCACTAAGAAGTGTCTCGGCTACGTCCCTTTGATGTCCAAGTCAAGAGAGTTTAGTGGAAGAAAAAGAATTCAGAATATCAGAGTTTTTCTTTTCTAGAAAAGAAGAAAAATACCTTCCCTTGAGAAGAAGAAAACCCCCTTTATTTAACCTTCCTCGAGGAGGTTAATCTTCAAGCCGGTCTAATCACTCCGTACTAACGAGGGTTTCTATGTTCTTAATAGTCCTGTCATATCGTGTGACATGAGACATAACTTAATAACTGCACAATAAGGAATTGGCAGGAGACAGACAAAGCCGGTTCGGTTTTAAAAATTTACATTTAGAGTCTTGGGCGAAATTTAGAAATTGGCTCCATTCTCCATTGAAACATTTAAAAATTAGGCCTTCTTTATAAAAAAATTTTTTTGGGCCCTGGGCAAAGGCCCCAGCAGCCCTCTTCCAGGGCCGGCTCTGGAGACAGACCTCCATTAATGCGATGAGCATGATTGAGTTCGTCTAACTGTCAGAGGGAATAGGAACTAGGAGTTGTACACTGTCGAGACGTATCGCTTGGGTATCTGATCGAGATACATCGCTTGGGCATTTGACCGAGATATATCGCTGGGGCATTTAGCCGAGACATGACCACTCGGACACTAAGCCGAAGGATACCGCTCAGACACTTAGCCAAAATGTACCGCTCGAATATTTAGCGGAAGGACGGGCCAACTCACCTTTGACTGAAAATATAATAGGTGCTTAAGCAATAAAATGTCATCGAATCTCGAGAAGTTGTGAAAGTATATACCGTACGAATACTTGAATTTTGCTTCACAGATACACTTCTAAATGAGATATAAATAAAAATAACATTTTAATACTCCTATCGTCAATGTTAGGAATAAATTGGACGTGATCCTCACTAAAATGGGTATTTATTCTATAGGTAATAGGATGGGATAGAAGAAAGATCATTAACTAGTAATTAATACTCCTATAGTCAATGTTAGGAATCGATTTGGGTCCCGATTAGGATCTGATTTTAGTTGCTAATTTAAAGGTGAAAATTTTTAACGTGCTAATATGTCTAAAAATTATTTTGCGATAGAAAAAAAAATAGAATTACCAACACGTTAGATGAATTTAGAAGCTCAAGTTCGAGGAAGATGATCCAGAACCGTTTCAGAATCGGTCTGGAATCGTTTCGAAATCGATTCAGAACCAGTTCGGATTGAATTGATTTCAAAGTTAAAACTTTGAAATCGAAACCAATTTGGAATTGGGTTTGAATCAGTTCGGATCGGTTCCAACGTCGACGAATCTGAAATCGATCAAAATCGAACCGAAATCGAAACCGAAGAACCGATAAACATGCCTAATGTTCAGCGTAATTCCTCACTAAATGAGCAATCTGATCATATACATCTCTTTTGGGAATATATTTGTTGTTATCAAACACAGGAATAGCTTTCCCTAAACTGGAGACACACGATATGAAGAAAATAGCATCTCATATCCAATAGTAAACTTCACAGATTCAGAACACAGATTGTAGGCGTAGTACTGCTCTAACAATTGAATGATGGCAAGTGTGATAACTTCACAATCAATTGCTGGAGGGTATGGTTCCATAAAATGAGTTGAAACATAGAATTGTCCGTGATATATTTTTTTTACATGTAATTGATTCGATATTTGTTTGTAAACGATCCCAAAATTCATAATAATAATAATACGGTTCTGAGGTAGATGTATAAGATTTATGTAAATGACGTTCTTTAGAAAAAGTACTAAAAAACCTACGAAACGGATAACCTCTCAATCGATCCGAATCATTGCAGAACACCTTTTTTAGCACATATATCGATCCTCTTCTGTGCCATCTCCTTGATTCTCATTTGATTAATTCTTAATTCATCTGTAAATATCTATATTATTTATCATCGTGGATTTAATGATTGAATTACAATACTCACTTGATTGATCGGATGATGAATAAAAATACTCACGGAATATATATATATACTGTGATGCACAAAAATATATATATATATATATATATGCGAGATACAGTAATAGAAAATATACAGTATTTCTTCGTCGCATAAAGAACCCGCTACCATCACCTGTTCTGTCATCATTCCGTCAAATTCCAATCGTGATCCGATCGAAATCTAACTACGATTCGATCGGAGTCGGAGTTCGACTGGATCACAGTCCAATTCCCATATGATTGAGGTCGGAATCCGACGAATTACTGTCGCCAACACCATAGCCACTGGTGACCGAATTCCAATGGTAATTCAGTCAAAATCCAACCAGACTCTAGTGTCGGTCGGATCGCGATAGGATTCCAATCGAATTTTGATCGTATTGTGATCGAATTTCGACTGGATCGCAATCGGATTCCGACCGAATCACAGTTAGATTCCGATCAGATCGCAGTCGAATTCCAATTGGATCGCAATTAGAATTGGTCGTGATTGCTGTCGTTAATGGTCATTGCGTTGGCGGCCACAATTCAATCAGATTCTGACGGTAATCCGATCGAAATTCGACCGTGATCCGAGTGGTCGGACGATGACGGTGTCGACAACCCCATCAGATTCAGGTATTGACTATAGCGCTCGCCGAAAAAGAGAAGTCGCGAGCAGAACATTATGTATTTTTCATTTACTGTACAATCATGATGGATCATATGTCACATAGTGCGTCACGCTACGATGAACAGTGAAAACATTGTTCACTCCTGATTTCCGCACATGGGCGCTCAAAAAATCGACGCGCAGGACAGAATACCTATATATATAACGGTGACAATTATATTTGTGAAACATTTGGGGTGAGAATGAAAAAATATATAACAGGTTGACACATTTGGCATATCCACGTCAGCCTTTCCATCTCTCTCTCTCTCTCTCTCTCTCTCTCTTCGCCACGTACTCCAAGTTTCTCCGCTTTCCGGGAGACCGATACGCCGTCAGGACGATCTGGCCGTTCCATTTCTGCCAGTATCTAGCGGACCGCCACGACGAACGGTTTTGGTGCCGTTGCCCGCGTATTTATTAGACGATCACGGCGAAGGAACAGATTTGGAGTTTTTTAAGTCCGTGAAAAGGGCAAAATGATCGCTTCGAGTAGCCGAAGTCCGTCGGAGGCAGGGCTTTTTGCAAGGTTGTTCCTCCGGCGAGCGGAGGAGCTCTAGGGTTCGTGCGCGAGGGCATCGCTTCTTGGGACGGCGGGGCTTCTTATTACTGCCTGCGGCGAAATCGCCTCTCTCCTCGCCGACGAGTTTGGACACGCCGAATGCCCCCAACAATCGGTGGGTTTTGTTCATTCTCGCCGTGTAGGCTTTCTTTGGGGATAAAGAAGTTTCCTTTTCTTTTTTTTTCGTTCGTCGATTACCTGTAAAGATAGAACAACTTCGACTGACATTAGCACACTCAGGATAAGCACAGGACAAGAAATTATTTGCATATAGTTTATACAAGCAACTCAAAGAGGATTATAAAGATGAATGATTGCAGAAATCCTCTACATTGTCAAGGAGACCCATTTACAGCGATATGCTTCAAGTCTATGATATAGTTATTTCGAAGAAATCCAAAGCCAAAAGTTCCATCGTCATATTCCCAAATCCTACCCACCGCATTTCTAGGATCACCAGAGAAGTCTGATAAGCCAGGGATCACCAAGTCATAAGAAGAGTTGATACAGAGAATGCGCGAGATGACTCCGCCGACATTGTTTCTCCGGTCTGTATTCGCAGGACGTATATGCTCACGGTTTGCGTATAGGTCCTGTTCCTCGCTTGGAAATGGAGGTTCAAGGAATGTGGTGTTTGAAGTCCAGAAAACAGGAGAGTGACCAGAGAATTGCTCCTTTGCTTCGCGCACTCTCCGACATGTAATGCCGCCGATATCATCATAGGAGACGAGGTAAAATTCAAGTATCATGTTCTCAGAGAATCCCTGTGGAAGGAAATCTTGTTTAGGGAGCAACTGATTTAGTTGGATATAAGAATTCTAATTCCATAAGAACAATGAGTTTCTCAAGAACAGAATAGTATTCATTGTGTTGGAAGAATGGGAATTGGAATATCATTTATTCAATTGGCATACCCTTTAACTACGCTGAGAAAGTGGATGAGATTATAAAACCCAAATCTTTAACCTATTAGAATTCTAATTCCTATGTCGATTACAAGCCCCAAATCTTTAAACTATTAGGGTTCTAGAATCTAAGTTTTCCTTTACATTTCAGAGGAAGGAATTCACTAAAAATTACGGAATTCTGATTCCATAATTTACTAAAATATGTTTTGTTCCATAGTTCTGAAGCTAGAATTTGTGTGTGTGTGATGTTGTTTTGCAATGCAACAAAAAAAAAAAAAAAAAGATAAAATTTCGAAGATGAACAATGAGGAAAAAGAAGGAAGCACCTTCCACAAGCCTTGCAATGGCCGTTCTGGTGTGGGATAGTAGTTGTTGATCTTTAAGAAATGCTCTGCCTCCCACAGAAGCCACCCCCCAAAGCGCTCCCTTTCCTTCTTCCTTAGCCTTCTCATGAGCTTATCGCCACCAGGACTCGTCCGATCCGCTAAGTATTGATGAATCTCCAACATCATCCTGTCCGGAGGCGACGGTGGCGACGGTGCCGCCTCGATCTCCTCCAGAACCCCGATAGAGTAATCTTCCCTAGAATCAGCGCGGTAGGTTCTATTCTCTTCGACCACCAAATGGCTGCAGCCCATGAAGCTAACGCTAACAGGAACCATGTCAGGATCTGCGAAGCCCGAAGATGAACTCGAGGAATCCAAAACCGAGCCTAAAAAAACTGTGGATGGATCAAATCGAGCGCCGGTGTGGAGGAAACTGATTGGTTCGCCGTACTGCGATAGGCCCAACCAAAGGAAGGGCATTTTGAGGACGCCGTAGTCACCACCAGAGGCGTCGGGCGCGGGGGAGACCCAGGACCCTGCAATATAGGAAGGTCCCCATTCGAAGAAGATGAGGTGCGGGGTGCCCGTGCCGCCGTGCCCAATGCGGCGCCAGAAACCGATGAGGTGCTCCCATCGGTCGAGCGCCTTGTAGACTCGAGCGAAGGACACGGAAGATGAAACCCAGGAGCGGGGGCGGGTGAGGGATCCCCAGCGGCGCTCGCAGACAGCGAGCCAGAGGGGGCTATTGGGGGCGGCGGCGCCGCAGAGGGCTGCGAAGCGGCGTGAGGTGCAGGCGAAGGCGGAGACCTCGAAGGGGGAGAGGAAAGATAGGATTTTGATCTGGACGTCTTCCGGGAAGTCGGAGAAGGACATCGCCAGAGTCGAATTCGTGGAAGCCATGGCCTGGGGGCTAGGGTTACAGATCGGACGACAAAGATTGGAATCTGGGTGAGTAAAGGGCAAGAATCAAAGAGGATCGAAAGAGAAGGACCGGAAGATTTTTCAGAAAGGCCGCGACGAACGGCGGCGAGCGTTGGCTGTTTAAGGAACATCTCAGTGACCTAAATTGAATCGAGAAACTGAGGCGATGAGAGACGTCCGTCTGCCGCGTGTCACTCTACATCGCCGCCCGATGCGCCTAATTAGCGGTCGGATCATTTCGCTGCGGATTTTGCGCTGGATTTGCTTGCAAAAATGTTAAAAAGATTATTGCCATTTTTTACAGCTCCCGTTATCTAAATTTTCAACTAATTAATTCTAAATTTATATATATATTTTGATTAAAAAAATAATTACATTCTTTTATCTGCAGAGATGAACGACGAAGAAGGATGGTTGGAGATGACGACGATTGTTGGGCGGCCAACAACGATGGGCGGCGATCGTCGACGGACATCGACGCCGGTCAACGGCAGCCATTGACATCGTCGGGTGGGGACCGACAGTGGTCGTCAATGTCGTCCGACGACGATCGACGATGGTCATTGACATCAACCGACATGGTCGTCGATGACGGTCGACGGTGGTCACCTGCAGCGGCCAATGTTGGTCGTTGGCGCCAACCAACAGTGGTCGCCAAAGTTGGTCAACGGTGGTCGGCAGTGTCGGTCGACGACCAGCGATGATCGCCAGTGGCGACCGATAGTGGTTGTCGACGACGATCGAATGTGGTCATTGACGACGACCTAAGTTGGGGGGGGGGGGGGGGGGTGGGGTGGGGGGCGACGACAGGCGACACTCGATAGCAACAGGCAACGAGCGATGTCCGACAATGACAATTAGCGATCAATGATGTCCAGTCGATAACGACAACAACAATGACGATCGACTTCAATTATTAAACGTCCAACGCTTTTCAGACTGCGATTTATAATGCAATCGAATTGCATATATTTTACTTTGTAATTCAGATTATAAAATTTTAATATCTTTTATAATTCAAATTATAATACATTATAATTTTAAAATGATAACCAATAAAATAATTAATTTTTTAATATAATCATATTAAAAGATGGATTACGATGTACCAAAACCTAAATGCGGGATAAACTTAATATCCTTAATTTATCATCTTTATAAATGCACCATAATTAAAAATTGAATAGTAGAAATCCTTATTGCCAATATTTTAAAACCACGCTTCTTAATTACACAATCATTCAGCAATCTACTTCACAGATTATTGCAAAAATGATTGAATTTTTTGTTTTTTGTTTTAAAAAAAAAGTCGAAGAAGTTCCACAGATCATTCAGCATTCTACGTGACTACAGCGAAGGGAAATACTTGTTGAGGTTGTAAGGAAGGGCATAGAACTCTTCGCTTCTCACGTCTGCTTTGAACGTCCTGTACTTCAACCACCAATGCCAGCCTCTGTCCTTCCTCGTCGACTCTTCCTTGTGGTGGAGAGTGGTGTCCAAGAAGTAGGCAATTATCGCCGCCACCGTCGCCGGCGAAGAGAAGATCACGTTCACCATGTCATTGAACTGCAGCAGAAGTCAAGTTCTTAGTGAACGGATGGAACTCTTTTGTACAAGTTGGAAATTTAAGTATCTACATACTGTTCTGGAACCGGTGTGGACTGGACCGTAACCGGATAGCAGATAATACTCCCTGAAGTACTGCGGGATCGACAAGCCGAGGAAGAAGGAGAAGCCTAAGATAAACTTAGTCCTGAAGCTGTTGATGTTGCAGAATTGAAGGAATCCAAGTCCTGCAGAAGCTGCTTGCAGAAAAGGCAAAGGAATTAGTCGCTCCAAAGTAGACGATGTTTGGATATGAAAGTAGACACCCACCTGCATAAGCAAAGAGAACACAGTACACTCCGGCGAAAATTGGCAACGGTATCGATTCAAGAACTGCTCCAAATTTTCCTAGTATAAGGGAAAAAGAAGTGTAAGAACACCGCGGCAAGTAGATACAGAAGTCGTCGCAGTAATTGAAGGAAGGGGAAGAGTGAGCCACCACAAATCGAGAAGGAGAACATAAACCAAGTCGATATCTTAATAACCCTTCTGCTTCCGACTTTTGTCAGACCTAAGAGACCGGCATTCTCACTGTTCAAGTAGCTTCAAGGTCAGGTCCTATGTATTTCAAAATGCTCAAAGAGTTAATTTCCAAGGCAGAGTTTAGATCGTTACACCGATGCAGCGGCGCCGGTTGTCGTACCAAACATTCCGTGTAACAGAATTCCTATTCCCTGTGATTCAACAATCTCGATTGAGGAACAAGACACGCGAGCCAGTAGGTTAACAGCGGGAAAACGTAAGGTACCTGCCAACCAATGCCTCGGCTGAAAACTGAAGGTGGGCAAGGTGTGGCACTTGCGAGTCTGGACACAGCAATGAGAGTGCCCGTCGACTGAAACACCAGAATGTATTTCGTTAGAAAACAATGTGAACAATTAAAGAGAAAAGTAAAATCTAAATCTGATTTTTGTCCACGGGAGAAAGAAAAATCTGAATGAAGAATGTCACAAGTAGTCAGTTTCCATGCTTTTCGCATATCACAATGCTTTTAGTGTATCAAAATGTCGAACAATACTCCTATTTTACATTGAACAACAGTCTTATACTTATGGTTGTTTAGTGTCAAGTTATCGGTTGATGATTACAACTATGTCTATCATGTCAAAGTTGTGTTACTCCTAACTATTTGAGATAGACACCAAAGATTTACCCATCTATTGAACACAAAGCAAGGCTATAAAATTGCTAACATTCAGAATTCTTAACTCGTTTTGGTTGTAAAGAGAATTTGCGATGAAAGTAAGGCTATATAAAATTGCTAGTCAAAACAGACATTTTGCAAGAAATATAACCTATCAACCGATGAAAGTATATCCTCAATATGTATCGACAAGGGACGACGAAGACTACGCTTTCTAGCAATCAAAACTATGTAATATGCAGGCAGTTAGACAGAAAACAAACCTCAATAAGTGAAGCAAACGAAGCAGCCATCACGGCAAAACAATCACCTGCATGAAAGATAGGACTTCCCCATTGGAATGGATAGGGAACTCTAAACCTGCAAGTAAATACCGTTGTGTTTGTTTAAGTATCGAACGGAGAAATATGGTGTTATTCTGTATTCAACAACTCAGCGATCATGTAATCTCAAGAAAGTGTAACAATCATGCAACAGAAAGATATCAATGGCAGATTTTTCAGATGCAAGATCGAAGAAACATATTGATGGAATAGTAAAAATATGAATGAATATCATTCACCAAAAGCTACGCGCATAAGACACACAAGCTTTGGCAACTGAAGGAGCAAGAAACAAAATGGATATTGCCGAATGAAATTTGGTATATTTTCGTGTTAGAGTTGCAGTACCAGCGCGAACCATCTATAAGACCAGAGCGATCTGCTCGGCAACTAAGTTGAGTTTGTAGAGGTCGATTCTTGTAGGCACCGGCCACAGTGAGAATATATGCATACAACCAAACAATAGCAACCACAATTACCAACGCAAACCTATCCAAGATCACTCTCCTTCCACTCATTGCATTTGGTAGATACTGCAGCAAAGATCTAATTCAGTTTAGGGGAGTACATACACAATACTGCAATGAAAATTCAGCCATATATACGCAGAAATTACCAGCGCGAAGAACACTAGGAGAATAATTGTTGGAAGCCCAATTTCAATGCAATTGGCCGCCTAATTGAACAGAAAGGAAAAGCCAAGCACAAGCAAAGTACTATGATAAATAGAGAGTTCTTGAGCATATATAGAACACAAACTCAAGCAAAGGAACAGCAGATAGAAAATACTCACGCTGGGAAATCCGAAGTAGAAAAGGCCAAGAGCCGATAGGGTCACGATAGGAACCGCAGCAAGGGGGCTTAGAAATCTAGCCGACGAGAAGAGATTGAGAAGGCAATAGCATGAAAAGTAAGCCCTTTGTCAAAAGTGAAGAGGAAGAACCTGATAAAAATCCTCCAGATGCCGAAGAACCCTACGATTATCTGGAAGCACGAGGCGGAGATGTATGCCCCTTGAATCGACCTCATTGTGCGCTCAAATCTCTGAAAACCCCCAAACAAGCGGAAGGAGTTCGAAGAATCGCACATGGTAGTTCAGGGAACAAAAGGGGAAGATACAAAATCGAAACTTGGTAAGCAAGAAGCAATCGGATACCTCGTAGGGGTCGATGATGTAGGCGTAGCGCTTGCTGAGGATGATGGAGATGGTCGGGAGGAGATAGGTGTAGGACCCGCCGATGACCGTCGACAAGCGAGTACCGAAGTAGACCTGCGTCAGCGTGTTGATGGACGAGACGAACAGCAACGTCTGGATCACCTTGGCCTTCTCCTCCTGCGGAGCGTTCAAAACCCTAGGGTTAACTCGCCCGAGGAACCAGTAGTAAAAGAGCGAGGACGAGTGTTAAAAAAAAAAATCAGACATTTCCGCCGCCCATCAGCGGCACCAGAATGGTGGGGATGAGGACGGTGGTGCCGAGCATCACGACGAAGTGCAGGAACCCCAAAGGAATCGCTTCTTCTGCAGAACAAACAGTAGCCATGCCCACAACCTTGAGATGTGAAAATAGACAGAGGAAGAGGAAGAGAGGTGGGAGGGAAGAGGAACTGACGCCATGGAGGGGGACTAGTGAGGCAGTAATCGACGCCAGGCAACTGCTCCTTGACGGGATGAGGGTGGAAATCATCCGCCTTCGGTCCCGGAGACATCGCTTATCGCCGGATGGCCAACGGAACTCCGGTGAGGGCAAACGAGAAGAAGCGGCAATGGAGGGAGCGAGAAGCGACGGCGAAGGGAACGTTTTATACAGCGAAGAGTTATTATTAATAATTATTATTAAAATACAAAATGCAAATTTAAAATTGCTTAACAGGGCGATTAATGACTCAATAAATGATGGTGGCAAGCGTTAATGATGATGTCAATTTTGTAATGAAGGTTTGATTTGGTGGTTGTGATTTAGGAGGAAATTGGCTAACCAACGTTTGACTGCTAATTACGTTGGATTTTAGCATTATGATTTTTTTGATGTATAATTAAGGAGTATAAGTATATGCTTAATCGATGGATAGAAGGAGTGTTACTGTTGGTCGAGCTTTTGAATGTAAAACACAGCACGTGAGATGGGTTGTTGGAGGTTGGTTTGACACGTGAGGTCGATTTGGCCAACGCCTCGAACGAATCTAGTTTTAGATCCGCCAGACCGCCACGCCCACGTTAATTAATTAATTAACCAGGGAGCGTTGACAGGTGTCCGTTTTTAACTGGTTAGGGGCGGATTTACTTGTGGAAGTTTGATGTTGAGACTTGAGAAGTTAAACATTTTGTTAATATTTCTTTTTTTCTATGGAGGAGGCGACGACGACGGGGGCAGCAGTGGCGGAGGAGTTCGTCGGAGACTGAGGAGGTAAAGAAGGGGGGCGGCTGAGCGACACGTGCACCGAGTTTTTGGAGTCGATCGACGATAGGTGCACCTCGACCCCGACGAGCAGGTCAGTCGCTGCCCGGCCCGCCGTGAGAACGAGCAGCCGGAGGCGGGCCTACGACGCCGTCATCCTCTAGAAAATGCCGCCATCAATCTATCGTATAAGTCTTCCTTTTTTTTTTTTAACAAGGGGATCTGAGTAATTAGCACCAAATAGTCTCCTTGGTTGATTGGCTCTGTTCCACGGTCTTTAACTAGAGTCTTCATCAATTAGTGAGGGTAAATTAAGAGGATACATCATCGACATATGCACTCCGATCCAATTTACCAATGTAGGCTCACTGCATCCGACCAACATAGCTGACTGTCACGCCTCAGACGAAAATATCCAACAAGATACATTGCGAAGGAATCAAATTGTTGAAAAAAGAGTGTAATTATTGGTGCACCAGAGCTCTGGGGGCATCGTATAAGTCTTCCGCAATTTGAAGGGAACAGGCTTACCAAATCAGAGGAGGAAACATTAAGGAAGCTGTCCTCGACGATGAACAGTGGAGCTTCTGGCAGCAGACGCCTGAGCTCATCCTTCTCGGTCGCCGACGACTTTCAACAAGTACATGACGAAGTGAATTACTAATCTAAGATCATAATCTTGTCAGTGGTCACTAACAAAAATAGGAACCATTGATGTGGCACGTTAGACCGTTAGTAAATGAATGTATAAATTTATACGACAAAGATCAATTCTAAAGGCGTTCTAAAATTCTGTCCTGAGTTCAGATGATTATTCATTACTTAATCAATCATATCCACAGATATAGTCCTCCTGTGATTTACTCCCTCTCGAATCTTAAGGAGTCAGTGTGAGCAAGTCGCTAGATTGACGATTCTGACCTTTGTACAAAAGGAACAATTGACAGTAACATACAACGGTAAAATAAATACAGGATCAATTTTTTATTAGAACAAATTCGATTTTAAATTTTTTTTAAAAATGAATATATCCTATCAATTGAATTAGGCACGGATCAGAAGTTTATCTTTTCATACAGAGTATATTTTTGACGTCGGAATGTCATGATTATATCGTTGAAATTAACTTTTATTCTAATAATTGATAAAATATATCTAATATAAAAATTACTTAGCGCTATATCCAAGATCATTAAATAATTGATGCGAGTAAAACAATAAAGCGTTTTAATGCTTTTTCAGAATGCCACTGTTTACAAAAATTTAATAAAAAGTAAAAATCCCAATCTCAAGGTATATCTCTATATTTTTTTTTTTGACAATGAAATATCTAAACTTCCGATTAATTTTTAACGTGGTCAGTTCGATTCAACAATTTTACAGAGATGTCTCTTCGACGACAATTGAATCGGAAAAGATCGAAATTTTTATAGACCTTCATCAATCACATGAATATATAAGAAAAGTACTTATATTTATAGTCATAATATCTCTGAAAGACCGTAAATTTTATTTTATCCATCAAATAAACTTTTGCATGGATAATCCCTATATATTTTTTAAAATTTATCATCAAACATTATCTATATTATCTATGAAATACTTTTCCATTTTTATAGCTCTATCGTGCCCTCATAGATAAATGTGCGAAAAGATGAGCCTTCGATAATTACTTGAAAGTACATGTAATGTGCAATTTATCTCCCTCTTGTTAATTTCTTGAGATGACAGAGTTTGTTAATTGAACAAATTTCT
Source organism: Wurfbainia villosa (assembly GCA_025175895.1). Classification (NCBI taxonomy): domain Eukaryota; kingdom Viridiplantae; phylum Streptophyta; class Magnoliopsida; order Zingiberales; family Zingiberaceae; genus Wurfbainia; species Wurfbainia villosa. Next base: position 26,987,933 of record CM045991.1, on the reverse strand, counting down.
AATTTTCACCCGATTTACCATAAAAAAGATCCAAGGGCATGTCTATATTTAAAGTTGTATTTTTTTTTCCGACATTTTAACAAAAGTCACATTCAAAATTGATAAATTTCCAAAATACGCATCCTACTTTGCATTTTATCAAAAAGGAATACATTTAATTTCAAAAATAATTCTGCCATCAAAAGCTCATAAATATATTTTTTTTGCTGTATTAATTTTTAAAAATTAACACTAAAATTATATTGAATCGATGATTTTTTAACTTAAGATTATTCTTTTTCGCTTTTACATTATTATTTTAAAATTTTAAATCTTCTGAATTCATCAATATATTTTGATAAAAATTCATTAATAATCTTAATTAATCTTGATCGAACTCAATTCATTCAAATTGAATATATTTCTACCATGACTCTAAGTTCAATTTTATCCAGTCGATCAGTGAAAAACTCACCTCCTCAGTAGTAGAATCCTCATTCAACCACGCGTTACATCTTAATGTCACGAATCTTGATTGTTGGCGTCAGTTTTTTGCGTTTCATCTACTTCATCCTCTTATTCTCTACTGATTACGGCCGGGGAGAATCCTCTGAGACCTCCCTCAGTGCTTCACTGTATTGAAAACGGAGCGACCATACTTTTTCCCGTACCCGCATCAGTTTATTTTCCAAATTAAATATATTTTTTTAAATAAAATATATAAAATATGATGGGTCTTTTTGAGAAATTAAGAACTTCGAAATGAGCTCTTCGATAAAATGTTTTTTGTTTTTTTACTTCTCGACGAATCCTGATCGTCTTAGGCTTTATATACTGTTTTTGCTCGGAGACTGAGATATTTTCTTATTATTCTTTTCTTTTTTTTAAAAAAATAAAAAATTCAAATGAGACGGTAGACGAGAGCGACGGTTCGAACGGAAAACAGCGAACCGATATATTCCAAATTAAGCACAAAGCGACGACCACTTGGGCTCCAAGGAATCCACGACAACACGTTTCAATCCCCCCGCGAGACTTTTGTTCGATGGAGTTGGTCCCATCGGTCGGTCCCATTTAATTCCCTACCGTCCAATCAAAACTAAAAACGTCAATTAATGGATTTTGTCCCCGCACAGATGACGTGATGATTAAGACACGATGAAATTTACGAATAAGATAATAGTCGATTTCGGAGGAGGTGTAAAATCTTCTTCTAAATTAAGATAACCATCATGTCAAAGTCCATAGGATCCTTCGTGATTTATCTTCCTCACAATGACCGTGAGACAGACCGATGGAGACCGTTATGTTGATAGATTTCAACCTTTGCGGAAAACTAAAAAGGTCGACTTCGAGATTACGATGCAACAGTAGAATACTAGGGATGTAAAATCAAGTATCAAAGGATCAATCATCAATTTCGGTATCTAAATGGGATGACAATCTACGGATGTTAAATTGTTGAATCGTCCACTGCGAACACTTTTCGATTTACCCAAGTGTCCGATGGGAGACTTCCGTAGGGTTGAACCATTCGCCCCTAAAATTAGTCGGAACAAAAGCTTAGATATTTGGTATCAATTTAAAAAATAAAAATAAAAAACTAAAAAGGTTATCCTCCGAGATGATCTGTTAATTAGAACGCCACAGATATTACTATATATAAATACGGATAGAATCTCGATCTAAAATTTTTATCCAAGCTCATAAGTCATTCGTCGTTTCTGTTCCATGGATCAAGAGGCATGACTCTCGTCCCTCCCGGATGACTCAATGGTAAACACAAAGTGACGCTTACGAGAATGCCCAGATTCGAAACCAAACGAGGGATCTAAAATCCCTCCGGAATGAAATACGCTAATTCCTTGTACTTACCACTAAGCCAAGGGGCAAATGCCCACCCGCAGTTTACCTCTTTCACAATGGCTGAGGGGTCAGTCGGTGGGGGTCATTAGGTTGGCGGTTCTAATCTTTTTGCGAAGAGGCATGATTTTTTATAATTTATTTTTCTTCATCGTCGTCGAAGAATCGACAATGAAGAATATTGGGCCAACGTAATCCAAACAACTAAAAAGAATTTTTTAACTTTTATTATTACATCCATATTTTTTTTAATAGTCGGGAGTAAAATTAAAGAAAAAAGTATTATTACATTAAAAATATATATTTTTTTAAAAAAAATTGGATCAAAATTATTTTAGCAAATTTATTTAAACTGTAAAAAGTATATCCAATACTCTTATAATAGTCTTACTTAAAATTACTAAATATTTTTTTAATTGCCATCGAACATCTAAGTTTCAAGCTTGATTAATTTTGGAGCGATTGATTCAGGTCCACCAATCTAACATCTTTTAACACACTTCGTTTGGAGGATAAATCTCATAAATTTGTTATATCTAAGGATCGAACTGTGAATTTTTTATTTTACATTGGGGTTCCTGCCAATTGCACCATGTCCGGGGCTAAAATTACTATGTATAATTATATGAGTCATGACATATGTGATGATAACGACGATAGGGTGGCAATCATGTTGCGACGATTCCAATCCTTCCTTTGGATATTACCCATGATAATTTTTAAATTGAATCTTTGAAGTTCTAAGTGCCTTTCCCAAGTGGTGGGATATGAGTCGGACCATAAGTCATCCATTGACTCCATCACACTCTCTTGATGATTATTCTGATGGACGATATACATAGGATATAATTGATACATGCCTAGAATTAATTAGATTGAAGACTTATACCCAGATTATAAAAAAAAAATTAGAGCTATGACATATAAAAATAATATTTTTTTAGTTTAATTTAATTAAAAAAATATTATAGATAGAACACTTTTATATTATAAATTTTTTAATAACTTAGAAAATGTTAGTTAATCTCGATCAAAATGACTCGAGTTAAAATCACTTTAAATAATTACTATAATATTATAACAATCAACTAATGATATTTAACTAATTTTGATTGAGTTTATAAAAAAGATTTATATAAAAGTTTTTTATATAAAATTTTGAACCGAGTAAAATCGGTTTATTTTATATCAACTATTTCATGGCTATTTTAATTTTTACCTATAATTATTTTATGCACAACTCAAAATAGTATCTTAAATTATGCAAATTATTAAAAGACATTTTGTTTAAAAAAAAAAAAGAAGTCAAAATATATTTCGTGATCCAACTCTTTTCTACGATATAAAATACTTTCATGCCAAAATAATCTTTATTAATTTAATCAAAATTACTTTAGTTCCATCGAAATCATTTTAAGTGGATCAAAATAATTTCGACTGAATTCTAAATTTTGAACATTATTAGACTAAAATACTTTGTACCAACTTATCGAAATTATTTAAATTTCGTTGAACATATTTTTTATAAAAAAAAAAATTTATCACTGATGATTCCTTTTGATAATTCATCAAATTCTTTAAATGCGAAATTAATTCATCAAATCAGATAATCCAATTATTTATTAAAAGGCGCATGCATGCGTCCGCACCTCGACTTCAACGCGGACAGCGAGGCGTGTTAATGTAACAGGCGAGAGTTACGCAGGGGAGGAAACTACTGCGGCTGCCACCTGCCAAGATTCGGTCAAGCTGCCCAATCGGGCCGCGACTTCGATTTCCAAGGATATGGCAAGCTTAAAATGGAGCATTCATCGCAGATTGGAAGATCGCTTGAATGGAGTGGAAGCTTGGTTATAATTATAATGGAGAACTTGAAAGATTATGAACATGATTTTATCTTTACTGTAAGCTTCAGATGTGCTCCGGCATGGCAAAACAAGAAACACGGCAGAAACAGGGGAGGAATCGTCCAATTCCGTCGACGAAACTCTCCTCTCTGATGGAGATTCTACGGTCGGAGAGGAGGAGGTGTTTTAGAGATTGGCAGAACTGGCGGGCTTCCTCTCCGGCGCTTCCCATGCTCCGGCGGCAGTCGGCCCTGTTCCAACGTCGAGATTGCTCCCGCCGATGGAGGTCATCAATGCCGATAGGCCTCCGTTGAGGGTGCCGCCGACCGGCCCCATTCCGAGCCCCAGGAAGTCTAGCGTCGCCGGCTTTGCCCCGAACAGGGCCGAGGAGCCCATCATTAGGTCTTGCTCGTAAGGCAGCCCCAGACCGAGTGCGCCGGGCAGCATCGGAGCTGGCTCCGGTTCCAATTGCTGCTGCTGTCCCCACCGCAGGGCGCTGCTATCTCTGGCGATGCTCTCCTGAGGCCCCGAGGGCGCATCGAGGCCGAACCCCTTGAGGAAGGAAGAGCCGGTCGCCGCAGCGCCCATCTGAGCCGCCTTCTGCAGCAATGCCGTCGCCGACATGTGCGTTGACGGCGGGGGCGGAGGGGCGAACGGGCACCAGTCGTGCGACTGACTCTGCGGCGGCGAGAACAGGGACGAAGGAGGCGCCCCTCCGTTGGTGGCGAGGCAGAGAGAAGGCGGCTCCGCCAGGGGCCGGTCGGGGTGGCCCATGGCGCTCATCAGGTCCGAGAAGGTGGCGCTGCTGTGAGCTGCGGCGGCGGTGGGTACTGAGGCGAAGAGGCTCGCAAACATGCTGATGTTATTGCTGCTGCTGCTAGTGGCGGTGGAGGAGACCGCGCCGACGGCGCTGCTGGGGTCGGCCAGCGACGCAGACGATGGCGGCACGTACTGCAGCACCACGGTCGACTTCTCCGGCTCTGTCAAAAGGAATCTGATCACGTTAAACAACTAAAAAGTCACCGTTCGAGTGCTTTCAAATTGCATGAAAAAAGAAAGCAAAAGGAAGACGATGAGTAGATTTCTTGTTGACTTTCCATTCGATCCGACTTCTTTATCTCAGTAACAAAGGTGGAAAGTGGGTAGGAAGAGACAAGCTTTTGGAAGAGACGAAACAAGATCGCTAAAAAACACATCTTTTGCTTCCATTTGGATCTGCAACACGAGCATCTCGAAGAGCATCAGACGACAACAACCAAGGCCACCATGCACGGATCCACGCGAACTTCGCGTTTTTAAAAAAAAAAATTGTGGAAGAAGCATCAGATCCGACAAACCGCCCCTTCGTTTCCTTCTTCCTCTTTCGATAAGTAAATAGAGCGTTGTTTGGAACACAATAAGAACAAAGGACAAAAAAAGCAACGACCTTGCCGTTCCGGCGCCGGCGGCACCACCTGCCGGGGTAGCAATGGAGTTTCGACCACTGGAGCCGCCTCCACAACAGCCGTCGCCGGCTCGGATTCCGTGGTTTCTTCGGAAGCTGCTGCGGGCTTTCCATCCTCCTCGCTTGCCGGTTTTGGATTCGTGGTCGACGGAACCGTTCCCGTTTTGGCGCTCTCCTCAGCTAACGCGTCGCAGAATGCTCTGTGGGTGATGAAACTATCTCTCCTGCAACAATCATGGCCAAAAGCGTCCGGCGACAGATAAATCAAAGATCCAAATCCCAGATCGCACAAGAACAGCATAGGAACTTGTGGAATTACCGAGAGAAGAGGGTGCCGCAATCGCAGCGGTACTCGCGAGTGCCGCAGACCTTGGAGTGCGCCTTCCAGTCCGACTGCACGGCGTACTTCTTGGAGCACTTATCGCACTTCCACTTCTTCTCGCCGTGCTTCCGGCAAAAGTGCTTCTTGATGCCGGTGAGGTCTCCGAGCGCCCGCGACGGATCGTGGTGCAGGCAGCTCGGCTCCGGGCACACATAAACCCTCTTCCGGGGTTCCTTCCCCGTCCGCTGCCGCAGCTTCCACGGCAAATTGTGCCCTCTCCGGTGCAGCTGCAGGTTTTGATCCCGCTGGAATCCCTTGTTGCAGATCTCACACACGAACCGATTGGTCGCCAGCAGCGTCTTCGGAGACAGCGCGATCACCTCCGCCTCCGGATCTATTCCCACACACTCCCCACTCAAATCACAACGATCAAACACTTAGATTCCTATCAACCAGCTTCGAAATCACTCACCTGGCGTTCCGGGGAGGTTTCGCTTCTTCTTGACCGCCGGAATCAACTGAGCTGACCCCATCGGAGGCAGCTCTGTGGGCGGAAGCTTTCCGGTAGAAGAGACGCTGGCTTCGCCGGAGCCGGAGTTGGAGACGGTCATGACGGAGGAACTCTCATATTCCATCATCCAAGCCGCTTCCTTTTTCACTCCCAAAAAGGAGAAGCTTTTGCCAGCTACCAGTCCTTTATCTCCCACCTGATCCCTCCCAACCACCGTTCCCCCGGCGACAGAGAGGCCCACTACCGGCGAAAAAAAAGTACAGACCTTTATTCCTTTTCCGCTCACCTACACATCCCCCCGTGAAACCAACACGAAGCCGGAACACCGGCGACGGACCAGCCTCCCATGCATCTACCGACCACGATGACGAAGCGAGAGAGCAAAGCAGAATCGTCCACGATAGCTGCGGCGTCGGCGATGGTCTTCCCGACCACAGCTTCGGAAGGAAGCTAACCGAAGGAGAGAGAGGAGAGAGAAGAAAGGCTGCAACGGCGAAGAAAGTCTAATAAAGAAGCGGTCGAGTTAACTCCGGTTAAACGCAACCGGAGTTGACGAGGACGCCACGTTTCAAAATCTTATCCGTTCGTGTGTTAATTAACGGTAGACGATGGATGCTGTCATCTCTCCGCAGCGAGCGGGCTCATCTCCTGGGCCTGCTTTTGTCACGTAGCGTAGAGCTCTACACGCCTTCGACACACAAATTAAATTTAAATAATATTTTTATATTTATTTTGAAGCAGGTGTCTCCCACTTCCCATCTACTCCAAAATTATTTTTCCTAAATATTTTTTAAAAAAAAAATAATTTTCTATTAATTTGACTCCGACTAACTTTGTAGAGAAATATAATGCATTTAATTTTTGGATTAAGATATCTAATTGTTTGGTGGAACTTCGTCATTTTCTAGAAAAACACATATTTTTGCGAATTTTTATTATCACCTATCTGAACTAAACTTCATTAATCTAGTAAACTTTAAGCTTTCATTGAACTTTAACAATTAGACATGTCAAAATATTAAATTTAAAAGTTTTAAAGTTAATTTTTTCTTTTCAATTTCAATTGTAGCATTTTTAAACAAAAGCTTCGAATGAAATAGTTTTTTTTTAATATAATGATACTTTATGTATAATTATTTTGTCTAGGCAAAATAATTTTTTATATATTATATCAGGTTTAGTAAAAAATGCAATGACAGTATTAATAAATGTAATCTTTAATTAAAAATGAAAACATAAAATATTTTTAAAATTAAGATGTCATAATAAAAACAAACCATGGTTTTATTTATTATTTACTTCCCTCTTCCTTTCCAACTTCTTATACGACGCAAGAATGGAAAACTCATTTCGTCCATCTCTTTCGTCGTCCCTGTTTCACTTCCCATCCAATCAAGTTTTTTTGGTTAAGTCTCAAATTTACGAAAAGGTCCCTGTTTCACTTCCCATCCAATCAAGTTCTTAGCGTATGGTAAAGAGCGATTCGAGTGGGATCTAAAATCCCCTGAGTTGGATGACCACTCCTCTGTCACGTGCAAGAGACAGTCTCCGTGATTTACCTCCTCTCGTCGTAGCGCGGGACGGATGGCGAAGTCTTCTTAGTAATGAGCAGATTCTAACTTTAACAAGTTTTTTCGTTAAGTCTCAAATTTACGAAAAAGGTCTCTGGACAAAAGATCCAATACAAAAAGGTCCTTACAAAGGTTCCATTTCAGATTTACCTTTCAACCTATATCATCATAGCCAAGCTATCAAACGGACGGACCTATAAGGGGACGGATCACTCCGTCATAAATCTAACATTTAACGGAGAAGGACAAACCGATCTATGATCTTGACGGATTGAAAAATCTCAAAACACTACAAAATATCCCAATCTTAATAATATATATGCAAATCAAATACTACAAAATAATTATTACAAAATAATAATTATTGATCGACAATGTTAGATATCGATTTTTTTATTCTTCAAACACTATAAAATATCTAAATTTTAATAATATATACAAATTCAAAATTTAGCTCAGCCAAATAAAAATCTAATTGAGATTTTTTAACATTTATAATTAGTTAACTCTAATATACTATCATTTCTTATATTAATTGGAATAGTAATAATAAAAAAATTATAAATTAATTAAAATGTATAAAAAAATTATTAGAATAATTAAATTAAATATTTTTTTTATTATTTTCTCTCACTTTTTATACTTTTATATAAAGTTATATATATATATATATATATATATATATATATATATATATATAATAAAATAAATTAGAATATTAGTTAAAAAATTTAAACAATTTTTCTTTCATAAATTTTGTCTTATTTCGATATTTATCATTCCGTGGGTTAATCCAAGCCCGTTGAGGGTCAATCCATTTAGATTCGTAACCCACGTGAATTTATTCATTTAGAGATGTCAAAATAATGAATTGATAAAATTTTAATTCAATCTGTTTAAATTACTCAACGGGATGAGCCAATCCAGCAGACCTAATTAATCTAATTTGACGGCTCTAATGATCGCCTCCCTCGACTGATGCTCAAACTGTTCCTCACTGCTCTAGAGCCGCTCGAGTAATCCCTTCGTTAACCACCGTCTTAACCCACTTAACCTCCCTGGTTTAGGATTAGATCAGTACGTATCTGAATTACTTTATCGCCCGGTTTCTTAATTACGAGGGCAATGGAGTACAGCGACCTTTAAAATCCGCTGTAAAATCCTCAAAGTGGAGAGTTCTAAAGCAGCTAGCTAGCCCCCTGTAATCATTATCCCATGGATGAGAGCTCCATCGAAAGTTCCTGCATGGCGAAAGATCATGATCGGGTTCGTTCACTAAAGTTCGTCTGCGTAAGAAATCCAGTGATCTCGCAGTGATTGAGAGATAAGATGATCAGGTCGGCGAAAGCAGCTTTTGTTCATACAATGCATGTTAGAAAGAAAGAGCACTAGCTAGTTGAATTGGCTGATCAGCAAAACTACACTTTACAATGATGGTGCGTTCGATTTAATTTGCAGAGAATTAATGACGATCGATAGATAGAATATTTATTCGACTAGATTTTGCAGAATCTAGCTAGCTATAGGAAGAAGGAATGAATTGAATTGAATTGAATTAATTAACACTAGATTGGATCGTCATGGGCCTCCAGACGAGCGAGCTAGTTTCATGTTCTCGGAGGAAAGCAAAATCCAGAGAGAAGTCCCATGCAGAAGACGACACACGTAATCGCTTGCGAGTCTGCACCAACTGCTCGAGTTCAAGCACTAAAGCCGCTCCCCCCCTCTCTCTCTCTCTCTCTCTATCTCTGTCTCGCTACCTAAACAGCGCTCGGCTTTTCTCTGTGCGTCATCGTCGTCGTCCATGGCATCCCCACGCACACTACTGGCTGCGTGCGTGGCTTCGCTCGATCTCCATCTTTTTGTTTGCTTCTCCTTTCTGCTTTCTTGTGAGGCCGCGAAGGCCCCATGCATCTCTGGCGAGGCCATGGGATGCGATCCATTAGCCGAGCAGAGAGGGTTGTGCGCGCTATTGACTCGTGCTGCGCAATTAATGTTTTGGCAGTGATTGCAGGGTACGGGGAGACTGTCAGCAGAGGGACTTTGGAGCCTCTCCGTTCCTCATCTTGCTCCTCCAGGAATCTGCTCGCCCACCTTTTGATCGACGATCGCGTATATATAATTTGCCATTTAATTGATCTACAAGGTATATAATATATATATATATATATATATATAGCTGCAAAAAGAACATCCTTTCGATCGAACGTGATGCGACGAGCAATAAATGCAGCCAATCTGTTCGAGCATATTGAAGAAGAATGCACGAAGAAGAAGAGAGGGTTCGTGTGTGCTTAATTGCCATATATCTATCTATAATATATGAACAGCACCATGCACGGAAAAAAAGAAGACTTTAAGGGGTCACATGAGGGTTTTGGAGGATAGAAATAATACAGCAGAGAGGTTACGTTACGTATACTTGGACGGATCTTTTTCTTTTACGCATCCCCATGTTCTTGGCTCTTCCTTGTTGGCCCCATGCCCTCGTCCCCGAAGATGCCTTCCTTCTTCTTCTTCTTCTTCTCCTCTTCCGTGATGATCAGGCTCATTCCCTAGCTCAGCTCGTTGGGTTGTTTATAAAGGCTTGCCGTTTCCGTCGGGTGAAACGCAGGGGAGAAGAGGAGGAGTTGAGCGGGGCAGAATGCTGCAGGAGGAAGAGGAGGAGGAAGAAGGAGGGAACGGGGCGGCGAGGCGCTGCTTCTCCATCAACGATAACGTGGATTTGCTGGCGGAGATACTCGGACGGCTGGACGGTCGGTCGCTGGCGGCGGCCGCGTGCGTCTGCCGGCTCTGGGGCGCCGTCAGCCGCCGCGAGGTCGTGTGGGAGGCTGTCTGCCACCGCCACGCGCCCTCTGGCCGGGACGGTGACGGGGCGGCGGCGGCTACGGGCGGAGGTGGCGCCGAAACCCGGGCCGTCGTGGCCGCCCTCGGTGGATACCGCCGGCTATACCGCTTCTGCATCGGCCCGGCGCTGAAACGGCTCGCCGGCGGCGGGCACGTTCCCCTGTCGCTCTCGCTCTCGCTCTTCTCCATCGACTGCTACGAGAGGCTGGGCGTCGGCGCCGCCGGCGGGAGGCAGCAGCAGACCCCCGCGTCGCTGCTGTTCCTGTGCAAACCCGTCGACGTGTCTTGATCGATCTCTTACAGCTGGACTCCGGCCACGGAGAATCGCCGGCCGGCCAATCACCGGCGTGTCTGCTTCTTATTCATTCGCTTAATTAAAAACAAAAAAAAATTTCACAAATTGCACCACTGTTTCTAAACCAACTCATATTAATATTTAACATATCCATCAGATTCTCGAGCGAGCGATTCGGCTGTCTGTCTTATTTAGTTCAGATTTTCTACTGCTCTCTCTCTCTCTGCCGATCGAAGACAAGAACGTAGGATCATTCGACAAATTGGTCGAAATGGAACCCGAAATGGCTGCATATTTAAGATTTTTTTTTTCCCCCAACGTTTCCAATTCACACGAAAAAAGAAAAAAAAAAAGAAAATTCCTTCATCAGAATTATGATCCATTAAATAATACGATAATTTATGTAAGAAAAATCCTGAGCATTCAAAGTGGGATGAAAAAAGCTGCCCTGCCCTACACCTTTTTTCCTTTGTTTTTTCATGCAACTATTCGATCTGTTTTGTTTGTTACTCGAGAAGAGTCATTGTTCATCTTTTGTGATAACGAACTGCAAGTCATCATCGGGTTAAATTGTGTGGCACGACATACAAATTGGGTTTGGGTTTAATTAGTAGGCAGTGCGTCGCCTTCATTGCGCGTGCCTTGTTCGTGTTTGTGCTCGTAGAGCAATTATTACAACTTACATCCAATTTTATTCTTAAATATTTATTATTCGATTTTCAATCACAATGTATTTATAAAATTTTTTATAAAATGACAAATTAAGTACTTGCAACTGTTGAAACTGTTCGTACGAATATTTGTTATTATATTTGGATGATCTATAAAAAATCTTTATAGAACTAGATCGATTAGATAATTAATGTCAGTCCAAAAAAAATTGAAAGAAGAGAATATCAAGTTTAAATTGACTAAGTTGACTTCTTAATAGATCTCCCTTGGATCTCATCTAAGTTCCGTCCTTGCCACGTGGATCCTTGTCATCCATGCCATATCAATGACCTTTTTCTACCCCCTCCAATAATTAAACTCTATTTAGCCACTCATTTTCCATAAATTATAATTTACTCCCGAGTCAATGTTTGACTTGATGGTTCGATCCATCATTGATGCAAAATCTATTCTATGTGTTGACCAATTGGGCTCGTCCGTGGAGGCTCACGGTTCGATCATCATGAGCTTTGAGGTGGTGACCGTCGAGTCACTTCGACTCGCAAAATGCTGGGTCCCCCCAACTACTGTTACAAAATTACTTTTTCTTTTTTTTTGTCTTTTTCATTGTGCAATTATCCTCCCTCGACCTTATATGGGTTACTATTTCCTTGCAAAAAAAAAAAGAAATATTTAATGCATTTCATAAACCAGATAATTTCGAAAAACGCCTATTTTATCCTTTTTTTAAATAAAATTATTATTTAGATTATTTAATAATTAACAAAGTGGAAATATTTTAGTAATAGAATACATATTTTAGGCACTATTTCGATATTAGTTAAATAGTAGGGGTATTTAAACTTGGGATTTTAGCGGATAAACTTTGCATAATCACTGTGAATTTATATAGTTTTTGTGCTTCTTTTTACTTCAGGTCACTTTTTTGCTAAATGATCCGGTTTAAAATCAAAAGATGGAAAGACTAAGTAAAATATTTACGATCGAACTCCTTCGGCTAACTGAATACAAATCAGATTTTCATCAATGTACCAAGCTGGTCAGATCGCCCTTCTTCATAGCTCTATCGGTTTTGGCGTACATGTGACTTCGGGAGATCAGAGATTGAATGTTCGCAACTCGACTTTCCTCAGATTGATCGTCGGAATGGAAAATACTTTGGATCTAAGAGGACTCAAAAATATATGAAAAGGGAGTCGATGTATACTTCGACGAAGTCCCTCTTATGCTAAAATAAAAAACGGGAGGAAAGTGGAAAAAAATATGTAAAGTATAGATCAAAAATAGAAAATTAGATGTCACTCTATTCTCATGCTCTCCTCCTTTTAGTTTTATATAGGAAGAAAAGTAAGTATTTTTTTTTGGGGAGACATAGTATAGAGATATGACGTGGAGACATGGTTTTCTAAAAAAGGTCATGGAGACATAATTATCTGGAGAAGATTGTGGAGACGTAACTTTTTGAAGATCACAGAGACATGATTGCATGGAGAAAATCGTGAGGACGTAACTTCTTAAAAAAGATCACGAAGATATAATTTTATGGAGGAGATCATAGAAATATGACTTCATAAAGATATACTGATTTAATTGTCGAATTGCTCTTGAATGATTGATATATGGACAATCCAAATTGGCCAACAGTCAACGTATTGCACGCCAATGAGCTTGCTAGGCGTTTGCAGTACTCCATTTCCATGCACAGTTCTTCGTACATTTCACTGTGAATTGCATATATCTATGAGCTGTGCAAAAAAAACATAGCTCGTCACCTTTGTGGATGGTTTTCCAAAATACAGGTGGCTCGTATTGGACAATCTTTGTTGTCTGGAATTGACTCCAATGTGCATTTTATTTTTGGTAATTTATCAAATAGTATTTTTTAAGTTTAGAATGGTTTAAAAAGTATTCTATATTTTTATATTTATTAAATAGTATATTTAATTCTTTTTTTACCTTTAAAAAATAGTACATTTAATTTTTAAATGTGATGTTGGAAATTCAAATTTCAGCACCGCCATAATGATGGTGTAATCCCAACACTACTATGGTGCTGAAATTTGAATCTTTAGTACCACGTTCGAAAATTAAATACGTTATTTTTGAAGGGTAAAAAAAAAATTAAATATGCTATTTGATAAATATAAAAATATGAGATACTTTTTAGATAATTTCAAATTTTAAGAGCGAGTTATTTGATAAATCGCCGTTCTATTTTTGTTCCAAATTTAATTGTATATATGGCACTGCTACGACATGATTTTGCTAGCTACTCACGTATTGTTTCACTTTCATGGTTAACAGGCAGAGGGGGCAAACATTACGGTGAATTTCCTTCGTCCTGGTCTGATCGCCACAAATTTGATGAGACAATCCCTCCAAATAAAAGGAGAAGAAAACCAATCTAATTGAACTTTTGAATTTTTGTGCTTGCAGGAGTGCTCAGAGGAGGACATTTGACAGTATTCTCATTTTTTATTTTTTGTAAAATAAAAAACAATTTTTTTTCTGTTTTTAATTTTTCAAAAAATTCTCTCTCAAAAAATAGAGATGGAAAATATCAACCAAACGCATTTTCTCAAAAAATAAAAATAAAAAATAAAAAAATTTCTCTCGTTTTCTCATTTTCTCTACCAAATGCCCCCTTAGATTTTTCACTTACAGAGGTACGTTCGACTCGCAGACCACTTTCTTTTACGTAGCAATAACTGAACTCGCAGTTTTATTCGATCGATATACTGCTAGTTCATGCTTGTTCAGTGTCACTATTGTTCAATGGCTGATTTCTAGTAAGAACTAAGAACCATGCAAAATCTTATCTAGTAACTCGAACTTTTCCAACCTAATTCTCTGTAGAAACAAAACAAACTAGAGTAGTTTCGGCGTTGATGATGAAAAATCATCAAATTTGAAATGTATTGTGACATTGTCTTAAGGGTGCAAGAAAAAGTTTTTTTTTTTTTTTTCTACGGTGTAATGATAAAAGCGCAGTTTGATCCTCTACTCAATATCGTTCGATGACGAATTTAAAAAAAATTCATTCGGGCAATCTTAGAGCTTAGGAATTTGTTCGGTCGATGGAGTATGTCTTCGGTGTTGGACTATCGTTCAGGGATAACACGATTACGAAGTCCGAATTGAACCGTAAAAAAATAAATACTTTCCTGATTTATTTTTGGTGGTCGGTAGAGACCACTTAATTAGACTTCGATCTTATCTAGTTCAACTATTGATAAGACATTCGGAAGATCGGTGGGATAAAAAAAATCTTATTTTTTGAGGTGCAAGTTTCATGTGCATTATTGTCAAACAAAACTCAAGGAACTTGATATAAAATCTTAAATACATTCCAAAACAAATCAGGAAATGGGAATGCTAAGAGGTCGTTTGGTTTCTCAACACCTTTTTTATTTTCTGAAAAATAGAAAATAATTTTTCTCTATTTTTTAATTTTCCAAAAAATCCTTCTTTATTTTCTGAAAAATTAAAAAACACCATTTGAAAACTTCCATGGATGATTAAGGGGTGTGTGACTGGGATGGTTAAAGCCGTAATTTTTCTATTATTATTTTTTTTTACTAGCATTAGTATTAAGTCTTCGACTTAACTGATCACTAGATTAATTCTGAAAATAACTAATCTTGTTTTACGGATCTTTAATTAATAATGGGGTGTTGAATAATTCTTAAATAAAATTAAAAAATCCCTGTATGGATAATGTCTTCAATTTATCACTCCATTTGAAAATAAATCATATAAATAGAATCAAATCATAAATAAAAGCCGAATTGAAAATTCTTTTCTTTAGTATACAAACGGTAAGTATCAGCTTCGAAGTAGTTTTATTTCTCATAAAAAGTTTTAAGGATAATATTTCATATATTTTTCTTGTTTCTCACTGGGATGGTTTTTGACATGCATGACCAGGTGTAATAGAATTTTTCTCACTATTTGGATATTTGTTCAAGCATTTGCGTAATTTTGTTTAAAAATATTTTTATGTAGATTTAATTTCTTAAAATGTGTTTGTAATATGGCCAAGGAAGGTTTTCTTTGCCGAAGAGAAAGATATATATTTTTTAAAGAAGAAAAAATTATTATTTTCATCGGTCGTTTAAATTTTGATCATATAAATTTCAGTTTTTTTTATTAAATTCTAAAAGTAGATAAAACTACAAAATTCTAAAATATCAACGGTTGATAATTGAATCATCTAAAAATTATCAACGGTTTACATTAATTTATTTTTATCAGGAATGAAAGCTGGCGGATGTGAAAAAAAATCCCTCTCTCATTTTAAGTTAAAAGCGTAATTAATTGTATGAATTTGATATCCTGTGCATCTGTCCATTAACCGCGGAAAGAATCCAGTAGCTAGTGCATGCAAATATTATATCATAGGATAACGGATCAATCTCTCGCAAATGCGAGGATATCGTCTTTTCATGTGATAATTACTAATTTCAAAGGTCAAATATCTACCATGATTTTATCTCCCTTACGATGGTCCAAAGGCGAACTGGTAGGGACCACTAGGTTGACGGATTCCAACCTTTTGCATCATATTAATGAGTAATACATAGTATTTTTTCATTGCCAACGGTCGCATAATTGATATTCTATTGCGATCGGATTCCGATTCAACTATAGGGATGTTAACTACGATCTCAATAGATTTAAGAGTTGGACTATAATAAAATGACGATCGATGATAAAGAATTTAATCGGAGTTACGAGATAAAATTATTATACATTTTTTATTTATTATATATCTTTATGTGATGAACAATCGAAATGATATCGTATACGAGTCACAGACATCATTGTTCAAGATAAACTTATAAAATAATCTATTTCGTTATTTCAAAAAATATATTTCTCTTAAATTACAGTTTTTTTAAAAAATCATGTTTGGTTTATTAAAACTTATAAAATTTATAATAAATTTATTATATACTGTAGAGGAAAATAAAAGCCCAAAACCCTTTTTTTGTCTTTTTTTTGGTTCCGTCTTCTCGCTTCGCCCATTGTGGATAAGAACACTGTCGCCTGTTCTGCTTCGTTTCGTCCCTCCCATGGCCTCGCTATCGCTCGCCGGCTTTCTCTCACGACTGCCCGCTATTCCGGCCTCTCGTTCAATTCTTTTCTCTACGGTCCCCTGTGGAGACCCCTTCTCCGGTTCCTTTTTGCCTTACCCTTCGCCGTCGACCCTCATTCGCGGTAAAATAGCCCTTCGACGCGCTTTCCCACGGAGGTTCGGTGGCATGGATGTTGATGAAGGCGAACTCGAAGAGTGGGCGGAGGAGGAAGATTCTGAAGTAGACGAGGGAGGCGGGCCCGACGATCTCTCCTCTTTTGACCTCGAGTTGATGGAGCAAGAGGCGATTGATGCTGTCAGAGAGTACTCTCTTTCGTTGTCTGGTGAACTAGTCTTGGGTATCGGTTCCTTCTCCTATATATATTTTTTCCTCCAAAACTGAACCTTTCTTGTTCTTAATTAAGAAAACTCTCGTTTTAAACTGATTTTTCGACATAATATTTGAGAATACTTCTTCGTTAATGATTTTCGAACTTGAAAGAATGAACTGCATATTAGGTTTCATGCATTTTTTAGTAGCTATTCTCTTAGTTTTTTACTTTCGCAACAATGCACCAACAGCATACTAACGAGAGGTATATCATTCCTACGCTAGTGATATGACTGCATAGCATTGTATTTATTTTCCTAATAACTTAAACTTTCGAGATAAGTGGTCGACCAATCAATATATAACTTGATGCAGGAGTAGAAATTCTTGTGTTTGAATCTTTCTCATGTCAGTAATATTTCATCCGTCAGTTCCTGTGATTAGTTTGGGTCAGTCAAATTCAGGTGTCCACTCGCATGTATTGGGGAGTGTAAGAATATGCATGTATAGATTAATCTCTTTTCTGAAAACTTGTACCGTCGGGATGTCTTCACCTATGAGAAGTAACATCCTGAGTGCATTTTATCAACCTCTTTATCACATTGTGGATATACCATGTTTAAGGTTTCTCTCTGTGTTTTCTTCCCCATTTGTCATTACAATAATGATTAATTTTCTAACATGCCACTTTTTCTGTTTATCATAAGAAAAATTATCAAATATATTTTTGAAAATAAGATGGTTAGAGATGAATGCAATATAGTTTCATTAAAATTGGTGAGCAAAGTGGATAAGAATTAATAAGTGGGCAAAATGGAAACAACATTTAGGAGCATTAATTTGAATTAGTTTTACATGGTCTAGTAATCTTGACTAATAGTTTTTTGTTGAGGAATAACCCGTAGATTGATACTTCTTATGGTGTTGATGGTGTATGCTAGCTATGTAGTTGCTTTTAGACTGCACTACATGTTCTGAGAAGTTAATATTGATAAATTAACAATTTTAAATGAATAATGGATGTAGATAATAGGTGCATTTATGCACATGACACCATGTTAATTTCATAAGCTCTTAGCATTCTATTTCAGATTATTAGACAGAAGAGTTTGCGATTAATTTATGAAACTAATGCCAAATCTTATCTAGCATCTGAGATGCTATAAGTTAAACAAGTCATGTGGTTGCTCATAATATTTCTTTATTTCTAGTTGTATTCGTGTATCTAATTGCTCGATCTAGATGCTTCCATGCTGTTTGTGCTTTTATTTAAAAGAATTAACTTTTACTTTCTAACTTGATACACTTAATGATTCTAGAGGATGAGGTCAGTGAGAGAAGGCATACAACTGAGAAGCAAAGGATAAAGAAAAAAATTAGCAAACATGTCAGTATGGTTCTCTAACCTATGACCTTAAAGATATTTGTTTATGATCTACGTGCTATAGCTTGTCCTATTTGTCATTGGATAGTAGATTGATAAACTTCATAATTGATGTTCCCGAGAAAATAGTCATGGAGGACAACTTTTACAACTATGAATTTTGATTATTGAAAATTTATTTGACAATGTTTTGGCAGTAACAAAGATATCCACTTGTAGAGGCGTGTCTCAGCTTTATTAAAGGATTTTCCTATAACATTTTATACATAAAATTTTCCTTTTCAGCAACTTTTGCCTCTTTCTTAAGTTTTTTTTTTCAGAATCTGTTTTCAGTAATTTGCATTTCTTGCTTCTACTGAAATTATGTATTTGATTGAGTGAGATCTGTTAAGTTTAGGCCTGGGCCTCTGTTTTTTTTTTTTTTTTTTTTGTTTGTTTTTTGCTAGTAGGTTTGCCCTGCATGTTAGTTGTGACAGGTAGCTAGCAAGATACCAACAAGAAAACCCACCTCCACTGCAGGAAAAGGATATTATGGCAACTGTCTTCTACAGATGCCTTGAACTTGAAGGGCAAAAGAGCCTTGACTTGGAGAGGAGATAGGAACAGACATGAATGGTACTATTAACATGAAGGGATTTGCATGTTGGTGCGAAAGATTCCTTCAATTAGTTGATCTAGCAAGGCAATTTCACGGGGTGTGTGTTTTATAGTAGGGAGGAGATCTTGTTTTAAAGGAGGAGAAATTGTGATGTGTTACCAAGTTGAAAGGAATCGAATAAAAAATATTTAATCTATAATTAGAGTTATAACATTCATAGATATGACCCCAACACTATTACTAATAGCTAGCAAACCATGTGAGACTATAATATACATGATGTATTCTTTATATTCTAACACATCCAAAAGGCCAACAACAGATTGACACTAATAGATATATTACTTCTTGACATGCCAATTTTTTGTTAAGAATTTGTTTCTTTCAGGCTACCTTTTCTTAGATTTGAGCAAGTTACAGACACTAAGGCGGGAGTTGTCTGAGAACTACATCTCATTCTTTATTTTAGTCTTAGACGTGATATGTTTCTTCATGTTTGCCAAAGCATCACTTTGTCTTTTCTTTGTGGTCCTGAACTTGTCATTCCTTTTACGTTATTTTGACATTTTCATGCTTAAAGGTATGCTTAAGTTGATTATCTAATATTCTCCAATTCATCCCTTCAGATTCCAGACCATATTCTTCCAAAAGTCACCATTGTTGGAAGGCCAAATGTTGGTAAATCAGCATTGTTCAATAGGCTTGTGGGGGTAATTGATAATTGTATTGAGTTTAGTCCATCATAGAGTTAATTTGCTGGTTTCTTTTGGGGAGATTACTATGCTGAAGTTGTTATTTATGAATTTTTATAGGGGAACAGGGCAATTGTTGTTGATGAACCGGGAGTTACTAGAGATAGATTGTATGGAAGATCCTCCTGGGGCGATCGAGAGTTTATGGTAGTAGATACTGGGGGCATTATGACCTTTTCTAGGTCACAGGCTGATGTAATGGAAGAGCTTGCAATTAGTACAACAATTGGTATGGATGGGATTCCTCTTACAGTTAGGGAAGCAGCTGTTGCTCGGATGCCATCCATGATTGAGAGACAAGCCACTGCTGCTGTGGAGGAATCGTCGGTTATTATATTTCTTGTAGATGGCCAGGTACACCAGTGTTCAGTGCATATTGTCATTACTTCTTTTAAGGATTTTCATTGCCACAATAAATTTTTAACTAACTGATGAGCAAAAAAGTCATCATTATGTTTTCTTTGCTCAATCTGTGTTATACCTGATACAGAAGTATAAAGGAGTAGTTTTCTGCTCCATGTATTCTTCTTTGCCACATTCTCATTAACCATCATATCTTCTCTGTGCTTCCCCTTCTTATTCCATCTAATGGGAAAGAAAAATAATAAAAATGTCCTCATCATGCATATTCTTCATCACTATCTGGGCACTTGTCATTCTACTTCACTTGTCTAGCATTTTTGTGGCTTCAATGTCCACTTTGTGTCCTCTCTCAGCCTTTATTGGCTAGTATTATGACATTTCCTTGGTTGTTCAGGATTTTAACTAACAACTTGGTTTAATATTCAGAAAGTTAAACTATAAATGCTACTAGAATAATTAATGGAAAATTATAGAGAAACATGGCATTTTCTAACTTCTTTTTCTTATAATAAACAGGCTGGCCTTGTGGCTTCTGATATGGAAATTGCAGACTGGTTACGGAAGCATTACTCAAATAAGTGCATTATCCTTGCTGTAAATAAATGTGAATCTCCACGCAAGGGGTTGATGCAAGCATCCGAATTTTGGTCATTAGGGTAAGATGTTCTTCATCTCTGCCAATTTTTGTTTTAATAATATGCTGCACGTGGGTATTACAAGATAAATTCTGAATCCTTTTTACAATCTTTGCATACCTTTCTCTTTACTTGTGAAAGCAAAGATAAATTTCATTTTTATTATCTGAATCCTTTTTGTCTGTTAGGTTTTCCCCTATACCCATATCGGCTATTTCTGGCACTGGAACTGGGGAACTCCTTGATCTTGTCTGCTCAGAACTGAAAGCAACTGAGGTACAAATAATCTCTAGTCTAAATGCAATACTAAAATATAGTCCACTTTTCTTCCATGTTTTAGTAATGTTCTACTGAGGGATGCAATTGGAACTCTTTTTTCAGGCTTTAGATAACATTGAAGGAGAAGAAAACTATATTCCTTCTATTGCTATCGTTGGTAGACCAAATGTTGGCAAAAGCAGCATACTGAATGCATTAGTAGGGGAGGAAAGAACAATTGTTAGCCCAATCAGCGGGACAACTCGTGATGCTATTGATACCGAAATTGCTGGACCTGATGGACAGGTTCTGTTTGTCAACATTTTCTAATATCCGTTAGTTGTTAGTACTATAGCCAAAGCTATGATCTTTATTAGCTGTTATAATCTCAATGAATGCTATACTCTCCTTCCAATAATTTTTCTTTCTATTGCAGTATTAATTTATTTTGTCTGAAACGCATGCACATACCTACATCCTACGGCAAAGTAATCTAAAATGATCTCTTAATACTTGGGAACTTTATTGTTGATTGGGTTTTAAGATTAATATTGGTGTTTCTTCCACCTAGAACTTCCACAGATAGCATCTCTAGATTTTATTGTATTGTGCTCCTGTTATGTCGAAGTTATTCGAGGCCTTGTAAAATTTTACCCACGCAACTATATTTATTTCTTTCAAATATTCTTAATTTTAATACCTATCATATTTGCATAACACATGTTTTTTTTTATTATTCCAATTGATACCATTAGCTTTAAGATTGTAGAATAAAATGATGGGTGGAAATAATTATTCATTTAATATATGATCATTGTGTACATGACATTCTATTTTATAAACATTACAACATAACATAAGAGGAAATATAGATCTGGTAATATACCAAATGAAAATATATAATTATAATTAGGTAAAATATGAGAAACAGATTGGGAAATTATCAGAGGGAATGATATCAGTTCACATCGAACCAAAAATAGATCTTTGGAGATTACTGAAGATAAATTGGATGGCTTGCCTAGTGCAGGATGATTTGTACCATCTTCAAGATCATTTGATATTTACACGCCTACAAATTTTTGTTAGCTACCTAATGTCAGATTGGACGACACACAAGGTCTACAGATGATCTATGCATTTTATGGCTGGAGTGACAAGACGATTGACACACTCAATAAGATTCTTCATCTTGAAAGAGACATGACTATCTAACTTCATGTTTGTGCTCATTGGAATTGACATAACTGGGAACGCTACTATGAAGGATGGATTGGTAGGAGGGCAACTTGATGAAAAGTGGAAAACTAGAAGAAAGAATGATAGATATGGGAGGGAGAACTAGTTGTGCATGCAGCCTCCCCTCGCTAGCTCTCAAGGGGGATTAGACGTGTTGGCTTTGATACAATGTAAAATTAGATGATTGGGGGAAATTATTTTTCATTCGATATATAATCATCGTATACATGTCACACTATTTTATAGAGATTATAACATAATATAAAATGAAATATAGATATGGTAAAAAAAACTATAAGAAGCTGATCTGAAAATAATCGGAGAGAAATGGGATTGATATCAGTGCCAATTGGTAGGAGATTATCAAATAATGTCTTTCCTTAACAAAAATAAAAGATAAGGTGTAATTCTTTTTAGGACTGATACATTTGACACTTCTTAATAGGTCTATCTTAGGATTCTACTATGCAATTATCAAAACAAATAAAAGGTATCAGCATACTTGACCGCCTGTGATGATCACAAAGAAAGAATTTTGAATTATTTGCTGTTACAATTGACTATGCATCTAGAGAAGTCAAACTTGTATTAGATCACCACCCTAAAGTGTCTAAAGTTCATGTGCTGTTGCAGAAATACAAGCTTATCGACACTGCAGGCATACGTAGAAGAGCAGCTGTAGCATCTGCTGGTAGCACAACTGAGGCATTATCAGTAAATAGGGCATTCCGAGCCATCTGCCGCACGGATGTGGTGGCTCTTGTTATTGAGGCAATGGCTTGCATTACTGAACAGGTATTCTTTTAGCTTGATACTTATTTGACTATATTATCCTTGTAAAATTGATTGACAGGGCAACTTTATCTAGACCTTTCATATTGGCTTGAGGATATACGATGATGCTAGATAGAAGAGCATGCTTTATGATATTTCTTTTTCAGATAAGCAAAATTTCATGTTAAAAGAAATGCTGCATTTTGCCTCATTTTACATCTATCAGTGTCTGCAGGCAAAATTCATAATCGTTCAATGTTGTTACTGTGAGATTTATGCAACAAGAAAAGTCATTAATTCTTATCATTTAAATAATTTTAACTGATAAAAAATCAATATGACATTTGATAGTGACATGTCATTGGATTAATAATTTTTAACTGAAAATTGAACCGTAACATTTATGTCTGCTAGATTTGTCACAAAATTGTGTGCACGGGTATATTAAAAATGAAAGTTAATGCAAAATTTGATGAAACTTTTAAATGATTAAACTAGATTTAGCAATTATCTTGCAAAAATGGCAGGACCTGAGTGATGAAAAATGTTATTGAATATTGGAGAATGTCTTGCATCCATCTGGTTCTTAACACTCCCTTTCCAAAGTCCTTTTATGTTTCTATTTCTTTTGAGGTTCCAGTGGATATTTACTTGGGCAGTGATCTTATACTGTTGTTTCAAGTAGTTTAATAGAAAAATGGTATGCTTCATCCTCTATCATTGGCATCTTTTTCCGTTTGCAACTCATCTTTGTTTATTGGGTTAGGGTGGCCAAAAACCCAACATATTTGATTTTACTACAACAATAAACCCAATAGTTATGCCCAAGTTTTTAAATTAATTTTAATTATGTCAAGTTCTCTTTGGTCTCTCTTTATCCCTCATATCTTGAACTCTAATCGAACCTTTATCTAACTGTAGAATTCATTTTATCATCTATCAGAGTTGCACCTCAGTGTTCCTTTTGTCAGTTATAAAATTTTTCTTTCACCCCAAGTCCTAAGAGATAAACAAGTCATACATGACTAGAAGCTTCTTTTTATTTCAACAGCCCAATCTTTGTCCTTGCCTTGATACCTTGAATCAAGGTTTTAAATGCTGAGTCGTACCAAGGTTTCGGTTAGTAATCGGAACGATACTGTTTTGGTATCGTATCGTGCGTGCCGATACTGTTTCGATAATATAAATTAATAAATAATTTATTTAATTAAATTTACTGTTTAATTAATTTATATTATATATAAAAATTTAATTAATAATTTATTTAATTATAATTATATTATAATTTCTATATTAGTTAATTATATATTCAAAGAGAAGGTAGGAGTACAAGTATTAGATGACATATACAGTGACCCTAATACGATGTGGGATAAAATGGTATCAAAATTGAAAATAGTAGCTAAGAGTGTACTCGGTGAGTCAAAGGGACATGCACCACCAAGTAAAGAATCTTGGTGGTGGAATGAAAAAGTGCAAGAGAAAGTCAAGGAAAAACGAATAGCATATAAGAAATTAAATATTTGTAAAAATGAGGAAAATTTGAAAAAATATACAATAACCAAGAAAGAAGCTAAGAAAGCAGTGAATGAAGCTAAGACTGAAACTTTTGAACGGTTATATCGAAAATTAGATACAAAAGAAGGGGAAAGAGACATTTATAGAATAGCTAAAGTGAGAGAGAGGAAGACAAAAGATCTTAATCAAATAAGATGTATTAAAGATGAATGCAATAGGGTACTAGTAAATGATGAAGAAATAAAAGAGCGGTGGAAGAGATATTTTTATCAACTTTTTAATGAAGGTTTAGGAGACCAACTTAATTTAGGTAATTTAAGTAGGTCAAATGAGTATAGAAATTTAAATTTTTATCGTAGAATTCAAATTTCAGAAGTAGAACAAGCTTTAAATGGAATGCAAAATGGAAAAGCCGTTGGACCAGATGATATTCCGATAGAGGTATGGAAGTGTCTAGGGAAACAAGGTATTGAATGGCTTACAAAATTATTTAACATGATATTGAAAACAAAAAGGATGCACGATCGATGGAGGTAAGTATCCTAATTCCCTTATATAAGAATAAGGAGACATATAAACTTGTGAAAATTATAGGGGTATTAAACTAATGAGTCATACAATGAAACTTTGAGAAAAAATAATAGAAAAAAGATTAAGGAAGGAGACCACGGTTCTTGAAAATCAATTTAGATTCATGCCAGGGAAGGTCGTGATAAGCTATACATCTTCTCGCATAACTAATTGAAAAGTATAGAGCAAAAGCGGATCTACACATGGTATTCATTGATTTAGAAAAACATGATAGAGTTCCAAGAGAAATAATATGGAGAATTTTAGAAAAAGAGGTGTTAGCAGAATATATTGAACTAATTAAGGATATGTATAAGGAAATGTGACCAGAGTGAAGACTTGGTGGATTAATCAAACATTTCCAATAAAGATAGGGTTACATCAAGGATCACTTTAAGTCCCTATCTTTTACACTAATCAGAACTCATTTGGACACATTCAAGACACATTCTGTAGTGCATGTTGTTTGCAGGATGATATTGTTTTAGTAGATGAGACACGTGAAGGAGTAAATGTTAAACGGGAAACACTAGAAGTGAAAGGTTTTAAGCTTAGTAGAGGAAAGACAAAATATATGGAATTTAAATTTAGCAATATTAGGCGTAATGAGACAAGTGTTACGATAGGAGATGATGAGTTATGCGGAATCGAGAGCTTTAAATATTTAGGATCATTTTGCAAGATGATGGAGGGATTGAGAGAGATGTCTTACATAGAATACAAGCGGGATGGTTGAAATGGAGGAAAGCATCGGGTATTTTATGTGATCGTAAAGTGCCTCTAAAACTTAAAGGAAGTTCTACAAAACGGCGATTAGACTGCTATGTTATATGGAATTTGAATGTTGGGCTACGACTCGAGCATATGAGCAAAAGATGAGAGTTGCAGAGATGAGGATGTTAAGGTGGATGTGCGGACATACGAGGATGGACAGAATAAGAAATGAGAGCATTAGAGAAAAAGTTGGTGTTGCATCTATTGAAGGAAAGCTCCGAGAGACACGTTTAAGGTGGTACGGACATGTACTTAGACGGCCAATAAATGCTCCAGTTAGGCGATGTGAAACGATACCAAATATATACATCAAACGAGGAAGAGGAAGACCAAAAAAGACTTGGTTAGCAACAATAAAACAAGATAAAATTTATTTAAATATAGATGATGATATAGTAGGGGATAGAGTCCAATGGCGTAGAAGGATCCATATAGCCGACCCCACCTAGTGGGATAAGGCTTTGTTGTTGTTGTTGTTGTTGTTGTTGTATTAGTTAATTATATAAATTTAATTTTTAATTAATGTGGGATCGCGAATCGCGATCCCACGATCGCACGGGGAACGCGATCCCGCAATCGTCGCCTCTGCGTCGTACTTGGCTCGTCGCCGCCGTTCTGCGTCGTCACCGCCGCTGCTCTGTGTTTGCTTCCAGGTACACTTTTATCTGTCACGCGAAATCTCGCACGGCGTTTCGTTTCGATCCCACGTCGGAACGAAATGTTTCGTCCGTTTCAGGCGAAATGAATCGGCTTTTAAAACCTTACCTTGAATCTCATATTGATAATAGATCTAATCCTTCCATCCAACTTTTTTTTTTTTTTCATTTTTAAGAATCTAAGTTATCTAAATACGATGACCCATTTACTTATGATACTACAAAATTTACTCAGAATGAATTACATCTGTCATTGAAGAGCAAAGGGATGTTAAGAAAAACTTACCCCAAAGTTTTGGGTTGGTGCTGTTAAAAATTGTATTCGCAAAGCATAATATAGTTTATTTCTGGAGGGCATAGCATCAGAAACTTTTAGTAGGCGTTTGGTAGGCAGAAAATTTTTCATTTTACGTTTTCATTTTCTGGAAAAATAAGAAAACGCATTTTGTTGGTGTTTTTTATCTCCGTTTTTCAAAAAATAAAGGAGCATTTTTTGGAAAATTAAAAAATATAAAAAAATTGTTTTCTGTTTCCATTTTTATTTTCCAAAAAATAAAAGAGTATTTTTTGGAAAACTAAAAAACACAAAAAAATCGTTTGCTATTTTCTAGATAAGGAAAACAGAAAATGAAAAATTCTCCACGAACCAA
Organism: Wurfbainia villosa; assembly: GCA_025175895.1. Lineage (NCBI taxonomy): Eukaryota > Viridiplantae > Streptophyta > Magnoliopsida > Zingiberales > Zingiberaceae > Wurfbainia > Wurfbainia villosa. The sequence goes on along the minus strand of CM045991.1, from coordinate 26,961,003 downwards.
ACGCTCCTTACAATCTGAAGAAAGTAAGTGCAGATTAGATTTGCTTCTGAATTTTTTATTGTTCTGAATAAATGACTGGTCAGGCTCTCTCTAATGAAACAATGTCTTTTGTTGTACTGATAAATTCAATCAGTGTCATTTCAGGTTTTAATTATCATTATCAATTCCATACTTTTAATTTATCCTGAATTAGTTGTTCTTGTCTCTGTACCTATCGAGAAGGATGTCAGGATTGCCGAAAGAATTGAGAGAGAAGGAAAAGGTTGTATAATTGTAGTGAACAAATGGGACACTATACCGAAAAAGAGCCAACATACAACAACATACTATGAGCAAGATGTCAGGGAGAAGCTCCGGTTGCTTGATTGGGCACCAATTGTCTATTCGACTGCAATTACTGGCCGTAGTGTTGATAAGTATGTCTCTTCTTTACTTTAGCAGTGTTTATCTTAATTACTTCATTCAAATTTGTTGACCAATATACTACATGAACATCTAAGTTTGTGTTTTATAGTCGACCCATTGCATAGCACATATACAATATGCGAGAGCGCGAGGAGTCTATATTAAACGTTATTTATCCTCCCACTCTTCACTCATCTTTCTCTTATAATTTTATTAGCACTAGAGGATGTTTCACATTTCTCCTAAATATTTAGTCAACCATTCTCTACTACTAGTGTCATCTTATGATGCTAATGTCGTGTTTAGTTGGAGAGGAGGAAGTAGGAGGGTGAATGAAGTAGTTGACATGTGAGGGAATAGAAAAGTAATGAAATATGGTATCTTGCTTCCATTCATTTCCGTTTGCCTTGTTTACTTGGACCTAGTCGAATGGAAAGACATAACACATCTATTTGTGTTTACTGAATGATTAAATTTAATTCTCCTTCATTTTAGATCCCTCATACACATGGACCCAATTAACTGAATTTTAGTACCTGTTCCATTGTCTCTTAACAGTATATGTATTTTTCTTAAACTTTCTTAGATACATTGCAAATGTAGGATAATAGCTGCGGTTGCCATGGTCGAAAAGGAGAGGAGTAGAAGGTTAGGAACTTCAATTCTTAATCAGGTGGTGCAGGAAGCTCTAGCCTTTAAACCCCCGCCAAGAACCAGAGGTGGAAAACGTGGACGCATATACTATAGCACTCAGGTATGGTAAACTTTGGAAAGTTTGGATTATCATCTTCTATGATGTTTACCTATAGGGTTGTAAATGAATCAAGCCAAGTTTTATATTGTTCAGATTTATTTGATAAAATAATCAAGTCGAGTCTAAAATTAACTAAACTATTGAAAAATCCGTTCAAGTTTGACTTGATTTTTTTTTTTGGATTGAATTTGGCTTGATCTTGGCTTATTTAATGGGTATCGAGTTTTAATCAAGTTTGATTCATTTACGAACATTAATAAGTCAAATATATGTGTATTTAAATTTATTTATTTAATTTATCAAGTTGTTCAAGCTTGTTCATTAATTGATTTTAATGCATATTGAACGAACTTGAATGAGTTCTTACCAAATTGAATACCAAACTCTTGTTTATGAATATTGAACGAACAGCAGAATATGATCTGAAATTGTCAGGATAAAGCAAAAGTTGGCTTCTCCATGAATTCTTAATATTTGAAAAAAAACAAGTTCTTGACAGAGTGACTGCCTGCTCATAAGAATGTTCTGTTGCAGGCTGCTACGAAGCCTCCTACCTTTGTTTTCTTTGTCAACGATGCAAAGCTTTTCCCCGAAACCTATCGGCGATACATGGAGAAACAGCTAAGGAAGGATGCAGGCTTTCCTGGCACACCTATTCGTCTTCTATGGCGCAGCAGACGGAGAGGGGATAAAGGTAAGAAATGCAATCGTATATGTACCTACCTTTGGCCCTGCATTGACATTTCACTTTGTGCTGCTTTTGCACAGGTAGAGATGCGTACGCCAGTTCTTCAACTTCGCGAAATGAGAAAATTGCTGCAGCAGCTTGAAGGTTTCTCTCGTGGCCTTTGTTTCCTCTTTTTGATTTTGATTCGATGAAATATTATCTAGGCTCTGTGCATAATAAACATGTTGTAGCAGAGAGTTGCTGTTGTTTTTATAGATGAAATGGAGGAATCGGATCGGTTTGCGTCTTTCATACGAAGCTACTGTGTTCGTGCATGGCCATTTACGTGCGCAGTGCGTCGACATGCAGAGATGCAAATGCCTCGATCTCCCCTGCTTCGCTTCGCTTCGCACGCGGCAGCGTCTTTCCCCTTCTTTACCAATCGCTCGTGCTTCCTCGATCTCTTCCATTCCGATTTCCATCCATTTCCTCTCCTTGCTTCGGCAGTATTTCCACGCAGGTAAACGGTTATCGCCATGGGCGACCGCAACTGGCAGCTGCAGCCGGGCGAGGCCACGAAGGGTTCTCCTACCGGAGAAGGGCCCCTCGGGGTCGCAGGCACTGGCGGTGGCCACCCCGCTCATCGTAGGCGGCGGTCTCCTCGCCGCTGTTCCTGCTGTTTCGGTACGGTTCTGATGCCGGTGGCGGGCTTCCTGGGCTCCGGCGCCCTCGGCCTAGCGGGACTCTCTTCGCTAGGCTACCTGATGAAGAAGGCGAGCGCGCTGGCTCAGAAGGCAGCGCCGGAGCAGGGGGAGCAGGCGAGGCGGCGGGTGGTGGAGGTGGTGGGGCAGAAGGCCAAGGACGCCACGCAGGGTCGGGCGGAGGAGGCCGAGAGATCTTAAGGGAAACGATTTTTTTTTTCAGTTTTTAAAAAACACTATTTTATTTTTTGAAAAACGAAAATAAAAATAAAAAATATATTTTTATATATTTTTCAGTTTTTTAGAAAACGATCTTTTATTTTCTGAAAAACGAAAATAAAAAAGTATTAACTAAATGCATTTTCTTATGTTTCTAAAACATAAAAATTAAAATTAAAATTTTTTCCATCCCTACCCTTCTTCCTCCGTGCGCCCGTAGTCGTATCTACTGTACTATGACCCCATCCACTGCGTTTCTTTTCGGAAATAAATTACTAAATTTATTACTGAAATAATATCATAGATATAATGATATATCGGGCGATGAATATTTACTCGTCCGTTTACGAGCCAGTATAATAATAAAAAATATATAGTAATTCAACTCGAGCATACAATTGCTCAGTATTACAATCGAACGGTTAAATTTTGATTATAATTCAATTAAATTTTGATTATAATTTGATCATAATTTAATCAAAATTTGATTATAATCTAATTAAAATTTGATTAAATTAAATTATGATCGTCAATAATATATTTTATGTAAAATAAAAATAAAAGATAACTAAAAACGAAAAGATACTCCGGCAAATTTTTTTACTAGAGGATGCATCTAAAATTTAAGATTGTCTTGAAGGCATCCCAAGATTTGAAAATTCTGTTCTCACGGAGATGGCGCGATAGTAAGGTAGGGGGTTGCTTGTAGAATGGGCAGGAGTTGATTCCGGATGAGGAGTCTAAAATCCCCCTGGTTTCAGATGACCCCCTCTTTGTCTTGTCACCGTGTCAAGAGACCTCGTCCCCTCGCGATTTACCTCTCTTTTGCCGCAGTCCTGGAACGGATGACAGGAAACTATTAGTTGGACAAATTTCCAACTTTGCAGAAGATTTAAAAATTCTCAAAAAAAACATCTCTTTTTGATTTTACCTTAGGACAAAATTATCTTTTTTTTTTCTCTCTCCAGATTAGTTGATTTTTTTCTAATTCTCTTTCCGATAAAATTAAATATTTCTCTCTTCATTACACGCATACAATAATAAATTCGGTGTTACCGAAGTGCGCTAGCTCTTGTGGTTAGTACATGAAGGTATCCAATTAGAGGTCCCGGGTTTAAATCTCAAGAGCTGCAGGAATTACAATCCCATGAATATATGGAATTTAACGAGCAGTGTCCGACGGGTCTTGACCGGGTATGCACCAATAGGGAAAGTTGAACCGTTTCACCCAAAAATCCTTTGGGGTTTCTGATGAGGGGGCTCATTCGGGGGCAGTGGCGGCAACTCTAAAAAGTTTACCCATCACAGTTTTACCGAAGTGCGCTAGCTCTTGTGGCTAGTGCATGGAGGTATCCAATTAGAGGTGTCGGGTTCAAACCTCAAGGGCTGCAGGAATTACAATCCCATGAATATGTGGGATTTAACGAGCAGTGTCCGGCGGGTCTAGACCGGGTACACTCCAATAGGGAAAGTTGAACCGTTTCACCCAAAAATCCTTCGGGGTTTCTGATGAGGGGGCTCCTTCGGGGGCGGTGGCGGCAACTCTAAAAAGTTTAGCCATTACAGTTTTACCGAAGTGCGCTAGCTCTTGTGGCTAGTGCATGGAGGTATTCAATTAGAGGTCTCGGGTTCAAACCTCAAGGGCTGCAGGAATTACAATCCCACGAATATGTGGGATTCAACGAGCAGTGTCCGGCGGGTCTTGATCGGGTATGCTCCAATAGGGAAAGTTGAATCGTTTCACCCAAAAATCCTTCGGTATTTCTGATGAGGGGGCGCCTTCGGGGGCGGTGGCGGCAACTCTAAAAAGTTTACCCATCACAGTTTTTTACCGAAGTGCGCTAGCTCTTGTGGCTAGTGCATGGAGGTATCCAATTAGAGGTCCCGGGTTCAAACCTCAAGGGCTGCAGGAATTACAATCCCACGAATATGTGGGATTTAGCAGCGATGTCGGCGGTCTTGGAGATGCGCTCAATAGGGAAAGTTGAACCGTTTCACCCAAAAATTCTTCGGGGTTTCTGATGAGGGCTCCTTGAGGCGTGGCGGCAACTCTAAAAGTTTACCCATCACGGTTTTTTTTGCAAGTGCGCTAGCTCTTGTGGCTAGTGCATGGAGGTATACAATTAGAGGTCCCGGGTTCAAACCTCAAGGGCTGCAGGAATTACAATCCCACGAATATGTGGGATTTAGCAGCGATGTCCGTGGTCTTGGCCAAGATGCGCTCCAATAGGGAAAGTTGAACCGTTTCACCCAAAAATCCTTGGGATTTACGATGAGGGGCTCCTTCGGGCGGCAACTCTAAAAGTTTACCCATCACGGTTTTTTTTAGAAGTGCGCTAGCTCTTGTGGCTAGTGCATGGAGGTATCCAATTAGAGGTCGAGTTCAAACCTCGAGAGGGTGCGGGAATTACAATCCCACGAATATGTGAGATTTAACGGCGTGTCGGGTCGACTGCACGCCCAATAGGAAAGTTGAACTGCTTTCACCCAAAGGCAACTCTAAAAGTTTACCCATCACGCTTTATCAAGTGCGCGCTTAGCTCTTGTGGCTAGTGCATTGAGGTATACAATTAGAGGTCCCGAGTTCAAAACTCAAGGGTCAGGAATTACAATCCCACCTAATATGGGATTTAACGAGCAAAGGTCCGGCTGGTCTTGACCGCACGCCCAATAGGGAAAGTTGAACCGCTTTCACCCAAAAAATCTTCGGGTTTCGATGAGGGGCTCCTTCTGGGTGGCAAGAACTCTAAAAAGTTTACCCATCACAGCTTTTAATCGGCGCTAGCTCTTGTGGCTAGTGCATGGAGGTATCCAATTAGAGGTCCCGAGTTCAAACCTCAAGGGTTGCGTAGAATTACAATCCTACTAATAGTGGGATTTAACGAGCAAAGGTCCGTGGTCTCGACCGCACGCCCAATAGGGAAAGTTGAACCGCTTTTCACCCAAAAATCCTTCGGTTTCGATGAGGGGCTCTTCGGGGGCGGTGGCGGCAACTCTAAAAAGTTTACCCATCACAGTTTTAACCGAAGTGCGCTAGCTCTTGTGGCTAGTGCATGGAGGTATCCAATTAGAGGTCCCGGGTTCAAACCTCAAGGGTTGCAGGAATTACAATCCCACGAATATGTGGGATTTAACGAGCAGTGTCCGGCGGGTCTTGGCCGTGCGCTCAATAGGGAAAGTTGAACCGTTTCACCCAAAAATCCTTCGGGGTTTCTGATGAGGGGGCTCCTTCGGGGGCGATGGCGGCAACTCTAAAAAGTTTACCCATCAGGTTTTCAAGTGCGCTAGCTCTTGTGGCTAGTGCATGGAGGTATCCAATTAGAGGTCCCGGGTTCAAACCTCAAGGGTTGCAGGAATTACAATCCCACGAATATGTGGGATTTAACGAGCAGTGTCCGGCGGGTCTTGACCGGGTACGCTCCAATAGGGAAAGTTGAACCGTTTCACCCAAAAATCCTTCGGGGTTTCTGATGAGGGGGCTCCTTCGGGGGCGATGGCGGCAACTCTAAAAAGTTTACCCATCACAGTTTTACCGAAGTGCGCTAGCTCTTGTGGCTAGTGCATGGAGGTATCCAATTAGAGGTCCCGGGTTCAAACCTCAAGGGTTGCAGGAATTACAATCCCACGAATATGTGGGATTTAACGAGCAGTGTCCGGCGGGTCTTGGCAACGGCACGCCTCAATAGGGAAAGTTGAACCGTTTCACCCAAAAATCCTTCGGGGTTTCTGATGAGGGGGTTCCTTCGGGGGCGGTGGCGGCAACTCTAAAAAGTTTACCCATCATAGTTTTTTAGACCCTAGGGCAATGGCGCGACGGCAAGCTTCGAAGTTCCCCTCTGCGCAGCCAGGGTTCGATTCCGGCTTGGCACCGCGCGCTGCAAGAATAGCGATGCTCGTTGTCCTTTCTGTGCAGCGTGGTCGGCCCATTGGCGTAGCATGGGTCCTAACGAAGCGGGCCGCGCGTCTCCTGATTTACCCTCGTTGACCGGTGGAGACTCTCGTTGAAGGCCTTGGGGCGGGGCCGGTCAACCATCAGGACTAGTAGGGAAGAGAAATCGTACCTGATACCTGATGTAAATAAAAAAATAATAATAATAATATTAATAATAATAAATTCGGTGTTGATTTAAAAAAATCAGCATCTTAATTTAATTATATTAACATCACGATTAAGTTTTAAATTTTTTTTATCACTGGTGTTAATAACTTTGAGTTAATATTTTTTGGCACGTATAAATTTTAAGGTATTTTAGAAACCTATAGCACTTAAAATGGTTTCAATTGAAGCTCTTTAAATCCATATATTAATGAGTTTCGATCGAAATTTATTAATGGACCTAAAGGATTTAAATTTTTTAAAAGTTGATATGTAATAGAAGAGATAATACAGTGAAGTTATTTATGATATTCATATCTTATTTTAAAATTTCTATAATAAATTATGTGTCAATTAATTTTTTCCCCTTTATATACAAACAACAACTACTATAATACTTATTTTTAAAATCGACGCACCAAATGCGATGCTAAATTTTTTCCGCACCAATAGATGATGTTAATTTAAAAAATCAACATTATATTAGTGTTGATTTTCGAAACCAACGCCACCCTAACATGAGGTTGGTTTTCAAATCCCGCACCATCACAAATGGTGGTGGTGTTGGTTTTGAAAACTAACACCGTTTATTTGTGTTATATTTTTAAAAATATATTTTATTCATTGCATGTATACAATAATTAATGTGGTGTTGGTTTTTAAAAATTAATATAACAATTTAATTATATCAACATCGTAATTAAGTTTTGAAAATCTTCTGTTCACTATTGTTAATGACTTCGAGTTATTTTTTTTAAAATATATATAATTTAGGACATTTTAGAAATATATAACACTTGGAATGAATCCGATTGAAATTCCTTAGATCCATCAATCAGTTTCGATCGAAATCTATTGATGGATCTAGATGATTTGGATTCTTGAAAAGTTGACATATAATGGAAGAGAACAGTACAATGAAGTTAATTTTGATATTCATATCTTATTTTAACATCTCTATGATAAATTATGTATCAAATTTTTTTCATTTTTATACCAACAACAATCATTGTAGTATTGATTTTAAAATCAAATAATGATTTTTGAAAATCAGCACCATAATGATATTGATTTTTGAAAGTCAACACCACTACAAATATTAGGGTTGGCTTCAAAAATCAGCATCATGTCAGTGCTGATTTTGAAAAACCAACATCATATTTATGATGATTTTCGAAATCAGCACCATCCAAAACCATCACCAACATGGTGCAACCACAAATATGGTAGCTTTGATTTTCGAAACCATAGGTGATGCCCAAAAAATTGAAAACCACAAATGTGATGGCGCTGACTATCAAAAATCAGCACCAACAGCACACATTTGGTGAGGCTGGATTTTGTAAATCAATACTACGTGGTGCTTCAATATTATAATCTCTTTTATTATATATCAATTTTTTAAAAATTCAAATTCTTTGGGTCTATCTATGGATTTAGATCGAAACTCATTCTAAATACTATAGATTTCTGAAATGTCCATGTGTCAACAAAAAATATTAGTTCGAAATCATTAGCAATAGTAATATAATTAAATTGTGAGGTTGATTTTTAAAAATAAATACTAATTAATTATTGCATGCGGAAAGAAAAAGATTTAATTTTATTAGAAAAAAGAAAAGAAACAAAATAAAAAAAAAAAGATAAGATAAGATAATTTTGTTAGAAGGATAAAATCAAAAAGAGATATACTTTTGAGCATTTTTAAATCTTGGGATTATTTTCGTACAAACTTAAATTTAAATTTTAGATGCACTCGGTACAAAGTGAGAAGCCGAAAGGATAAAGACAGAATCTCATTTAACTTTAGGTTTAATAAAAAATTATATATAAAGCCTGTGCAACTTGCTAAATTAACAAATATTTAAGGGATGCCAAATCAATATTTTAATAATTGATTAACAATGAAATTTAAATTTTAACATGAAATATAATTCAAAATTACTACCTTAAAATATCAATCCAAAAAAACCAAAATATTAATTTTTAACCTTTTATTTCTGGAAATTGAAATTATTCTTTTATCTTTGGCCCAGGCACTGCCGCATCTATTTACACTGCAAACCACGCCACCAGGAAGATCTTTCAAAATGCATGATTCAACGAGGCACATCATCTGCTTCCTTTCCATGAACAAAATTTGAATGCCCGTTAAAGCCTTGCTCCAGTTTAGCAACACAGCTCGGAGCCTAATCTTGAATTGAATGCGAATCAAGAATTTATCTTTTTGAACAGAATACATTCATTTAGACCTGTCTTACAATCACATTGTCGGATTGAACTCGAAGTACTTTCTTAATGACCAATGGAAAGTATCTCACATAAAAATTCATAGGATCGGATCAATCATTTCAAGGCCTGAATACACGATGCTAATGAAAAAAAAAAATCAGATGTGACTCACAGACCAGCCACAGGTTAAGCTGCTCGAGCACAATCTCCACAAATGATGGGGGTGGCAATGAAAGAGTGTTAAATTCATCCAATTCTAGTGTAAACAATAGAGCTTTGAGATCAGCATACAGTTTGCACATATACAGCAAGAAAAACAAAATTCAAGGAACAAAACAAGCAAACATAAGAAATAATAAAGAGAATGTCATACAAATTCCCAGCGTTTGGATATCACAAGAGGTGGGCATCTTCAAAATAATAATAATAATAATAAGGTTAATTTTGCTCACTACCCCAATAAAATTCCACCAGAGAGATATTACAGCAAACCAAATGAAAACATTAGAGTACATGTTTTATTGCCATGCAACATATATTGAGATTTAGGGGCCAAAAAAAGGGAAAGGAGTGAAAATGTTCAAAATATTGGGAGGCAGTTCGCTTGGGTGGATCTTGACAAAACCCAACACAAAAGAACTTCATCTTTGAACAGACTACACCTAATGTAACAATAAATCTGTTTTTTTTTCCTTATGAAATGAATCTCAAAAATTACTCCTTGCATCACCTCCAAACAGCAACAAATTACTATGTCTATTGTGAATTGCCGAAACTATCTTCCTTCAGAGATTCAAGTGAAAAAAAAAAAAGAGAGAGAATTTTGCGCTCACGATGTAACCTGATCGAGTTGCATTTGTTCAAGCCATGCGCTGAGTACTGCAGCTTGATCATGCCCCTCGATCATACTATTAGAGCTTGAACACTCTGTGCCAACAGCATACGTAGCAGAAGGGCCAACAGAAGCCACGGCCGAAGAAACCAATTTCTCAGGCGGCGACTCTTTTACCAGTGAGTGAACCCATGACAAGTCAGGCTCATCCACATTTCCATGCATCTCAGAAGACGATAATCCTTTGAGACGACCAAGTTCGTTGCCCTTCACTCCCCAATCAGGAGCACCAGAGGGAGATGCCCACTTGCCCCTTGATGAGCTAACTGGCGAGCCAACAATTGGCGAAGAAATTGGTGCAATATCGCGTGAGCTCTGGCTACGTAAAGTATGTTGCTGTCTCTCCCACTGAGAAAGCATAGCAAAGTGAGGACTCATCGGAGAGGGAGGCTCTGCACCTCGCGGAGACATGAAACCAGGAGAAGATGCATTGCGTGATGCCTGTAACAGTGAAGAATGAACAGGCAAATGTTGGGCATCAGCAGTCCTCGGCGAGAATACACTAGTGTTAATGGGCGATAGCAAACTATGCTGCTGCTGTAACTGATTAAAAATGGCAGCCCTGTGAGAAGGCGAAAAAATGGCACCTTGATCAGAGCTAAACCTAGGAGATGAGGTGATCTCAGCTGAGAAAAGCTCATCGAGGTTCGATGGAGTTAGTGCTTTGGTTCGGACAGAGCGGTTGCCAGTCAACGAGTTCAATCGAGAGAAGCATGCATCGTTTAGAAGCTGCTGAGCATCAAACTCTGGGAGGTCCTCCACTGGCATATCCCTTGCACTCAGAGACGAGCGCAACCTACTTGATTGGATATTGTTCGCAGGAAGATTGAGGATAGGCACATTAGGCTGAGGCCAACCTGGGGTTGAGTGGCTGTTACTGTTGTTTGCCGACGGCGATATGGGTGTCGTAAAGGGAGACATGACAGCAGGAACTGACGATGGAGATCCAGGCATAAGCCCCAAAGCTGCGGCCATCTCCATTGCAGCCGAGGATGATGAACGGGGCGAGGGCACAGCAGAGCCAGTAGACACATATAGTGGTCGAAGCTCCTCGTTCGTGTGTGCAAAGAAACAGACCCGGCGGGCGCAGCTAGTGCCATCCTTGCAGAGTCTAGTTCGATACTGGGCTGGATGAAGCCAACACTCAAACACCCCATGTGCATAATCGCACATATCTCCCTTCCGGCATGCTCCTTTCCGGAATTCCGGGCAAGGGACACAGCTGTAGTGGTACTTCCTTGGGTCACGCCGGCGTGCATTCTCACCTGGGTGGACAAAAGGGCACTCAGTCCAGTCATGGGAGTAAGCACGAGAGCACGGCCGGATTTTGAATGAGAACATCCGGAAGTCATCGGTGGCGTACATGCTGTTCTTGATGTCTGGGAGTGATGGGTCGACAGGATACTCTTTCTTCTCAGAGATGGCGACCCGAGGAAGCTCAGGGAACTTGGCCATGGAAGGAGAAGAAATCGAGTTCGACAATAGGGAAGCATCGTCATCAGGTGACGAAGAAAGCGCTGAAGATTCTGGGTCCAACGAGGCAGTGGCCATGCAAATAGGAAGAGTGTGGTGATCTTCCCCGTCCATAAAGCTTATGCTCCCTCCAAGAAGTTGTTCGAGAGCATCCTTTGAATCAGGCAACATGGGAGGCGCGACAACCACATCGGCTGGGCAGTTTCCATGAGCATCTAACAAAGTGCGATCCGCTCCGGCATCGAGGAGAATCTTCACGGCATCAACGGCATCAAAGGATCCACCAGAGGCGGCGCAGTGCAGCGCTGTGGTTCTATCAGGTTCGGTGGCGCGATTGATATCAACGGAAGGCAAGGAGACGATGAACTTGATCACATCAACGCTTCCGTAGGTCGATGCAACCATCAAAGGCGTGCGATGCTCGAGGACCATGCGGTTGGACCCTTTCCTGCGGCCGTACCAAAGGCCAACCTCATCGACGGCAAAGGGCTCATGTTCGACGGAGCGCCTGAAGGCTTCGACGTCGTTATTCGCGGCTAGTTCCAGAAGGTTGGACGACTTCTCGTCGATCTCGACGGTGAGGCAGTTCATCTGGTTGTTTGTTCTTCCTGCAAGGTCAGAGCTGTATGACTACGACGGTTTTACGTGCTCCGGACCGACCTAATTCGCCTGGAAAATAATAGATTCATGAGGAAAAAAGCTCATCTTGGCAAGTCCAAATACAGTAAAACTATAAAAGCAACAAGGCAGTAAGGAGATCAATGATTTTCTTCAAGAATATTTCTGAATGGTAAATCTTGAACGATGAAAACAATGAAAGCTACGGTGTTTGGACAGAGAAATTACTTGAAATCGGCTTGTTAATTTATTCAAGCTGGAAACCCGAAGAGGTATCCGTCAGAGAGGGGCTAGCATCATAGATTCAAAACAAAAGAGACAAGAATCGCAAGGCGTTCACCCTACCAGATCACGATATAACCCTAACAAAGACCAGAACAACGAGCTTTCCACTTACAGCGCAGAAAGAGAACAGCAGTTGACTAGATCGCATCGCAGAAAAAATCTCATTCTTTTCTCGAATAACTCGAAAAATTATCGTAGCAAATATGAATCAGCGAACCGAATCAGAGAAAGATCTCGTACTACGCCAGCTTACGTCCAGAGATCAGCAAAGAAACGATCGCAACGAGCATCAAAGAAGAAGCGGGAGATTTTTCAAGTCCGCCGATCCTTCAACTAGCCGAGCAAGAAGAGCAGCCGGCGGCGAGCACCGCTAGCTCGAGAAGAATTCGGCGATCTGACGGGAACACTCGACGCACCTTGCACAACTCCATCGCCGATGAAGCAGGAGCAAACCGAAGAAGAAGAGAGGAGAGGAAAGGAAAGGGTGTTCTTCCAGTCCCAAGATGCACCCCAAATGAAAACCAAATGAAACGCTTTCCCAAATGACAGCCAAATGAATTTAATTCCTCTTTTTCTTCCCTTCTTTTTCACTGTCGAAGACCCTGGAATCATTCATACAATGCAGAAGCACTGACTGACACCCAAGTTTTCACCCTTTTACTATTCGGCAGGAAAACTTGGGACCCGTTTCCAGAACCGGTGAGACGGAGAGTAACCCGTTTGATGCTGAGTGACCGGCCGAGCCGATGCGGTCGTCGAAGGCGGGAAGCGGTAAACCGGATTGCGAAATGGGGCCCGTTCCACATGGACCACGGTCAAATCTGGTTGAATAGGTCCCTTTGCTATTTTCACTCCGCCTTTACCTTTTGGCGGCCGAAGACTCGTGTTGGGTTTGAGACTGAGACTGGCGTGCATCGACAAAAATTGTGAGTGAGCATAGGATAGTTTTCTCGAAGTTTCCGTCCATGACCATTTGGTTCTCATCGAGCGACCTAATTACTATATTAACCTCCCCGCCAGTGGAAATCCGGAGTTAATGCCTTCGTCATGAAGGGTATTTTGGGTATTATAAGGCCTTAGTTTCCACTGACAAATACTGATGGAGGGCCAGTTCTTTTATTTTAATATTAATATTAATTAAATTTGTTTCAATATTAATTTTTTAAATCAAAATTAATTAAAATGATTTTGATTTATATTAGGTTATTTTAATTGAGTTTTAATCAATTTATAATAATCTGTACCGATATTTGAATAACTTTTGTTAAAATTTAAAATATTTTGGCCAACTTAAAATAATTTTAATTAACATTGAAGAATTTTTTTTCGATTAGAGTATCTAAATTTTCGATCCGATTAATTTTTAAGAGTGATCGATCTTACTCTACGAACTTTTGGAACGACTCATCGACAGCTGAACCGAATAAGATCGGAATTCAAGTGACTTCCACTGATCATCAAAAGTAAATCAGAAAAACGCTTGCAGTTTTTTTACGGTTCAGTCCGGAGTCCACGGTCATGTCATTTTTAAACAACGATTCAACTCCGAAGTCCTACTTCGTCGACCGAGTAAATTCTTGGACTCTAGAGTCAATATCCAAATAAATTTTGTTTAAATTTATCGTCGAATAATATTATACAGAGGATCGAATTGTATTCTTTTATATGATACTTTTTAGGTTACGTTTTGGTACGTTGTAATCTGCCTTGTAATATAATATAGATTATTATATTACAAGGTTAATTACTTTTTCGCTACCATTTTAAAACTGTAATGCAATATAATCTGGATTACAAAAGATATTAAAGTTTTGCAATTTGGATTACGAATCAAAACATATATAATCCGATTACATTCCAAATCGTAATATGAAAAATATTGGATGTTCAATAATCGAAGTTGATCGTCGCCGTCCGTTATCACCATCGATCGGTCGGTCGTCATCGTCGATCGCTATGGTCGGTCACTGCCATCGTCGCGACTGTCTGCCGTCGTCATCCGACCATCGTCCGATCGCTATCGGTAACCGTCGCCTCGCGGTCGGCCGCCGATCGATTGCTATTGTTGTCTCCATTGTCGTCGCCGCAAAAATATTTAATTATTTTTTAATCTAAAATACATATAATTTTTATTCAAATATAATAATATAATCAAAATTACATTATATTTTATTATATTATGAATTATATTATAATTTTGATTACATTAATCCTATCGAATGTAACTTTAATTGTTATCGTTGTACCGTGTCAACGTGGACGAAGAAATCCTACTTTTTGTTTAAAAAAAAAAAAAATTTCATGCCAAATAGTGACTAATCTACCAAAGTAAACTCACCTTCAAATCTCCTTTGTCTGCCGCCACTTTTGTGGCGTTCTTTCGAGCTGAAAAGATGGAAAATAATAAAATCTTTAGAAAAAGTGGTGCCGAAAGTGAGGAAAAACTTTTTTTTTTTACTATAAAAAAAATGTTACTAATATAAAAGAATGATACGTCAGAGCCGATGTCGTATGATTTCAAAGTTGTGAATTTTAATCATAGAAAAACAATTTAGGTTCAATTAATTCTCGCTCGACATTTCACATGGAGCTTTGTCCATGGAATTAATCTTGTATCGTTCTTTAATATTTGTGTATGTTTTAGATTTAGTAATGATACGACAGAAATACTCTTCTTTGGCGACTGTCAATATTAAATCAATGATCAAATTGAGTTAGAATTCGTTTGAACCCGATCAATTAAATCAAGTGATAGTCAATCTAACTCCATTTGAAACACATCCGAATTCAATTTGACAATTAGATTGATCCGATCTATCGAGCTCGGATTTTTCGAGTTCAATTTTGCGATTAAATCGACATGATCTCCTAAATTCAATGGTCACCCGAGTTCAATTCGACAATTGATCAGCACATCTCCACAATCTTCCTCTAAAAAATTATGTCTTCATCTCCACGATCTTCTCTATGAAGTTACGTCTTAATGTTCTTCTCCAAAAAATTAAGACTCCATGATTTTTTCCGAACAGTCATGTCTCCAAATTATATATTCTTTTAAAAAAGACATATTCTTCTCTTCCTATATAAAAATATAAAGAGGAGAACTCATAAATAAAGTAATTTATAATCTTCTATTTTCTCTCTCAATTTTATACATTCTCATTTATTTTCTGACTTGAGCGTCAAGAAACTTTGTCGAGGTACTCCTCTGACCCGGAGCTGATCTTGGGTTAGGGTTGTTATGGCTTCGATGCAGGATCCAAAATTTTTAAAATTATTAAGATGAATCTAGATTTTTTTTAAGAAAAAATAATACTTATAAATAGAGGTTGCTCGTCCCTTCATCAATTTTCAAATTCTTTCAGATTTAAAGTACTTTCTGTTCAGATGACTAATCTAAAAAAGATCGACTACCTTCATCCTCTCAAATTCACACATATGTTCGACTTGATCTAACCAGTTCGACATACTAAAGATGGATCTAATTTATACTCAGTCAATCGAATGAGTTCAACTATGAATACTTTGTTAAATAATTTCATCTGTTAATCTCGGACCAAATCTAATAAATTAAAAAAAAATATCAAATAATAAAAGAGCACGATAATTCAGGAAAACCATAAAAGAATCCTTCGAAATAATCACTTTGTATTTAACGAACACTCAGCATGCATGGATAGTTGACAGGTAGGTACAGTTAACGGCAAAGCCGGTGACCGGTAATACAAGTTTATTCCCAATTGAATCAATGAAAAAGAAGGGACGTTCCTCGCCGCCGCCGCCGTCGTCGCTCCCGCGCTCGCTTCAGTAGATGCCGCCGGTAACGGGGACGCCAAAGTTAACACGCCCGTCGTTGACGGGGATGGTCTTGGGGATGATGCAGGCTTGCGTGCACATGGCGGTGCAGGCGTCGTTGCCGGCCTTGCCGTTGGCGCAGCGATTGTAGCAGTCGCGGATGCAGTGGGCTTCGACGGTCGGCGCCGACGAGGCCACGAGCATGGCGACGAGGAGGAAGGCAACCACAACCATCTTGGTCTCCGCCATTAGTAATTAGCGATATATTAATTAATGAATTAATTAACTAATGACGAGGGGGAAAGGATTAAGCGAGGATTATGATAAATTAGAATAATCCCTAATTAGTTGGCTGCGACGGATGAAGGGGAGGGGGAGGAAGGTTTTATAGGGTGAAGAAGTGGTCCAACGGGATTGTCGGATTGAGTTAGTTTAAGGTTGATCGAGTTGAATGGTCGTAAATTTATCATAATCACACAAAAATATTTCATGTGATATATGGATAGAGCTAATATAAGGTCGATGAGATTAATTGGTAGAATTTGGCGAGGAAGATGATGACATTAGCTTGTGACTCGCCACGTAGAGCACCCCTTTTGTAATTGAGTCGCTATGATTATGGGTTAGATGTCTAATTGTTCAGACGATAATGATATAGTATTTTGTACCAACACTGATAATTCATTTTTTCTAAGTAAACGAGGAAGATGATCGAAATATACGACTGAAAGACTCTCGACAAAAAAAAATTGGATTGTTACAAATCTAGAAGAGGTAAGATGGACAATTGATCAGATCTAGTATGAATCATACATAGACGATAATTAGAATCGACGACTCTCTTAGGATTCTCTTATCTAAAAATATAGAATCTTCACATTAGCAACCTCCCTTCAGTTGTCCCTAATCGAAGAGGGAGGTAAATCGAATGAGTGCGAGTGTGGATCGTCTCAGCAGACTTGAGTGTCCCAAAGAATCGACTTCTATTTGACAAAAAGTCCACAAATATACCATAGCCAGGGATTGATCCAGGAGTTCCTGATGTTGGAAATCGATGAGCCTCCGAAACGATTTCGACAATACAAATGATCAATTCTCTATCGGATCGAAATATAACGGAAGTGAATATATATAATTTCACAAATTATTAATCAGAATATAAATCAGTGGAGAATTTAATTTTACAAACAAAAAAAAAACTTTTTTTCTAGAAAACTAACCTCTTGTAGTTTTCCTCCTTTTTCATAAATTCTAGATGTGCAGAAACTACAGTCTTCCAGTATGATCCTCTTATCGATGATAGTGTGTGGGCACTCCAAAAATACAAATCTTCGAAATCAATTATTTTTCTCTACATTGTTTTCAACTCACGAAAACTTAGGAGCAAGGGAGTCTTGTTAGATAAGATGAGATCCTTTATTTATAATTTTTAAAATTTTATCAATTAAAGATTTTGTCTTTTAAAATCAAAAGGATCTCCACTTATCTTTTTATAATATTTAATATGTTCCAAATATATTAACGATATTATTAATATCCTTTTTGGATATTACCATAATAATCCAAAACTATAATTATCTCATAATTATAATTTTAATTAAATCTCATATTTAATCATATTTATCTCCCATCCTCTAAAGCATGAAAACAATTTTCCATCTACATGTTTGATTTATAAATTATATTTTAGCCCGTCATTAATAAAGAAGACGTACTAGGGACCATTGACCCATAATAATAAGCTCCAATAAATTGGATAAATAATTAAACTCTTTAATTAATTTATTCAATTTATTAATTCCATTATTACTCTACTAAAAATATGGAATTGCACTCTTCTTTATTATAGAATATCTTACTCTATGAAAAGAATTGTCCATTGATATAATCATTATATATAAATTAATCCACCATAGACAATTCACAATTGGAGCTAGATTATTTTCCGTTTACTTCTCCAATTATTTTTTATTTATTATTATCCGCATTTACCATTAATCCACTAGTGAGTGGTTCAATTTATAATTCCATTATAAATCAATTGGGTTCAACACTCAATTCTAGAATTAACAAATGAGGGGATTATCTTTCTGCTTCCCGTAAGAAGGAATGGATTCTATATATGTGAATTTATATTCTCAGCCATTCATTTCAAATATAAATCTAAAATGCAAATTTTGAGAATGCATAATTGCAAACTTTAAACAAGCAAATTAAGAATCATATAGAAACAAATAGAAGTCTATAATTACTTCAGGATTAAGATCTATCCATATATGATCATCTTTATGATTTAATTTGAATTTCATAGTATAACGGAATTTATTATGAAATTTCTTATTAAATCGGTCCAAGTCCTACATAATTTCATTATATATAAATGTCTCCATTAAGATGTCTCCACATCGACGGTCCGGATAAAACAGTCACATTCAAAATATTCATGGGCCGCATTAGTGATGTTTTAATTAAAGATCCCATACTTTAATTAATTTCATCACAAACTTAATTTAAGTTTATTATCTATAATTTAATCCTCTTGTATATATCACTTTTATATATACTAAATTATGACTACGTACATCCAAGGGATTTTACTATGATATTCGTAACAAGAAATTTCATGCAAATATGTTCAATGATAAATGTCATTTTTTTTATTTTAAAAAAAACACAGTTCAATTACAATGCTTTGAGGGCACTATCCCCAACACATGATTATCTGCATAGATGCCCTACCACTGCACCATGACTTGAGGACTAAGATTCTCTCATCCAATTGTGCAAAAGATTGAAATCCATCAATCTAACACCCCCTACTAGTCCGCCTCTGGACTATTGTAAAGAAGATAAATCATGGTAGGTTTTTGACCCTTGAGACTAATAACCAATGTATGGAGGGACGTCACCCTCACATTTTCAAGGGATTGATTTGTTATCTTATTGTGCAATGTCTACATATGTTAGCCACTAGATTCTTCCTATATGGGCTAAGATTTCCTCATCCAAAATATATAAAACTGCCACATTAGTGCCCCCCTCGGCCGCTACCCCTACTGGTGGAGAAGGTAAAACATGATCTCAGGTGGCACGTGCAAAGGAGGGGGTTGGTCGATAATTCATAGCAGTCTTTCATATTTTGTATGTTTTAGATTTAATAATGATATGGCAGAAATACTCTTCGTCGATTGTCAACGTTAAATCAACGATCAAATTGAGTTGGAATTTGTTTGAACCCGATCAAATCAGGCGTCAGTCAAGTTAACTCCATTTGAAACACATCCGAATTCAGCTTGACAATTAGATCGATCCGATCTCTTGAGCTCGGATTTTTCTAGTTTAATTTTGCGATTAAATCGGCATGATCTCCTAAATTCAATGGTCACTCGAGTTCAATTCGGTAATTGATCAGCACGCCTCCACAATCTTCCTCTAGGAAGTTATGTCTTGATTACAATCTTCTTCATAAAGTCACATCTCCACGATCTTCTTTACGAAGTTACGTCTTAATGATCTTCTCCAAAAAATCAGGACTCCACGATCTTCTCCGAAGAGTCACGTCTCCAAATTATATCTCCTTTTAAAAAAGACACAGTCTTTTTTTTCTATATAAAAATACAAAGAGGAGAACTCATGAATAGAGTAATTTATAATCTTCTATTTTCTCTCTCTACTTTATACATTATCATTTATTTTCTGACTCGAGTGTCGAGAAACTTTGTCAAGGTACTCCTTGACCTAGAGCCGATCTTGGATTAGGGTTATTGTGGCTCCGATATATGACCCAAAATTTTTAAGATTATTAAGATGGATCTAGATTTTTTTTAAGAAAATATAATACATATAAATAGGGGTCTATTTTAAAATTTCGTCCCAGATTGTTTTGAAATTTTACAAAAGAACCGGCTTTGCTCAGCCCCTTCATCCATTTTCAAATCCTTTCAAGTTTAAAGTACTTTTCTTTTCAAATGACCGATCTGAACAAAATTGACCTGGCAAAATCCGATCTATAGATATCCGACGTCCATCCTCACAAAGTCACACATATGTTCGACTTGATCTAACCAGTTTGGCACATTGAAGATGGATCTAATTTATACTCAATCAGTTGAAAGAGTTCGGCTATGAGTATTTACTAAATCATTCCATCCACTAATCTTGGACCGGATCTAATAAATTAAAAAAAAATCAAATAATAAAAGAGCACGATAATTCAGGAAAACCATAAAAGAATCCTTCGAAACAATCACTTGTATTTAACGAACACTCAGCATGCATGGATAGTTGACAGGTAGGTACAGTTAACGGCAAAGCCGGTGACCGGTAATACAAGTTTATTCCCAATTGAATCAATGAAATAAGGGACGTTCCTCGCCGCCGCCGTCGCCGCCGTCGCTCCCGCGCTCGCTTCAGTAGATGCCGCCGGTAACGGGGACGCCAAATTTAACACGGTCGTCGACGGCGGAGATGGTCTTGGGGATGATGCAGGCTTGCGTGCACATGGCGGTGCAGGCGTCGTTGCCGGCCTTGCCATTGGCACAGCGATTGTAGCAGTCGCGGATGCAGTGGGCTTCGACGGCCGGCGCCGACGAGGCCACGAGCATGGCGACGAGGAGGATGGCAACCACAACCATCTTGGTCTCCGCCATTAGTAATTAGCGATATATTAATTAATGAATTAATTAACTAATGACGAGGGAAAAAGGATTAAGCGAGGATTATGATAAATTAAAATAATCCCTAATTAGTTGGCTGCGACGGATGAAGGCGAGGGGGAGGAGCGTTTTATAGGGTGAAGAAGTGATCCAACGGGATTGTCGGATTGAGTTAGTTTAAGGTTGATGATCGAGTTGAATGGTCGTAAAGTTATCATAGTCGAGAATAATACGCACAATCACACAATATATTTCATGTGATATATGGATGGAGTTAATATAAAGTCGATGAGATTAATTTGTACGGTTGTAGAATTTGGCGAGGAAGATGAAGACATTAGTTTGTGACTCGCCACGTAGAGCATCTTAGGCATGCTTAACGGATTGATTCAGTTCGAAATCGAGTCTAAACCAATCCGTTAAATTCGAAATCGGAACCGATTCGGATGAAGCGGTTTCAGAACGGAACCAAAGTCGTTCTTATTCCGGTTCGATTCGGTTCCAATCGATTTGGAATCGGTTCTGATTCCGATTTAGATCTAGTTTCAGTTGCTAATTTAAAGATGAAAATTCTTAGTATATTAACATCTCTATAAAATTATTTTGTGATAGAAAAAAGAATAGGATCGCCAACACGTTAGATGAATTTGGAAGCTCAAGTTCGAGGAAAGTGATCCGGAATCATTCTGGAACCGATCCGAAATCGGTTCGGAATCTATTCGGATCGATTCCAACATCGACAGATTCAGAACCGATCAGAACCGAACTAGAATCGAAACCACGGAATCGATAAACATGTCTAGAGCACCCCTTTTGTAATTGAGTCGTTATGATTACGGGATTAGATGTCTAATTTTTCGGACGGTAACGATAGTATTTCGTACCCAGTTCACTTTTTCTAAGTAAATGAGGAAGAGTACTAAAATATATCACTGAGATAAAAAATAAAGATGGATTGTTAAAAATATGAAGAGGTAGGATGGACAATTGATTAGATCTAGTATGGATTATACATAGACAATAATTAAAATCGATCACTCTCTTCGAATTTCTTCGTCCGAAAATATATATGGAACCGTCGTATTAGCGATCTCCTTCAACTATTTTAATCAAAGAGGGAGGTAAATCGAATGGGGTGCGAGAGTGGGAGTAGACTTGAGCATCTCAAGGAACCGATCTCTATTTGAAAAAAAATTCACAAATATACAGTAGCTATGGATCAATTTAAGAATTCTTGGTTATTTACATAGACACTCTGCCATTGCATCATAACCCCCCGGACTAGGATTCCTTCATCCAATTGTACAAAAGATTGGAAACCACCAATCTAATGACCCCTATCAATTCGCCTCCGAATCATCGTAAAGAAGGTAAATCGCAGTGGATCTTTGCTCCTTGAGATTAATTAATAACCAATGATGGAGGGATGACACCCTCACATTTGTAGGGAATTGATCTGTTGTCTTATTGTGCAATGTCTATATGCGTTGGCCATTAGACCCTTTCCCGGGGAGGGGGGGTAGGATTCTTTCATTTAAAAAAAAAAATATATGGAACCGTTGCATTAGCGACCCCCTCCGGCTGCCCCTACCGGTGGAGGAGGTACATCAGAACCCAAGTGGCAAGTGCAAATGAGAGAGTCCGTCAATAGTCCAGAGTCATGACCTCTCTGGGAATTAATCTCTATCCACTTAAAAGTTGTCCGTTTGTACTTACAAACTGGGTTAACCTTAGGGGCTTAGGATTCTTTCATTCAATGATACAAAAGGTTAAAATTCGTCAACCTAGCGGCCCCTACTAGTTCGCCTCCGAACCATTGTAAGGGAGGTAAATCACGATAGACCTTTGCCCCTTGAGACTAGTAACTAGCGCATGGAGGGACGACTCCCTCACATTTGCTAGAGATTGACCCGTTGTCCTATGATACAATAACTACATGCGCTAACCACTAGGTCCTTCTTGCAAGGGCTAGGATTCTCTCATTCAAGATCTATGGGAAAGAGGATCAAATTGGCTTTTACGAATAGTTTGATGCACTATCTCCATTCAATCCTTTGAGCGAAAAATGATAAAAGAAAAGAAAATTTGTAGATCGATCTCGTTGTCTTCACCCTGTAAAAACTACAAGATCACCCAAGGATATCTTTGACATCTAAGGATCATGAATCAATCATAGACTCTATTAAATAAGTGGAATGCATTAGTTGTCCGCTTCTTATTTGGATAGTATAAGTAATTCATTTTAGATATTTAAAGAAATAATAAGAGGATTAAAATTTGAATTTCAAAATGAATATGCATGGGAAAGGTTTTCAAATTATAAAAAATTAGTATATATTTTTTAAAAATATCGTTTCCAATATTTTATTTTTTTAAAAAATACTTAGTAAAATATGATTAATACCAAAGTGATTTTTATGATAAATAAATTTGGCGATGAAATAAAAATTTTAAAGGGCAAAATAATTAGGGAGCTTTTTGGAAATTCATAGAGTGCGAAAAACATTTTTTATTTTAATTATTGTAGATTTATTTTTTAAATGAAACGTTTTTAAAAATTTCGATTTGCTTTGCTTTGATTTGATCTTAGTATTTATTTGATTTCCCTTGACCGCACCCGATCCCTTCCACGCGCTGCTGCCCGAAATCACGACCCGAACCCTCGAGTCTCCGTCTCCGCCGCCTTCCCCGATCCGGCGCCACTCTCATCCGCCGCTTTCCATCTCCCCACCGCCTTCACTCGCGTCTGGTCGGTGCTGTGCTCCGCCCGAAGCTCGGCGACTTAGCCTCCGCGAGTGCCCGAAGACGGCCGCCTCACCGCTCGCGAGCACCGCCTAATTTATTTGAAGAATAATGGCAGGTGGAGGAGGATGGGGAGTAAAGGATGACGATGAAGACGAAGAGCACCATCGAAACCCTTTCCTTTCTAATAGCGTCAGCAAGCCTTCACTTTCGAAGCATCAATTCCGGTAAAGTTCCTTGTTCCCTCGCAAAACGTTTGTTGCTCCAATTAAGAAAGACTGCCGACTTGTGTTGTGTTCGTTTTGATTGAAGGAGTGAAATATCCAAGGCTCTTTGGGTGGAAGAGATGGGTATGGGGGAGATGGTGGAAAAGAAGGGAAGCTTGTGGTCCACCACTGGAGTAACAAAAACTAACAAGCTCTATTGTCACATTGAAGAAATACTGTGAGTCTCTTTTTTCGGTTGGGTTATTTTCTTGGATGTTCTTCTATTCCATTTTCTTTCTCATATATGGTTTCTTAGCAGCTTTTCAACTACTGTCAATCGTTATATTTGGAGATTTTTTTTGTTTTTTTTTATTGTCTATAACTTGGTGGTAATCAACCTTTTTGTTTGGTTTTTTTAGACCTTCAAGCAAAGATGCCTGACTAGATAAAAAGACAATAAATTTACATTTTTTGGGGGTATGAAATCTGTACTTTAACCTTCAACCGCTTGTTTCAAAGTTCTTAGACTAATATAAAAAAGGAGCTTATATTGTCCTAGAAAATTGACCATTTAATATATCTGCATTTCATTTTTTACTTATATGGCACTATCTCTTCTGGCTTAGCAAACTTTAGATGGAATAAGCTAGATATCATTCTATGCCATTTATTGGTCCCCGTGGCAGTCTCACTACTCTGATCTTCATCTGAATTGCATGATTATTATTTTTTCTTAGTCATTATATTCTCAAAGTTTAGCAATAAAGACATTCATTTTGTCATACCGAAAGCAATTTGTTCTTCAAGTAAATAAGTTAGCTTCTTTCTATTGTAATAATACACCTTTATCTTTCTCTCAGAGCTATTTTGTTTTTTACAGGTTTTTGGCTGAAAAAGGGGCATTAATTCTCACAAGTCATGATGATAAGAAACTTAGTGTTGGAGATATTTATGAGAAGGTCATAGGAGCTAAATTTGGGTGTTCATGGGAGTCTTTCCAGGCATATAAGCATCTGAAATCCCTTGGCTACATAGTTCAGCGATGTGACACCCCTTGGACATCAAGGAATGATCAAATCTCTTGTAGCTCCAATTCTTCAACATGTAAAAGTAAGGGCACTTATGATGATGACCTAGATTCAATTGCTGACTTGTTAGAAGGAATGCGAATCAACAAGCTGAAGCCACTGTATAATGTTTACATGCCTAATAGCAAGTTCAGAAAATCTTCCCCTGGTGATCCAGATTTCCTGCTGTGTTTATTAAGGTACCCAATATAACATGTATCTATTTGAAGTATTTATTTGATAAGTTATCCAATCCGTTCAAATTTCCGTTCTATATTTGATTTATTTCCATTGAGAAATCATGGTATTATCAATTGTAGAGTTAGCTATCCTCATTCAAATATAAAGTAATTGCTAGATACTAAAATCTTGAAGCAATGTTTAATCATTTCCTGAAAACAATTTTATATTGGCTATATATGCATGAACGAATGCATGCAGATCGATAAACATCTTCTTTTACTAATCCAAGATAATATTCCTTCTTGTTTATCCAACTTGACTACTTGCTTCTTTATATTAATCCCTTTTGCCCTTTGAAGTTTGAACATGCATTCATGAATTGCATCATTTTGTTAGCTTTTCAAATTTGACTTCTCATTTAGCATTTGAACGCTGTTCCAAAAACTAGTTAACTCATTGCTATTGTTGTCTTTACTCATATTTGACTTCAATTTCACCTTTTGTGACCTCTGCCGTTGGTTATGCTCACTGAGCAATGAATCATGGTCAAACGCCTAATCAAACAAGTCAAATATATTTAAACATTTGTAAAGATACTGTGTTTATGATATTAGGTGGTACATACTAAATGCCTATTTTCCTGTATTGTCATAGAGATTTAAGATACTTCTTGTTTGGAATCCTCGAAGAAAGAAGCAATCATTTGGTTTGCTATTTTTTGTTCATTTTACTAGTTTTTCATAAAGAGATTTTCCAACTTCTAGTTATACACTGCATGCTGGATACCATGTCTCTTTCAACATTATCCTCAAATGACTCATGATTTTTTTTTTCCTTTTCTATTTTCAAGAGACAATCCACCATCAATATCAGAATTAGAAAACCTGGAAAAGGAGTGTAATGGTTTGCGATTGAAATATTGCTATGTTGACAATGGACGGGCAAGTTTCTTTTCAATGGAGAAAGGATCAATTCCAACCTTGCCATGATGAGGTAGGTTCTATTCATAGTTCCTATATTTATGTGTACAAGAATAGTTTGAGCGGATGTAGGGATAATTATAAATTACAATTTCACCATATGTAACTACTCTCAAGTTCATATCAAAATAGATCATAGATTGCACTATTACATCATCATATGACTAAATTCCACGCCTGGTGGGGGCTTTAAATCACACAGAAGAACAATCTCTGCCCGATTTTAACATCGCAGTGTATGACTTCTTCAAAAAGAAATATTCAAATAGGCCCATGCTAATGAAGAATTCTGAGCTCAAGCCAGTGTTTTAGGCACACAAGCTTACGAGGTCAGTTGCCCTCGTATAGAACTTTGCTTTTAACAAATTCTACCAAGTAAATTAGTTTTTTCTAACTGATAGAAGTTTATCTTGAAATCGTTTCATCTGTTTTTGCACTAGTAAACAAATTATTTGGTAAAACTATTTGAATTATTGGACGACAATTTCGTTATTTTACATTTTTAATATTCTATTATTATGTTTTGAGTGAAAGAATTTGATGATCAAAGAAGAATAGTTTGTTATGCCAAGCAGGAGAGATTGAAGAAGTTGAATTGAATATTCCTAAATTCCAAGTTGCCTTTATTGAAATACGGTTGGAAACTGCAGTTTACATCAAGAGAAATCTCAGAAACTTGTGGCCAAACTCGAGAAAGGAGACTCATGCTCTCCGATTTTGTCATCATGCCATTCAAACATTTCTTCATTTGCCAAAACTATTCAGTTAACGGCGTGGCATAAGCTAACAGAGATCAAGTATCTTTATTTATATCAGTATGGTATTTGTTTGTGCGAAAATGCCTAATACATCAACATCCTTTCAAAGTTGTAATACTGAGCCTTTCCTTGCAGATGACACATTGCAAGCTTTGATGGACGATATGCAGTTTGATCAACACTCCGTGATGATCGAAAACGATGGCTTTCTCAGCATCATTCGAGTCGCATGTTTCTGCGTTCTACATGTGATTTGGGCAAAGATAAGAGTGGTCCTCTACCTGGCTCAAGATGAGGACAAGATATGGCTTGCATTTTTTTTTTCCCTCTTGCCATGTTCTCCCTTTTTTTTTGCAAACCTGCTGCTCTTGATGAAGACGCAATCCTCATCCTCTACTTTGAGGTTGGCCATGCATGCTAGTGTGCAGCCCTTATCCATGCCCTTGCCGGCGACGACCATCCTATTCGCCTGTGTGCTGTCCCTCATTTCTTCATATGGCAGGCAAGTGACCAAAGACCATGGCTCCTTGACATCTTCAATGAAAAGCAAGTCGAGTGGCACAATCATGTCATTTACAACTGCTCGATTGAGTATGGCAAGCCTCTGATCGCGAACATTGTGCTTGTTTGAGTCTTTTTACACTGTCACTGAGGTCGAAATTTTAATGGGTTAGATCTTGAAAGAAGTCCTCTTGGAGTGAGCCCAAATGAATGAAAGGTTGAAATTTTTGGGTGGCCATTCAAAGGTTAACCATTAGGCAAAATACGAGGTCGGCATGTAGGACTTGAGAAGTCAGACACTTGGATACATAAGGACTCGGAGAGTTATACACTCGGGTATATAAGGATTCGAGAAGTCAGACATTCAGGTACACAAGTATTCAAAAAGTCAAGCATTCGGCTATACAAGGGCTCGGGAAGTCAAACACTTGGATACACAAGGATTCATTGGAGGGTGTTTGAGGCCTAGTTGAAGTTGGGTATTTAGGGCTCACAATGGAGATTCTTTTACCAACCGTCATTAATCTATTTCAATTATATTTGGGGGCATATGTGCATGTCATATGAAGATTCTTTGTAGAGGTTGTCCTTTAATGGTTTGTTTAAAGGAGGTATTTCAGAGTAATTATATAAAGGTAAGAAGATTTTTTTTTGGACGCTCTTACGCTCATTCTCTGTCTTTATGATCTAAAAACATTTTTTCCTGACTTGCTTATCTCTTTTTTCACCTTTTACTCGTCTGACTTAACAATTGGATGGCCATTGTCGGAGAGTATCTCTGGTGCATATGTTGCGTGTCAATTTTGATAGGTTTATTACTACGGGAGGTACTAAAAAAAATGGAGCCGCATCAGATAATAATAAAATAACTATACAACTTTTTTTTTTTTTGATTTCTGAGTGGTATCAATCCGTCATTTCGAACCAGCGAACCGCCTACCACGGCCCGGAAGAGTCTCCACCTACCACAAGGTAAATCGTAAGACGCTATAAATCGCCGTTTAACGTCAATCAGGATCCGCACTCCACCATATAACTATACAACTCTCGAACTCAAATCAGATTGTTAGGAAGTGACACGTGGGGGAAGGGGGGGGGGGGGGAGGTGATAAAAAATTAATGGATGGTGTGTGATTACCGGAAGAATAAAACAATAATGTTAATATTGAAAAGGAATTAATTAGGTGCTACTCTAGAAGTCGACCTCAAACAATTAAGAGATAGTATTAAAATTGGCTGCTTATTTGGGAATAGATGTACCATTTCCAGATAATTTTTAATTAAATGCGGTCCTTCCTAAAGTAGTATTGATAAATATTTTTTTTTAAAAAAAATAGAATATTACGGCTATTTTAATCGCGCGTGGGGAAAATAAAAATGCGGACCGGCGACTTGATATGGCCACGTCATTTTCCCACCCTAATATTATGTCGCTCGGAGCCGTGGCTACCGGAATCGGTACTCGTCCGTGGACAAACACAAGCTAGGCCCCACCTATTCCTTTGTGTGGCTCGCGGGTATACTGGGGAGATTATTTTTCGAGGGCCTTGAATCGGAGAGAGCACTTTCCTTCCTTCTTTCCCTTTTGTTTTCGTTCCGTAGCGAAGACTCTTCGCCACCTTTCTTTTCCCATCCTTCGCTTCGCCTCGTCTCCTTCTTCGCCTATTGCATTCGCAGGCTGACTTCTGGATTTCTTCTTCGTTTCCGATCGGAAATTGTGTGTGTCAAGAGAGAGAGAGAGAGAGATAGAAGAAGGGGGATAGGGAGGTTAAGGGATGAGGTGGGAAGGCGTGGACGATGAGCTCGCGAGGATGGTGTCGGAGGCGAAGCTTGACGACGCGCGCGACCGCCGGAGGATCCGAGAAGCCTTCAAGGGCGTCCAGCTCGGGATCGACCATTGCCTCCTCAAGGTATACTTTTCAGATCGGGAAATTGTTAGCTGATAGTGGAGATCTTTTTTTTTTTTTTGCCTCCTCACCTGTTTGGCGATGATATACAACAAGTTATCCGCTTTAGCGTTTGTTTATTGTTGAAACATGTGGGTTTTGAGTTTGGAAAAGAATGCAATGCGATTGGAACTTGATTCGATTGCGAAGCGTCCTCTCTCTCTGAGTTGTTCGAGCGAGAAAGCATTGGACTTCCAATGGATTTGAAGGCACTTAACTAGATTATACTCTATTTTGAACTCTTCTTCTGGAGATAGTGCCTCTGGATGCTTCCCAAGAGGACTGATTTTTCTATAGTAAATTCATTTTTTATTCTTTTAATTCGGCACGTATGAAGTATTCCAATGAATAAAGCGTGTGGTTTTTAATTAATCTGTTTGAAAACAGATTTTTGCACGTACCGTACCTTCCTGTAGCAATGTATTTTGTTTCAATATGGAGAGTAAATCTTCACGACTAGTCAA
This sequence comes from Wurfbainia villosa, assembly GCA_025175895.1. NCBI lineage: Eukaryota > Viridiplantae > Streptophyta > Magnoliopsida > Zingiberales > Zingiberaceae > Wurfbainia > Wurfbainia villosa. The sequence continues at coordinate 26,931,364 of CM045991.1, read as the reverse complement.
TTTAGAATGATTTTTCTTTACTTCAAATATTTCATGATTCAGTTCAGTTCTTCATGAAGAAATTTTATTTATAACTGCTCTGTGTCATTACTTGCAGGCACAGTATGATGGATTAAAGACAGAAGAGGTGAGATCATTTATTCGTTGTTGCTCGAAAATAGAATTCTGGAAATTTGCCGTAATTTGAAACCTTTGTGGGTTTTTTCACCCTGGAAACGCAAAGTTGCGTCTGCTTTAGTTTTCAGTTTCTTCTCCTTTTTCTTTCCTTTTTTTCTCTGTATTTTTGGCTGATGCTTATCGCTATGGATTGCTAGATCTTTACATCTTCAGCTAATTCCATTTAAAGAGTGAACTGTGCCTCAATATTAGTGTTCTATCACTCTTAGTCATCGGTAGATTGGATTACACGTCAAACCTGAATTTTTGGTAGCTTATAGAACTTTCAATATCAATTAGAGGTCATGTTCATTCTATCTTACTTTAGGGATTGAATATAGTAGCATTTTTATGCAGTTATATGAGGTGAACTCTAGAGGCGTAGAAATTTTCTCCAAAAGCTGGCTTCCAGAGAACTCTTCTATGAAAGCTCTTGTTTGTTTTTGTCACGGCTATGGAGACACCTGTACCTTTTTCTTTGAAGGTTCGCTTTCTGTCTGTATTTATCTCTACCCTGTTTGTGGTGATGATTTACTTGCTTGCCTTCTAATTGTCTGCGTGTTGCAATACTTAGGCGTTGCCAGGAAACTAGCATCATGTGGCTTTGGAGTTTTTGCTATGGACTACCCTGGATTTGGTCTTTCAGAAGGACTTCATGGCTATATACCAAGCTTTGATAGTCTTGTAAATGATGTTGTTGAGCATTTTTCCAAAATCAAAGGTGTGTCACCTTTACTCTTCAGGTTTTGTGGTGCTCAATTTTTTTTTTACCACTAGAAATTTGCTACCTTGGAAATTGGAAGTTTGTGCTCTGTTTGGATCGCAGAGAAGCCTGAGTACCATGGCCTTCCAAGCTTTCTGTTTGGTGAATCAATGGGCGGAGCAGTGGTTCTTAAGGTGCATTTTAAACAACCAGATGCTTGGAATGGTGCAATTTTAGTAGCACCGATGTGCAAGGTAAATGTTCGACGTGAATCTTTTGGACTTTCATCGTGTGACTTGTGTTCCTTAAAATGAAACGTTCATTGTTAGATAGCAGATAATGTTATTCCTCCATGGCCTGTAAAGCAATTCCTCATTGGCATAGCTAAACTTCTGCCAGAAAGGAAATTAGTTCCTCAAAAGGATTTAGGAGAAATGGCTTTTAGAGATCCGAAGAAATTACAGCAGGTCAGTCTGAAACTTTGATTTGATTATTCATTCATCTCTTGCAGAGCTCGATAGAGATCGCTCAACTTATTGATCCCCATGTTGATTCTTGATACTATGCTATAAAAATCTCGATTCCTTTGTCCAATTTGTTCTTTTCTCCGAACCACATAACTTATAAGTGAGACATAAAACAGCGTCTTTTGATTGCAGACCAAATATAATGCCATTGCTTATAAGGGAAATCCACGCCTGAGAACAGCATTGGAAATGCTGAGAACAACCCAGGAGATAGAGCAGCGATTACATGAGGTATGGGCATGACTAAAAACTTTGTTTACAGGATTTGCATTTCCTTTTTAATGCTCCATCTAGCATTTATTTCCACTTGTCCGAAATATGAATTTCAAATGCTATTTATCTAATAAGACAAACCAATAAAGTTTTCATTGACTTGGAAAAACTTTATAACAATATTCCTAGATAATTCTTGTAGTGAATTTATGGGGAAAAGGAAAATCCATTGAAGCGACAGCAATTAATAGACATGATATTTAATAGGAATGTTAGATCTATTGAAATTTAGCCCCATGACTAATCCAGTTAGCAAATACAAAGGAGTTTGTTCATAGTGGACAAGAGTTAATTCTCTAGAAATTCATCACTTTGAACTATCGAGGAATCTCTTCCTTTGCACTTGTCAATTGGAATCTTACTGAATGTCCCTCCACGATAGATGCAAGAATGGAGGATCGCTAATGTGACGATTTCATATTTTATTAGATATATTGAAATTTAGTTTGCTTAGACAGTGATACTCATTAATAATACAAAAGTTGGTGGTTGAGGAGTGTTGGATAGTTAGGAAACTTCGCATAAAAAAGTTAATGCAGTAAATATTACAGTGCTAAGATGGACGTGCGAGGTTTCAAGAATAAAATGAAATAATTGTATACATACGCAACTAGGTATAGCTCTAATTGAATGAAAAAATAAGAAAAAAAAATGTACAAATATTGATATCCTCATGTTTTCGTCATCGTGATTCCTCAGCCTTTACCACTTTCAGAGTCAGTCGAGGTCTTTGAGGCTTTACCTCTTACCTGTTAGCTTATTTGGGGTTTTCAACCATCTCCTTCAACCTTTGCTTCCAAGGGATCTATAGCCACTTTTAAATTCTTTATTCTGCCTTTTCATTAGCTCCGCACATCTACTTTTTTCTGTCAGTGCGACCTCCCTCGAGTCGCTGAAAGTCAGCTCGCAATGAATCCTACTTGTTTCTGTCAGTGCACAAGGGGTAGATCATAACTCAAAAACATTTGTACTTAATGTAATTCTATCCCCTTTTTAATATTAGGGAACAGTAAGGCCACCCAATGTAATATGTTCACAGATCAAGGATGATTAGTATCTTTCTTTGGAGATCAAAATTTGGTATATATTCGTTTAAATGGACTCATGTCATCATCATAGAGTAATAACTGTGTACAAACAGTAGGAACTAAGAAACAAGAGATGGACTATAAAAGTTTTTCACTTGATTGCGATGAGTATGATCTCATTTGTAACATCTGAATTTAACTCCGATGATCATACTCGTTTATAACTTGCAAAATCCTCCTCAGGTATCTCTACCATTACTGATCCTTCACGGCGAGGCCGACATCGTTACCGATCCTTCGGTTAGCAAGGCTCTGTACGAGCAAGCTTGCAGCGCCGACAAGAAACTTCACCTTTACGAGGATTCGTATCATGCACTTTTAGAGGGCGAGCCCGACGATATTATTTATCAGGTTTTTCGCGATATCATCACTTGGCTCGACAATCACGTCGTCGAAAAAATTCCTTAGAAAATAATTCATACTGAAAGTGATTCATATTGTAGACTGCATTAATTAATGTTAATTTTGAATTATTTATACAGTGACAGTCATCAACTGGTGTAATTAATGATCTTGATAAGACCATTAGGTTGCTTTATAATCTTTCTCTAGACCAGCTCAGATCGATCACATTCTGTGGGTCTGTAGTTCTTAAGAATGAAGGTGCACGTAGCAATTTGAACCTGGTGTCACTTTAGAATCCGAATTAAAATGTAAAAAAATTATGAATATTTTTTTTATTTATTTTTGATGGTCAATGGAGATCATTTGAATTCCGATCTTTTCTGATTCAGTTGTTGATGAGATATTCTAAAAGTCCGTGGAGCAGAACCAATCACTTTTAAAAATTAATCAAATCGAAGGTTCGGATACTATATTATTGATAAAAAAAAAAGTGCATGTAACAATTTGAGTGATTTTTTTTTTCATATGAAAGTGGACCCAATCATGCAAATCATATCAATAGTTAAGTTAAAATGGAAGTTAAATTCAGGGTCAATTTATATTCGTCCAAATTAAAGGGCTTCAATTACATTAGAGGCATGTTTTTTTTCCCATTAAGACATATTCATCGTAAAAATAGGACACACCCTTTGGTCTTCTCCTATGAAGGTAGGCTCGTTATAAAGACATGACACGTTTAGAGCATCTACCATGCACACCTATTATAACATTTGTCACCTCATAAAAAAAAATAATTAAAAAATATAAATATAATTAAAAAATAAAAAAAAAATACAAATGGGGTGAGCCACACATTCCACTTGAACAAGTGGAGGGATGTTAACACCTTTTCACAACCCATATTAATAGAAAAGAGTGTTATAACACCCCTATTAACGGTGCGATGCAGATACCCTTAGTGCGACACTCTATTATCCTCTCTCCCTATATAAAGGTAAAGAAATCTCAAAGTCACATATATCTATCAAGATCTCATGTACGACTACCTCTTGAAGTTGTCACATTCGATCTCTCTGAAATCAAGTATACATTCGTCCTACTAAGATCCTGTGCACAACCAACCTCCACTCAAGTCACGTTTGATCTCTTGAAGTCATGTATATGTTCGATCCAAGGGCGTATTTAGGGAGATTTTAGAAGAGTCATGATCCCTTCAATTTTTAAGTAATTGTTGCTAAAATTTTATTTATTTATTTATTTAATTAATATTATTATATTTTAGTACGGGACTCTCTCAATATAAAATTCTGAATTTATCCCTGGACTTTGATCTATCAAATTCACGTATATGACCAATCTCCTGGAGTCCAAATCACATTGTAATTTTCTTCGATCAATCAAAAGATTATTTCCTTCAGCATTACATTTCATAGATATTAATCTACCAAGAAAAAAAAAAAGGGTTAGATTTGGTGTTAGCAATATGTTTTCGATAACTATTAAAATTTAATATGTTTGTGTGCATATTTTCCAAGCTGCATTTTATGAGATAAATCATGAACCATAGTAATTAGTTTTAAAATAACAGAGAATTTCGAGACAATTAGAGGAGAGGAATTAATGATTTGACAACATTTTCAGAAGCAAATAATGACGGCGATGATAATTAATCGAATACGTAACGAGTTTGGTCATTTGATCATTTGGGCGAGGGCAAAAGCGGTAAACTCTTATCGCGCCACGTTTCCACCACCAGCGGCGAGCCGCCCCTTCTCAAATCTGCCGCCGTCACCACCCCGCAGTCGTCGCCCACGTAAATCCTCCCCTCCCCGCCGGAAACTCCCACCACCCGACGCCGGCGGGTGGTCCGCCACTCCCCGGAGGCCGCAGGGATCTGCTCGCCGGATGCCCTGGCGTCCCACACTCTCACCGCCGCAGCCGCCGCGCCCTGCGCCGCCGAGAGGACCACCGCGGGGGACGCCAGGCTCGCGGCCGCAGCCGGGACATGCGCGAGGAACGACCGGAGCACCTCGCCGCGGTTCAGGTCCACGAGCGAGATCAGGCCGGCGCCGGCTCGGTCGAACCCTAAGCCCAGCCCCTCCCAAGTCCTCACCACCGCGCCGCCGAACGGCAGATCTAAAAAGCCGCCATCCGGCCTCCAGTCCACGCCGCGGTTCCCCGACGCCGAACAGTCTGAGGGCGATGACGGCTGATCATCTTCCTCCTCCTCGTCATCGTCGGACGGCGATTCTGAGGACTCATCATCGTCCTCGTCATCATCGCCGGAGCAGGAGAAGTTGGAGTGCAACGAAATGACCGATGCGGACCGTCGGTACCTGCGAAACGCGAGCTTGGCGCGGGCGAGCAGGAACCCATAGAAGGCGGCGAACCCCGCGACGAGAAGTGCGACGGAGGCCCAGGCGCCTGCGACGTCGGAGAGAAGGCTCGCGGCGAGTCCGGGAATCCGCAGCGCCTCCGCCACCAGAGGAATCTCCATCAAATCCCTAACTCGAACACAAAATTACCGGCCGAAGAGAAGAGAAGAGAAGAGAAGAGAAAGCGCAGCGGGGTGTGTTTAAGTTAAATACACCGGCGGAGCAGCTCAAGGAAGGAGGCGCGTTGAAAATGGATTGGGATGCTGAGTCAGCACGTGTTCCCCGTGGGGAAAGCAGGCGAAGATCCGCTATCCGATTTCGAACAGCGAACGCACTTCTCCGACCAGTTTGGACGCCAGTGACCACTGGGGAAGCTGCTCCCTGATTCGTGGAGAACAGCGATATCCCGTCCCGGAAGCGTGGGACACGCACGCGACACGTGGAAGTCCCATCTAGCGGTACGAGACCGACCCCGCCCCGGCAGAATTAAACGAGCGAGAAGAATGCGACGGCGGTGGCGCCTTGTGATCGAGGGAGAAGACCGGCAACGTGTGGTCGGAGTCAAATCTAACGTTTGGTCAAATGCATGAGCTTGTTAAATTTAATTCAATTTGTTTTTTTTAATAATTTTAGCTGCTGAACTTGGTCTACACAGCTTTTTTTTTTCTCTCTATCGAATAAAGATAAAAATATAAAATGCATTTTTTAGTCATCGATCATCCGTTTATTAATTGATTAAATATAAGCTTTTGATATTCGAGCGATTGACGTGTACAATTTGGATTGGATGCTTAGTCGTAACGTTTTCACAACCAAAAACTTGGCATTATTATAAATATAAGATTACACCTGGATAATCACTTTAAAAAATGATGAAAATTTTAACTTTTAAAGTTTCTTCTATTCTATTTCACAGTGAAAAAAAAAATTAACTCCAATTAAGATTGTAAGCGAGCAGAGCCGAGTCAAGCCAAGTCAAATTTTATAGTGTTCAGATTTATTTGATAAGATAATTAAATCGAGCCAAATCAAATCTAAAATTAACTAAGCTATTTAAAAAAATTATTCAAGTTTGACTTAATTTTTTTTAAGATTGAATTTGATTTGAAGGTATCAAATTTCTAATCAATATCGATTCAAATTTAATTCAAACTTATTTAAATATTATCAAACTTTAAAGTCAAATTTATTTATTTATTTAAAATTTTTATATTTTAATCTTAATTTATAAATGACCGTGAATAAATTTATAAATAAAATTTAAATGAATTTAGTCAGAAGTGTTCATGAATATTAACAAATTGAAATTTATTCATAAATATTTGATTCGTTTATCATCCTAACCACAATCGACTTATAATACTTCGATGACCTTTGTTCATTTTTATAATTTTTTATCATATTAATCATTAATTTTATTTGGGGAGACTACATGTGTATAATCACATACATAGTACATAGGTTTTAGAACGCACTAACATCAAATATAACTCAAGTTACACTATAAAAAAACATTTTATAACAAAATGACACTCCAACCTTCTTAATTCTCACCCAAATCCTTCTAATGGCAATGAGAATTTTACTAACCGAAGCAGCTATTTTATTTTATTTTCAATTAGCTACTTGTAATTCTCTCTATATATATCACTGCCACACCACGGAGTCAACAGCGATATATGGCTGTAACACTGGTTTATCCTTTCTTGCCTCTGCTTCAATTAATCCACCAGCTCGTAGACCCACCTTATATCCGGCTCCTCCGCCCTCCCACCCACCGCCGGCGAAGTCGTCGCCATCTCGCCGAAGCTTGCCTCGGGGCGTAGCTCCTCGACGGAGTGCGCGAAGAAGCATATCTTCCGGGTGCAGGCGGCGCCGGAGACGCACATCCGCGTCCGGTACCGCGTGGGGTGGAGCCAGAACTCGAACACCCCGTGGGAGAACTCGCAGCGCTGCCCCCGCCGGCACGACCCGCTCTGCCGGAACTCCGAGCACGGCACGCCGTGGTTGGGGAACTTCCTCGGGTCCCGCCGCCGCGCCTTCTCCCCCCGGTGCGCGTACGGGCACGTCATCCACTGGTGCGGGTACGTCTTCCCGCATCGCCGCACCTTGAACTCGTACATCAGGAACTCGTCCAGCTCCGCCCGCGTCACCCCGTACGCCAGCCGCGCCGCCTCCGAAAGCCGCAGGTACGCGCACGGCACGGCCAAATAAGGCTGCTGCTGCTCCATCAATGAGCCTACATTGCCAATTCGGGTCACGGAATCGACGTATTTGTAGGGGGAATCCTTTTGTTTGGTTGTGCATGCATGTCAGGCAAGTGTAACGATGGACTCTGCCACCAACTCCAGTGGTTAAAGTTACTCGAGACTCAGGGAACTGCGAGGAGTTAACTTTGACACCGCTGAAGTAATTAAGCAGGGGAGCTCCGTCTCAGGGTTGGCGGAGATAAGACGCCACCGGGGGAGGAGGTGGAAAGCGAGGGGCGGCGGCCGCGTGGAGAGGCTTCATTTGAGCGGTTAGGGGAAGAGACAAGGGCGGGAGAGAGGACTGGTGGCTGCCTACGTGCGATTGTGAAACGGCTGGGAGGTTCGTTTGTCGGAGCTCGCCGGCCGGCGGCCGACAAAATTTCTATGAACTCGGTGGTTATTTGGAGTGGGATGGAAGAACCCGTTATAATTCAGGAAACAAATCGGGGCCGACACGCTACATATTTATATCTGCTGTTACGGGAAAAACGCTGCCTGTTATTTTTGCTATTTTCCACTTTGTACCGCTTCGCCCCCATTTCGGAACGCTGCGATAACGATTCCTCGTCTCGCTTCGGATCGATCGGAGAGCGAAGCGGGCCGAAAGTTAGGAATTCGTGCTCTTCGCCATGGAGTTGGATCTGTGGATCTCCAAGGTGAAGGAGGGGCAGCATCTCGAGGAGCACGAGCTTCAGCTCCTCTGCGAATATGTACGCTAGGGCATTGTTTTCGTCTGTCCTCTTGATCGCAATTTATGTATTCTTTTTCGGATTCATTTTCCCCTCCCTAAGTTCTTATTAGTACCGTTTCTGTTGATTATTTGTTCGTGTGTGATCCTGCTTGGATTCAAGGTTCACACTTTAGATGCTTTGGGAAGGATTGACTGTTTGGAAAACAAAAAAAAAAAAAAAACGAAACCTGAACCTGTAGCTTTGGGAAGGAATTGTCAGTTTTGTAAGATTATTATAGGAGCTGAAGTTCGTGTAATCTAGCGTAATTTTCCATGGCGTGCGATGTCATTGTTATACTCTTTTTTTTGAGTTGATCCGAGTTGGAGAGTGCATTCGTGGAGGACTGTTGGCTATCCTAGTGCACATTTCGAACGTATCCTCGATTGAGAGAAAGTACTGCAAGATTGACTCTTCTGTAGGTCATACTATCTCTTTAGCGTCCTCCGATCTTCATTGTAGGCCACTTGAAAGCTTTACGTGACCTAGACAAACTTCTTGAGAACTGTTAGTAATAAGCTCACATTTGATATGGATGACTACTTCTTAACACCTTCCACTATTTTGATATGCTCAAGTTCCCGTCCTCATACCATCCAACCATTGTATTCTGAGAAAATGGCAGGCTGTCTAATTCTTTTGCTATGTAATGGAAGTTTGATAAAGTGAGTCTGTAAGAAGTTTTAACCTTTCTAATTGGTGCATTCTCTTTCTATATCTTGTACCATAGTGCTCCATTATAATTAAACAAATCATCATTATTGTTAAGATATGCTTTCTCAATTTTCAACTCTTTGAGGTAGGCTGCATGAATCTTATACCTCCATTGAGCACTACATAATATTGTATCACTAGTAATAACAGAAGTAAAAAAGAGATTTGTACTTGGAAACAATACATTAGATCTCTCTTTGGCTATATAGAGTAATCTTTTACTAAAACAATGTCTTTCTTGGATAATATATTACCTCTTTATGTTTGTTGGAATTGGTTGTTAAATGTAATGCCTTACTTCAAGTAAAATTTTAGTATCTGCTAGGATAGTGTTATATTTTAATGATCATAATTGTTGTCTAAATCCTCCTCTTATTAATTTCCTTAACAGGTCAAGGAGATACTCATTGAGGAGTCAAACGTACAGCCTGTTAATAGCCCTGTCACTGTTTGTGGTGACATTCATGGTCAATTTCACGATCTAATGAAGCTATTTCAAACTGGAGGTCATGTTCCTGAGACAAATTATATTTTTATGGTGAATTTCTCATTTTATAAGTATATTGGTCCATTTTGATCGATTACATTTATGTTAGAATGCCCACTATAAATTGTCATAAAAAAATTTCTGAATACCATTGCCAGGGTGATTTTGTAGATCGTGGTTATAACAGCCTCGAAGTTTTCACAATCCTCTTGCTTCTAAAAGCCAGGTAGCCGGTACATGTTTGTGATGTTGTTTGTCATTTACTCTCTTAGTCTCTTTTCCCTTCCTTTCTCTGTGCACATGTCATAGTTGAAAGTGTTTGTTTTTCAAAAATTACAAGTTACAAGGCATTGGATTGGAATAATCTGGAAGTGTTATGTCAACAGTCTAAATTTGTTATTTTGTGAAATATAATTTTGGTTAAAAGAAGTCAATATATTTTTTGAATTAGATTTTGGTTATTATAAATGTGGCACCGATAGATTATAGCATATTAATTCCTCTCTAGAAATTTCTATCTTCCTTTGTGTTCCCTTTAATATTCCTCTTTTTCCTAATAATACTGCAGACATAAATTTCTGTAGCGAATTTGGGCTTACTAGTTATGGAAATTTGTGTATACCACGTTGAACGACTTGTAAAAATGTATTCTCCTCAAAGAACTTAAATGTTCTCTTAGCCATACAATATGTGATGAATTTGTTCCTTTTTAAATACTGAAGTTAGTTGGTCAGCTTGGGATTTAATATTCCCAAAGTATAAGACCTCTCTTGGCCACTAAAGATAGATAAATGCTGTACTAGTCCTTGCTGCTCTTCAAGCTCATTTGGTATTAGAGTTTATATTAGTAAACGTTGAGCTCAATAAATACAATTTACAAGGCTTCAAGCCCTATGGACGCTGCATTCTTTTTCTTATTCGAGAATTGTTACTGTTTAAATACTTCAAACCTACTTTTCTGCATTACTTCCCTTTGGAAGGGATACAATGGTATAATTCTTGCCTTTTATTTTCTAGAATATGTTTATAATTTTGACCTAGGGAATTTACTCTTATGCATAACAGTTCAATATTTTCTTAAACAGGTCTCTGGAACTAATATTTTTTATTCCTTATCATGAGCTACTTTCAGATGCTTTACTGAGTTTTGCAAAGCACTTTGAATCTCATCTTATTTGATTTTTGATTTCCTGTACATCAGATACCCTGCAAATATCACCCTTTTACGGGGCAATCATGAGAGCAGGCAGTTAACTCAGGTACTTAATTTGGTAGCATGTTTTGTATATTTTGGAGTCAATCATCATGAGCTTAAACCACTGATCCATTTGTTACTTCAAAATTTGGTTGATTCTCTCCTTCATCCATTTCAGGACTTAATTAATTGTATCTCTTTAATATCTTTAATATATTTCAAATTTGAGTCTGTTTTTTTTAGGTTTATGGATTTTATGATGAGTGTCAGAGGAAGTATGGAAATGCAAATGCATGGCGTTATTGTACAGATGTATTTGACTACCTTACTTTATCAGCAATTATAGATGGCACTGTATGCATTTTACCCTTGAATTAGATTTCCCTTGCTCTATCTCAGATTGCTTGATTGACATAGCAATTGAATGCAGGTGCTTTGTGTCCATGGTGGTCTTTCTCCAGATGTGAGAACGATTGACCAGGTTTGTGTTTTTTTGTCATTAAATTATGTGCAAAGTCAGATTTCTTTGCTTTTCTGATCATTTGAGCGGTGTCTTAAGTTTGCATAAACTTTTAAATATGACCCTTGTTTTGGCTGAAGCACCTTGTTGCCGCATTTGTTACCTTGGTGGAAGATAATTTTATTTCTAGATACACAGAACTACATTTAGTAGCTAAAAGAATGAAAATTGCAAGTAGATGTAGAAAGATGCAAGCCTGTGGAGAATGATTTGTGAGATTTATTTCTTTTGTATTAGTAATATCCTCATTCTTTTCTTTTCTTTTCTTTTCTTTGGTGAGCAGATAAGAGTTATTGATCGCAACTGTGAAATTCCGCATGAAGGTCCTTTTTGCGATCTCATGTGGAGTGACCCAGAAGAAATTGATACTTGGGCCGTTAGCCCTCGAGGTGCTGGTTGGCTATTTGGATCAAGGGTTACAACAGAAGTAAGCAGATTTTTCTAGCTGGTTTGTAGCTAAGCTGGTTGCACTGATCAAAGGTTCTGTATTCACAGTTCAATCAAATAAACAAACTTGATCTTGTTTGTCGGGCTCATCAGCTAGTCCAGGAAGGTCTGAAGTATATGTTTGACAAGGGGCTTGTAACCGTAAGTTCTTCGCATGTGCAAACTGCTCTCTTCCCTCGTCAACTGCATCTCACAAGTTTCTCAGCCATCAATTGGAATATTTGTTTATTTTATCCCTCAGAAATCTTTTATGGATTTTTATCTTGCAACTTAGTTTCGCAAATTCTAATTCCAGTAGATTGCATAATCTTTTCCAGGTTTGGTCTGCACCTAATTATTGTTACAGGTGTGGGAATGTGGCGTCAATATTGAGCTTCAACGAGAACATGGTACGACAACCGGACTTTATTTGACTTTGGGTTGTTTGTGAACTTGCTAGCAAAGAAACGTATAAAGTTCTTTGAAATTGCCTCACTAACTAACTATTTGATAATCTATTTTGTTGTGCTACTCATATTGAACACTCGAACCACTTTTGAGTCTCCTTATTCAAGTCAACCTTCCTTGGTCATTGCAGGAAAGGGAGGTGAAATTCTTCACAGAAACGGAGGAGAATAATCAAATGCGGGGGCCGAGGTCTGGAGTCCCCTATTTTCTTTGAATGAAATGGCATTGGCTGCTCAAGTACATTTCCACACCTCAAAGAGTCAGGTCAGTGAGATGAAAGGTATACTCAGATTGACGGGACGATCTTTGTCCGTCCCCGTATTCGCCGATCAGATCCCAACCCATTGGCAGCTGCGTCGTTCGTATTTGCCGCTGTTTTTCTACATTTATAGATTATGAATTGCAATTGTTACTTTGAGTTGGGAGTTCTCGGTGAGCTAATTGTTAAAACTTCATAGGTTATATTTAAATTTCTAAGAAGTTGTTTCCTGGTTCAGAGATTTTTCCCTTGGCAAGTGATTCGTTGAACACTCGAGAGATGACGATTGTTTTGAGTAGATTTGGAACCTTACTCTTTGATTCTGTGTCTCTATGCAAACAGCCACTTGGATCTTTGTTTTGTATGCTTCTCCCAAAGAGTAAACTCTGATTGAATCAAGTGATTTTGTTCTTGTGAATAAAACTAGTGACGTTTATTAGAGTAAGGGTTTCGATTTCTTGGCTATTTTGTTCCTCTTGTGTTGCTTAGATTGATGAAAATGAGCTGCCATCCTTCTTTAATTTATCAAAATTAGATCAACCCGAATTTTTTTAGTTAGCATCAGACATTTAGATGATTAGTAGAAAAAATTTTATTTTATTTTTTTATTTTTTTGAGAAAATAAGAAAATACAGAAAAGAAAAGATCGTTTGGTTGGTTGATGTTTTTCATCTTTATTTTTCAAAAAATAAAGGAGTATTTTATGAAAAATTAAAAAATATAAAAAAATTACTTTTTGTTTTCTGAAAAAAAATAAAATTAAAATGGAAAATAGAAAAAAAAAATCCGAACCAAATGGCTCCTTAACTAACTTTTCAGAGGCGGTTAATTTGGTGGATTTAGTTTTACTTAAATTTTTGCGCCGCTTATTAGAATAAATTCGAAAGTGTTTAGGTAGATTTTTTTTTCAAGTCTTTGATTTGATTAATCCTTGGAAGTAATCATTTTAATTCTACGATTCTATGGGGATGTCTTTTTGACATTCGAGTCAGAAGAGATCGAAATCGTTATGAATCTCTACTTATCATTTGGGTATATCAGATAAATGTTCGTAATTTGATAATTTAATTCAGACTTCATAGTGACATTATTTCTGAAAAATTATTTAATATCAAAATTTTATTTTATTCGTCAAGCAAATTCTGTACAAAGAGTCGTTCTCATAATTTTTTTTTTAAATTTATCATCGAATATTATCTCAATAAAAAATCAAACTACCTCAAATACTTTCACCGTGTCCCGGAAGAAGACGAGACTTCTTCTACTCAGCTAGTTTAGTACAATGAGAAGCTTGATCTAATTAATACAAAATTATAATTTATTAAATGACACATTTAAATTTTTTTTAATGTTTAAATGGTACATTTATTCCTTATTATATTTCTGATATGTATTCTAATAAATATAAAATTTAAATACGCAGCTGGTTGGTATTACAGATAGTTAGCTACCCGTTGGATCTACTAAAATCCCAAATATTTCACCTGTGGCAACGGCTATTTCTTAGATTCCCCGACTCTCCTCGTTGGGCGTATTTATTTTCAGATTGCATCGGTGGGCCCAAATCTCAGCTACGGTCGTGTTATAGAAATGGTATAAACAACTAATGCCTCCTTTTGTATTTAATTACATTTTTTTTTTATTACCAACTTTAAACTTTCAAGTGTTATATTGTTAAATTATAATTATTGGATTGCTCCAAGAAGGATGATCGATATACAAATTATTTTGACAATCCAATAAGATCACTATTTTTATCACTTTCAAGTGTACGACTAAATTTATAGATAAGATAAAGATTGATTTTAAAAAAAGTCTAAATTTTTTTTCCGAATTCAAATGATTTTTACGTATTTTGACAATTACATTAAGGTTCATAGGACTCTCCATGATTTATCTTCCTTTTAATGACGATGAAATATACCGTTGGAGGCTACTAAATTGACAGATTCTAATCTTTTAAAAATTTAAGAATTTTAACGGCTTTGACATGGAATTTAGCTAATATTTTTGTGGCATTTGTAATAATAACTATAGTCATAAGGTAATAAAAGGTATTTTAGCCGAATCAAATTGTTAGGCATAAAGTAAAGATAATTTGTAAAAAATAAAAATAGAATGCGATAAAGAAAAAAAAGAATAATTATATACACATCGCACAATTTTTTTTTTTTGTTAAAATTTAGTATTTATTAATCAATTACTCTTAGAATAAAATATTAAAAAGAAAATTATGCCTGCTTCATCGAGGGACACCCTTATGCATAAATCACCCTGAACTTCAGAATATTTTAAAGTCCATGCACACTGCAGCTTCCTTCTCTCTCTCTCTCTTTCTCTTTCTCTTTCGCCCTCTGCTTTCTCTTCTCAGATTCCTCTGTTTTTTTTTGTCATTCCTCTCTCTTCTTCTTCCCCAAGCTCCAAAGTCCAAAGCTCTCGCCTTTGTGCCACTGAAGGTTTCGTCGCCGATTCCACTTCTCCGTTTCATCTCCTCCACTGGATTCTGTGACGACGTTCAAGTTCAGTCCTTGGAATCGTCTCCCTCATGGCCTTGCCGCCGCCGCCGCCATTTCCTCCCCCTTTCTTGCTCCACTTCCTTCTCTGCACACTCTCCTCGCTTCTCGTCGTCGGCGGACTCAACAGTGAAGGCACCGCCCTCCTCTCCTTCAAATCCGCCGTCCGAGACGACCCGAGCGGCTCCTTGGCCAACTGGAACTCCTCCCACCCCGACCCTTGCTCCTGGAACGGCATTACTTGCGGGGGCGGCTCCGTGGCAGCCCTGAGCCTGCCTAAGAAGAAGCTGGTGGGCTTCCTCCCCTCCGCCCTTGGCTCGCTCCAGTCCCTCAGGCATGTTAACCTCAGGAACAATAGACTCTTCGGAGGCCTCCCCGCCGGTCTGTTGGCAGCCCGTCGGCTCCAAAGCCTGGTACTCTACGGCAACTTCTTCTCCGGTTCTGTCCCGCAGGAGATCGGGGACCTTTCGTACCTCCAGAGCTTGGATCTTTCCCGCAACCTGTTCACCGGCTCCCTCCCGAGCAGCTTGAAGCAGTGTCAGCGGTTGAAAACCCTAATTTTGAGCCACAACAACTTCACCGGGTCTTTGCCCCTCGGTTTTGGTGGCAGCCTGGTTGGTCTGGAAAAACTTGATCTTTCTTACAATAGATTCAATGGCTCAATTCCTAGCGACCTTGGTAATCTTTCTAACCTTCAAGGAACCCTAGATTTGTCCCACAACAGGCTCTCTGGTTCGATCCCGCCGGGACTCGGGAACTTGCCGGAGAAGGTCTACATCGACCTCACTTTCAACGATCTCAGCGGCCCAATACCTCAAAATGGGGCGCTGGAGAACAGAGGGCCGACGGCTTTCATCGGAAATCCCAATCTTTGTGGGCCGCCACTGAAGAATCCCTGTCCTTCCGATTCTCCATCGGCGAGCCCATTCTTGCCTAACAATTCTCCAATGGCACTCGAAGGAAATGCCACTAATGCTGGAAGAAGCAACAACAGAGGGCTGAGCAAAGCTGCAGTAATCGCCATCGTCGTGAGCGATCTGGTTGCAATTTGTTTGATTGCATTGGTGTTCTTTTACCTTTACTCCAAGGCAACTGCTTCACATGGAATCAAAGAGGAAACATGGAAATCCAATTCGTGGTGTTCTAAGTCGAATAAGGAATGCATATGCTTTAGAAAAGAGGATTCAGAGAGCTTATCAGGCGATATCGAGCAGTATGAGCTAGTGCCATTAGATAATCATATGACATTCGATCTCAACGAACTTTTGAAGGCTTCAGCCTTTGTTTTGGGTAAGAGTGGGATCGGTATCGTCTACAAGGTTGTGCTGGACAGCGGCCTCGCTATGGCTGTTAGGAGGCTTGGGGAAGGAGGATCACAAAGGTTTAAAGAGTTCCAAACTGAGGTAGAAGCAATTGGAAAGGTGCGGCATCCCAATATCGTCGCCCTGAGAGCTTATTACTGGTCGATCGATGAGAAGCTTCTTATATATGACTACATTCCTAATGGCAATCTCTCCACTGCTATTCATGGTACTCTTTCAACTGCAAATTCAATGTGTTTTTCATATGAAAGTAACAATTCTTGATCTCAATTTAAGGTGTTTCTCATGTAGACTACTTTGGTAGAATCATTAATTGCTTTCATGTAACATGATCTTCAGGCAGTAGTCTTTGGATTTCTTTTCTTATGTCGAAGTAGTGATTCTTTGTTATAATTCTAAGATAGCATTCATTGATCCATGGAATAGAATAGCCATACTAGTACTTTGATGCCTAATTCATCTCCATCTCGATCAAAATTTACATGAATGTTTTGTTTTTGCCTCTTAGATCTTATTTGGTTACTACCTCGGTTAATGACAGGGAGATCTGAAACGACGAACTTTGCACCGCTCTCGTGGGAGGTGCGGTTGAAGATCATGAAGGGAATTGCAAATGGCTTGGCATTCTTGCACGAATTCAGTCCGAAGAAGTATGTTCATGGGGATCTCAAACCGAACAACGTGCTTCTCGGATCGGACATGGAACCCCACATTTCTGATTTCGGAGTCGGACGGTTGGCAAACATTGCTGGAGGATCTCCATTCCTGCAGTCTGATAGAATAGCCGTCGAGAAGACTGAAAGCCACCGACAGCGGCAGGATGTCGAATTGAGTTCCATTATAAGTAAAGGATCTTGTTATCAGGCTCCAGAGGCATTGAGGACTCTGAAACCGTCGCAAAAGTGGGACGTTTACTCGTATGGAGTAATTCTGTTAGAACTAATCTCAGGCAGGTCACCAGTTTTCCTCCTGGAGACCTTGGCAATGGATTTGGTTTGTTGGATCCAATTCTGCATTCAAGAGAAAAAGCCACTCTCCGAGGTGCTCGACCCTTCTCTATTGCAGAATTTAGATCGACAAGAAGAACTAATTGCAGCCCTGAAAATTGCTCTGGCTTGTGTTCAAGCTAACCCCGAAAAGAGGCCGTCGATGCGATACGTAAACGATACTCTGGAAAGGTTGATCGATGGAAACTAGTTTCTGTGAGGATGCTTTGGTTAGAAGAACTGATGAGAACTTGAAAGGGAAAAGAGAGGCCACCAAAGTGAGAGATACATTCAACTATGCTCGTTTTCAGTATGAATATGCAATTAAATATGCAAAGCTTCTTTCTTTTTCTTTTTCTTGTTCTTGTCCTCCTCTTCTCTTCTCTGATAAAATGTTGCAGTGTCCTTCTGTCGATCAAAAACAAAACTTTATAGCATAGGAAATCATCATCTTTGTTTGACATCCTGCATCCTCTTTTATGATGATCGCTGGAGGCCAGTGTAAGTTTCAGATACAGGGAAGCAGGCCACTTTCATGGTAGGGCATAGACTTTGTATATCGTTCCAGTTAAAGTTTTAAGAGGTTTGAATGATCTGGAGACTTGATAGCTTCCATGCAGCCATGGGAGCTCGAGCACTTTATGATGATGAATTGTTTTCAGCCAGGAATCCCGCACTTTACTCTGTGAGGCCAAAAGAGATGCGTCATTTTAAGAGAATCCAATGTCATCTTTACCAAGAAGGTAATGCAACGGTTTAACTTATGGAAATAATCGCTTCTTCTTGGGTCCCTTCTACAAAAGGATCGATTAAGGATGGATTCGGTCGCAACAGTAACTTTTTTTAGTACTTAAGATTAATCCTTCAGAGAGTCCCCTTCTCTTTTCTCTCTTTTCCTATATTTGCTTCGAGAATGCCGTTAGGGGGCAACCTCTGTGCCATCCTCTCATATGGGATGCCACGTAGATTTTTATTCTTCAAAGAATAAATGGTTAGAAAATAATTTTTGTAGGGGAGTGAGACTACAATTCGAGTTGTTTTATTCTGATTTACTTCTTTAATTACTCGAATCATTTCACCCCGACTCACTTATTTAGCGATTCGAGTCGCTTTGTCCCGACTCACTTATTTAACGATCCGAGTCGTTTCGTTCCAATTTGATTTTCTCTTGACGTCTCCGGTCACCATACTCCGGCCATACATACCTCAGATTCTCATGGGTGAACTCTTCTTCTCTCTCTCTTCATTTCTCTTAGGACCAGTGACTAGCAGATGGTATATCAGATCACAGATTACGGATTAATCCTCAGAATCGAGGGTGTCGTCCCTCCATGCGCTAGTTATTAGTCTCAAGGGACAAAGATCTACTATGATTTACTTTTCTTACGATGGTCCGAGAACGAACTAGTAGGGGCCGCTAGATTGACGGATTTCAATCTTTTGTATCATAAGTGAGCTCTTGCCTCATAGGCATGGCCCATACACGTATTCCAGTCACATCACTTAAGTAGAATAAGATTATATATAATTTTCTTTTTGAAATCTCATATCGATCGCGTGTACCAACTTGCCTTATGTGATCTTTATTAGAGGTGTAATCGAATTGAACCGAGGTTCGAGCTTGGCTCGGTTGGTTTTCCCCTATGCTCGAACTTGAGTTTAATCTTAAGCCCGAATTCAGCTCGTAATGAAATTAAATAATTCGCAATTCGCGAACGACTCGAGCTCGTTTAAAAGTTAAACACGCTTAGTTTGAGCTTGGCTCGTTAACATATAATTTTTAGGTCGTTAAACAAGCTTGAGTTCGGGCTTACTGTGCACATACTTGAGCTCAAGTTCGAACTGGTACGTGAAAATCAATTGAAGAACAAAATTACTCAAATAAGCATATTAAGATATTATTATATTTATAATTCATGAGATAAACAAACTTATTAATAAACATGTTCACGAGGCTCTTGACGAATACGTTCACAACCCTCTAAATGAATATGTTTGCGAGCTCACGAATCAAATACCATTAAGCTCGAACTCAGCTCGTTAATCTAATCGAACGAATTCGAATGAATTTTTTTTCGAAATAAGATCTGAATGCCGAGATATTAGTTAGGCAATCTCTTCGGAGATGATGTATTAATAAGTACAGCGTAGAATTTATATAAGAAATAAGATTCGATTCTCCATGTCAATGAACTGTTTAATATCCGTATCATATCACATCTTTCATTGTATTTGTCAATACATCAAAATCAATGATCATCTATAATTTATTTTCTTTCATATTTATAATAACGAGATGAAAGAGTGGAGATATTAAGTAAGAGCGCATAATATTTAAACTCATTGAGCGTCAATGTTAAATTTATTATATTATTTATTTATATGTTATGTCATTAATTTATAATTATATATCAAATTTAATAATAAATTTGTTGATTTTGAAGGTTTAAAATAGATTTGTTTGAATAGTAAAAATCTTCGTGCATTCAATTTATTATTATTTTTTAAGCACAAATATAAATTAAAGAAGTGCGTCCACAATGGTAAAAAAATAAAAGAAGATATTTTATATAAAAAAATATAATTCAATTTGTTAAAATAATATTCGATGATAAATTTTAAAAAAAAATCTATAGAAATGATTTTTTTTACGTAAAAATTTATTCGATGAATAAAATAATATTTCAACATTAGACAATTGTGAATATTTTTTTTATATATTTAAGTGATTGATAGATAGAGATTTTCTGATCTCTTGAGATTCAATTGTGGAAGACATATGTTATTATTCAAGATTAAAGAAGTTCTAGAACCTTCGCGTAATCCTAATTCGTCGGTTCTTACCCCGAACAATGGCGAGGGGGCCTTAGCTGCTCTGCGCTGTCTTGGTTTGTTGTGATGGTTGGCACAGTCGTAGCCTCCGCCGGAGGCCTGCGGCTTCCCTGCCACGTATCCTCCGGCGAACCCAACAGCAGGCCTTGCCTCCTCGTTGGTCTCGGAAACCCTGGAAAGGTATATCAGGGGACACCGCACAATGTAAGCGTCTGCACCTTTTGGCATTTTGTAAATTGAAGCTTTGAACTTTCCATTCTGTTCTGTTCTGATGTTGCCTCTTCCATGTTCGATTTTATGGAATGCGTCTTTCAGTGCAAGTAATATCTAGGTGAGTAGTGTAGTGATTATATTTTCTTTATGCTTTCCATAAAGTACCTTAGGAATTGCATTCCAAGGCCTAGTAATTTGACTCTATTTAGTAGGTTACTAACCCATATGTTTGTGATTTTCTGAAACATCAATCCACCATTCTAGCCCATCATATCATGATCATTAGCTTAACTTTGTTTATAGTTTTTTTTAAACAGCTGTGTACTTTTGTTTTAGGTGGGCTTCGAGATGATAGATTTTATAGCTGAAGTTGAAGGGATATCTATGAGTAGTGTGCATTCAAGAGCTATGTTTGGAAAAGGTAATTTTGGTAATTTTGAATATCTAACTGCCAATGTATATTCAAGATTACAATTGTTGATATGTTATTAATTTATGATGATAATAATTTCTTTTCCCTTGTCAAGTGTGTTTTATGTTCTGTTCATATAGCAATACAATGTGTATGTTTCATTTCATCTAATTTAACCACCAGAGCCCGTTTCCATTTTTCAGATAATATTTCTTTTCGGCCCTGAAGTTCTTGTCTTTGTAGTTGGTTTGTGGGGGTTAGTTATGGATACTATAATAAACATTTATATGAGATAATAGACTGAATATTTTATTCATCTCGGTGAGCCAAAAGGATTCAATTTTAGAGGTTCACTGTTGTTAACTTGCCAACTGGTAAATTGTTTGTGGTAGAAAACTTCTTTGTAGAATGGATACATGAATAGGCATGCAAGACTTTGTATGGATCTCAATATGATTTTTTTTTTCTTTGCGAATTCCTCATCTCAGTTATGTGGGCTTGTTGGTTAGATCCATTTAAAGTTGCAATCCAAATCGATAGGTGCAGAAATGGATTCTTATCTGCATAATGCCATTTTCTGTCATTTCTTCTGGACTTCAAGGTGGTAATCTCAATAGACAACTGACGTTAAACTGGAGAAACAACCTCCTAACAGCCTTATCAGGAATGACCTGAGCTTTTAAAGCCTGTTGTTGGACCAATTGGAGTAACTCTGTAGTTAATTTCTGTCTCCTGTCTCCAAATCCTATACAACCTGTTAATGAGTTTACTCGACAAGCTTTATTCGCTTTCCCATTGATGTTTAGTCTACAAATACAGTTGGTCAGGTTTGAATGTTGTGGATAGATCATTATTGTCTTGGCTATATTTCTTGATTGAATCGTTCATGTAGTAACCCTGCTACTGAATTTGGTTGCTCGTTACAATTCTAAGTTTTCTCGTGGATCTGTTACAAGATTGTTTACTAAGTTTTGGTTCAACTATAATTACCTCTATTCTTACTGAATTTGTAATGACTCACCTTGAGATCTTGTTTATAAGCTGCCTCATCACATGAATATGTTTGTAATTCTGTCCCGTTCCGACCAGTAACATGACTTCCTATTCTCAATTTTACAGAGATTAAACCAATTATGTCCAAAAGAATGACGTGTGAAATTGCATAAATGCTAAAGGGTATATTATCCTTATTTCTTGAAGGTTGTTCTTATTAAATTTAGGAGCTCTAGCTTGTGTAACATGGACTTTTCTTCTCTTCTCAGGCTGCATTTGCGATGTCCCTGTCATGCTTTCAAAACCACAAACCTTCATGAATGCTAGTGGTGAATCGGTAACTAATACTACCATTTCATGATTGACAAATTTCTATATCAGTATGCAATTTCTGAACTTATATCTTTGGCACTTCATTGCAGGTTGGACCAACAGCATCATACTTCAATGTACCTCTCAATCAAGTGCTTTTGGTAGAAAATCTTTCACTGTGATTACTAGGTGACTATTAGCAGTAACTTTCTGATTTTTGATGCTCCAGTTTCTTTGATATGCAGATATATGATGATTTAGATTTGCCATTTGCAAAATTGCGCTTATTGCCTAAAGGTGGACGTAGCGGCCATAATGGGTAGTATATTCTTGCTCACTATGCCATTTGTGCTGTTGTGTCAAGAGTGATGAGTTCACTTATCGGATCAACCATTTCAGTATACACTAAAAAATGGAAAGCCTTCTCATGAACTGGGGCCAGATTATTATTACACTATTCTGACTACAATACCAATCTTCTGCACAATATTCACATGACACTCGAATGATGTTCAAACATAGTTCAAGGACGAAAGAAAATACTTGAGAGAGCTGGTGGTTTTGTTGCGAAACCCTTCATGCTTAAGCTTAGAGATGCCACGGAAGATCTAAGACAAGGCAATGTTTAATGGGTTTGTGTCCTGGTGAAATAGGTTAAGCTCAAGGTTTGATGTAGATCTTAGCGGTTTGTTAGCTGATTCTGAGCCTTATTAGGAGTAGCACTCTGGGTCTTAATCTAACAATTTCAGAGACCTACACTAATAATATTTGTATTGTGTTCTCCTCGGCCAAACTATACATTGTTAAGCAACAGCTAGCGTGATTAATCATCTGAAAGGAAGTCATGAATTTCCTCGTTTAAGAATCGGTATGCTAGACGACTTACTATCCATCCAATATACACTGCACTGAAAGTTCTTTCTCTAATTTCATACTTCTAACTTGTCAAGGTATCGGAAGACCACCAGGGAAATTGGATCCTGCAAGCTTTGTTCTCCGACCCTTCGACAAACTTTCTTTTTCGTCACTGGATTTAACGACAAGAACTGATCGATCGATCGGCCTAACACCTGAATGTTACAATGTGGTTTCTGCAGCTAGATTTTGCCTTAAGAATTCTAGTGGATGAAGGGTTCGACAAGAGCGCCACATTTGTAAACAGTGCTCAGTCACAAGCTCTGAATAGCTGATCACAAGAGGCAAATCCTCGTCGATAAAGAAATTCTGCACTGAAGCAGTTGGTGCGTTACTATATTACTGCCATAATACGAAAACATTAAATTTATTTTTTAGGTGTTCGTGAAGTGTACGAAGAAATACTGGTAATTGGCACTGCATGTCTGGAAGAAAACCATTGGAAGGGTAAGCAAACGCAGTTTCATCTTTATTGGGAGATATGTTCTAGATCAAATGGATTAGATTGAGAATTTATTTTTACAAATAGAGTATAATTTTGACGTCGAATGATTTTGTAGGAACGGTATGAGTATCCAATGGATGAACAAGAGAAAAGTTCGTCTTCATGATTAATTCAGGTGGATTTTTTACCTCTGAATTATAAAATAAAATGATAAAAGAATAAAATTAGAGTAAATGTTTTGAATCCACATAGAATAGTTATATTTTTAAATTAAAGGAAAGAAAATTGAAAAATGCGTCCTGTATTTTTTTCTTCTCTTGGAAATTAGAGATGACAATTATCAACTAAATAATAATTTTTATTTTCTGAAAAAGAAAAATTGAGCTTATCAAATGGCTATTAATTTTAGGTGAGATTATTTATGCCACTTTTCCGGTTCTTCCTTTTTTTTTTTTGTTTTTATACGCATATATAATACAATTTTAATTTATTTAGCTTATGAAATATATTAATATACTACATGAGATAAAGTATATTTTAAGATAAATGAAAAGTATCAAAATTCTATGGCCATGAATCTTAAATCGGATTGAAATTTTATTCAATACTTATCTCGAAAAAAAGTCTTTTTTTTTTCTTCCTTCTTATTTTTGTATTTTTCTACAAAACGATTTGATGATTTTATTTTGAATAAATTTAATTGTGATTGTGCCGTGTCAGAATTTTGGGATAAGTGGTAATTTTGTATTTATGTGCTCTGTGTCTCCTCCGCTGCTCGCTTTATAGTCGTGACTGCGGTTTACGCGATGGCGGCCGTCCTCTCTCTCCGACCACCCCCTCCGGCCCTCGCCTCCGCAGCCGCCCTGCGGAGCATCCCCCCGGCGTGGCTCTCCATCCCCCTCCAACCTCCCTTCGCTTCCTCCTCGCGGGTCCTGCGATCGTCTCCCCACGCGGCTCTTCCGTCCCGCCTCCTCTCTCGCCGGCTCCCTTTCCGCGCCTGCGCCGACGGCGGAAACGGTGCCGCCGACTCGGGCCAGTTCGATTTCGACCTGTTCACTATCGGCGCCGGAAGCGGAGGCGTCCGCGCCTCGCGGTTCGCGGCGACCTATGGCGCCAAGGTGGCCGTCTGCGAGCTCCCATTCTCGACGATGTCCTCGGACATTGGCGGCGGGGTCGGAGGAACGTAAGATTCCGCTTTTAGCCATGCTTTTCTTGTAATTGACTGAAATTTACCCCTGATTCGTGTGTGTGTGCGTGTGCGCGCGTTTTTGTTTTGTTTTTGTTTGTTTGTTTGTTTTTTTTTTTTTTACTGTGGAAGTAGCATCCGCTGTTAAAAGACTGTAGTTCGGATCATTAATCTATTGAAATTTTGGCTCTCATCCACGTGTTTCGTCTACTTGACTGATTTTTCCCCTGATTCATACGTTGCTCTCTTATTGTGAAAGTAGCATCCGCTGTGAGATGATTTGGCTGTTCAACTTCATGATATCAGAGTAAAGAAGTTTTGACCTAGGATTGCTTTATCAACCTGTAAAAATGTCAACTTTTTGTTGAATCATATACTGAAGATATGGCACTCGAGAGTTTTTTACCCGGTAGTTTTCTGACTCCTGTTCTGACTTGTGTATCATTTGATATTTCCCTTTTGAACTTTGCCCCTGTCTCCCTGTTTTGATTCTTTTTTTCTGCTCATCTTATTCTATTTAATTTTTCTTTTTAATGTGGGGGAATTACTCTTAACAATCTGTTTTTTAGTCAATCTCATTGATTATGAAAACCTCACATCCAAAGCAAAGCGACTTGATACCAGTTCCTCTAGTAAGAACATACAAAAAGGAAGCATATTTAATCCTTGTGTTTCTTTCTGTTATATAGATGCGTCCTTCGTGGGTGTGTCCCCAAGAAACTTTTGGTGTATGCGGCTAATTATTCTCACGAATTTGAAGAGAGTCATGGCTTTGGATGGACCTATGAAGGTGATCCACAACATGACTGGAGTACACTTATTGCTAACAAGAATGCAGAATTGCAACGTCTCACAGGAATCTACAAAAATATCCTTCAAAATGCTGGTGTTACTCTAATCGAAGGCCGTGGGAAGGTTGGATGTGCTTTTGAAATCAGTTTAAAGTTTTGGTTCCATTTTACTGCATAAGATATTTTGATTGCTATTATTTATTTGTTTTCGTGGTCCTAATGGTGCAGATAGTCGATCCACATACTATTGATGTCGATGGGAAACACTATACAGCTAGGCATATACTTCTCTCAGTTGGTGGGCGGCCTAATCTTCCTGATATTCCTGGAATAGAATATGCTATTGGCTCAGATGCTGCATTAGACCTGCCTTTAAAACCAGACAAGATTGCAATAGTAGGAGGTGGATACATTGCTTTAGAGTTTGCTGGCATCTTCAATGGATTGAAAAGTGAAGTTCATGTATTTATACGACAAAAGAAGGTGCTGAGGGGCTTTGATGAGGAGGTGAGAAAGCTAAATTGAATTAAGAGGAACATATTTCTGCTTTCAATTGCAAATTCATTCCCTCACAGTTTGGTTCCTGCAGATTAGAGACTTTGTTTTGGAACAGATGGCTTTGCGGGGCATTGAGTTTCATGTAGAGGAGACTCCTCAGGCAATTCTTAAGTCAACGGATGGAAAATTATCACTTAGAACTAACAAAGGAACAGTTGATGGGTTTTCCCATATAATGTTTGCAACAGGTCGAAGACCAAATACAAAGGTTTACTATTTGGGGGGCTTGAATTTATCTTATATATCATGGTACACCCTAATATAGTGGCTACATATAGCTTTTTTTCCATACATGCAGAACTTGGGACTGGAGGATGTCGGAGTAGAATTGGCTAAGAATGGTGCCATTCTGGTACCTTTACTATGCATTTTATTTGCTTTCTCTGAAGTCTTTCCAAAACATCTTTGACCCGATGTATTTGTTTCCTGTAGGTTGATGATTACTCTCAGACATCAGTTGCTTCCATCTGGGCAGTTGGAGATGCTACAGATAGGTTAAATTTAACTCCTGTTGCCCTAATGGAAGGAGGGGCGTTTGCCAAAACTGTCTTTCTTAATCAACCAACAAAACCAGATTACAGGTATGTATTTACAGCATTTCAAGGGCATTTTAAAGAGTGATAGAACTATGATAACTGGATGAAGAGTCACAACAAGTGGATGTTCAGAATCTTTCATAGTGTAGTCAAGATCCAACAGTTATGGTTAATTAGATAGTTGTTCTTCTAAGTCTATGTTTTCATTTCCTTGTCTAGATCTAGTAGTTAACTAAATAGTCTTTTTTCTGAGTTTTAGTTACCCCTATTGTAGATGGATCAGTTTGTTTGCAGTTTCATTTTTATCTCTCAATGTGGTTTTTCACATTTATTCCAGTAATAATACTTACTGTATTTTGTTACTTGTTTTTGGTTACGCATATGATGCTAACATTTTGTCGCCTAACAATATTGTTAGAATAGTAAAGTTCAGAATGGCTTTGCGAAGAGTTTCTTATCTAAATTGTAGATATCAGTATTCATTTTAAAGGTTTCTGGGAGACACATTCTGATTTCTGGTTTGCAGGAAAAGGGAAAGTTCAAAATTAATTAAGACATAGCAGAATAAGAATCTCATCGCAGATGAAAAATTTACTGAACTTGATAACTTTGTTTCAGAAAACTAATTGCATCAATAAACAATGAAATGTTTTCATATGGCCTCAGGTAAAAAACTTTCAGATATATGATAACCATGTCAATAGTTCCTCATCATCACTTATGGAAATGCTTTTGAAACAAATGAATTTGTTTGAGAATGCTTCGGCAGCTTGAGTCTTTCATCAAGTCTAAGCCATAGAATGCAATGAGGCAGTTTACTAGTGAGGTTCTGTTACATGCACAGGGCAAATTAGTTAGCAATTAGAAATCATTTATATGTCTATGCTGAATTTGTTCATGTAGTTATTTTGTAGGTCTTATATGTAATTGATTTCTTGCTAATTCTGAAGTTAGGAGTTGTATACTTGATCTTGAGATTCAATGTAGTAGGTCTAAGGAAAATCTGGTTTTCTATCTCCCATTCTGTCCATGAGAAATTAGGTATATCTCAAAACTCCTCTTTATCCCTTTACAAGATCAATGTTCTCCTGTTCAGAACAAACATCAGAGTGATGGGTTCTCTCTTGTAATGGGCTTGCAATTTTTCCTTCTCCCATGGGGATGATCCTTGTTCGTATCACCTACATTCTTTCCCTTCTTTTAAGGCACATAATCTTTGACGATTAATTCAAGTAGGTTTCTTCAATCCATAAGTTTCCCACAATTTTAATGTGTGGAACATGTTCCACTGGTTATTTGCAGGAGGATCCGATGAAACCTTCAAAAGCGTTTGAGCTCTAGTCATTGTTACTTCCAAAGCTTGACACACAGTAGGAAGGTTAAAATATAATACCATACTTCAGGGAGTGCTCTGGTTCTAGGTTTATCTGGTTGATCTTTAGCACCCAAGTCCTGATATTGTTCAATGGTTTATATGATACTTGCTAACAGAATAAGAAACCTTCACATATGCTTCACTAGACCTTGGGGCTTCTTTTTCTGTTCCTGAGGATTAGGTGCTGCTTGTGCATTGCCTGTTTAAACAGAAGATTACCTGTCATCTTTAATAACTACCTTGGAGTTTTGAGTATGCAACAATTTTACAGGTAATATTTCTTGTCCACCTTGTGTAGTCGATCAACCAACAAAAATGCAATAGTGGATATTGAAGATGAACCTTTATGCCATTTAATTTTAATAATTATGTGCACATGCTGATATGTACTTCTATGATTCAAATACTCAAATAACATTACACAGAAATCTTTTAGTCTGCTAAAGTTGATGAATTTGTCTAACTAATTCCTTTGAACTAATGGCAGAGCTGTGCCTTCTGCTGTATTTTGTCAACCTCCAATTGGGCAAGTTGGTCTAACCGAAGAGCAGGTGAGGCACTCTATGTATGTAATAATAGTACTTCCAAAGGAGCTTTCAAGTTTATTTCCATATGAACAATTCAACTGATGTAGGCTATCCAAGAGTATGGTGATGTTGATATTTATACTGCCAACTTTAGGCCTCTTAAGGCTACCCTTTCTGGTCTGCCTGATCGTGTGTTTATGAAACTCATTGTGTGTGCAAATACAAATAAAGTACTAGGTGCTCACATGTGTGGGGACCACGCAGCAGATATTATGCAGGTTAGTATCCTTTTTACTTCAATTGCATTCTTCACTAATTCATGGTTGCCTTATATTTTAGCCTACAAAGTTGGGTTTCATTCTTGCTCAGGGAATTGGTATTGCTGTAAAAGCTGGACTAACAAAAGCAGATTTTGATTTCACTGTCGGAGTTCACCCAACTTCTGCAGAGGAATTTGTGACAATGAGGAACCCAACTCGGAAGATCCGGAAGGAGACAGTTCCAGTTGTGGTATGCCAATTACTATTATCGAAGTCGGCTTTTTTTTTCCCCACAAAGCTAAGCTGGTATGGACGTTTTGATCTTTGTTTCTTCTGAATGCTGATCATGTTTCTTCTTGCATGTTTTATAGGAAAAGAGAGGCAACAAGATAGAATCCGCAGGATAAGTAGCGCATCGACATCCAGTAGGTCATTGTAATTTGCTCATTTATGGTTTGAAAATCATTACTTTCTGTCGGTAGTAAACATTTTTTACTCGTACCTTATCTCTGCATTTATTCTGAGCATGATGCAAAGCTGCTAATTTTGTTGCCCGAATATAATTTTATCCATCACAATTCTTGGAAGGATAGTTACTCTGGTAGGTTATGACAAAATAAAAAGAAATTCCAGAAAAATCTCTGCTTCTTTCACTAAGAGAATTACAATATATAAATATCACTCATGATCACATCCCTTGATCCTAGGATCTGAAATAGTAAGCATAATCAGATCCCTTAATCTTAGGCCTATTCTAAGAAAGATTACAACAATAATTACAGCAAGAATACTAAATATCTAGAGGAGGAAATCAAGGGATTAGAAGGAGATCAGATCCCTTAATCTTAGGCCTATTCTAAGAAAGATTACAACAGTAATTATAGGAAATCAAGGAATATACAATTATACAAAGACTAAAGAAGGAAAAATGAATATATCAATAGGTTATGTAACTCTTATACCTTTGTTTCACTGTTCTTTTGAACTTGATAAAATCGACATGTTGATTATGGACTAACTCAATGTCTCTTTAAACTGCTATTTTCCTTGCATGCGATTCCAAAGTTTGAATTGAATTCTTGTTGGCATTTCAATTCTTTGGGTTAAGGAAGAACATTGATCGAGTAGATGTTTCTCTTGCAGGAGAAAAAAGATCTTGTCATCACTAAAGGGATTGGTTGTACATATGGAGCCTTTACTCGATGTCTATTCCGATTTCCTTTACGGTGTAAACCATTTCCACATATGAAACATATTTGGCTGTATTTTTTTTTTTCTTTACATTTTGTCGAAACAAAATCTTTACTTGTACATATCTTAGACTATATGTTTCCTGCAGAGATTTAGTTTTAGTTTTAGTTTTTCTTTTCTTGTCGATCAGTTTTGGAAGCCTATTTATCTTTCATCTATTTTGTTGTTGCTGCTGCTAAATTCTATGCCAACATTGCAGGCAGTGATCATTGATGTTCATGTATAAGAGGCAATCGACTTGATATTCCTTCAAACCTTGAATCCAATTGGGTCAGATTAAATGTATAAATTCTATTATGCTTGTTCAGGTCTCGGTGACAATAAAGAGAGATGTCCCCACGGGGATAGCGCGGTGGTAAGGTAGTGTGGTTGCTTTGGATACGGAGTGAGGTCGATTCCGGAGGGGGTCTAAAATCTCCCCTGGGCTCAGATGGTCTCCCCACTGCTTTGCCACCGTGTCAAGGGATATAGTTCCCCCGTGATTTATCTCCCTCTCGCCGTAGCCTTGGGACGGATGGCAGAGGGTTGTTAGTTGGATAGATTCTCAACTTTTTGGATAATAAAGAGAGATAAATTATGAAAGATTATATATTTTGATCTATTGATGAGAAATGAGAATTTTTAAATTCGAATAAAAATTTTAGATTTCGTATTGAGAATTGATCATTGTCCATTCTAATAGTATGAGTAGGGTCATTCCGAGGGGATTAAATATATAAATTCGATTGCAGTTTTGAAGGCTCATCAAGTTGATGCTCTGGGAGTGATATCACAGTCACTCAGCACGATGTGCTGCACTTTGGATTAGTTCGTAGAAAATTCTTCAGCAAGAGAAAAAATAACAAACAAGTTCGAGTGGCTCCACCGTGAGAGAGAGAGAGAGACTAAACAAATAATTTTCAAGAGATACTTATTTATTGATTTTTAAAATATGACCTCTGTATTTTCATTATTATCGTCCTACTCTTCTCTTCGTAAGCTTGCATTTTGCAATTCTAAGTGAATAATAGGAATGATAAAATTATTTTTAAAAATAAAGATCAATTTTACAGAGTTACAAAATTTTTTAAGGTATTTATTTTTCCGTTGTATTAATTTTTGATTGGGAAAAAAATATCTATCGTGATTTATCTTTTTTATTTAGTTGTGAAATCGGACGATGAAGACGTTTGAGATGATCACATCGTCTTTTATTTTAAAATTGTACTTTCATAAGAACATCGGATAGGAAGATCAGAAATTTAATGTGAATAAAAAATAATAATAATAATAGAAGAGGCATCTTTCGGAGGCACTTGATGCGATGATAAAAAATAAAATCATTTTTCAAACAATCAAGATTTAAAATTCATACAATGTAAATTAGATGTTCGTGATATTTGAGCTATCAGTGATATTGAGTTATTCGTCATGTTTTTTGAATTTATTCGAATGGTCAGATAGGATTTTTTTTTCTCTTAGGATTGAATTATCCTTTTTAAAATTTTAATCGGATTGTAAAACTTGAATATCTATATTATTAAAATAATAATAATAATAATAATGCCTTTCAAGGCACATGATGCGACCATAAAAAATGAAATGATTTTTCAAATAATAAAAATTTAAAATCATACAACTTAAATTAGATGTCTATCGTATTAGAAGTATTAATGATATTAAATTATTCGTCCGGCTCTATTTATGTTTTTTGAATTTGTTCAAGTGGTAGATAGGAGTTTTTTTTTAGGATTGGATTATATATTTTTAAATTTTAATTGGATAGTAAAACTTAAATATCTGTATTATCAAAATAATAATAATAATAATAACGATGGAGAGGCGAATCAACAACATTTATAAAAGCAGAGGGCTGAAACAATAATCACAGGAGCATTTCCAGCAGCGAAAATTAGAAGGGTAAAAATGAAAGTTTTCCTAATTATTATCTTTTATCATATTTGACTGTGACTAAAAATGTGATTCTAGGCTTTCTCTCGCGCTCTCTCTCTTCATGCTTTCAAGTAAACATGTGTTTAATGGTCTAATTTTCATTTCTGACGATAAAAGATTGGAATCGTCAATCTAACGATTCTCACTGATCTGTCTCATAATTATTGTGAGAGAGATAAATTATGATTTACGAAGGATCCTATAAATTTTGACGTGGTGGTCAAGACACATGGGAGTCATCTGAATTCAAAAAAGGACTTTAGATCTCTTTCAAAATCGACTCATGTCACTCTTGTAAATACCGTTGTGCCTTAGCCACTGCGCCACCTCCATAGAGACTAATCTTCATCTTTGGTGATGCCACAAGTAAGGGGCATGATAAAAATAGTTAAAAAAAAAAAGGGTGAGTTGTTAAATGCAATCCATCAGAATGCTAGAAGAATTTCCCTCTAACAGGAAATATGATTTATACTAAACTCATTAACAAAATAGTAACAAAGCAAAATAGTCAATCACAAACTCGAAAACCATACAGAATTGTCCATCGATAAGCAAGAAATCCAGGAATTTTGTAGAAAATTTTTCCAGAAAAGGAACTTCTGTAAGTTTGTAATCTCTGATCCATCACAGTAAGGAACAACTTCATGGTGGTCAATAAGCAGCAACTCACAGAAGTTAAACATAATCCAGAACAGCATAACTATCGCTTCGGCGACACTTCGTCTCTGTCTCCCTTGAATCACTTGAACTACGAAATCAGTCTAATGGCGGCGAATGGTGCACAATCTGATAAGATAAGCTATCAAGCCTAACAAAGCATGATTCTGATAATTTCTGGTACCCAGTCATGAAAATTAAGTGCAGGAATACTAATATCGATGAGTCGAATAGATTGCCAAAAATTGCATGTTAGTAAGCAGCTTATCTTACTGAGATCACATGGTTTTCAGAATAACCTGGAGCTGCCAAACAAAATCCAAGGCATTTTTATTAACTGATTACTGCTCTTTGTGTTTATGCTCCTACATTTTACATTGTGGATAGAAAAAAAATTAGACATACAAGGAAGCAATAGAGGAAAAACAAGTTATGCAATCTAAGCATTGATTCTTTGATGATCGATCATATGGATCAAAAAACCATATAACTGATGATTTGTGCCAGTTCTCTCTCTGGCACACAGATTTATTCAACAGTGAGAAAGAGGCATGAACAAGAACTTGCAACTATAGCAATAAAGAAGTGATACAACTCATTTCAAGTCAGTAACCAGAGAAGAATTTCATGGTGAAAGCAAGAGCAAGGACCAAATTTATTGTTTAAAACTACTTGAATACTAGTAGCAATTCGATAAAGCAGAATTACAGATTGTAACCAAACTCGAGACCAAAAGCGATTACAACACTTGGGAGACTTTACCTAATTAGTATCATAAATAAAGATCATTCCACATGAAAACAAGTTAATACACAGATAAACTGTAACACATGTTTTTGTTTTTGTTTAGATACATCATGTTTCTCAAAGCATCCAATAAGAGAACTACAAATTCTGATGAACCATGGCAACAAGGACATGACTATTAATTGGTTTTGTTTGCTATGACTATGAGTAACTTGGCAACAGGAGAAAAACATGCAGATGATCAACAAAAGAGCTTAATTTTTTTCACACTTCTTGTTTCTCACAACCTTCTACTTGATTCAAAAAAGTTCTGTAGGGCAAGAGATATATGCAATTGCTCCTGATCCAAATGTCAAGAACACATGCTGGACAATGGGCAACAGTATATCGCACTTACGGTGCAGAAAGAGAAGCTATAAAGTTCAGAACAATTGGACAACTTAACATTCTCAATTATGTTGGATCATAAAAGGAAACAATTACAGGAAAGTTTGTAGGAGACAAGTAGGCATCTGAAACTCAAATTTCAAAGATGAAAAAAAAAAATGCAAGTGATGATCACATTTCTGTGCTGTAAACTAATCTTTTATAGCAAAGGCATTTATAAGCTATGAGATCTCCATTATATGTATCGAGTATCGACAGCACAAAATGAGTATAAAAAATAGTAATAAGAAGAAAACTATCTATAGATTAACTGAGACTGTAGCAATCTGAAACTGAAGTGAGGAACTCCAACGTTTCTCGAATTCGACCAAAAAAGCAGAAAATTCAAGTAATAAAGACTGTTCCATCCATTTTCTACTCAATCTCTTGGAAGTCGATCAATCCGATAAAGTCGAGTAGAAAAGGCAGTAGCAAAACCCCACCTTCTTGTTCAATTGGTTCCCTTCTTGACTACTCGGCGCCTCGTGCTCCGCTTCCACGGTTGCATCACGGAATCGTGGAACCTCGAGGGCATTTCCGATGGCCTCTTACTCGCCTTCCTCTTCGAACAAGATTCAACTCCGCGCTCCACCTCCCACTTCTCCTCCTCGCCGACCCCATTGCTTCCGACGCGCTCCACGTCCATAGCTCCTTCCCCGAACACTTCGATGACGGCCAACACCAAGAGATCGAGACCCTCGCAGCGGCTCGCGGGATCACTAGAAGCGGCCATCGAAGGAGCGAGGTCGGAAATGGAGCTCAAAGGTGCAGTCTTGGATGCTCGAATTCTCATTGCAAAAAAGGCGCTTTGTCGGATTGGAATACTCACCGAGAATCGGCCGAGGAGAAAGATGAGATTCGGAGATGGCAATCAGACGAGAATTGCGCGAGGAGATTGGAGGAGAAGGAGGCAAAGGGAACGCAAGATTGAGACGAACAGTAGAGGAGGCAAAGGGTGGAATAGATGGCCTGCGTGCTTCGATATATGAAAGAGGGCCATACGCGAGAATATGTTTATTTTGTGAGGGGTTCATTGTTATAAAGATATAATTGAATTCACTACCTTTCTTATTCAGTATTTTTCATCAAATTCAAATGAGAATTTTTATCTATCTATAATAATATCTGTGTTGTTCTAATGAACAGACCATCACAAGGAGATGCCTTTCTCTAATATATCAATTTAGTGGTCGAATCAATGGATCGATTGACAAATCATCCATAAAGATATAAACTTATGCAAATTTAACTTTAGAGTTAAAAAAAAAAATTATAAATTAGTTAGTTATATGACAAATTGAAAATTAATTCGTTAAAATTCGAGGGTGGACTATAAAATATTAATAGATTTTATACAAGCGGATCCCAATCCGATAGCCCGATTAATTATATTTAAATATAATGGCTTCCTTGTCCCGTCAACATTGTCTGCGAAAAAAAAAATGGAATCTACACCTGTCTCTATCGATCTATTTTATAGTCATTATGAGAGAGATAAATCATGGAGAATTTTATAGGTCTTGACATAGTGATCAAGATATGTGGAGATCATCTGAATCCAGAAAAAAGTTTTAGCTCTCATCTGAAATTAATCTTTGTCTTATCCGTAAGTTCTGTCGTATTTTAGCTACCACGTCATCCCGTGAGGATCATCTTTTGGTGATGTATTGTTATATTAAAAAAATGAACTGATTAGCCTTCGATACCAATTTAGCAATCAACTCGGTGAATTGGCTGATTGAACCATCCAAACTAGATCAATTGACTAAATCGCAAAGATGCACCTCAAATTTAAAATTGTCCAAACACATTTTTATAATTCATATTTATTAAAGGGTGCACTTCATTCCCTTCTCCTCCCCCGTCAAACGTGGATTTAATGCTCAAATATTACATGCATCCGAGCCACAACTGAAAATTTTGAACCATCCAAATATGATACTGAGAATTTAAATCCCAGAATAACTGTGTTCTTGAGAATATAATTCCCAACACACCTTTTTTCGCCCTAATTTCTGATTTATATCGGTCTGATTTTCTAAAATATGACGGTGGATATCTAATAAAATCTTGAATATCAGAAAGTTTAGTACGAATACACAGAAGGGCACTTCCCAAATCCAATGGATTTGGATTGGATCGAAGAAGACATTAATAGATCTAGAGAAGTCCTAATTCCGAAATCTTGACATAGACTCAAAGATCTTATCGTATAAATTATTGATGTGTCGAGGATACTTAGTTCTGATCTTTTTACCTCCCAGTTTTGGTTGCGTGTCACGTATAAATTCAAGCTAGGTGAGAAAAAAGATAGTGTTGGGAATTATATTACCAGGAACATAGTGATGTTGGGATTTAAATTCTTAGCACCACGAACAATATCAAGCTGATAATATAATTCTCAATATCATCTTTTTTTCGGACAGTTTGATACTATACGTGGTGTTGGGAATTTAAATCTCAACACCACTATGTTCTTGATAATATAATTTTCAGTACCATTTTTTGTCTCGACCAGCTTTAAATTGTACGTGGTGTTGGAAATTTAAATCTCAGAATTACTGTGTTCCTGAGAATATAATTCTCAGTACCACCTTTTTTTTTGGTTAGTTTGATATCATATGGTGTTGAGATTTTAAATCTCAGGACCACTGTATTCCTGAGAATATAATTTACAACACCATCTTTTTTCTCGGGCAGTTTGAAATTTGACGTGTTATTGGAAATTTAAATTTCATGACCATTGTGTTCTTGGGATTAAAACTCTATGACCACTGTGAATATAATTCTCAGCATCATCTTTTTTCTCGCTCAGCTTGAATTTATACGTAACATGCGATCAAAACTGAGAGGTAGGAGGATCATAATCAAGTTTCCTTGACACATCAACAATTCATGCTGTAAGATCTTTCAGTCAATGTCAAGATTTCGGAATTTAGACTCCTTTAGGTCCATCAATAGGTTTCGGCCAAAATTCATTGATGATTCTATTTACCTCTTCTTCGATCCAATTCAAGTTCATTGGATTTGAGAAATACCCATTTATGTATCCGTGTCCAAAATTTATGATATTCAAGATATTATTAAATATCCAAGTCATATTTTAGAAAATCAGGCTGAAAAAAAT
This sequence comes from Wurfbainia villosa, assembly GCA_025175895.1. NCBI lineage: Eukaryota > Viridiplantae > Streptophyta > Magnoliopsida > Zingiberales > Zingiberaceae > Wurfbainia > Wurfbainia villosa. The sequence goes on along the minus strand of CM045991.1, from coordinate 26,894,535 downwards.
GGTATTGAAAATTATATTCTTATGAACATAGTAGTCATGAGATTTAAATTTTCAGTACCACGTTTGGATGATTCGGAATTTCCAGTTGTGGCTCGGGATGTATGCAATATTTGAGCATTAAATCCACGTTTGACGGGTGAGATAAAAAGGGAATGAGATGCGTCATTTGATAAATATGAAATCATAGAATTGTGTTTGAACAATTCTAAACTTGAGGTGTACTATTTAATAAATTATCGTATAAACCCATAAACTCGATTCGAGTTTAAATTTAGAGTTAGCAAAAAAATTAGAAAATGAAATTATAAATTAGTTAGTTAAATGGAAAATTAAAAGTTAATTTGTTAAAAATCGAGAGATCGACTGGAAAACGTTAACAGATTGTGAAGAAGTAGATTCTAATCCGATAGCTCAATTACTGATAAATATAACAACTTTTTTTTTTTGTCTCTCCGATATCAATTCAGCGGTCGGACCGATTGGTTGATCGAACCACCTAAATTAGATCAATCGACTAAACTACAAAGACGTCCCTATGCTCTAGAGCGATCGAATTGGATTAGACTCGTCGGATTAGATTGTACGCCGTCAAATAATTTGAGCGAATTGAATTGAAATTTTATCAATTCATCATTTTTATGGATCGAATCAACCCGTACGAATTACGGATTTAGATGAATTTATTCGCGATGGACTTGAATTGATATGCGAATTGAGAAATATCACAAGAAGATAGAATATGTAAAAAAAAATTGTATAAATTTTTTAATCAATATTTTAATATTAATAAAGTAAATTTTTATAATTATAATTTTCTTTTATCATATGTATATCTAAAAAAAAATGAAAAATTAGAATAAATATTAAAAGAATTTTTGAAATAGACACTTTAATATTTTTTCTTATATATTTTAATTATTTTATTATTAAATGACATTTCAAAAATTAAATAATTATCATAATTAAAAAATCTAAATTTAATTTTAGAATATTAAAAGAATAAAAAATATCAGTATTTAATTTTATTGGTCGATAATTAACTTTCAATTATAAGATTTTAATTATTTTAAATATTTATTTTATTATTTTGGTATTTTATTCATATTGTCGATCACCGTCTCAAATCTTCAGTTATTTTAGATTTTTTTTATATATTTTTTTTGCCACGAATTGATCCGTCTAATCTGTAATTCATCTTGGATTGAGATTTTTTAAACTACTAAGTTGACGGATCGGGTCGGATCCTACTGTTTTGGCCAACGATTCAAAGGATAATCTCTCGTGATTTATGTTATTTGTGTTGACCGGATACGGAACACTAAAGCGCACGAATCAACTTTTGCTGCACAGACATAAATTTAACTCAAGTTTAATTTTAGAATAAAAAAATAGAAAAAAATTATAAATTTGTTACTTAAATAAAAAATTAAAAGTTAATTAATTAAATTTTAAGGGTGAAACTCTATACCCTAAACAACGCCTGAAACTCTATAAGTACCGCCGCCGGAAATTCTATACCCTAAACTACGCCTCCGCCGCCGTCGCCGCCGCCGGCACCGCCCGCCGCGATTTGGCTAGGGTTTTTTTCGTCCTCTTGGATTCTCCTCGCTTTGGTAGTTATGGGAGGCTCGCGCACGCAGGCCAACAAGGCTCACAAGAGCCGCTTCGCGTCGAAATCGTCTCGTCAGCTCCATCGGGCCTCCGGAACTGGTTAGTTAATTGTTAGAATTTGAATTTTCTCGGTCGTATGCATTTCCTGAGTGGCCATCCGTGTATATTTAGATAGTAAACGTATCGGAAAGCCAGATTCTCACCGAGCTGCAGTGAAGGGGGCACGTGCTGCTCGGATTCAGCGCAGTAAAATGGTAGGCTCCGCTAACAGTTGTTTCATTTGTCGTGAAATTTATCAAGCATAACGCGAGGGCGTTCTTTTCCTCCCATGATTTGTTGTAACTTGTAAGATCAGAATTTGATTCAAATAAAAGAAGTACCTGTGTCTGTTTTGATATCTGAAGGACTTTCATCTCGAGAATGAAAGAAAAACTTGCTTTTTTTCTCGTTTTAAATGCCATTAGTTCTTGATATCTCTTGAACTACAGCTCCGTGACCAGAAAAGGGCAGCTTTGCTAAAGGAGAAAAGAGCCTCAACTGGATCCTCAAGTCCGCCTCGTGTTATTGTGAGTAATATTAAACTTGAATTTTATTTTTTTAATTATACCATTACAGTTGCTTATCGACTTGAAAATTGGAGCTACCATTTTTTTTTGGTCAAAATTCAAGGCAATTTCATCTTTAAGTGATGTTCATCAATTTTGGCTCACAATATAAATTACTAATGAATTTCTCCACAAAAATTTCCATTTTGGGTATCAACTTATTTGAATTTGTTTAGCTCATTTTTTAATTAATGCGGTGGATTAATTGACTTAATAGTTTCTTTTTTAATAAATATTTCATAAACAATGTATGATGATTTAAGAAAATTTAAGTTTCAGTTAAATGACTAGACTGCCTGATGATAGGCTATGTCGATAAGATACAAAATGCACTTAGCTTAAAAATCAGAATCTTGTACACCAGATTGCAGTGTCTTGTGTGAGGATTATGTTTGTTGTATGTCTTGTTGCTTGATGTCATTACCTTCAGCTTTCAAAGCATTGAGAAGTGGTTAATAGTTAATATAGTTAGTAAAGTTCACATTTTGTATTTGATAATTGGTACTTTTTAAAGTGAATATTTGTTACTTACGCTTTTCTTGCATGTGCACTTAAATTTTGGGTTTGGATTTGTTTACCTTCTAAGTAAGCCTAATTCATTTATATTCTTGATGATTGGTGTCAGGTCCTTTTTGACTTTTCCTCGTCCACAAATTTGGGTAAAGTTGCAAGGGATCTGTTGATGCTATCATCAGGAGAAGATACAGCACCTTTGTCAAACACTGTTGCTTCATCAATTTACAAATTTAGGCTAACGGTCTGTTCCTTACTGCAAACTTTTGCTATTGTGCTTCCTGTTATTGACTGTCATCTTGATGTTCTACTTGACCGTTGTGACTCTTTGTTATGTCTAGCAATCTATTTCATAGTGCTATTTTATTTGCCAAATGTTGTTTAAATTATAATATGCTTTTTAATCATGGCAATGGCTGTGAAGGTCCTGGAAGCTCCACATGGAGATCTGTTATCATGCATGGAAATGGCAAAGGTATCAAATATACACAGGCATTTCATAGAAATATTTTTATATGTAATTGACAATTTACGCTTCTTAAATTATATGAAACAGATAGCAGATCTGATTGCATTTGTAGTGTCTGCAAATTCATTGGTTGATGAATATGAAACAAGCAACCTGGTGGATGCATTTGGACAGCAATGTCTTTCTGTCTTCAGAGCCATTGGTTTACCAAGCAGTGCTGTCTTAATTAGGGTAAATATTTAATGTTGCATGCTTTTCATGCACACAAAATTGTATATCATACCAAATTGAGCGCATTTGACTTTTGGACAATGGATATTGTCAACAGGATCTTCCTTCAGACATAAAACGAAAGCAAGATTTCAAGAAACTGTGCTTTTCTCATCTTTCTTCTGAGTTGCCTGAAGATTGTAAATTTTATCTGGCTGATACTAGGGATGATTTGCATAAGGTATTGCCACATTGCTTTCTACCAGAAAACAATCTCATTGGATTGAAATATTTACTCAAAGTCCTACATCGCCTTACTATTTGTAAATGACCTTGTCTTGTAGTTCATGTGGCTTTTCAAGGAGCAAAGCCTTTCATGCCCTCATTGGAGGAATCAAAGACCTTATCTTATGTCCCAAGAGGTGCATTTTTTGGAAGCAATTCTTTACAAGATATATATTATAGAATTATGCTCATTATATTGTTTGAGCAAATAATATGCTATCCTCATGCACGTCATATGATCACTAGATCTGCATTTTGATTTGGCAATATTTTTGTATGTTTTATTTGTGAGTTTTAACAGCACATAATGTGAGTTATTTTTTTCTCTTTGCCTTGATATGCTGCATATTTCCTTCCTGCCAACTTCTCTAACAATACTTTTGTCAGACACTTCTAGAACCTGATTGCGATAATCCTGGAATGTGCTCGTTACTTCTGTCTGGTTATGTGCGTGCTCACAGTCTTTCTGCTAACCAACTGGTAAGTATTTTATCTAGGCCATGTTTCTTCATCAGTGCATGGTTCTTACTTCTTCCACTCTAGGTTCATGTTTCAGGCACTGGAGATTTTCCGATAGCAAAGATTGATATCCTTAAGGATCGATTCCCTATTAATGAAAGGAAAAGTTCTGACTCAATGGATGCTGATGATATGAATAGTTCCCAGGTAATTTTATTTTTAAAGAAATAAAATGGTCTTCCATCTTTTTTTTTTTTTTTTTTTTCAATTCTAGATTCGAAGGGTTTCTTGTTAGCTTGTTTGAAAATCTTTTAAGTTCTCCTATAAGTGATTTGTGGTATTCTTTGGATGTTGATGTAGTTAACTTTTTTACAAAGAAAACCTCTTCTGATAATTGTCTCACATCTATATATTTGGCCAAGTATTTTTTTATATAGTCATGAAATTATCTACATTTTTTTTGTTGTATAAGTATTGCTTGAACAATATTTTCTTCTTCAGTTTTGCTATAACATAAAAGCAAAAGAGAAATATAGGGTATGAAATCGAGATACAAAGGTTACATGTTGCAATGAGATTACGTCATGGATCGAGTAGATTTTACTAAAATGGGAGTAAAAATAGAATACATGTGAAGAAGTGATTTAATAGCAGCCGCTCTAACATTTTATCACAACAAGCTTGCTTGACTAATGGGCTACAACTTCATACGTTGAAATTAGGACCTCATACCTTGTCTATGTCTGTAGCAAATTCTATTATTTAATTATTCACTAGTATAAAGACAGTTTAGGTATATATGGTTGAATACATTGCATCTAAATTTCTCATCAGGTTAGTCAATAGTTGCTTTTCTCCTGCTTTGGTTATCAAAGAGTTAATTTTTGATACATGTGATATAATCTATTTTTTGATTACTCAACTGTTGCTTACTATCCTCCATTTATACATGGGATATAATCTATTTGACTAAAATCAGCTAACCTAAGTGTAATTTCTTGCTTGAGAAAACATGCAGGTCATACAGACTCTACTTCCAGATCCTTTGAAGCAGGAACCTTTGGTTGTTGAAAATGTACCCGATCCTCTTGCAGGTGAACAGGTGAGGATGGATTATTTTTTATCCATGTATTGTCTACTTAATTACTTCTTTTGTTTTTTGTAAACTATGAAGTTTGATTTGCTGGCTGAATTTTTCTAACCTATGGTTGTGCTTATGATATCTGATTTGTTGCTCGTTCCATAAGCATATGATGGCAATTTTTTTCCCTTTTTTTATCGTGGGCTAATATGTAACAGTAAAAGATAACCACTTTACTTTCTCTCTGTTGTTGCATAAGAAATTTACGTTGCTTGTTTCACGATCATACATTGACAATTTTATTTCCCTTTTTTGCTGTAAGGTAAGGTGTGTTATGCAAGGTTCTCCTTGCCTTTTGAGCTAGTTTTTATCTTCCTAGGTCACATTGCAAAAGATAACTACTCATCTTTCTATTTACTATTAATTTTGATTCAGTTGGAAGGAAAATTTGAGTTATTCCTATTATTTGGCATCTTTTGAAACTATTGTTTTATCAATTAGTTCCATTAGAGCACTAGGAGTTGACATCTCTTAAATATATTTCTTATTTCATGAATGTTTCCTGCGAGGGAAGAAAATATTGAGAGAAAGAAAGAGGATAAGGAAAAGATACTTATAGGAAAAGGATTAACAAACATTTTGCTACTTTCTTGGTTTCCTTGGAGGGAAGGAAAGAAGAAGAGTTTTTTGTTTGTCAATTTCCTTTTGCCAATTTAGAAAAAACAACCCTTCCCCTTTTCTCACTTCTACTGTGCACATGAAGATGATGCGAGAGCAATAGAACTTGTAATATCATTACTTTGATGTGTCTGATAAGATACAATTTTGTACATATTTGGTTGTGATGTATAGTTCATGTTAATTAATCTACCTGTTATCAGATAATTTTTGTGGAAGCTAAGAAACTTATGATCTTTTGGTTACTATTGATATCACCTTAAGTTGCAATCTCTGTGTTATTCAAATCTTTACTGATTGTTGTAGTCATGATTTTATGGTTCAATTGGTAATTTCTGTTTGCTTATGTGTATGTTTTGAGTAGACATGGCCAACAGAAGCAGAGATGGCTGAAGCTGAGGCAAATAATAAAGAGCGAAAGTTGGTTAGGAAGAGACTTCCTAGAGGCACTTCAGATTACCAGGTTACTGCATCATTTGAGTTCTTACACTTTCCTTCTTTTTTCCTTGCATAAGTATAATATGAATAAACCATGACTCCCGAAACTCCCAACTATTTGGAACTGTTTGTAAGGATATTGTTCGATCAGGAACTTATCGGTGCAAATATTCAAAATTTCCTGGTTACTTTCAACCATGTCAATTAAGATTGTTTTGGTCTCCTTTCTAACCTTTTAATCCTTACACCTTCAAACCGAATTACTTCTAGACTAAACAAATTCTTTGCTTGTCTTTGAACATGTGTATCCCATCATAATCTATTTTTTAAATCTTTATCAATCCATTGTAGCTACACCTAATTGCTCCTAGTTAATAATTTTCCCCTCATTTTTTACGCATCTATCTTAGCATTATCATCTCTGCAATAATTTTGATTTTTTGGTTCTCTTTTCATCTACTTTTTCTCATTTTCCTTGCTAAATGTAGGTTGAAAAACTCATTACTCACATTTACTTGCCATGTTTTCTAGGCTTCTTGGATTGTGGAGGATACTGATGATGACTCTAACCTTAGTGAAGAGGATGATTATGGTATGATAATGGATGAACAAGGAGACCATGCAGCTCAAGAAAATTCTGATCATTCAGATATTGATGGTCATTCTGTCAGCGAACATTTTGATGATAAAACAATTGGGGATACTGAAATGGCTGTGAGTTTTCACATTATTACTGTTCTAAATTAAAGCATACTTCACTTTAATTTCATCAAGTATTGCTAGTGAGCAATGCTTGATTGTAGCTTCACTTTTTGTTTTACTTAAAGATTGTAGGCCTTGCTCTCATGTCAATCATTTGAGCTAGAAATCCTTGCAACTTGTCTGACTACGGATCATGTGTTCGTTTCTCCATGTTAATTTCTTATTTGACATAATGTGTTACAGGATGATGAAAACATGACAAAGGAGCAGATAGAAGCAGAGATTAAGAAAATTAAGGAAGCATATGCTGATGATCAAGGTACTTATCATCTGCTAAATCACTTAAATTTACAAGGAAAAGAACCTCTCCTTGTAATTTTTAACTGTTGAGAATTGCATCTATTTGTACAACATGACATGGGATATCATCATTTTTATTCTTGAAAGCAATTGCAGCTAGATCATTTCTTTTTTTGGTCAGTTTCTTTGCTTGCCAACACCTTTCATTCCCTTCAGTGGATGATGCTTTATTGGTTTCTTTAATGAGTTAGTTAAATATCTAAACAACTTTGTTTCACATTTTTATGGTCTAACCAAAGTTTTTTTTTCTTTCTTTAGAGTTTCCTGATGAAGTAGAAACACCAATTGATGTCCCAGCTAAAAAGCGTTTTGCCAAATATAGAGGACTCAAGTCTTTTAGAACCTCTTCATGGGATCCAAAAGTGACCATCCTATATTAGTTTTTGTTTTTTCCCTCTATCTCTTTATATCATGTGTTATTTTCATTGACAGGAATCATTACCCCCTGAATATTCAAGAATTTTTGCTTTTGACAATTTTTCTAAAACACAAAAGAATGTCCTTGCAAAGATGCTTGAGGTAGACGGAGGGAACGTGAATGACTGTGCTCCTGTAGGATCGTATGTGAGAATCTACTTGAAAAGTGTACCTTTGGATGTCGCTGCGAGGCTATCTTTACCCTCAAGGAAGGCACCTGTGCTTGTATGTGGGCTTCTGCAACATGAATCAAAGATGTCCGTCCTGCACTTTAGGTATATGATTTTCATGAGTTCTCATGTTCAGATAGAAGAATTCTATTTCAATTGTTACTTTGTGGGATGGTGATTCTGATTGCTATTATTGGTCTTTATTGCTCTGATTATATTTTAGTTACATTAATCTCATGGGTCTATTGACTCTATCTGTATTGAATTTTAATCATAAATGGTCTTGCATCTCCAACCCATGCTAATTATCTTATTGTATCATCTAGTTTGTAAGAACTAACAAATCTCTAGAAAAGTAACCTCATGGACAAACCTCATTTGTGAGATCTACGGTGGGAGTACTATCAGAGATAATGTACAGTGACTCATTCATAATTTCTTCCTGTTTCTTGGAACATTCTTGAATTCTGATCAAAGTATTTTTTTTATCCATGTGAAAAATTTAAATACAAGTCAGTATATGATGGGTTTGTAGCTTTGAATTGGTATTTAACAGAAGCTGTTGATGGATGGGTCATTGAGATTAACTGAAGAGCAACTGTCCCAAGACCAATACCTTCTAAGTTCGATTAATGAGTTTTACATTATGTAGCTGTGTTCAAATTTTGAAAGGCATTTCTTAAGTTCTTCTCTGTTTTACAGCATCAAGAAACATGACTCTTATGATGCTCCTATACGGTCCAAAGAGATGCTCAGTTTCCATGTAGGGTTCCGGCAGTTCAATGCAAGGTACTATCATGGTGAACTTTGTTGTTTAGATGTTCACTGAAACTACCTTGTAATCCTATCAGTTTTATAGATAAAACGATTTGAAGTTGAAGAGTCTTTAACATGGGTTATTTGCAGGCCTTTGTTTTCTTCCGACAATTTGAATTCTGATAAGCATAAAATGGAGAGATTTCTACATCCAGGACGTTACTCTATGGCATCTGTTTATGCTCCTATTAGCTTTCCTCTCCTTCCATTGGTAATTCTGAAGACTCGAGATGGTCAAGCTCCTGCTGTTGCCGCCATCGGTTCACTAAAATCAGTGGACCCAGATAGGATAATCCTTAAGAAGATTATTTTAACAGGGTAATTTTTTATCTCGTCTTTTTTATTACTTGCATGTAAATGTGAATGTGCATATCTACTAGCCAATTACAATCTTCTTGTACAGTTAAATGCAAGCCTAATAATTGTTTCCTAATAAAATTATTCTCCCCAAATTCTTTTGTGAAAAAGTCCTTGACAACTGTTTCTCCTACTTTTTTCTTTATTATGTTCCAAATGTTATCTTAATTGTAATGCAGATGCACTCAGTTTCCCCCCAATACATTATTTTTACTGTCATGAAAACCATAATCATTGTCATACCTTTTCACCCCAAATTGTGATTATTGCTATGTTTATACTGCTGCTATAATGCGATCATATGAACTCATTGTTTTTACCATCAACTTTGGTTGACCTTTGGCACTGAGAATATTTTTTTTTTCCACCAAAGTGAATTTTCAGGCCAAGTGCTTCCATCAACCTGGCCCAATAATTCTTATGTTTATTTTGTTTATATACTGCTTCCCATAAAGGGTTCAGAGTATCTAATAGTTAATAACCATAAGATCTATTGCGCAGCTACCCGCAAAGAGTGTCAAAATCGAAATCCATCGTGCGGTACATGTTTCATAATCCTGAGGATGTCAGATGGTTCAAGGCAAGTCTTTCAGCTGCAATGCTGGCAGGGTGTTTAAAATGATATTCACAGTGGAAATTGTCCCTCATATATTTTCTGATATGCGCAGCCCCTAGAGGTATGGACAAAATGTGGTCGTCGAGGTCGAATCATGGAGACTGTTGGAACTCATGGTATGTAGTCTCGATATATTTACGAATTTATAACTTCCATGGGGAGTCACAAATTTCAACTGGTTGTTGTTTCTGGCCTTCCAGAAGAAGGAAATGGATGGAAACTGAGAGAGACTGAATTGTTTTAGTTTCTTTTCTAAGTCATGGTCCTCCATCTGTCTTGTGTGTTTATCTTTCAGGTGCTATGAAATGTATCTTCAACGGCGTGATTCAGCAGAATGATACCGTGTGCATGAGCTTATACAAACGCGTTTACCCCAAGTGGCCGGAGCAGTGCTACGCGTCGTAGGACATCAAATGTAGCAGCCTGAGTAAGCCAAACATGCCCTTCCTTCACTGGGATTGAAGCTTCAGTTCAGAAGAACACCAAAGAATGAGAATCTACATTCAAATCAGTCATATTTCCTAAGTTTTGTACATTGTATCGGCTTGTAGTTTTGATTTTTGACGAATTACATACTAGTTTTTTTTGCTGAGGTATCTATTTATTGTATCATTTTTTTTTAAAAAAATGTGATATTAGTGCTAGTAGGTAGATGGTTGCTTTTAGGCATTGTGTGTGTGTTTTTTTTTTTCTTCCTTGTCTCTGCTTGTGATTAGGAAAATAAAATAAAAAATAATTATTGGATTTTTTTGAAAAATTTGTATTGAAATGAATGGTGGGTGGGTCCCACAATCCGGCGGCATAGGGCTGTTTTTTCTGCCATTTTCTTTTCATATAAATTTCTCTTTCTTTCTTGTCAAATTCCAACGCTGGCGGCGCCGTCGCAGCAGCAGAAGCCGATTTTGTCCTACTCGGGCGGCGGCCGCCGTTTAACTTTTTTTTTTTATTATTATTATTTTATTTTAATTTTAATTTTTTGTGTTTTTGTCCGCCTGTAGTAGCATTTCTTCACAACGCAATAATAAATAAAGAAACATTTCAGCAAAAGCCGGCAGTCAGAAATAAATAAAACATTTCGGCAAAAGATGCCAATTGACCTTTTGGTTCATTTTGACGTTATTACCTTTTGCTATATATTTATTACATATTTATGTTCTTTTAACATTCATTCAATACCATGACAAAAACTTTGATCCGTTGCGAAAAATTTTAAACAGAATCAACTCTTATTTATCTGTAATAGTATTTGTACTGTTCTGTCCTAACTAATAGACCATCCAAATTTTAGACATCAGAATTAACTCTTATTTATCTGTAACAGTATTTATACTAACTAATAGACCATCCAAATTTTAGACATCAAGAATCAACTCTTATTTATCTGTAACAGTATTTGTACTGCTCTGTCCTAACTAATAGACCATCTGAGAAAACTTAAAAGAACATAAATAAACTTACAAAATGAGGAACAATAAGCTCGCCCATTGATATTTAATTTATTTAATGCCTGGCAGCAATCTAAGTTATTAACAATCAAATTAGTGGGCATTCCGGTCATTAGATTTCCTAAAATAAGTACTTAGGACGTTAAAGATCAAACCGGACTGGTCTAATCTTGGATCGAACAACCGGTTCATAAATGAACCGCTTCTTTACAGCTAAAAAAAAAAAAGAGAGTAAACTTTTAAGGAAGGCATCTCAGCCGTCGGATCTACATCAAAAGAAAGGAGCCGGTAAATTAAGATCGAACGCCAAAGGCGTCTTCGCCTCCGCCGCGTGGCCGCCGGCGGCGGCTGCGGCGGTGTTCTCCTGCCGAACCCACGCCTCCGCCATCAATTCAACGGTTCCGATATTCCAGCACCCGGGGCGCCCCGATTCACCGCCCTCCCGAGGCCCTAGCGACAGATCCCGCCCGTCGATCCTCCCCAATCTCCAGTCCGGTGGAGTCGGCGTCGGCCCCCACGCGATCTGCGGTTCGCCGGCGGATCCAAAGTTGGTCTTCGCCTTGGGGCCGCGCAGGCTGCGGGCCGCCTCGTCGTACGCCCTCGCCGCCTCCTCCGCCGTGTTGAAGGTCCCCAGCCACGTGCGCCTCTTCTTCCACGGGTCGCGGATCTCTGCCGCGAACCGCCCCCAAGGTCGCTTCCGCACGCCTCGGAAGCGCCCCTCCCCGCACGCTTCTCCGCCCGTCGCCGCCGCCATCTCCACCAGAAGACTTCGAGGTGAAGGGAAACAGCTCCGAATTCCTCCATATTTATAGGCGGAAACGCCGGTCTCGCTTCTGCCCGACAGGTCTTCGCCCCAGTCACCGTCTATTCTTACCGCTTACCGACGTTTCGCCATTGGCAAGCGAGCGAAGTCACCCCCCGCGAAGCACCGTAAGCTCGCGCCATCCGCACGCATCACGCAGCGCGACGGCGTTTGCGCCCCATCAGACGGCTGGAGGCGTCGAGACCACGCGAGTGCGGACAACGAACGGCCATCTCGAAGCGCTCGGGGTGAACGCAGTTTCGGCGCACGTGCAGGTACTGCTCAGCGTTAGGGCGGTAAATGAATCGAGCCCAGCTAAACCTTACCAGACTAAAATAATCAAATCGTATCAAACCAAACTAAAAATTAATTAAATTATTAAAAAACTTATTAAATTTGACTTATTTTTTTTTTAAAATTTAATTTAGCTTAATTTAAATTGAATTTGATTCGTTCAATATCTATCAAACTTCTAATCAAACTTAATTTAAATTTATTTAAAATCAAACTTATTTAAATATTATTAAACTCTTAAATTAAATTTATTTATTTTCTAAATTTTTAGAATTTTAATTTTGATTTATAAATAAATATAAATAAATTTAATTTTTTTTAAATTAATTTAATTATAAATCAATTTATTAATGTTCATGAATCTGAATAAATCGAATATATATATATATATTCAAATTTATTTACTAATTGATTTTGATATATATTAAATGATTTTTTGTTGGTGCAATAATAAACTAATTATTAATTGAACTAACAATGTTTAGTGGAGCAATAATGATAGAGTGAGTTAACTAAGACGACTCGTTGGATGACGCGCTGGCGGATGAGCAAATAAATTAAATTGTTAGGAGAATGCTGGAAAATTTCCAGATTAGAAATCAAATGGAAGCTTCAGCTGGGTTGCGAAGTTGTGCGTTTCGACGAAGAGGCCATGATTGCAGAACAGAGGATCCGCCCTCTTCTCGCCAGCTTCACCAAGCTCCAAACTTGGGGCTGTACGCTAAGCAACAGCCTTTTTTTTTTTGTTATATGGATTATCGCCGGTGAGACGGCGATCAGCGTTGAGGTCGCCGGTAAAGGGAAGATCTACCGCCGCAATGCTGAAGAATGAAAAACCTAGAACTATAATACTGTGGCAACACGAGAATTGAAGAGGATGCCATCAAACCCTATTGCATGAGGTAACAAGCTATCTAGGTTGGGTCGGGCGCAGAGGAGATTTGCTCGCGCGAGGGCAGGCGATCTGCAGGACAGGTACAGAGTGAGCTCTGTTTGGGCGTGAGGGGAAGAAAGGGGCGCAACAGCAAGGAGAGACCGAGAATGGGAGGCCAGACCCGTGCGCCGCAGAAGCTCGTCGAGTCATCTTCGCGCGAGGAGGAGGAGAGTCGACGGCAAGAGCTGCGGCTACTGGGTACGATACAGGGAAACCTCGCCGCATCTGCGCGTCGCCGGAGGAGGAGGACGATCGGGAGGGCGTGAGAAGCAGCGGCACAAGGGAGACGACGATAAATTTTTAAAATCGTCACATTATTGCCAAATAAAAATTTATTATCACAGTAAAAAAAAGATGAATTTTAATGAGCAAAAATGGAAATTTCACGGTTATTTATGTTTTTTTTTTGTTATAACAACAAAATGAGGCTTCCGATCGGAAGACCAGCTATAAATAGGAACAATTTTTAAAATTTCTTAACCTTTTATTTAATATTGGCAATGGCGCACGTCTCGGCGACACTCCTCCCCCCTTCCCTTCGCTCCGGCTTCCAAATCGGATCGCGGACCCTCTTCGTGTCTACAAGGCGACGACCCACCCCGATCGCCTCCTTTAAAGAAAGAGGGCGAAGACGATCGCTTGAGGGCTGTTCCAGGACCTACTTGGGTTTGGAGACGCGGAGGAGCGCCACCGGAGGGAGCGAGGGAGGTCAAGCTGATGACATTCTTGACCAGACTGTGGTAGAGGAAGCGGCGGTGGAGCAAAGATTCATCGGAATTCGGCATGGTGCTTTTCCTGCTCAAGTTCTTCTTCGGCCTCGCGGTCTTTTGCGCCATCGGATGGGTCTTCTCCGTGTAAGTTCATCCATTTCACTTAGTCGTGCTCCTTCTAGTCTGCTAAATTTAGGTAATTTTGTCGATTCGGCTTCTGGTCTCGATCTTAACTTAAATGCCTTACGTGAAGGTATATACCGACAAGACGATAACTAAAGCTGGCACTTTCTTCTTACGGAGTTGCTATCCTTTTCCTCCCCAAAAATTACATACAGTTGAATCCTATTAATGAATGTAATTATACTTATTCTTAGAGAAAAAGAGAATGTAGGTTGTATCACCCATTCTTGTGCACAGGTGTTGTCACCTGTTAAGCATCCTCTCCATAAGGCACAGGTGCTGTCGCATGCTAAAAATTGGTTTCCCTTTTATATCCGAGAACAGAAGAATATGAGATACTTTACTAAGCCTTATCAACATCTGAGAAAGTTGTTTTACTTGCTAAATATGATATAGTGGACATCAGAATATTTTCCACTCATAACTAGAGGCAGTGTTATATTGCAAATAGGTACACTAATGGAACTGACTACATAACACCAGTATGATTCTATGCTTCTGTGACAAAGACATAAGGAGTAAACCCTGCAATTTTTGCATGTTGATCTGCAAAGTTTTATAAGTAGTTTAACTCATCCGCCAGTAGTTTAACCCCAACAGTTAATTCTGTTTATTTTTAGTTTCTCCTCTGTGTTTGTTGTTGCAGATTTCTTTTGAGGTTGTTGGCGCTGATATTGAACAAAACAGCTGGAATATCTGTGGCTTTCCAAGTTGCTGGATGTAATTGTTTGAAGGATGTGTTTGTGACATTCAAAAAGGTCCTTTTCATGTTTCTGTTTAGATTGCATATGATAAGAAAAATCATGATATGATTTCTTACAGAAGTTTGCTCTACTCCAAGTTATGATGAATGATGAAATAAAACAACCTGACTATAGTTTATGATACTTTGTTTTACAGAATTTACGATGGTGACTAAGATTTTGAAATTTGATATACCTTTAGGCATTTACTTCAACTTAACAACAGAATGATAGTTTTGTACGGACTGAAATCCCTGTTGAGCTATTGGATAACTTGATGAGCCATGCAAACGAGTAGCAGTGGCATGCTCTTGGTCAGGCTACTGCAGTACCACTCGAACTCTCACAATCAATTATAGTTCACACATATAGAGCCCTGACCAACATCCATTATTCAGTGGTTCTCCCCAGCGGCTAGTGTTGAGTTAGAATTTTTACTTAGTTTTTGTTGCAGGCATGGGCAGTGCATCGCAACATGTGCCAATGACTATTGGTGAACATGTAAAGAGGAGAATTTTCTTCTTAGGAGGAGATTTGTGTGTCGGGGAAGCACATGAGTTGGGAGTTTGGATATATGCTCCATTTTTTATGAGCCTAGTTAGGGTGAGAACTTTATTGAACATAGTGCGGATAGAATTTGCCTAGATACTTGTATTTTTGCACGCTTCACCAAAAACATAATATAAATAATAATAAAATTATATTTGATGATTTATAATATATTATCATGATATTTTATTATTAATATGTAATATAATCATAGATTATTAATAAATAATAATTTATTTTTCAGTTAATTTAGTTGAATGACAGAAGACAATCTGTATCTCTTTTAACTGACATGGTAAATGGTGTAATATATATATATATTTTTGTTGATTTGAGAAATAATATGTTATGCTTTTCAGGGTGGCATTGAATCCATATTGATTGGTGAAATCAAACTTACTTTGCGTGAATCACTGTTTTCAAAAGACCAGAAATTGCAGCTGTTAATATCTGACTTGGAAGTCTATTTATGTTCCGCTGCAAAAAGTACCAAGAAGAGTAAATCTCGAAATCGAAGTTCTCGATCCTTGGGTAAAGGAGCATGGGTATTCTTGTATAACATTGCAAGATTTCTATCAGTGTATCTAACAGAAATTAATGTGAAGGTATGTAGTTTTTATTGTTCTAGATTTTATTGCAAGATTGAATTTCTTGAATGAACAGTAGCATAATTAGAGATGCAAGATTATCAAGCTATAGAAATGAGCTATTCTAACTATTCATATGGTGTAAGCTCTCTTTATTAAGCAAATACAGGGTGTGGTTGATTCATAAAATGTAATATTGGGAATATATTATTATATTTTATTTGAAAATTTACTTAAATAGGTAGACATTTAGGACTGCCGAATTGCTTTCTTGTGAAACATGGAAAAATTCTTTAAGAAAATACTAACTGTTCTTATAAATTTAGCTAACATGCTTGAGTTAAATATAAAATTTAGCTAACATGCTTGAGTTAAATATAAAATTTCAACACAAATAAATAACAGATTACACACATTTGTATGATCTATATTCATCACACATTTTTTAACCACCATTAGAACTTGATAATATGCAGATAATCAGTGATTTGTATATAATGACACAAAGAAAATACAACAAAGGAGCTATGTGGAGGAAAACCTAATGATTTTTTAGCCTGTTAGGAAGTTGCCTATCTCCATGCATACACTTTGCTAAAGATGAGTATTTATGCTGTGAGCTCTAACTATACAGCACAAATAGTACTCTTTGAACTGGAACAAAAAAGAACTTAGCTGAAGGTAATACAACAAACTTTCTGACATTTCTAAAGCCACTGGTAGTTTAACATCTGATTAGTTAAGAACTTTCCACATTGAAATAAATGCAAAACTTGTAATTGCTTAAAAAGCATTCTGTATGCGACATAAATGCATATGGAAATGAAACATGTAAATGCATACATATATTGATCTTTTCGCTTAAACATAAGCCTGAAGTATTTAATTTATATCATGTTCATTATACGTGAACTTGATTGCCTTTAAATTGTTCATTTTGACTGAAAGGCATTTGTTATTTTGTGCTGCTCTTTGCTCAAACATCTAGGGGCCGAAATCTGCAGCTCAAGTAAGGGGACTGAGAGTGGATGCATCAGTAGATCAACAATCAAAGTTTAGTTTTAATCTCAAATTGCAACTTGCACATTTTGGTTTCGATATGTTATCAGAGCCCGATCTTGGAGAACCATCCAGTCTGACACTAGAAAGGTTGAATATGCCAGTGGAAACAAAGTTCTCTCCTTTCACTTGTGAAGATTTCTCTCTCATCTGTGAGCTTTCTTACAAAAGGTCTGTTTACCATTTTAGTCACATCTGATGACACCTCAATAATTTACCAATTTTCAGTAAAGAAACATGTAGAAATCATGTGCATCTTGAATCCTGAATGCCTAATTGCCAATAGCTTGGTCTTAGCTCTTCAACTGTCAAGAAGTTGACAACGAATCATGCTGTCAAGGTGTTAACCATACAATCTAATAACCTGCCTTGATGTTTCAATAGGCTCAATATTTCAAAATGCTTATATTATCTCTCGATTTGCTAAGATCCCACATACAGCGCCCTCTAAAATGCTTTCCTTGTTTGTTAAAACATTATTTCGAACAAATTTGTTTTAGTGAGCCTATGTTGTTTTGTGAACTGTAGTCACAATGGTAGATACATTCAACATAAAAGCTATTGAAGTCATTAATTTGGAAATATTTTTCAGCTCCATGAAACCCTGTTATTTATATCTTGGTGTATGCTTGTGCTTATCAGCCATATCAACCCTATCTTTATGTTTTGTATTCATTAGTTTACACATAGTATTTAATATTTATAGCATATGGTGGAATGTTCATGGTAACATGAATTTTCCATCTTAGAGAGAACTAAGGGAATTTCATTTTTAAGTATACTGGATTACATAGGAATATCTTGGAGGGATAAAAAACTAAAGCTTCTCAAATAATCTGCCACAGGGAAGTTGGAGTCAAATTTAGTAATTTGGATGTGTCATGTGGAATGATTGGCATTAACTTGAAGGAAAGCCTATTCATCAAAACCAAGAGAGAGTCCAAAAGCTCAGTTGGTCTTGATGTGAGCAAAGAATGTGCTTCGGATAATAGCTCTGTAAAGTCTGAAAAAAGTAAATCTTCAACATCAACAATGAAGAAACATGCTCTTGCATTTCCAGAACAGGTTTGGCCTCTCTGTGGGTTGATGCAACGTTTTTTGTTGTTCTATATTAAAGTAGACTAGAACATTTATAGCTTATCTACATAACAGAATTTGATCCCTGGAATTGTGCTTTGTAAAAATGTGATAAACATGCATCATTGCGTCAAGCTGCCTAAATCCTTTCAGAAAAACATATTTGACAATGAACATACTTGTTAAGGAAAAAGACAAAGGTCTGACTTGTTATTCATGACACTTTAAGCTACTAAAGATTAAGACTTCATCCTTTAACTACCATCGGTACATTTCACTATAAGAAAGCATTTTTGCACCAGTAAGTCCCACTTATGCAGATGTGGATAAATCGTTTTGTCCTTTCATTTAAAGAATATACTTTTAACTTAGTAATATTGGCCACATAGTCTGGCTTTAAAGTCATAATTTATTTCTATCTGAATAAGCTTAAAGAATTGGTAAATGACTGAGAGCTGTCCTAGTTGTAAATTCAACAAAGCCTTCTGCAGTAAAAGGCTATTTGGATGGTGGACTCATTTGGATCACATTCTATTAACTTCAGAATCTAGCCCTAGTTAGACTTTAGGCATTACAATAATGTCAAGCATCAAATAATAATCTGTGATTCCCCAATGAAGTAATACATAGAAACTTTGGGCTTGTTGTGTTGGTTTGTAGGTTCAAGTGATAATCATACTGCTAATTGCAGTGCTAGGTCATTATGCTATGATGGAGTCAAAGATGGAGAGTAAGTTGTGGTTCAATAAGCTAATGATCGAGATCAAGCTAATGCCGTGGAAAGAAAGGAGCATCGCACTCTAGATCTACTTCAATATTCTTTAACTTTGTTTGGTGCCCTATAATGTATAAACATATTTTTGCTTTTTTTTCCGCTTTCATAATTCTAGGCTGGACTATTTATTGTCTAGTTGGGTAAATCTTTTCTGCTAGTTGAAGCATTTCGTAGTGCTATTAAACATGGTTTATTTATTCCTTGGAAGGTTAGCTTCAACATTAAAGAGTTAGATGTGATGTTTATGCACCAAGGCCAGGGCATTGTTGCAAAGAATACAGTGACTGACATCCTTCTGAGAAGTGTTAAAACTCTGTCATATGATGATGCTGGAGAGGCCACATCACATTTTTTACTCAACTTGGATTTTAGTCAAATTCACGTATGTTTTTACCTAACTAGTTTTTCTTCATATATACCCTACTTTTCCCTTTAATTTGCCTTTTTTTTTTCTCATGCCAGCTACTTAAGGAAGGGGTTACTTCAGTGTTGGAGATTTCGGAAGTTGCAATTATAGCTAGAGCTAATGTTCCAATGCAAGTGAGTTGTATATTGGCTAATTGTATTTTACATTTACTTATTTTTATACTGATTTATGAAAAGGGTGTTGCCTGATTTTGAGCATGCCTATCATACCATGTTACTTACTGGCAAGAGATCCAAATGTGCTAGGTATTATTAAGAAAGTGGTAGATAGTGTTAATGTGGGAACAAGATCAATGTGGCTGAAAAAAAAATTAATCGAGACTCGTGATTTGTTGTTATCATAATGTCTTTGACTTGCTCTTTATATCATTTCAATTATTATAAAATGATAATTTTTTTCATTAGTCTTTAACTCAAAAATTACAGAACAATTTTGCTCGATCTGATTATAGTTTGACCATACTTTTTTTTTATTATAGTAAATATGTAACTTTTGTGGGGCATAAAAACATTACTAACTAGCTTATGAGAGTGCATAATTGTCTTATACGTAGTATTAAATTTCTTTTCCCATTTTATACCTATTCTATGCCTAAAACGATTTTGTTTTAATGAATGAAATGAAAACATAAAGAGGAAGTGGAAATGGAAAGGAAACATACATAGAAGGTTTTCATTGTTACTGAGGAGACACCTAGAAATCATATGGATGTCTGAACATGGATTCTTTAAACCTACAATCACTAGCAAACTGTTATGAAATCAATCCCTATATGCTCTCTTGGAGATGTTCAGATCTTGGAGAAAAATAGTTGGATTAAGGTAAATGTTATTGGAAGTGTTTAGTCCATGATTGGTAGACTCTAGGTAAATGTTACATGGACTTGAACCGGAAAGTCGAGCGAGTTTGGAGCAAGATATGTCTGATACAATTATTAATGTCATAGATCCATATGTGGTGGTTTAGCCTTTAGAGTGGATAAGATGGAGATGGTTGATTAATCCAGACAGCATTATGGTAGTATTTGAACTTTATGATTGGAGTTGAAAATTCTGATCTGCAAAATAAAATGGCATTGGGAATGTGCTCGATAGGGCACACTTCAATGCTCATGTGAGTCTCAAATACAGGATGTTAAACTCAAGGGGTTAGAATGCTCTCACTAAATGCTCTACCTCTGTAGGTAGAAGTGGTTGCTGATCCTCTTACCTTGGAAGGTAAGCCTTCCCTTGCTCTTAGTATGGAGGTTAAGGCCTCTTGCTCTTTCCTTGAAAGGTAAGTCTCTATTGCTCTTAACTCGAAGGGTGAGGCATTGGTCTTTCTCTTACCTCATAATGTAAACCTTCCTCTTCCTCTTAGTTTGGAAACTTGGGCATTTGTCTTCCTTGTACCTCAGGTTGTAAATCTTCCTCTCACTCTTAGCTTGGTGGAAGTGAGTCTGCCTGATGCTCTTGCCAAGAAACTCTTGTTAGAACTTTGCTTTCCCTCGTATTAGCTTGGAAACTCCCTTTCGAATGCTTGACAGTGAATAAAGAGAGTATTGGAGCTTCATGTAAACATGAATATCCTACTGGAATCTTACTCTGATACTATTATATATCAAGCCATGTCTAAACAATAAAGTTGTATTGTCTGCTTTGATACCAATTGTTACAATTCACTTAGATGAGAGATTAACCTATTAACTTAATTGGCTCAACTACTAACCTAATGTACTTAAGCTTAAGTTGATAACAACTCACATATATAAGCTTATAAAGCTTGTCTATTAACCCACAACTCAAAATGTGAGACTAAACTTGAGGTGTCCGCTTGTGACCATGAGAGAACAAGCTTCTGTATCAACTGAGTTGCAAGCATTTTTCTTGGTTTTGTTTCATCAGAGGGTAAAATTCTAATTCATATTTTGCTAGATGAATCATGGTTAAGCATAGAGTTTCATACGTTAACTCTTTCTTTTGAAATTTTCCAAGTCACTTAGTGACTTAGAACAGGAAAGTGTCACATCCAATTTTGTATGAGGATACCTCATGGCAAAGGGGAAAAAAAAATCCCACCTAAAAAGAAAATTTAAAGGCACCTTGCCAAAGTTCATCACTACAGTTGAAATGTGTTTCTTATGAAGGTAAGAAAGAGCAGAAAAGAATTAAGTGAAGGAAGGAGTTCTAGCATACAATGGATCTTCCTGTTGCCTCATAAATTTGCAGGCAAAAGGAAGAAAGCATCTTTGTCTAAGTCAGTTGAAATCCATGGATGTTTGCACCTACACAACCACCTTTGTCTCTGTCATCTTCTTCATTAACATTACTTGACCTGGAGAAGCTAACCTAAGCTCTACAAGTATCGATCCTGGAATTATTCCACCAAATCACACAGTAATTGGATTTGGCTGTCTTGGTGTTAATGGTGTTGTTGGAGAAGATTCACAAAGAAGAGATTTACTTGTGCCCCATGCCAAGTGGAACAGAACTCCCAAATGTCATATTTAGATGGGTAAATGGAGATTCTTTCTCCTCATGCCATGTATCTCTCCCTTGTAGGAAGGAGGAATCACTTGACTCTCCCTCCTCAATTTTGTCCTTTATCTACCTATGAAATTTTGGATCTTTGTATAAACAGTAAAGTTGCTGCCGTATGACCTGGATGTCATGGAAAGAACCTCTTATAAAGCAGGGTAAGACTATGTACAATAGACTCTTCTCCAGAATCCTACATGGGCAGAAGCGTCGTGCATCGGACTGTCTTTTTTTTTATCTACCCATGCAATTTTATTTCTCTTGTAGTAAACACAGTTAAACTACAAACTCTAAAGTTATCTAATGAAATTCATTGTTATCAACAGTTTTTATTCTGGAAACATAATTTTATATATATATATATATATATTTGTGTCTGCATTTTATGTGACTTCATTCCTTTTGCAGCCTCTACCTATTAGTGCTGAGGTTGATCTCAAGATTAGCAGCACTAGGTGCAATCTTATTGTCAGCAGATTAAGACCATGGATTTGTCTTAAGTCGGGGAGACAAAAACCGATGGTTCTTCGTGAGGAAAGTCCTAACCAAGAAAATAAACCAAAGGATAAGATGGCTACTATTATGTGGAAATGCACAGTTTCTCTACCAGAGATTACTATTATGATTCATAATGTCCATGATTCTCCTTTATTCCATGTAAGTTATTATTCATTCTTGAGAGTTGCTATTATCTACTAGATCTTCCCCTCGAAATGTCATGGTTGTTTGGTTAGAATAATTAGTTATGAACCTTGATATAGGCTAACTAAACCAACATATTGGCACACCCATATGTAGGAAAACTTTTAGTTCCTTGTTGGTTTTTAAGATTTATATCAGGGTCTGTAGTACTTTATACTTCTTCAAACAATGCACTTCTCAGAAACATGCATTTACTACTGTATATAGCCTTCTCTTTCTCTCGAGATGCACACATATATGCTAAGATATTGTTGGCCATTGTTTCTTTCTTATATTTTTCTGTTTTAACACAGTAGAGATTATCATATACCATAGCATAGAAACTTATCATACACAATATGATTAATGGATCCAGAAAGTATTGCAACTCTAAAGTTTTCTTTTATGAAATTTACATTGACATTGTGTCCATCATGACTTTTGTGTAAATTAATTTATAACTCCATTCTCCTACTGACAAGAGCAATCTATGCAGTGAATTTTTGCAAGGAATCACTTATTTAGTATTATTTGTTAGTCACTATTTCTTAAATTTGTTGATTTCTTCATTTCTAGTTCTATTGTGGCCAGTCAGTGTTACCAATTTTCTGTAGATAGAAAGATAACATTTTGGCATTTCAATGAACATGAATTATCAGGACATGGTGTCATTCAGTCTTGCCAGTTGTAAATTTGACTTCTTAGTGCACCTTGATAATGCAGGGATGCTTTCAATCCTTTCATCTTTTTGCAAATAACATAGAAAGTAAGAAACTTGAAGTGCATGCTGAACTCGGTCAATTTCACTTGAACACAGAAGATGTGTACCAGCAATCTTTAGAAAAGAAATTGATAGGTGCAGATATTAACTCAAGTTCATTAGTTCACATTGAACAAATGGTTCTTGATTTTGGTAATAAGGAAATGGAATCCCAGGAGGGGCAAGAGGCGAAGAACCTAAAGTTAGTGCTGGCTGTTGATATGATGGGTATGAGTGTATTCTTTGGGTTGAATCATGTTGAGAGACTCGTAAAGATGGCGAAGTCTTTTAAAGAACTTCTGAAAGATTTATCTCCCTCTGGTAAAAAAATTGATCAAGCTAAGGCCAAAAAACCTTTAAAGAAAGATACCTCAAAAGGAATCAACATTGTTAAGTGTAATCTTCAGAGATTGTTGGTTAAGTATTCTGGTGAAACAAGTCTATCAGATATGACAGTTGCAGATCCCAAACGTGTTAATTTTGGATCTCAAGGTGGCCAGGCAATAATATCAGTTGGTGCTGATGGGAAGCCTCGTGAAGCAAGCATAACATCCTTGAGCTCAAATGGTTGCAAGCTCTTGAACTTCTCCACCTCTGTTGACATCCTTCATCTCCGATTTGTTTTCAACAAGGAAAAACAGTCCATGCAGATTGAAGTTGATAGCACTAACTCATTCTACTCTGAATATACAGAAGAGCCAAATCCTGGTACAGAAATAACACTTCTTACTATGCAGAAAGCAAAGTTTGTCCGTCGTTCTAGTGGACATAATGACATGGTTTTATGTTCTCTCCTAAATGTGACTGATATATCCATCAGGTGGGAGCCTGATGTTCATTTAGCATTGCAAGAATTTGCTATGCGTTTGAAATACCTGATGTCTAATCAGAAGAATCATAGCACTGACCATCTAATGAAGGCAGAAGCAATTGATACAGCACCTGTACCGAGCAAGGAACTAATTTCTGACCAAAGCCCAACTGCAAAACAACAAAAAAAGAGAGATTCAATCTTTGCCATTGATGTGGAAATGTTGAAAGTATCAGCTGGGCTCGCAGATGGTGTGGAAACAGTAATTCATGTACAGTCCATCTTCTCTGAAAATGCAAAAATAGGTGTTCTGTTTGAAGAAGTGATGGTTGCTTTCAACGAAGCAAAAATCTTCCGAACTAGTCGCTTGCAAATTTCTCGCATTCCAGCAACCTCCACACAAAACCTGCAAGATTCAAAATCACAAATGGCCACTGCAAGGGATTGGGTAATTAGAAGTCCTGATATTTACATCTGCATGCCTTATAGGCTGCAATTACGTGCTATCGATGATGCAGTTGAAGATACACTGAGAGCCCTAAAGCTTATTTCTGCTGCTAAGTTGGAGAAAATAATAAATGGAAAGAAGAACAGCACCAAAAAATCAAAGTCAGCATCGAGTTTTTTTTCAATGAGATTAATTATTCGGAAGTTAACAGTGGAAATTGAGGAGGAACCCATCCAGGCCTGGCTTGATGAACATTATCAGTTGATGAAGAAGGAGGTTTGTGAGGCAGGTGTTCGGCTCAAGTGTCTAGATGAGCTTCTACGAACTATAGCATCAAGTACCCCAGAGCCAAATAACCTAGGTGCTGATAAAAAAATTCATTATAATGGAATGGAGATAGATGCTTCTGATGCTTCATCTGTTGAACTTCTGCGAACAGAGATCTATAAGAAGGCCTTTCGATCATATTATGAGGCATGCCAAAAGATAGAAACCTCAGAAGGCTCTGGTATTAATACCTTTGGGGTTCAGTCAGGGTTTAAACCCAGTATTCACAGAGTTTCTCTCATGTCAGTTTGTGCAACAGAGCTAGATGCAACACTGACAAGGATTGACAGTGATACGATGCTTGAGTTTTTAAAAAGGACTGACCCCATCTGCTCTGAGAAAAATATACCTTTCTCCAAGTTGTATGGCTGTGATATTGATCTAAATGCAGAAGCCTTAGCAGTGAAAATTAGGGACTACACACACCCACTGTTTTATGGAAGTTCTGCTAAATGTCAAGGACGTGTTGTGGTAGCACAACAGGTAACCAAAAGATAGTTTGCTTTTCCTATATTTTGACGTTGATATACATATGTCTGTGAATCTTTATTTCCTCTTATTTAATCAATATCATATTGGAATATTGGATAAATGTTTTTGCAGTAGGAATGATATATCTGTCTGTTATTTCTTTTAAAACATTTTTTAACTTTTCACTTTCTAGGGATGAATAGACTAAGGTAGAGCTTATAATCAAACAGATACCAATGGAAAATTGTGTCTATGTTTTCACTTTGTTCTGAATAATGTGTAGCTTTCTTTGCAACTAGGATACCCATTCTCAGCTCACCTTTTAGATATTTTATGGGAATGGTCAGTAGTTAATAAAAACTTAGATTTAGCATATAACATGGAATTGATAGAAGAAGTTATTTTTGTAATTTATAGTCTAGAAAAAAAACTTCTTGTTTGTTTTTCATTTGTTATCCTACAACACCTTAAATTTATTACATTGCACCAACATGAGTTGTTTTTTAGAATTTAGTGTTAGCCACAAAACCACATCACAGTGCTTAATTTGGAGCTAAGCTAACAGATATACTATATATACTTCAAATTTATTATTTTTATCCAGCCAATCTTTTCATTTGTGATTAGATAACTTGCCTACACATTTAAGATCTAAAATGTGAACAATGTTGTTCGAGTTAGCTATTTAACTAGTTCTTATATACACTACATATTCTTTCAATCAAGAAGAAAATAACCATCCAATTATCTACATACATATATATATTTGGTTAAACATCCAACTATATTTTGAATGAATCATTACATCTCGACAGGTATTTAGGAAATAGATGTGCATTAGTGTAGCAGAGATACTAGTGGTAAGGTGGATGTATGAGGTTAGTAGAAAAGGAAAGAGTAATAGTTATATTATCTGGTAAGATTGTACATTTGTTTAAGTAGCTGATAAAATAAAGGAAAATAGAATAAGGTCTCCTAAATATGCTCAATGACAACAAATAAATTTTATGGTTAGAGAAGTTGAATCCATTAGAGTTGAAGACGAAAGAAATTGAGAGAAACATTCTCTTTAACTTAATCAAATGTTATTTAGTTTATTTAAATGTTACTACTAATATAGCCTTAGATAGCTACCAATTTCAGGATATCATCCATTGTAGTTGACCTCAGTTTGTTGGGACTAGGTGACTCGACTTTGTTGGCTTACCACTTCATCTTTGATGTTAACATTGTTAATCATTTGATTGTTCACAGTGACAATGTTTAATGAATTTGAGTTAAATTGAAAGTATTTGTGTTCAATAAAAAAGTGCATCCCAGTAAGATTTTGGCTAAATCTCTTCTTCACTGTTTTTTTAATGTGAAAAAAAACAAAAGTGCACGACTTAGCTGTATGGAACTAAATCTTATTTTATAAAAAAACTGCAATTTTTTAGGTCTATGAAGAAATGAACAAAATATTTTTTTTTTAATTCTTGGGCAGGCAATTTGTGGTGCAATAAGATTTTTCCTCATGTGAGTGGCTAGTTTTAAGTCATAGAGGCCTCCACTTTCTTTACTCAATTATGTACCAAATAATAATTGAGGGTTCATCTTACTCTCCTACAGTCCTACTGATCTTGATTTATATGTGCAATTACATGAGAGCTGGTTGATCTTTAGTTAGCTAGAAATTCTAGACCTGATGTACACAGAAAAATTTATTATTACCTATCTTTATATCTGATTTTCAAAATGATGTGGTATTTTTTCAGATTTCTTTTTTTAGCAATTGATTAACTCCAGAGAAGTTTACACTAGTCTTTATTGTGGTACTTGACTTGTTCTTCTTCTTTTATGAGTACAGGCAACTAGTTTTCAGCCACAGATTTTGCAAGATTGTTATGTAGGAAGATGGTGGAGAGTTCGTATGTTACGCTCAGCTAGTGGTACAACTCCTGCAAACAAAGTTTACCTTGATCTGCCAATTAGTTTTCAAAAAGGGGAAGTATCATTTGGAGTGGGATATGAGCCAGTTTTTGCTGATATCAGCTATGCATTCACAGTGGCTCTTCGCAGGGCTAATCTTGGAACTAGGAGTTGCACTGATCCACATGGACTAGATTATTCTGCTCAATTTTTAGCTAGTTCATCGGAACCACGACCGCCAATAAAAGAAAAAAGTTTACCGTGGTGGGATGAGATGAGGAACTACATCCATGGAAAGACTAATTTATCATTTGTGGAAACTCAATGGTTTATCCTTGGAACAACTAACCCTTATGAAAAACTAAATAACCTGGAGATAATCTCTGCAAATATGGAGATACAACAGAGAGATGGATATGTAGGTCTTTGGGCAAGAGAATTCAAAATTTACACAAGCAGTTTAGAGAGTTTAACGGACAGTCTCAGTTTAAAATCTTCAACACATTTCTCTAGTCCTTTTCTAGTCTCTTTTTCTTTTCTTGCAGAAGTGCAGATGGAGTGGGGATGTGAGTCTGGAAGTCCACTGAATCATTATCTTTTTTCACTTCCTATTGAAGGAAAACCAAGGATGAAAGTCTATGATCCCTTCCGCTCTACTGCTCTATCACTGAAGTGGAACTTCTCACTGAATAACTCACAAACAAGTGGTAACGGACTTGCTTTCTCATCTGATGTTCTGAATAGTACAAGAATAGATGGACCAGGGTCTGAATCTTCTCAGAAGATAGGAACCAACTCTATAGATTCCCCAACCATGAAGTTTTGTGCTCAAGATCTTGCTTGGTTAAACAAATTCTGCGTTCTTAATTATCTACCTCCTCATAAATTAAGGATGTTCTCACGATGGCCACGATTTGGTGTTCCTAGGATTGTTAGGTCTGGTAATTTGTCACTGGACAGAGTTATGACTGAATTTTTTCTCCGAATCGACACTACACCTCTATGCATCTGTTATGCACCTTTGAGAGATGATGATCCCGCTAACGGAATGACATTCAAAATGTCAAAATTGAAATATGAAATGTGTTTTAGCCGTGGTAGGCAGGAATTTACTTTTGATTGCACGCGTGAACCCCTTGATCTTGTTTATCAGGGTTTTGATATTCACATGTTAACGGTTTCTTTAGATCAAATAAATGATAGTTCTATAACCCAAGAAATTATAATGGGGAAGAGATGCTCAGGAAATGAAGCAACGGATAAGTTTGGTAATGAAAATTGCAACTATGGTTGCAAGGACAAGACACAAGATAATGGCTTTATTTTGTATTCTGACTACTTCACTATACGAAGACAAACTGCAAAGGCAGATCCAACAAGGCTATTAGCATGGCAAGAATATGGAAGAAAGGACCTTGAGATGAACAATGCTATTTCTGAATTTGAAAATGGAATAAAAAGCAATCCTGTGCAATCTGATTTTGTTGATGATGAAGGATTTACAGTAGTAATTGCTGACAACTGCCAACGTGTATTTGTCTATGGCCTTAAGCTCCTGTGGACCTTGGAATACAGAAATGCTGTTATCTCCATGGTAAGGGGAATTTCAAAAGCATTTGAACCTTCGAAGCCTTCTCCTTCTAAGCTGTACTCACAGAGAAAATTACTTGAGAGTCAGAAAATAACAGATGAGACTGATGTGCCTTGTGATCCAGAGTTGAATTCTATGGCTGACACATCTCCTTGTGGATCTCCCATTGAAGCACATAATGTTAATAATCAGGCACTATATTCATCTAATGTCAATAGTCAGGCACAAGATTCATCTCATGTCAATAATCAAGCACAAGATTCATCTAATTCCTCAGTGCCTTCTGCTCAAACTGGTAAGTTAATAACTCATATTTAAGTTTCTGAAGACATTTATTTGACATATGCAGCAATTGGTCTAACAGATTCGCCACTAAAAATTATTGATTATTGTTAGATTTATGAAGTGCATTGCTCCTTGAAATCTTAGATTGGTTGTGCTATACTTATGCCAGTCAATTCCATCTCACCTCTAATTCACTGCATGGTGCATAGTTTTAGCAACAAATAGTTGCAACACAAGGTTTCTTGTGTGCTTTCATAGTAATATATTAGCTTTTACAGTGTCAAAAGTATAATAAGCACCAACTTCTATTTATTTGTCCACCAGTGAAGCAACAAACTGACACTGACGAGGAGGGTACATGCCATTTCATGGTCAATGTTATCCAGCCACAATTCAATCTGCACTCAGAAGAAGCCAAAGTAAGTGTGTTTCTCATATTACTTCTATACATGAGATAATTGATAAAAGAAATGGAAGACTGAAAACTAGTATTTAATAAGGCCTAGCCCATATGTTTAGTATGGGAGTTCTTTTCGCTTTCCATTCCATGAAATTTTATAGGAAAGAAAGACAGTTCGTTTTGCCAACAGGGGTTCATGGAGTTTGATGAGATCTAAAAATTCCTTGCTATCCCATTTGGACTGGGATCCCATGTAGGAATGTGATTGCTTTTTCATGACCCAAGAATTATATATTACAAACTTGGGAAATTTATAAGGGTACCATAGTAACTAATTCTAAATTATTACTATTTTGGAAATTTAGAATTTTCCTAACATGATTTCTAAATTCATCGTCTTTGTCATTTTCATCAAAGGGTTGGTTACATGAATTTGTTCTTTCATCAAGCTCTATGCAAGAAAACAGTTGCTAAACCTCGCAAGCTTTGTCTTGCCATGGAATAACTTCCCAGAAAATATATCCTAGTAAAGTTGGCCATACTCTACAAAGCCTAAAGGATTTATGATTTCCTCTTTGTTTACTAGATTGAAAAAGAACGAAGCAAAATTGCTTTTGGGGGGCTTTGATAATCTGTTTCTCATGTGCATTATGTATTTAAGTTCTAGGCAATTAGCAATTCTTAAATCAAGGAATTACAGCCTTCTTTAACTTCAGAGAGATGTGAAAAAGTGATTTTTTACATGTTGCTTGTGGAATGATCAATTTATAGCAAATCAACATGCAAAACCAGTGTGCACATTAGAATTTTTTGAACAGGAATTGGAAAAATATTATCCAACAACACCTCTAGTGGTCTTTTATATTTGCTTGGGGATAGATAAAAACTCACAAGGAATCAAGAAGCAAAAAATGCACTGAGTTTATTTGGCATATTTCAAACCCAAAGATGAAAAACTTTAGGTGCCTATTTAACTTCATTTAAATTGATCTGGTCGAAAATCAAAATGCTTGGCAGAGGAGTTGAGTTTTACACAAGCACAGCAGGTTCAAATAATTTTCATAAAAAACTGGAAGATATGTATTTCATTGCTTGATTGGGAGTGTTAATGATGTGCGCACAAAGTATTTATATGATAGCTTCAGTATAAATCATCCAATCTATGTATATAGGAGATTATCCGCTTTGTGTTAAATAATAATTTAGGTAGCGTTTGATTTGTAGAAATTTTTCCATTTTCCATTTTTATTTTTTGAGAAAATGAGAAAATAACGTTTAGTTGACGTTTTCCATCTTCGAGAGAAGTTTTTTTGGAAAATTGAAAAACAGAAAAAAACTGTTTTCTGTTTTCTAGAAAATGGAAAAGGCGGTGCTTACCAAACACTGCCTTAGTTTCTCCATTTTCTGCAAATTTGATGATGAAGTTCCCGGTTACTGCATTGTGTATCCATCACAGTTTATATTGTAGTACCTTTTGTTTTTTTATTTAATTTTACTAAAGCATGAAATAAATGGTTTAACAATTATTTAAATATCCTTGCACAATATATAGGAGATTATCCACTTTGTGTTAAATATAGCAATTCAACAACAGTTTCTCCATTTTCTGCAAATTTGATGATGAAGTTCCCGGTTACTGCATTGTGTATCCATCACAGTTTATATTGTTGTACCTTTTTTTTAATTTAATTTTACTAAAGCATGAAATAAATGGTTTAACAATTATTTAAATATCCTTGCACAGGGTAGGTTTCTACTTGCAGCTGCCAGTGGGCGTGTCTTAGCTCGTTCATTTCGTTCAATTGTTCATGTTGGCCCTGAAATAATTGAACAGGCTCTAAGCACCAGCAATGTGGTGATTCCTGATAATGTGCCTGAAATGACATGGAAAAGAATGGAGCTGTCCATGATGCTTGAGCATGTCCAAGCTCATGTAGCACCTACAGATATTGATCCAGGTGCTGGAATTCAGTGGTTACCTAAAATTCTCAAAGATTCACCTAATGTAAAACGCACTGGCCCTTTACTGGAGAGAGTGTTTATGCCTTGCCAAATGTACTTTCAGTACACACAGTATAAAGGAGGAACTCCTGAGCTGAAGGTAGACTTCATTAGTTTTGCTAAACCTCGCTTTCATTCATTTGTTTATTGTAGCATGACCTTTTAGGTTAATTACTTTATTTTCTTTCTCCTGCAATGTGGTGTTTCAGGTGAAGCCATTAAAGGAGTTAACTTTCAACTCCCCTAATATTACATCAGAAATGACATCGCGTCATTTCCGGATCATGCTCGATGTGTTAACGAATCTTCTTTTTGCCAGGTCTCCCAAGTAAGTTGCGTTTAGATTCTTCTGCAATTTCAAATTTTTGGATAAAAGTTCAGAATTATTTAGTCGGAAACTCATAGTGTTGTTGCTTCATACAGTTAAAATAGACAGGTATCTGATTCTTGTTCATGAAATAGAATTACAATTGTACATTTATAGGCTCCAAATATTGTAAAATTGATTTTATGTACAATAATATAAGCTTTGATGTTTTTTTAAAAATGAATTTGACATGGAATGTTAAGGACTTACTTCTAAATTATATGTTACAGCGCCTGTTTGTAAATATGTTTTATGGTATAGCATATAGGTCAAAGGAGGCTACCTCAAGCATGTAATGGTAATGCTACTATTTCCTTAAATAGAACCAAAATTCAAATGGAAGAACTAATAGGCTCCTAAAACTCTACTAGAGAATTATTAAATCTAGTTGCAATTTCTTGAGAGCTCCTTGTTTAATTAAAAATGTTTATAACAGATACACCTTAAGTTTTAGGAGTGAACCTACGGTCCAAAACCCCATGAAGGAGAAGAAGATGCCTACCCTTATATGATTCTGTTTTAAAAATGCTTCTACAGTTCGTTTTTGTTGAGCTTGTACTCTTTTTGTGCACTATATTTAGTATGATACATTTTGATTATTCAGAACGTTGTTTCTTGCCCATAGTACTTGGAATTTGTCAGCAAGAGTGAGTAATTTGACATTGAGGCTAATCTTATAGGTTGACTGTTAAAATGTCTATGCACTATGTGAAGTCTTGTACCCTTCCTCTGAAAATTGTCCTGATCCAGGATCACTTACCTAATACTTCACTATATCACATTCACGGCCACAATGTTTTATTTTGTTCAATACAACATAATTTATCACAATGGTTTCTAGAAAAACATCTAGGATTTTAATTTTGGATAGAAATTATGACATCCTTTTAAGCTTGTGTTTTGATCAGCAAAAGAATGTATAACCCACTCCTCTGTAAGTGGTTAATATTTCATGATTGATTATTTAAACTGATGTTCCTTCCATCCAGATTTCCCCAAAACATTCACTCACTTTCTGATGACAATGAAGATGTTGGAGATGAATTTGGTCAGTTAGTTCCTGATGGCGTGGAAGAGGTAGATCTTGCAAAGATCAATCTTGAGCAAAGGAGAAGGGAACATAAATTGCTCCTAAGTGATGTTAAGGTTCTTGGAGTTACAACTGATATAACTGAAGGCGCTGACTCATCTCCAGACAAATTTGATTTGTGGATGGTAGAAGGTTCAAACCTAACACTGGTGAGATCTCAAACTAAGAGCGTGTGCTTAAGAGTAAAATAGAAAACAATTATTGATCATCAACATTTTGACACCATTAAAAGAAATGCACTTCATCTCCATCAAAACCAAGAAAAACATTACCAAAAATCTTGTAGAATGGAAAATAAAAAACTCAAAAACAATGGATTTTTTTGGTAAATAACACAAATAAAGTGAAAGATGTTCAACTTAATTGAACCATCATTTTTCTTTGTTGTCAATTTTCATTGGAGCATCATGCTTTATGTAATTTTGCAAATGCAATGGTCAACTTGTGCTTAAAGTACTGCTAGGCCATTTTGGCCTTCCATTCCAGTTAATAACATGAGCTTGCCCTATATTACTAGTGTTTGATACTGTCATAGGTTGGTTAGAGTGTCTACATGCATTTGATCATAATTGTATTATTGATTTTTAGTTGTTGTTATGCTCAGCTAGAGGAATTGAAGAAAGAACAGGGCAACATTCATAAAGCTATAAAAGAGGCTTCTTCTGCATTGAGGCTTGTTTTGCAAGAAGCTGCAGAAATAAGATTGCTGGAGAAAGAGAAAAACAAAAGCCCTTCCTGTGCTATAAGAATTTATGTCAGAATCAATAAGGTGGTATGGAGTATGCTTTCTGATGACAAACCTTTTGCTGAAGCTGAAATTAATGACATGGTGAGTTTTTTATTATTATCATTATGATTTTTATTTTTACTCAACAATAAAGTTGTTGCCGTGTGATTTGGAGGTAATAGGTTTGAGTTGCAAAAATAGTCTCTTGTAATGCAAAGTAAGATTATGTACAATAAATTCTTCCCCGAGATCCTGCATTGGTGGAAGCTTTGTGCACCGGCTTATCTTTTATAATTGTTATTTTTACATACCTAAATAAGCCATTCGTGCTCTATTTCCTCATATGTGGACTACCTTGTTTACCCTATGCTATCTTTTATTCTCTGTTTCAAATTTTTATTTGATCCTTTTTGTATAATTCTCAGGTCTATGGGATCAATATTTAGTTTTTTTCATAGAACATAAGTCCTATCATTTATATCATTGTCATATATTATCAGAGTTATTTAAAGGAGAATCTATTCTAGTATGCTACTAGTACACTACTATATGGAAAAACCACAGCAATAAAACAAATCATGAATCCCAATCATTGTAGGTGGATCAGATCTAACCCCTTTGTTGAAGTATATGTAAGATTATCTCACTGCCATATCTATAGCTTTGAAGCCATTTTTAATTAAGTCTCCTTTCCTCACTTCTCTTTCAAGCCCTTACATCTTGAAATCTCAATTGATTCAACTTGTCTAAAATTGGTCATCTTTGAACATGTTAATCCTAGCTTAATTTGTTTCTTTCATTATATGATCTATTGGTCAGTCCTACACTCAATTACCCCCATGTGGTAGTTTTTCATGATGCCGCACATCTATGTTAGTAGTCTCATCTTTACTACACAAAACTTTGTATGTGTCATATTCCAACTCTCAAACACTTTGATGAAGAAAATATAATGAAGTACATTCTTATAAAGTTCCTTTTAGCCTAAGAGGCGCACGATAATTAAATGTGCTCCAAAACTCTCTATTTTATTTACTTGTTTATTATCTTATTAATGTTATCTTTATCAATAACTCATGGAATTAAATTCAAGATATTCTGGATCTTGAAAATCTGTCCAACTTAATTCTACCTACTTTTTTTTTTTGTTATTGTGAAAATTTATATTTCATATATTGAGTATAGTTCAGTTTGTTTAAAATATTTAGGTTCTAAAACTTATCTCCACATTTTGATCTTCAAGCTATTCTATAATAATCTATACCAGACTTTAGCATACTATCTTCTGAAATAATTAAGTTTGTGTTGAGTATGATTGGTACATTTCTCTTGTGCTCATGCAAAGATAAAAGCTTAAACTAAGATAAATCCTTTATTACACTCAATAATTCTTAACATAGTAACTAAAGCATCATATAGTGTTTTTATGTTATCAATCATATTACTTACTATACATTCCATGCCCCTTTTAAACCCAACAAAATAAGCATCTCAGAACTTTATGAATTTATCAGTATTTTTCTGTTAATAAATAAGTATGTGCAAACTAATCTTTTGTTGATTTTGTTGAAAGTTTTCTTATTAAATAAATAGCATAAGTAATTGATCTTTCAGGTAAAAATCAAATTGATTCAGAATTTTTTCTTTCACCTTATGTTCTTCTCTCAATCAATCCTTTCCTCAAGTTTCATAGTGTAGTCATCAACTTAGTTCCTCTACTGCAAACTATATTCAGAATTCAATGAAGTTTTCTTTGTTAGCACTGTTTATGAAGACAATATCTGAAATTGATTTTTGGCTTGTAGGCTGATCTATTCAAATAACTATCAGAAGCTCTCTCGATATTTAAATCATATTTAAGATTATTGATTCCATCTTGATGATTCATGTCGTCATTTCTAACAAATCCTGACATGTGCCATTTTTGTACTTTTTTTTTTTGGCAGATTTATGATTTTGATCGTGATTACACAGACATTGGCATTGCTCAACTCACTACAAAGTCGATTGTGGTTAAGAATTGTGTGCCAAACTCCAAATCAGATACACTTTTATCAGCCTGGAATGCACCTCCAGAATGGGGCAAGTAAGACAATATGTTTGTATTTGCTTGTCGAAAAATATCTACATAACTTCATTATTTCTTTGTTCATTGTATTATCACACACTAGAAATTGGTACTTATATGCTTTAGAGATCAATAATCTGCAGTTAAAGTCAGAACTCATTACATTTAGAAACTCTACAAATTATTGCTTTATTGGTCTTTTGGAACTATGACATATTACAATGGATGCTTGAGCTCTCGGTAGAATCTGGAGAAATCTCAATACCGCAAAGATAGGAAAGGAGCAATACTTCATGTTATTGCTAGACCTTTACAATACAAGGCAGGCAATACTGCCTAGTTCCAATTAAGTGATTATATATTTCAGTGGATATTTCATCCTTTCTCCTTGAATTGGTCCTATAACTTATGATTTATCTTTGGCATATCAATAACCAACCAATTATATGACAGTGTTATGGAATTTTTCATGTGATGCATATTATTGCAAATATACTGAGAATTTTGAAATCATTGCAATTTTTTGTAATTATATTTGACTTTCAGTAAATGTACCAACCTTCATCCTGCTTCACTTGATTATGCTCCTAATTTAAGTTAGTGGTTGACTGATTTTCATAATCAGTTGTCTTCTGTTTATTCTTCTAATTTGAAGAACTTGATTGCAGACGAGTTATGCTTCGTGTCAATGCAAAACAAGGAGCACCAAAAGATGGCAAATCTCGTATTGAACATTTACAGGTCATAACTGATTTAACTCTTCATTTTTTTTAAATTTTTAATTGTGCAGTTATATTCAAAACCCAGTAGATGATGCATTAGTTTCGTGATGATGGAATCTCATGTTAGAAAGGATTAGGGAGACTCAAGGTCTTGTAAGTTTCAAATAGATCTCCACCCTTTGAGACACCGAGAGTGGAATACACTTAGACATTAGCAGATCCATGAATTTGTCAATGCTCTAAAAATACTGTCATCAGATAATGTCCTGTAGGAACAACATAGACTTTTAGCTGCCCTTATTAGCTGTCATGTGGCAACTTTAGTCTCAGATCGCTGAGGAGTTGGGCTCCTGGAGGTCTTGTATGTCTCAAAGAGTTCCTTGTGAGAGGATGTAACTCAGAGTTTCACTCCTGAAGATTTGACAATACCCTGTGGGTTTGGGTGCTTGTGCAAAAAAGGACATCCCTTATCTTATGGAAACCTTTTTACAGAGACTTTACTTTATGGTAATAAAGTGTTGTAGTTTTATCAAAAAAAATCAATTCAACAAGTGTGTACATCCTACATAATATTATTATTCAGTTCCAAATGCACTTATTGATGGAAAGGTATGTCAACTCCCTAGGTAGACATCTTCTCGGTTAATGTCATGATAATCTGGTTATCTGTTGTTGAATTCTGTGTTGCTGAACTATCGGAATTTTTTATCTGCTCTATCTGGTGAATCAGTTTCCAACAAGGTAATCATATTGATATGCTGTAATTGCAGGTAGAAATCTATCCATTAAGAATACATTTGACTGAAACAATGTACACTATGATGTGGGAGTATCTTTTCCCTGAAGAAGAACAAGATTCATTGAAACGACAAGTCAGTCAAGCATCATAATCTTGTAATTGTTTCAGTTCCACCTATACTATCATCTATAATCTTTATCTTGTTTGTAAATTTTCAAGGAGGTCTGGAAAGTTTCAACAACTTCTGGCACAAAACGAGGAAAGAAAACTTCACAAGGATCCGAAACATCTGCATCAACTAATCAATCAGCAAAGGAATCTGAGGCACCTGGAAAATCAACTGCAAAATCATCTTCAGTTACTTCTGGCACTGAGGTTCAGGGTGATTCTTCTCAAGTAAGTTCACTTTTACATACATATCATGAAAACAGTGCTTGTTTGCAAAAACAATCCATTGTTTTGATTTTCATTTTCTGATTTTTTTTTTCCATTTTACAAAATTTTGTTTAAATTTACATTACAAAAGATAATTCTGGTAATTAACTAAATGTGGTTCATCAACTGGGTTTCCTATTAATAAGGGATTTCAGCTGATCCATAAAGAAAATGTTTTGCTAGTCCCTTATAAGGTTGATGAACCTTATGAAAGTTGAAAACTGTGCATTCCCTTATAAGGTTGATGAACTTTCATAAGGGAATGCAAACTGTGCAATACCATCTTTTTCTATTTTTGTGTTTCCTTATATGGTTGGGTATGCATGTAGGTGAAAAAAGTGCAAAATACAAAATCAAATACTGCATCGAATTCAAATGTGGAACTTAGACGGACTTCTTCCTTGGGACGAACATGGGAAGAGACTGTTGCAGATTCTGTTGCTAATGAACTTATTTTGCAAAGTATGTCTACACAGAGTGGTCTCTTTAATTCGGCAACAGAAAATAGGAGCCCACATGCTGAGGATTCTAAAAACAAGACAAAAGATTTCAAGGCACTTAAATCTGGTAGTCAAATTACTAATGAAGAAAAGAAGGTTGGGAAATCCAATGATGACAAGAGAGCTAGACAAAAAATGCAGGAATTCCGCAATATTAAAATAAGCCAGGTAGAATTTCTTACCCAATTATATGGTGAACTTGCAAGTTTGCATAAATACTAAGGCAAGTAATTGGTTTTCATAGGTTGAGTTGCTAGTTACATATGAAGGTTCAAGGATCGCTTTCAGTGATTTTAGATTGCTGATGGACACTTTTCACCGCGATGAATTTACTGGAACATGGAGGAGACTTTTTGCAAGAATCAAGAAGCATATTGTGTGGGGAGTTTTAAAATCAGTGGCCGGCATGCAGGCAAGTGATGATGCCTTGAAATCTTGAATTGTTTTTTGCTACTAGTATGGAGTTTAGCAACTTCCTAACTTTTTTAGCTGCAGTGCTAGTGTCAGAATGCTGTTGCGATGCAATTTTCATAATTGTGAAATGTCATGGTTGTCTCAATAAAACCCATCCTGGTTTCATTTTTTTTTTTTACTCTTGATACAGGGTAAGAAGTTCAAAGATAAGACCCAGAACCAAAAGGATGCCCAAGCCGCTGCCCTTCCTGTCAATGATCCCAACCTCAGTGACAGTGATGGAGATCAACAACGTGGAAAGTCCGATCAGTTTCCTACGCCATTCCCCAAGAGAGGAAATGATGGAGCTGGTGATGGATTTGTGACCTCGATAAGGGGATTGTTCAACACGCAGAAAAAGAAGGCAAAAGCATATGTCCTGAGAACTATGAGAGGAGATGGTGACAATGAGCCTGGCGAATGGAGTGATGGCGATGTTGAGTTCAGTCCCTTTGCCAGACAACTAACTATTGCCAAAACTAAGAAGCTTATACGTCGACATTCAAAGAAGTTTGTTCAATCTACTTCAGGTGAATATCGCCAACGTTTGTGTTCCCTATTAGACAAATGCAGTCATAATTAAGCAGGAAACTTTAGGTTGATCGTTTTGCTATTCGTGCTTACAGGGAAACACAGCAAAGAACCAATGTCTCCAAAGG
Organism: Wurfbainia villosa; assembly: GCA_025175895.1. Taxonomy (NCBI): domain Eukaryota; kingdom Viridiplantae; phylum Streptophyta; class Magnoliopsida; order Zingiberales; family Zingiberaceae; genus Wurfbainia; species Wurfbainia villosa. The sequence continues at coordinate 26,855,204 of CM045991.1, read as the reverse complement.
ACATGATTCTATCAGAAAGTGATTCCTCGGGTGAATTGTCATACGGAGAGGACAACTAAAAGGTCACACCAGACAGGAATCTTGGATTTTAGTTTCTCACTCATAAATTTTGTGCTAGGGTTGAATTAGCCAATAACCGTGCAGCAGATGATTGAAGAAATGCAAGCTCAGGAAGAGATTCTAAGAAGAATGTAGCCATGGAGGTAATAAGAACTGGAAAGAGTTTTCTACTTCAAGGGTACATGAGTTTTTTTCCCCCCTTTAATTCGCTTCCGAGTGGCATCTCAAACTATCATGATAGTTTTGATTGAATTTTGAAAGAACATCATCTGATGGTTAATAAATGAGAGTGTCATTCATGAAGCTAGCTAGAATAAATAAGATTGTCTTCTTTACTGTCTCCTCTGTAGAAAATTAATTAGGTTTTGCCTACTGAATGGAGGAAGAGGAGAAAGAAAAGGAATACTTGTGACTGGTTTGAAAGGGACAGAAAAGAAGAGGAAAAAGAAGAGAGAGGAAAAGGATTGAGTGTCTTTTGTTATCTATTTGAAAAGGGGGGGAAAAAGGAATATGAAAGAAAATGATGAAATCAATCTGTGATCTTATCCCTTACCTCTCTTCTTCCTCTCTTTCATCCACTCATGGTTGATCTTATCAATCTTTTATTGCATGACTGAGTTCATGATAATCTACACAAGAACCTTTCTGGTAAAGTAAAACAAAAGGAATATAACATGCAGATAGATAGATAGTTCACTTGAATTAGTACTCATCTAAAATCCAAGACACTCAAGATTTCACTCATGTAACTCAGCTCATAGTAGATACATGTGACTTGCTCACCTCAACATCAGCAAGATCAACCTTATTCTCCACAAGAAAACTCATGAATTCTTCAAAGTTCTCTTCGGTCGGTCGATAGTGCCCACTATGTCGCCACACAGCCTAGCAAATCATATGATCAAGTAGGTAAACTAATCGCTCTCGCGCTATGAATAACTTGTTGGAGACATAAACTAACATATTTAGTGAAGATTCACCTTGAGACTTCCATCTTCTACAACTAATTGACCAGCAGCAGATGTAGCTCCTCCAGCAAGGAAACTGGAATGCTGAAATTTGCCCTTTTTCTTCTGAAAGTATATTCATATTGAGTTCCATTAATTACACCAAACAACAACAACAATTACAATCTTTATTCTATCACTGAACAAACATAGATTTTGTTTTTTAAAATTTGAGAAAATTCACCTGGCCAACATACAATTTCTTCCATGTGCTCAATACAAAAATCCATTTGTCATCTCGAGCAATTGCAGATGTGTTCAGCAATTGCCTGCTCTGTCTGTACAAGAACTTTCCATCCTCGATCACAACTTCATAAGCCTCCCTTTCTTTCTGCAAATCAAATGAATGATCACTACGATTACTCGTATAATACATGTCTATTATACGAGTACTCACAGGTCCAAGATACTTGATGCATTGTTGTTGAAGCCTCGACCGGGAGCACTGTTCTTCGAGATTGACCTCCTTTCCTTCTCCAACATCAAGCCTAACAATTAATCCACATGAATGGCAGTTTAAGTTCCTCAACTGAACACAATTCACTGAAACTCCAAACATACCAGTAGAAGAAGGGCTCCATGCTCTCAGACTGAAGCCAGCACTCGTAGTAGAATTGGAGATTGTGGCCGTATCGATGTCGAGGATCGATCTGCATCGACGAAACGTTTTACCGATAATTGAGTGAGCAAAACATGAACTGAAATGGAGAAAAATTATTGTCTTGTGCAGATGAAGAAGGCCTACTGCTTCTAGCCAATGCTGCAAGGCGAGTTTCTGAGCTTTCTCATCCTTGGACAAGCCTTTGCCAACCTATACAACAACCCCCACCCAAGAACCAGAAGCTTAATTAACCTTTCACATTCTACTCAAAATTGAACACAAATTCTCACATTGTCGATCGACGACTACCTTAGCAGCCCTGGTTCTTGCCCGGGACCATCGAGAGACTGCTGTTTCTGGTTTTTCGATATCGAAAAATGACACTGAACTTAGCTTGAGCAGTGCAAAATCCAACAACTTCCACCTGATCAAATGTGTAAATTTGGAATAATGAACTATGAAGAACAAGTAAAAGAAAACAGGGGGGAGGTTAATTAAGCCCATACCAACTCTGTTCTACTAGGACAGCACAATCCGAAAGCCTTCTTCGAGTTCGAAAGCCGCCATTGTAGACGACCTTCTCTAGTTCCAGTACTGTAGCAGCTTGGTGTTTGGAGATCATCATCTGATCAGTACTCGAAGAACTCAAGCTCGATTTGGGGCTCCTTATGGATATCCTTGTTTCTGACTTGAAAGAACCTTCGAGCAGAAACCTTTGAGGGCCCAAAACCTCGAGGCCGAGGGATCTCTTATCAATGCCTGCTTCATCCTTAGCTTCATAGCCAGTTCTAGGACTCGAGAATGCCATTAATTCCATGTTCATGGGAGATGGAAGAGCCCTCGATGCTATGCATCTCATGCTTCTCGGCAGCAATGAGATTTAGGAATCAGCCTGCAGATCGACAAAAAAGCATGAGAGGATTAATTTAAGGACAGTTTTCATCATCGAGAACAATCAAAACCAGCAGCTAGCTAGATCCATCATGAACCCTAATTGCAGTAAACAGACATGGAAAGATCAAAAATTCACCACACAGAAACTTCACCTTGGACTCCTCCTGTACCACATACGAACTGGATCTGAGATTTATGTGCTTAAATAGGCTTCGGAGGCACTTGTTCTTCGCATGCCGACCATGCACAGTATTATTTTTCTGTATATAATATATGTTGTCATCTTCTTAACGATGATTAATTGTTAGTATGTATATGTATATATATCATCATGGACAAAAGATTCATATATGTTATATATTATATATATATAATTTGGATGTCCAATGCGTTTAATTAATTACACTTTGCATGAAGCACAAGTCAACAAAATTTGGCACTTTAATTCCCCGAGCGTACGTACGTGTTTGTTCCTGCATCGACTGTTGTGCCATAAACGACAGCTGCGTGAGATTCGGTGGGTTGACATTACGAGATCTTGTTCACTAAACGCGCTTATATATAGACAGAAAGATTGTGCATGCAGAAGCCGAGTTGACTTTTTTGTTTTTCAGCTGAATTGGCTTTTACTTTCATCCTCAGTCAATTCATCTCAAAGGTTGATCGAAGAACGCACTTAAATTAAGTTGAAGACATAATTAATTATGTTTAGTAGATAGTGCCGACAAGCAGAAAATGTATCTCGAAATATAATTAAATATAAACGGAGTTGCAGTATTTCTGCATCCAAACTGTTCTTTTTCAGAAGAAATTGCAAAAAAAGAAAAAGTCCAAACTCATTTGAAGAACATTATATATATCCATATAACGTTTTCCAAGATCGTGATGCACAGGAAACGATCGAGCTGATTAAGGTTGACATTCGGGAGCTGGCTGCTTCTGTCGGAGTTGACTTTAAGGTGCTTTTCAAAGGTGAACTGGCTTATACCTGACATATCTGCCTTTCCGGCCACCACAATCTGAGTCAAAAGGCAAATATTTGCGGCTAAAATACTCCACAGGTCAAAATGATTACAGATCGGTTGCACACTGGTCAACTCTCCCCGCCGGTCTCGATCTCAAGCCTAATTTTTTAGGTTTAATTACAGTAATTAAAAGAACTAGGGAGTTAAATGGTGCTGTAATATTTGTGCGTGCATGGGCCATGCACTGAATTGGATGGAGTACGTGCACGAAATGGCACTGCTGCAATATTAAGGATTTAGGTATGATACAATTGATTTTTTTTTAAAAAATGACATACAAAATTTGTCAAAGTTGGATTTTAGCTAAGTGATATAATGCTACATTCAAATCGAGCTATAGAAATATATCGGAAATTAATATTGGCAAAATGTAAGATCATTAAGCTTTAATTTTACACCAGATGATTTAATTTGTCGATAAAAGTCATTCAAAAGAAACGTGAATTATGATTAACAATACACTTTTTCAAAAGAAACAAATTAAGAGAAATAACAACTAATTAATTAGCGTTGCTTTGTTCTTGAAAAAAAAATACTAATAATTTACTCTCCAGATAATGATTTTACTCATTATTCAAATATGCATACATTGAGTTATGATAGTATTAATTGGCAGTAGACAATTAAGTAGGATGGACCTTTTATAAAACTCATCAACTTAATTTGTAAAAGAAATCAAACTAACAACTTTAACATAGTCAAACTTTAGACTAATAAATGATTTTCTTTTCATGAATGATGTGGAGGGAGAATATTATTCGTGGCAATTTACGTGGCTTTAAAGAGACTTAATTGATCATCAACCTTAATTATAACATGTCATGAGGTCAAAAGCCAAGTTAGGTTAAGGTTAACTTTGACTTAAGCTCGAACTCATTTTTTCTCATTATAATTTTATTTTCTGTGTTATTTGTTGTTTTTTATTTTCTATGGTGTCTAACTTAATCGTCGGAATACTATCGCCAAAGAATTACTCTCTGACTTTCCCTCTAAGAGCACCTGCAACGCAGGTGTTAATAGGGGTGTTATAACACCCCTCCCTCATTCAATGCAATGTGGAGGGGTGTTATAACACCCCTCCACTTGAACGCGTTCAAGGAATTGAACGCGTTCAAGTGGCATATGTGGTGGGCCAGCTAGGCTGGCCCACCACCTTATATATTTTTTTTTTAATTATAAAAAAAAAAAAATTTGAACGGCTATTTAACGGTTATTTAAACGGTCAATTTGAAATAAATTAATTAATTTTTTAATAGTTATTTTATAACGGCTAGTTCGAAATTTCATCTATATATATCCATCAAAATGCACACATATTTTCATTCCAACTCACTATACTCTCCAATTTTATTCTCTAAATATCCTTCCCATTTATTTTGTTAGGTTCTATCTTATTTTCTATCCGAAATGGATGAAAATAATAGAGCATTTTTTACCAATTTCTTGAATTCTACCAGCAACCCACAAGAATATTCATCTTCTCAAAATCCACAAATTCCACCAAATTATCAATACCCACATCCATTTCCAAATATACCGTTTCCTCCACAAAATCTTCAAAATTTCCAAAGTTTTGGAAATTCTATGAATCATCTGAATTATGCTCCTCGAGGTCCATATCAACCACTTCCAGCCGAATATTGGCAAAATATGAGCCATCCGTATTTTACGTCGTCGGTTGTTCATGGATATGGTACCCCGCACACAACTGGTATGTCTTTCACTCCTCCAATGTCGAATGAACCTGTAACTCCGACTTTTGTCCCAGAGACTCAACTTTCCGACCGTGAATCTCCAATTGAGGTGGTCAATTTTGAAAAACGATTTGAATGCCGAGGTACAAGAAAGCGTTCAAGTTGGACAAAGGTTGAAGACGAGGTCTTAGCGAGAAGTTTTGTCACTATCAGCGATGATCCAATAATCGGCAATGATCAAAAGGCAGATGCTTTTTGGGGACGTGTTGCAAGCTACTACAATGAGAATCGTCCCTCAGATTCAAACACCAGAAGTGCAAATGTTATACGGTCACATTGGCACAATACAATCCAAAAGAAGGTATATCGATTCAACGCAAATTACAATAGTGTTTACAGTTCATATCGAAGCGGTCATAGTGACGAAGATATATTGAGGTTTGCGTACGAAAAATATCGATCTGAAAACAATGGCATTGCATTCAATCTTGAGCATGTATGGAGAATTGTCGAAAGAGCCAATGTTTACTCCATACCATCGATCATTTTGTGACCACAAAAAAGATGAGGACCTCAGAGTCGGGAGCAAGCAACACCTCCTCCAACCAAGATGTGAGTATAAACCTAGATGATGAAGATATTCGTCCAATGGGACAGAAGGCAGCAAAAAGAAAGGGAAAAGGCAAAGTAAAATCGACTATGGAAGATCTGTCAATAAACTATAATAATATTTTCGCAAAGTTCACTGAGTATACAAGCGTGAAGAAGTCCGAAGTCGATCTGAAGCAAAAACAACTTGAAGTAGAGGAGATTAAAGCAAAAGCTTTGTCCTCAAATCAAGCTAAGAATCGTCACTTGAAGTTAAAGGAGTATAAAATATTGAAACAGCATCGCAGAGATTTACGAGAGCAATTTATCATACGTACAATGTCTGCGGGATATTAGGTCGAGATGGAATATCTAAATTGTTTACTCAACGTTCATTTTCTAGTATTATTATATTTTCGAGTGATTGTAATTTTTAATTATTGTATTTCTCATTTCGATTAATGTAATTTTCAATTATTATAATTTTGTAAAATAGTCGTTGGAAACTAGCTGTTGCAATTAGCCGTCGAAAATTAACTATTGCAAATATTTAAATATTTTAAAATATTTTTAAAATATATTTATTTAATATGATATAATTTTAAGATAATTGAGTGGACGGTGGGATCCATAAATAATGAGTGTTAATGTTAAAAGGGTTGTGGGTGAAAGAGGTATGTTGTTATAATGAATATGTGGCAGTGGACCCCATACTTTTTAATGAGGTGGAGGATGTTATAATAGAGAAGGGTTGTGGATGCTCTAACTCTTTTTTACCTACAGAAGAAATAAGAATCGATCCCGTTTCCGTTGAGGAAACATAATTTGTGTTTGGAAGGATAATCTGTCCATCATTAAGTGATAATAACTGTCCATCATTAATTAAATTTGCACTGCGCTGGAGAAGACAATTTATCCGTCAACCTATAACATATATATCGATCGTCATTAATCCGATAAATGGCGATAATAACTCTATCATCGATCGATCCTGATTGATTAAGAAAAGTAATTAGTATGTGGATGCAGTGGCGAAAGGAAGTCATCATCAATGAACATAGCAAGTCGTCGAGTTTATCAGTGTTTGGAGTCGTCATAAATGGAGAAGAAGTCGCAGGATGGTATTTGGAGTCATGGACTTACTTCCCGTACGTGGCCGCCGGGAGGGCGAAAAGCGATCGAGGAGACGACTACTATCTCCTTTCCGGCGGACGACCGCGCGCGTTCCAATTGCCGGAGATTCATTAAACAAACGACCTTCGAGCACGTAATAAATGGGAGATTCTTCCCGTCGACGGCGATGGCGGTGGTAGATATATATAACCCGGAGAAGGAGAACATCGTTGGGCCGAAGGCACCCGAATTGGGCCAGCCCAATTAATCAATTACTGTTGTATTCAAGATGTTGGGCCGAACGCACCCAACATTAGACCTGGCCAAGGTCCGGGTCAAACCCGGCCCCGACCCGGACCGTGGTCAACGGTCCGGTTAACCGGGTCAACGGGTTTGACCCGGACCCGTGACCGGACCGCCTATTAGGCGGTCCGGTCCCGGTTTTTTAAAAAACCGAACCGGAAAACAAAAAAATCGGCATTTAAAAAAAAAAAAAAAAATTAACGGCCACGATTTCGAAAGACGGCGTGCACGCAGCGTGATACACCGGCGTGTGTCATTGTTTTCTGTTACACGACACGGGCGTGTCGCACAGCCGAGGCGTGTTGCTCTCTGTCTCGCATGACACGCAGACCAAAACGACACGGCTTTGGACACGGTACCGAAAGCGTATGTCGACCGTGGTCGCTTTTTTTAAGTTTATTTTCCTATAAATACACCTCCATTCCTTTCATTTTTCACAAATCACAACTTCTCTTCTAATTCTCATTCCCTCATTTGCTTTCAAGTCTCAACTCTCAAGTCGTATTTTTACAAATGTCCTGAGCGGATCAGTCGTAAGGGTGCTAGGTGCGAGAAGGAAAGAGCATAATGCCACCACCGCCCGAGTTCGAGTTCGAGCAAGGCGGCAATTCACCTCCATTCGATATCGGCGCGACTATGATCTTGATATTCCGTTGATGAATTTCAAATCGTCATCATCATCAAAGTCAAGAAAGTAGGAGCAATACATCCAGTACGATGGCGGGTTCTACGGCTACAAAACCAACTCGAGTGCCTCGCCCCGCATCCGATATCTTCACCAAACATTTCGAAAAAGTAACACTCCCTTCCGGGGATATGCAAGCAAAATGCAAATATTGTTCGACATGTTACAAATTTCAACAAGGAGGAGGTTACTAACCCTTACTCGACACGTGGAGAGAAATCATCCGGTGAAATTGGTATTGATCGTTCTCAAACTCAAATTCGACATTCTCTTCTCAATCGGGTTGGTAGTAACGAATCTAAACTCTTTAAATTTGAAACTAGATTTAGAGAAGAAACCTGCTAAATTTTTGTGCAATTAAACAACTTTCTTTTAGTTTTAGTGATAAATTATCTTTTGAAAATTGGCTTTCTACAAGTGCAAATCCTTCTATTAAACGTATCCCAAGAAATACTCTAAAACGTACACTTTAAAAATTAGTCTCAGAACAAAAAACAAGAATTGATTAAAGAATTTTCTAATTTAAGCAGAAAGTTTCTTTGTGTTCGATATTTGGAGTGATCGTTGTGAAGTTGTTCATATATGGGTATTACTTGTCATTGGATTGATAATAATTGGGACATTCAAAAAAGATTGCTAACATATAGATGTTTTAACGAAACACCCACGACACAAAATATTTCACAACTTATTTTTATTATTTTAGAAGAATATGGTCTAACTTCTAAAGTTTTTTCAATTTCTTTTGATAATGCTAGTGCAAATACCTCTAGTATTAGTGAACTTATTGATATATGTAAACCATCAATAGGTGGAAGATTTTTTTCATATTAGGTGTACATGTCACATTTTAAATTTGTGTGTTCAAGATGGACTTAAAAATTTAGGATCACATATTCAACCAATTAGGAGTGCAATTCATTATTTATGGACACATCCTCAAGTAATGAAAGAATGGAGAAAATTTTGTAAAATAAATGGCATGAAGCCTAAACGGTTTGCACGTGACGTTCCAACTCGTTGGAATTCTACTTATAAATTGTTGTTATCTACTTTTGAATATAAAGATTTATTATGTATGTTTTTTCATCAACATGTTCAATCACGTGATATTTATTTGTTTTCAAATCAATGGAATATATGCACTAGTATTTGTAAAATTCTAAAAGTTTTTAGTGATGCTAGTGACCAATTATCAGGTGTTTATTATCCAACTTCACATTTAGTTTTAACACATTGTTGTAATATTGCAAGTATTTTTAATGAACATATTCAATCAAATGATACTTATTTATCTCAATGTATTTATGTAATGAAAGAAAAATGAGAAAAATATTTCTTAAACATTCCTGAAATATTTTTATGTGCTTTTGTTTTAGATCCTAGACTTAAATTAGATGGTTTGCAAGATATGTTAGCATTATATTATGAATCTTTAAACCCTATTAAGAAACTCTAATATTCCTTTGATTTTGTTTAATATTAAAACACATTTACATGATATTTATAATGAATATAACATTAAATATGGTGAACAAATTATTGGACATGAAACACATCAATCCACTACAACTGTATATTACTTCTAAACTCACTAAAACACAATTGTTATTAAGACAACGGACTAAACGTCCCGAGGATCCTCAAGTTCCAACAGAACTTGAGAATTATTTCGACCACTTCTTTTGATTTTAGTGATGCGGATGAAGAAAGCCGACATTCTAAAATGGTGGTCATGAAGAACTTAATTATTTTCAATCTTATCTATATTGGCAAAAAAATTCTAGCTTGTCCGGTTATTGGCAAAAAAAATTCTAGCTTGTCGGTTCAGCGGTTGCGATTGCGATGGAACAAGCTTTTTAGTATCGGAGGAAATACATTGGGCGAGAGGCGTTACAGCTTAAGGCGGAAAATTTGGAGCGATGATGTTTACTCGATGATTGGTGGCTGAGTCGAACCCAACATATTAAAAGTAAGAAGACCAAGGCGAAATAGAAGGAACATCCAGGAACTACGGACGGCGGGAGGAAATACGAATCTGTTGAAATGTATTTGATTTTTTTATTGTAATAGATTTTTTTATTTAAGTCTAAGATGTAATATATTTTGTATTGAGATAATGAAATATTTGATAGAGTTTTTGTAAGTTTAATTGTGATTTTTTTTTTAATTATTTACATCATTTTTTATTTTTTTATTTATTTAACTAAGACGACGATTAACCGGATCGGACCCGGACCGGACCCGGATCGGAACCGACGGTTCCATGACCCGGACCGTAACCGACCACGAGCGGGCCGGTTAAGGGTCGATATTTTATCAACCCGGACCCGACGATTTCGACTCGGACCCGGACCCGGACCCGGACCGTGACCAGGTCTACCCAACATCTTGGTGCAAGAGTCTATTTTGTCCCATTCAAGCACATTAAAAAAAACAATAATAAAAAAAATATGAATTTAAAATTCATTATTTTATTTCAGATGTTAAAATCACTGCGAGCGAGTATTTTAATAATTTCTAAAAGATTTTATGCCAAAAGTGATTCGTCTTTTGCGCGATCCGATGCTCGAGGGGCCCGGCCCACGTAAGGCTACGGTCCACAATTCGTTTCCTCTGCTCTATAAAGCAACTAGATTTTCCATAAGATCAGATGTCATCCCCGGACACAAAATCACCGAAATTGCCGCCTATCTGATTAACACGTGTAAACCGAGAACGCGTGTCCAGGTGCGAAGGCGACATATCGAGCCAAACGGATGATCTCTTCCCCGCCACGATGCGCCACTGCTCGTCGTCATCCTCCTTTCCTTACCAACTCCAAACCCTAACCCTAATCCTGAAAAAGAAGCGCCGATTTTAATTTTTTTGTCAAAAGAGGGAAATTTGCCACCAATCGTTTTTGTTGATTCCGTTCCCACTTGTGGATTTCACTTTCTTTTTTCCGATTTCTTTAGCAATTCATTAAGGTAAAAATTGCTCCTTTTTTTCGTCTTCCGCCGCTATATAAGATAGCGTGGAGTGTGTGGTCTTCCGTATTCATCTTCCGATCCGGCGATGGGATCGCCATTCCTTCTCCAACCCTCCCGCCCGCTGCCGGCTGTAGCTGTGGCGGCGCCTCCTGCTGCTTCGGCGGCTGCCGGCCCGTCCCAGGACGACCTGAAGCGCGTCGCCGCCCTCCGCGCCGTGGAGCTGGTGCGGTCCGGCATGGTCCTTGGCCTCGGCACCGGCTCCACCGCCGCCCACGCCCTCGACCGCATCGGCGACCTCCTGCGCCGCGGCGACCTCCGTGACGTCGTCGGCATCCCCACTTCCGAATGGGCCGCCGCCCGCGCGGCCGCCGCCGGCATCCCCCTCTCCGACCTCCACGCGCACCCGGTGGTCGACCTGTCCATCGATGGCGCGGACGAGGTCGACCCGGCCTTCAACCTTGTGAAGGGCCGCGGCGGCTCCCTCCTCCGGGAGAAGATGGTCGAGGGCGCCAGCCGCCGCTTCGTCGTCATCGTCGACGACTCCAAACTCGTCCCGCGCCTCGGAGGCAGCGGCCTCGCTGTCCCCGTGGAGGTTATCCCCTTCGGCTGGGCCCTCACTCTCCGCCGACTACAGAACCTCTTCGACGGCACGCCCGGCTTCAACCTCAAGCTCCGTACGGCTTCTGTCAACGCCAAAGCTAGCGCCTTTACCGACGAAGAGTCCGAAATGGAGCCATTTGTGACGGACAACAACAACTACATTGTGGACCTGTTCTTTGAGGATGGAATCCACGGCGATCTACGGGCCATCAGCGATGACCTCTTGAGGATCACCGGCGTGGTCGAGCACGGAATGTTCCTCGGATTGGCCACCTCCGTGATCGTAGCCAGGAAGGATGGTGTGGTGGTGATGGACAAAGAGGCGATGTCAAATGGTTTCTGAAAGCCAAGTGATCGAGTTCCACGCTAATTAACTCTTGTGTCGTTTCAAATATCATCAAGAAACCAGTTTTGTCAGTATGGAAACATCAACTGTCTCCATAAGCTTCGACTGCTACTTCAGTAATGGACAAACAATCAAGTTTGAGTAGATCTATTTTGGATTACAGCCTTACTGATCTCTGTCTTCAACTCTCTTTTCTTATTAGTTCTCTAGATTTCCCTTCTTTTCTCGCTCTCTCTCTCTCTCTCTCTCTCTGATGATTCAGAGATTGAAATGCAGGGAATAGTTTTGCTTGATGTTTTACAGTGGTAGCTATCAGACACTACAAAATTCTATTGGGCAAATCTCAAAAAATAATCTCATTTAATCCCAGTAATATATCTTATCTGAAAATCCTTTTCCTATGTCTTTTTCCATGGTGTTTTCTGTTCAGTCTTTTCCGAAGAAGCAGCATGAATTGGTTCTGGTTGTCTGATTGAAGTTGATTTTGCTTGAGATTATGACAAAGTCAACGTACTTGTCAAATCCCATAATGACAGAATCCAATTTCCCATATCTACAAGTTTATGAGCCCTTCTTTGTGCGAATTATGTCACTGTTCATCTGCAATGGAAACTCTATTCTCATGGAGTCAAATTAAATTATTGGGGGTCAGCTGTCGCCAAGAACTGTCAGATTCATTGGTCTATTGTTTAATTTCTCTTGGGAAAGATATCTTTTTGGCCTACAGTACTATAACCTTTTTATATTACATAAGCATTTCAGAAGACTTGTATTTTATATATAATAAATTAACAGGAGGTCTTTAAAAAAAAATAAATTCGAAATTGAACCTTGACTTCGAGCAAATCCCTCAATTGACACTGAAATATTTTCTGTTTTGTTTTCTTTTATGTTTCGATACTTCAAACAACAGGAGACAGACTTGCAGTGTTGGGCTTGTTTTCTTCTCAGGAAGTTTCTCCTTTAACACTGTAATAATTTTTTATTTGAAAAAAAAAAATCTTCAATGTTGCCTCCATCGGGTTTTACAAGTTCACATATTAAATAAGAATGAATAATTAAAATAGTGAATAATGTAGTATCTCAGCATAGAAACTCTTTAGCTTTTAATAACAAAGAAATAACTCATTTAGCTTTTAATAGGGAGATATTAGCAAGAAGAAAAACACATCAAATCTAGTATTGCAACTCATGAAATCATCCTCTACCTCGAGTTAATCCATCTATTTCTGTGTAGGCATATGTAGATGTGTTTGATCCAAAAGGAAAGATTGAAAAATTTTTCAAAACAGTGTAGTAGGCAAAGATCAACAATTAGTCTGATCACTAAACAAAACCCTGCTAAATTGTTGAAATGAAAGGTAATAGATCTAACTTAACCTTCAGTTTTTCGTTGTTTCTTTTGCTTCTTCACCTTTGGCTTCTCTGTATTCTCAGTTTTTTGCCGCTTCTTTTCATGCTTCTTCTTTGGCTTCTCTGTATTCTCCCCAGTTTTTGGCCGGTTCTTTTCGTGCTTCTCTGCCTTTGGCTTCTTTGTATTCTCCTCAGTTTTTGGTCGTTTCTTTCCATGCTTCTCCTCCAGGTCCTCAGTTTTTAGTCGTTTCTTTCCACGCTTCTCCCTTGGCTTCTTTGTGTCCCCATCAGTTTCCTGTCGTTTATCTTCCTGCTTCTCCTTCGGCTTCTCTGTTTTCCCCTCAATTTTATTTCGTTTCTTTTCAAGCATCTCATTTGGCTTCTCTGATTTCCCATCAGTTTTCTGTTGTGCTTTCTTTTCCTGCTTCTCTGCTTTTTCTATGTTCCCATTGTTGGAGTGGCTAAGCATCCTCTGTGGCCAGTGAGACCAAAATTGCTTTTACTCACGTGTTTAGAAAGATTAAATCTAATTCTTACTTAAGAACAGACATCGCAAATCCTAGTCAATTAGTCAAGTTAGATTAATGCCGAAACAATAGGAAGAGAGAATAACCTTCTTCCTCCTCTTGGCCCATTGTCGGCGCCCAGATCCTCTCTTTTTCTTGGCAGAACTTGAGCCCTGAAGATTTTAGTTGGATGAAGTAACTATATCAATATGGGAACCGGGTCTTCAAAAACACAACTTGAAACCAACAGGAAACAAAAACGAAATGGCTTTTTAGATTTGAGTACCTCGGCAAGAGCTACGATCCGTGCATACCTCTCTGCATGAGTCTCTTGCTCTTCTTCAATTTCACCATCACTGTTAAGCATCACTTTGAGCCTTCCTCCTTGAAATTGTTTCTTTGAACGAGCATGTGCCTTAATGCAAGGAGATAAGGAGTGTTAGCAGGTTGGTTCCACTGAATTCTTCCAAAAAAAGAATAGATCCAAGTTCAAGTTATTAAGAACAAGCGTTCTGAACATTAAGGAACAACTGAGGGTCAAGCCACATTGAGTTGAAAAAATACTACAAGACAGAAACTGAGAAAAATACCTGATGTTAAATGAAAGTAAAACATTCCTCTTGGTTACATAAGGACTGATCAATTTCATCACTGATATGTCTCAGGAACTTGAGTATCAATAAAATATAAATTTATGATATGAACTACAAGAGAAGCTCAAGCTAAATGCATCTTATTGCAAGTGCAGCACAGTAGCAATTATACATGCATGCATATGCAGTTTTGTTACCTTTGAACTGAGGTGTCTCTTAACTGTCTCCTCACTTAAGCAGATAACTTTTGGGCAGAGACGGCACTTGTAAATTGACTTATATTTCAAGATGAAAGTCAGATCAGCTTGAATGGGATCATTGCAATCAACAGAAATGTCACTGGCATTGATCTTCCCATATTTTTTAGCTTCTGCACCAGCAATTGGCTGACTAGATGTAATGTTACGATGAACAGCTGCAGAGATATCATCTTTCAGATTAGCAAGACAAATAATCAAAGGAGAAAATTTGCTTCATATATGGCAGGGCAGAAAATTAGAGAGAAGATATAATCTATGAAGACTAGACAATGTAGAACTGACGTTTGCTATATGCTTAGAAATTAAGCAAAAGCTTTAACAAATCTAGTCACAATTTTGAAGAATAGGCAATCTACAACTAACATTCGGTATATGCTAAGGAATTATGAAAAAAAGGCACCAACTTTGAATAGAGACTCAGATACACGAGTTGATTGTCAGTAAAAGTTCTCAGTGATCCAGAAACCAACAACATCGATAATCTCTCAGAGGAAAAACTTATCAAAATCAGAACATAGTCATCAGATTCCACTAGCTGGCTTGTCCCTTTAGTTAGATTTTAAAAAATAATTGGAAAGCCTTAAACTTGGGAGATGGGATAGGCGAGAGAAAGAGATCAAACCAGAAAAAGGGAAGCGGCGCTGCATCTCGTCTTCTGAGTCTTCGCCATCTTCATCGTCTTCGTCTTCGTCTTCGTCGGAGTTGATGTAATCCTCGACGACCCCCATTTCTTCTGTCTCCGTCTCGTCATCGCGCTGTTCTACTTCCTTGTCCAATTGGGGCTCCGAAACGGAGTCAGAGTCGACTTCAGAGTCCGAAGACGAGGAGGAGGAGGAATGACCGTCCTGGTCGCCGTGTTCATGCCTGTAGAAGCGCCGCTTAATCATGGCTCGCAAAGAGGAGTGGAAGCAGAAACGGGAAAAGCGGGGTTTAGGTCAGGGTTTGGATACCTTGCTGATAGGATTACGATTTTGCAACTTCACCCTTGTAATATAATTTTTTTTATTTACATACATCTTTTTAATCAAAAATTACACGATACAAAATATGACTCTGTAAAATCTCTTTCTATGTACAATTTCGTAATAATATTTCACTTATAAAAGCATAGCTACTAACTACTCCAATGAGGTGTTATTGGAATAAAAATATTTTTAAAATAAAAAAAAATATTCTGAGATAGAGAAAACACAAAAGCAAACAAGAGATTTCGATCTGTTGCAAAAATGCTCTCCAAAAGAAGGTTTTTGAATACTATAACAACAACGATCAAGAATTATCTTTTATCGTTCACAAGATTAAAACAGCTTTAACAATTGGAAATACAAAACAATCTTCACCTCGCAATTTGATAAAGCGTGGATGAAGCTAATCTGATCGATGTACAAATCTAACTAGCGACCTATTAGTTTGACCATCCATGCACCACCCAAGTAGAGACCCAGCAGAGGCCCTGCCAATAGCATCTGTGTCAGGGGATCGGTAGAGGGCGTCAGCACCGCGGCCACGACGACAGCGCCGACCACGACGTATCTCCAGATCGATAGCATCTGGTCCCCAGATACCAGTCCGACCTGTCCCAGTAAGAGTTGAATGACTGGAACCTGCACATGAATGGAGACTGTGTGACCAACATTTTCGAAGCCATCATTTTGCAACAAGGATGGATCCATGAACTTCCAACCTCACCTGAAATGACAATCCTGTGCTGAACATAAGAATGAGAACGAACTCGAAATACTGGTCGATGGACCACAATGACTCGACTGCACCTTCCGCGTAGCTAACGAAGAAGTTCAATGCTGCAGGGGCTAGAACTGCATAGGAGAAGGCAATACCGACGTAAAATAGAATAGAGGAACCAAACACAATTGGCCCAAGGAATTTTCTTTCGTCCTTTGTTAGACCGGGAAGAACAAAAGCTATGATCTCGTATAGAATGACAGGACTCCCAAGAAGCAGCCCACAATAACCTGATACCTGTATTTATTGAAATATCTGTTAAGGTTGACATGGTCATCACTATTTGCAAACCCTTCTAAGCTGATAAAATAGGCAATAGTGCAGCATAACCAGACTGAGAAGAGACATGCTTATAGAAATTCAATTGATACGGCAAAAAGATAAGCTTTTCGAGGGAAAAAAATCTGACAACTTACAGTAACAGTCATTAGGAAACGAAAGCAAACTGTGGCATGGTTTTGCTAACTTTCAAGGATGAGAGAATACCTTTAAAGTTGTAAAGAAGAATTCTCCAGGAGAAAGTTGGAGGAAGCGAACTCCCTGGGAACTGACGGGTGCTTCAAGGAGTACGATCAAATCCTTAGAAAAAAAGAAGCAACCTAAAATGGCAGCTCCCAAAGCCAAAACCGAGACAAATAGCCTTTCACGAAGTTCTTCTAAATGGTCAAATATGCTCATCTCTTTATCATCTGGAAGCAGCTCTTTATCGGGGTAGAGGAAATTATAAAGGGTACTTTTCTCTTCATCTTGTTGGATATTTTGCAGAGAGTCTTCAAAAATATTTTCATCTGCACCAAATATCTGTGACATTTTCAGGTTACATAAAGCAATGTATATTTACGACCACCAATAGAACTGATTCCCATCCTCATTACTATAATGGAAGAAGCAATGGGGCATATAAGCTGAGGTACATCATAATATGGATCCAAAGTAAAAATATATTGAGTTGTAGCACTGAGTGGTTTTATTTGTCTGTCTGATGAGTTGACTTTTACAGTCAGAAATGCATATCTTAGAATGAATAGATCAGCAAGTCCACATAAAAAAAAAATGACATCTTAGCTTTAGCTGCTACCAGATGAGATCAGCTAAATCAGTTTTGCACTTACGATCCAAGTAGAAAAAATTAGGCAACAAAAAAAGTCCATTTCAGCAGTGAAATGAAACATTACTCCACAGTACAAAAGAATCTCCCATTATATTTTAGATGTGCCCAATATAGCAGCTTAAGACATTTCCTAGTGGATGTAGCAAATGAAATGGGCTATAATTTAGGTTGGAACATCATGAAACATGGCTATAATAATCCGTAATCATACCTATTCCAAGTGGGAAATAAATCAACATTTTCTGATGGAACAATGATACCGTATCTATAGTACGCAAAGAAAGTATCAAGACTACTACACTTCAGGCTGATTCAGTTGGGCGGAAAGATAAGAGAGGGAGGGGGAGGAGGAGGAAAATTGACATAAAAAAAAAGGTAAATGAGTAGTTCATGCAGTTGGGAGCGTTCCTCTTCACCCTTCCCTGTGAGAGAGGGCTATTGAAATCATTGTCCATGACAATCTTAAGCTGCCTGGACTTGAAAGGAAGAAAGTGCATCAGGTTTAGTAATTAGGATAAATTATATAAAAAAAAGTTCACTATGATAAACAAATACGAACAATAGAAACTTGAGACAAACTTCTTCTCGTTGATGTAGAAACAACATGAAGTGAAGGAAAAAGAGTGTGAAGAGTTTAGACTTCAACTAGCCACAATAAAAGTTTCCAATGTAAATAATTGGAAAGAAATGCCCTCCAATGGGAGGACCAAAATAACAACCAAGTGGCATTAAGTGCTAGATATATGCACTTGTTATTCCATTTCAAGATGGAGTTTTTGTTCACCTTACACAATCTATAGTTTTTGAACCGTGTGAAATGTGTATAGTCATTCAAACTTTGCATATAAAATCATATTACACGAAAAGCTTATCTCACATATCAATTGTTCTTTCCCATGAGAACTTCTGAGAGAGTAATGGAAGGGAACTCCTAAAATATTCCTACTTCTTTCACTAAGAAGAACAAGATAGAACATGACAGTAACATGAACTATGATCGGCTTTTCAAAAAAACTCATTAAAAGCTATCATCTTCATATTCTTCCTTTCGCTAAACTACGTCGAGATCTTAGACTTAAATAATCACTAGTAAAACAAAGCAAAACTCTTTTACAAATAAATTACTATGACGATGTTGCTCAATAGTAGAACTATCTACATCACCACCAGCTAGTTAATCGAAATAGGGGGAACGCACCAGGCCTTTCTTCAACAGCAGAGCCGACGCCCTCACGTGGAAGTTGCTGCGGTAGCTTCTCCTTCTGCTCCTCAGGAGCAGCGTCGTCTTTGAGGAGGGCGGAGCAGAGGCGGCGAGGCTTGCGGGAGGGCTTCGAGAGGGCAGTGAAAGCAGCTAACGAGGGGGCAGCGCTGCGATTGCTGGGGGGACGGAGGCAGTGCCGAGGGCAGCAAGAAGGCTGCGAATAGGGACGAAGAAGAAGAGCCGTGCTTCCCATCTCTCTCCGCTCGCTCGCTCGCTCGCTCTCTCCGCCTTTGGAGATGCTATCGCATGTTTCGGTTTTCTTAGATTTTTGAGGCTTTGCTTTCTAATTTTGACCACGAGAAAGAAGCACGTGCGGGGCACGCCTCCTCCTGCTACGCTATATTTTAGGTAATTTATAAAATATCTCCTCAATTCAAAATATTCCATTAACACTGAAGCGGAAGTTCGGCCGGCGAGCGAGCGGCGATCCCCTTCGTCCTTCCTCTCCCCGTCGCCGTCTTCCCTCTTCTTCTCTTCTCCACGCGACGTCACAGCACCGACGACAGCCTCTCTCTCTCGTCGCCTCCGCCGAACCTCCACCACAAACGCACGCCGGCGACAGCTCTCGCTCTTCCCCTCCCGATCTGCCCTCTCCTTCTGTCCCACATCCCGCCAAATCCAGTAGAGGGACGAGCACCGTCGGCCTTCCTTTCCCCTCTCTCTCTCTCTCTCTCTCTCTCTCTCTCTCTCTCTCTCTCTTTGTGTTCACGCAACCGTCGCCACCCGAAGTCGGAGAAGAGCCGAGCTTTACACCTTTCTCTCTCCTCTTCGTCGCTCTCTCTTTCTCTCTTCCTGTTTTACCGGAGGTTGCGTCACCAGGCAGCTGTTTTTGGCCGAACCAAGAGGGACTACCGGCCTTCCCAAATTAAAGGTGAGAATTCGGTGAGTAATTGTATGATTAATATTGGAGGAATCTTGGTTGTTTTGAACTAATCACGATATATAATTTGGGTTCAATTGACTCAAGCAT
The DNA here is from genome assembly GCA_025175895.1 of Wurfbainia villosa. NCBI lineage: Eukaryota > Viridiplantae > Streptophyta > Magnoliopsida > Zingiberales > Zingiberaceae > Wurfbainia > Wurfbainia villosa. The sequence goes on along the minus strand of CM045991.1, from coordinate 26,835,519 downwards.
TCAGGGGCGTTTAGGTTCGAACTAATCACGATATATCATTTGGTAAAGTATTATATAGTTTTGTTGTATTTTATGAAAAAGAAAAGAATATATATAGTTTTTATGGATTTTTTTTTTCTTTATTTGAGCAAATGGTTGTTTCAGCAAGTAGTTGTTTGCATGACTTTTGGTTTCCTATTATCACAATGTCATGAGTGGGGTATGTCTTGGTAAGTGGAAACTATAATCACGAGGCGTGACACATTACCTCTTAGTTCGTTCCTTGAATTGTTCCTTGCATATTATGAAATATGAATCCTATGTGCTCATGGCATGCTTACTTTATTTGATCATGCTCATTGATTATATTGATGCACGCATGTGGTATTTTTTTCTTGCATTGAGGATGCATGTAGAGTTGTTATCCTTATAATGATTAGAGATTATTCTCTTCACTTCTTGTTACTAACATGTCATGTGTGGTATGCATATGCTAACTCAGAGAACTTATACTTGTTATATATGGTGTTATCCTTGTATTAATGTTCAATTTCCTGCCTGTTAGATCATTTGTCCAATTGCTACCATGGATGCCGAGAAAGCTCTTGCTCTTCTTCGATCTAGGCTCAATGACCCTAACTATGTTCATGCAACTTTCAAATCCTCCGAGGAGAGCAACTACTGGTAGTGCAATCAGATCTCCCACCTCAAACCCTCTAATTTTTCCTTTGCCATTATTGATTTGGTAGATTCTACCATTTCTCACTTTGTTCATTTTTGGATCTCTAAGAAAATATCTTTCATTCATTTTCAGCAAATTGAAGTTCCTTATCACGAACTCTATTTCGGATGCTTGTAACAACTCTATCCTCCTCCTTGGTCCTCGAGGATCTGGAAAGGTTGTGGTAAGGCCTTCAGTAAAAAATCTACATTATAACCTTCATCATCTTTCCGCTATACGTACACAATCAACCTTCTTGTTGTTCAGGTAGTTGACTTGGTCCTTGAAGATTTGAAAACTCAACACCCTGATTCAATTTCTGTGGTATAGTATCATGTTTCTTGATTTCTGTTGCCTTTTCACTGGTTCAATTTTCTTTTCTTGTTCTCTTTTGTTTTTGTCGTGAGAGATCTTTAAGTATATAGCAATGTGTTTTTTGTGTTCCAGATCAGATTGAATGGGCTACTCCATAGTGATGACAACTTTGCACTGAAAGTGAGATATTTATCAAATCTGCTTGGTTTGTTCAATTTTCTTCACTTTTCTGATTGTTAACATTTTTTAGTGTGTAGATAGCACATGCAATAGTGTTGTGCTTATACGGAGGGAAGAAAGTGGGGAAGAAAGGAAGTAGTTTAAGTTAGGGAAAAAGCAAAGTAAGAAGTATATTATCATATTTCAACCAAATTAAAAGTAAGTTACTTCTTTTAGTTATGGATCTTTCCCTCAACTTCCACATAATTTTGGCTGAAATAAAATAGATGATTTGGATGATGTGATATTCTTTTCTCCCCTTATCTTCCATTTTAGTCTTAAAATGTTCCTTTACTTTCCCTCCACCAATATCATCCATATGAGAAAGGTACTCTCGTCTCACTCTCTTTCCTTCCCTATTCTTCCCCTTGCCAAACAATTCACAAATTATAGGATATAATGCGATTGAATCAAAGCTTTGGTTTTAGAGCATCTTTGTTTAGTGACTTGATCTTTCTCATTTTCATAGTAGACCAAATTTGTGTCTGTAGTATATAGAAAGGTCCCCTCCCCTCTCTCAATTTCATCACAAAATTCTGTCTCCTTCACATAATGACAAAATGATGAAATTTCTGTTCTTGGCTTATAACCTTGAAATATCTCTTTCTAGATCTCATCATGGCGTCAACAAGTTGTTCTTTGAAATCTATTTGTTTTTTTTTATTATAATTTGTATTGCTAATGACATTCACGAAGGCATATGCTGTTTCAGGAAATAGCTAGGCAACTATGCTTGGATCACCAATTATTATTTTCTAAGATGGTATAGTTAGTCCTTCTAATGTTTTTCAGTGTAAAAAAGTTATAACATACTTTATAGTTATCCAAGGTATGAACTCTAGATCTCATTGTGTTTTCTAGGCTTCATCAGATGACAATGCTAGATTCATGGTTGACATGTTAAAGTAAGTACAGGTTTTTCACCAACTTTTATTTTCAACGTTTGAACTTAAAAGTCTCTGAGAAGTTTCTTCATAGCACACTCAACTTCTGATTGAATTTTCATTTATTTGTATTTTTACATGGACAGGGAGTGTGGATTATCTCACAAATCAATAATTTTTGTCTTGGATGAATTTGATCTTTTTGCTCAGGTACGAGTAGTAACTTTTAGCCACTTGCAGAATTCTGTGTAACTACTTCTTTACTTGCTTGTGTTTCCTTGTCAGTACTCCTTTGTTGTTCCATTTCATTATGCAATGGCTTTTGTCTTATTCTAAATCTTTGAGCTATTTGATAAATGTGTATGCAGGGGAAGCAACGATTACTTTATAGTTTGCTTGATGCAACGCAAACAGTAACTTCACAGGCTGTAGTTATTGGTGTTAGCTGCCGCCTGGTATATAGCCTCCCCATTTCTCACTTTTCTTTACATTCATATTCATGTAAATATGCACTGGGCCACCCACATTTTTTAATCTCTTGTATACCGTGTGTGTTGAAAATTTAAGAAAGACAAGTAAAAGGAAAAATAAGGAAACATTAAAGTTAAAAAAAAAAAAGTGGAAGGAAACTTAATTTCTGTCGATTTTATTCCATTTTTTATGATTAATTCTTTAGTGAAGAAATAATTAAGAACCACTCAAGGTTTCGCAAGTAAACAATTGTTTTTATGTATATTATTATTCTTATTATTCCACTTTTTGACTCCCTAATTTGTCTTCTTATCATTGCTGGTTATACTTGATAAAGCCTCATGTCTTTCAGGATGCAGACCAACTTCTTGAAAAAAGAGTTCGATCTAGGTTTTCACACAGAAAACTACTTTTTGTTCCTCCTTCACGAGAAGATGTAAGAAGGTGATAATATTCTCTAACTTACGATGAATTGCTTATAATGTCAAATATCTTTCCAAGCAGTTAATCCTCATTTCTCTTCATTTTGACATGTTATTCAGATTGATGGAGCACATATTATACTTGCCAAAAGACATAGGTCTTCTCTCTAAATATGTTGCAGAATTCAACTCTAAGATTCAGGTGTTGTTGTCTTGATCCCACTGTACATAAACTATTATTGTTGTAACTCGCTTGTCACAGAGGATTAATAACCAAAACCACTCAGGCTGCTACTCGGTATTGACAAATAGTCCTGCAAGTCTTGTACAAATTCGATTACCAGCATGATTTTGATGTGAGATTATTGGTAGTATGACGGATTTACTTGGATAGATGACATGTAAAATGATCTAGGACTCATGATTTTGATATGAGATTATTGTAGTATCATGGATTTACTTGTATTTCTGAGATGCAGAACCCTCTAGGATGCGTGGATATGCCATCTCAGTTCCCATAATTTCATTTAAAATAGGAGAAATCACAAATTTATCTTTCCCTTTATTATTATTTTCATGATCATTGAGTTGTGCAGTGATGGATTAGTAACTGTGAGTGTTTGCAGGATATTTTAAATGACAAAAAATTCCAAGAAATCCTTGATTCCGTTTTATTTATTGATGGAACAATTAGTAACTTGGTGCAGTTTCTGTAAGTTTGTTTATCATTTTTTTTTTTCATGATTGAAGCACTGTATTTCTTTTAATTTTATAGTTCACTTTTTGAGAAATTTTTCTTCAGATTCCGAGCTGTGGCTTCTATGAATTTAGAATCTGGTTTGCTATCCCTGGAAATTTTCAAAGATTCCCAGTTGTGTTACCAGAGGCAGCCCAAGACCCAGATCCTTGAAGGTTAGTTACGTGTATCATTTGCAGTTTAATCATAATATTGCCTTTCAATTTGAGTTGAAGGGGTATGGAGGTTGGAGGGACTCAGTATAAAATCCTAGTTAACTTCAAGTTATTTAAGTGTGAATTAGGAAAGTTTGAATACTAGCATTGAGAAAGTTTGATAATGAGGATGAAATTCATATAGTAAACCCAAATAGTTGTAACTATTACATCTTAGTGTTAACAATTATCATTGGGTTTCGTGTGTTCTTTTTATTATTATTTCTTTTTTTTGGTTTTTTATTATATATTCTAAACAATTAAATAAGTGTGATAATTCTTAGTTTCTGAAACATGGTTGAGCAGGTGTCTCAATTCTAGAACTATACATTCTGGTGTGCATGAATAGGCTGGAGTGTAAAGAGCAGAATTCATACAACTTCAATTCTGTCATGAAAGGTAAGTCGAAATTTGTTTCCTTTATCATACAGGTTTTAGAGGCTAATGAACTTCTCCTCTTTAGAGTATAAAGCCATCCATGAAGCCTATAAGACATCCGACAACTACAGAGACAGCATATGTCTGCGGGTAGGTGTCTTTATCTATCAAGCAAACGTCATAATACTTCTGCAGCCCTAACTTTGTATTATCTAACAATTCTTTTAGGCTTTCGAACATCTCTTGGAACTAGAGTTGATTGGTTTTGTCGACAATAAGCGTCGGAATGTGTCCATTGAACTTCAACCAGTGAAACTTTTGATTTCCCCGCGTGAACTGTATCTGGGGTTGAAGTCAAGCTCTTCATGCCCTGTAAGTGCTCAAGCTAATCCATTGATTTCTGATAACTAATTTTATCCCAGGAGTTAAATTTATTCCACAAGAATGACGTATGCCTTGTATAGCTGGGAAATGCAGTGATCATATTGATTCTATGGCAGGCCATCCTTCAGAAATTGTTTGATCATGAAAGCTTCAGATAGCAAGATGGTAACCTGTGGTTGTTGATACCCAAGGATGTTAGTCCTGAAAATCTATTTTTGATACTGATGGACCCCTGTACTGAAGAATTTTGGTTGGCCATTCTAGATTTCTAGTCAGAAGCTTACTCGCAGCTGTGCTCGAACAGGCTGCTTTCTTCATCCGATACAAGTGGCTGCTATTATAGTAATCAAGGACTGATATGCATACAAACTTCTTCAAACCTCAGGGCATCGCTATATCTTAGTCCCATTTTCTTGAACGGAAGTAAATCAGGCTGAGGATTCAATGCACTGTAATGACTTTTTCCTCTACAATGAACTGACTTAAAACTCCCAGTGTGTCCAAACTACTTTGTCAATTGTTCCGGTTTTGATAGAAACTCTTATCAGAGCAATATTTCAGGCCGTATACTTTTTCTACTTCTGCTGCCACAACTACGCAAGGATGGATCGCCTCCTTAAAGTTCTAAAGAATCTGGCCCTGCCTCCGGAGTTCAGGGCAGCATGTTAAATTAGACATCTCCATTTTCAATGAATTTGTAAAAAAAAAATTCAAATAGAATGACAAACTGCGGATGTTGAACTGTTGATTTATTCATCGCAAGTACTTTTTCGATTTATTCTGATGATCGATAAAAAAATTTCATAGAATCGATCCATCTGAAAGTCTGTCAATTAAAAAAAATAAAGAATAAAGGATCTGGCCAGCCATTTCGAAAAATATGTACTCGCGTCCACGTGTAGACTCAGTTTAATATTATTCTTAATATTCTTTGGTTTATGATTGAATTAATTTTGGCTAAACAAAGTATTATGTTCTAAAAACGTCATCTAAAAATAAGCATCACAAACTGAGCCAGCGAAGAATAGAAAAATAAAAAAACAAATAGCAAAATCCTCAACTGCCCTTCTCTATTTATAACCATTTGCCGGCATGCCTCAATCTATATAAATAGGAAGGTTTTGCAACCAGTGCAAGATGCATTCCAACAAAATGAAGCCTAATTCATCCTCCTTGACTCACTACCTCTCGGCCATCTTCCTTATTACTTGCATCCTCTCCTCGATTGCGACCACTGTCGATTCACGACGAATAAAATCGCAAGGTTTGGTTCCTACTAAACTCGTCTTTATTTCCCTAACACAATGTGATTCATCTTCCTTATTGTCTAACATATTTCGCTATCTTTGCCCTTGTAGTCCATGAACTAACTCATTCTGAAAGTCCAGTCGAAGGCATGGTTACAAAAGAAAGTATTGGTGAACTCAAAAGAGTGTTCCCTTTTACACCACCTGCCCCAACCGGCAACCGTCATCCCGATCCTCCTATCATCCATCCTGCAAAAGGAAGTATTCGTACCCTTAAAAGAGTGTACCCTTAGTCCATCCTTAACAAACATATACAGATGCATTGTGGTAAATAAATTGATTGTAAATCTATGTACATGAATAAATGCATACGTATATATATATGATGTACTATCATTGTATCGAAATCCTATAAAAATTCAATTTGATTATTGATACACTTGAACACATGTGCCTTGCAAGGCACCCATATCTTTGAGTCGCTTGCTCTTCAACCTTTTCAGCATTAAATTATATTTCCAACTAAAGTGCTACTCTACTCCTCTACTGCTTCCAAATGACGCGGGATTTATGGGAGAACGAGACATTTAATTTGACCAAGAACAATTTAAAATATTTGTGCAAATTCGATTTCACATACTAAATTCATTAGTAGTTCAGTGTTGTGACTGTCTAACTGATTCAGCATTTGATGCTCCACACCGTTATATTTGTTTAGAGTCAACGGTGTCCCTCTCAGATTGTCAACCATTTGAAGTTTGAAGGAGGCGGCTAAGGAAGTGAGCGTTGACTTCATCTCTGAAGCAATGCGAACGTTTATCGCCTGGCCGTTGAATTTCACTGCGCGCCGGCAGCCGCCAATTTGATGAGCAATGTATCTATAAATGTACATCAGTTTGAAGCAGATCAAGTGCATACAGAGGTTTCCAAATCTCTGCTCTTTCTCTGGTTCAAGATGTGGAACAGCAGAAAGTTGAGCTTCCTCCTCGCCGGCCTGATCTCGTTCCTGCTCCTTTTCCGAGCTGACGCAGCTGCCGTGGCAGCGAACCCTTTCAGAGCAGACTGCGGCGGCGAAGCATACAACTCGACCAGCAGCTTTGGCAGAAGCCTAAGCGAACTCTTGTCCTCCCTCACTTCTCTTTCCTCCGCCTCTAACTCCGCCAACGCCACCGCTGGTGCCGGTAGCGACACCGTCTACGGCTTATACATGTGCCAAGGAGACCTCTCCGGCTCCAACTGCCAGAGCTGCCTCCAGACGGCCGTCGCCGGCGCTAACCAAAGCTGCCAGGGAGTTCGCCGAGCGATCGTCTACTACGACCAGTGCCACCTCCGCTACTCCGACACGAACTTCTTCGGCGTCGTCGATACTGACGGATTCAACATGACTAACCCCCTTGAGGTAACCAGCTCGCGGGTGGCGTTCAACGTGTTGTCCGATTTGGTGCAGGTGGCGCCCCTGCGACGGCCGCTCATGTTCGCCACCAACGTGTCGGATATGTACCCCCTGTTCGCCCTGGCTCAGTGCACGGCCGACCTGAGCCCCGACGGCTGCCGGAGGTGCTTGACGGCGAGTCTGGCGGCCATTGAGGGCTGCTGCCTGCAGAGGAAAGGGTGGCGGTACCTCTCCCCGAGCTGCTGGATAAGGTACGAGCCCACGCCGTTCTTCGGTGATTACCCCAACAACTTGAGCACGTACATCATCCGGAGCCAGTGCTCGGACATCGACATCCAATCCAACAGCCTCAGCGCGAGGACAGCCAATATGAGAACCCTCTTTGACGACCTGAGTGTTCAAGCTCCGGCGACGGGCTTCTACAACGCTTCCGCCGGAGACGGCAGCGATAGGATGTACGGCCTCGGGCTCTGCGCCGGGGACGACGCAACTCGCGGTGAGTGCGCGGCGTGCCTCGGCACAGCGGGGCGTGCCATAGCAGACGAGTGCTTCAACAAGACGGAGGGGTACATGTGGTACGGCCAGTGCTTCTTGAAGTACTCGCAGCAGCTCTTCTTCGGCGAGCTGGACACCGACGAGCACACCTTCTGCGGCGGCGCGGCGGCGGTGTCGGCGGAGTTCGGTCAGGCGACCTTGGCGGGAGCCCGGAGCATCGCGAATGCCGCGTGGGGCAGCCCGTCGATGTACGCCGCCGGCGAGGTGGCGGCGAACGCGACGGCGAGCAGCTACGTGCTGGCGCAGTGCACGCGGGATCTGACGGCGGATGGATGCCAGTTTTGCTTGGACGGCGGGATCGAGAGGATGACGGCGTCCTGCGGGGCGCAGAGCGGCGGTTGGCAGTACTTGACCGGCAGCTGCACCGTCCGCTACGAACAATTCCGCTTCTTCAACGATCCATCCGCTTGGACCGCACCAGGCAACTCTCCCCCCTTCTTCCAACCACGCGCACACACCTTCGATTTGCTACTTCGACTTCAATCAAATTTACATTTGACAGGAGGAGGAAGGAGATCATCAAAGGCCAGAATCATCGCCATTGTTCTTCCAACCGCCGGAGCTGCACTCTTAGGAATTCTTCTCCTTTCCGCATGGAATCTGAGGAGAATAAGAAAAGGTAGAAACCAATCAATCACTCAACACCTGAAGAAGATTCTGAAGACTGAAAACACATGCTAAATTTTCCTTACAGCAAGAAGAATTACCCAACCAATCGATCTCGAGTCCTTGGAAGGCAGAGACTTGATCTTCATGGGACTGGCCACCATCCAAGCGGCCACCGACAACTTCTCCATTGAAAACAAGCTCGGAGAAGGTGGATTTGGAGCTGTTTACAAGGCACTAAACTGGTTCTTTCTTTCCCTCTTTCCAGATCGTTTCATGCCGACGTACGCAGATCAATAACATTGGTCGAATCACACTGTGTTTAGGGCGTCCTGATCGATGGAAAAGAAATAGCAGTCAAAAGGCTATCACAGGGATCCAAACAAAGCCTTTCTGAGTTCGAGAACGAGGCGAAGCTGGTCGCAAAGCTCCGGCACAAGAACCTCGTAAGGCTGTTGGGATGCTGCGTGGAAGGAGAAGAGAAGTTGCTAGTCTTCGAATACCTTCCCAATCGAAGTCTAGATGCCATTTTATTTGGTCAGTTTAATTTCATCTTAGATTTTTTTTCCCTTATATAGAAATATCTCAGAATTCTCAGAATAGTTTCCCATCTCTTGGTCGATAGATCCAAACAAGCGAGCGGAATTGAGTTGGGAGACGAGGTTTATCATAATCTCCGGCCTTGCCAAAGGCCTTCTCTATCTCCACGAAGACTCACTTCTCAAAATCATTCATCGGGACCTCAAAGCTAGCAACGTATTGCTAGACAAAGACATGAATCCAAAGATATCAGACTTTGGCTTGGCAAAGGTTTATACTACAGAGCAAAGCAACACCAGCGCACGTAGAATCGTTGGGACTTAGTGAGTGAATGTGAATCTAACATTCTATCGTTCTTTAAGAATAGCTATTAGTTTCTTCGTCTAGTGATGGAAGAAGTTCTTTGCGATACTGATACAGTGGATACATGGCTCCGGAGTACGCCATGGATGGATTCTTCTCCGTGAAATCTGATGTATTCAGTTACGGTGTTCTCCTCTTGGAAATTATAAGTGGGGAAAGGAATGGAAGAGCTCATGCGGAACAATATGGGCAAAACCTCCTTGGACGTGTAAGTAGATTGTATTCTTCTTCGTATATATTACTGTTCCTACTCTTGAGCATCCAGTAACACTATTGCTTCCATCGATAGGCTTGGGAGTTATGGAACGAGGACAAGGCATCTGAGCTCGTGGATTCGATGCTCGATGATCGATATCAAGCTGAGGAAGTCTTGAAATGCATCCACTTAGGTTTGTTGTGCGTTCAAGAAAACATAGAACAGAGACCCGCTATGTCTGAAGTTGTTCTTATGTTGCAAAGCGATCATATAGAACTTGTTCGTCCTACAGAACCCCCGAATTTCGCAAAGGGGTATCGAGTTTCCTAGATCACAAACTAAAAACTCGAGCAGAATATAGTGAATGGTAGTGTATGATCTATGAATTCGGGTGTTGAAAGTGTGAATGAATGTTGATCCGAGTATGCATGAACTTGTTCGACGTGAAAATAAAATCTATGGGGAGACCTGTTGACTTTCCATCACTGAATTTGGAGAAATCGAAGAAATCAGAGTCATTCGTCAACCCATGTGGAAACTTCGACGACGAAGCACTGTGCTTGACCAATTTGATGAAACTTCGACGTCGAAGCACTGTGCTTGACCAATTTGATCGGTAATGTATAAAAATTACGTGGAAGCTAGCAGATCGATTGCCTACGCAGTTTACCAATCTCCTTTCTGTCTCTGGTTGGAGATGTGGAGAAGCAGCTGCTTCCTCCTCTGCCTGATCATCCCCTTCCTGCTCCTTTCCCGAGCTCCCACAGCTGCCATGGCAGCGGACCCTTTCAGAGCAGACTGCGGCGGCGAAGCATACAACTCGACCAGCAGCTTTGGCAGAAGCCTAAGCGAGCTATTGTCCTCTCTCACTTCTCGTTCCTCCACCTCTAACTCCGCCAACGCCACCGCCGGCGCCGGTAGCGACACCGTCTACGGTTTATATATGTGCCAAGGAGACCTCTCCGGTTCCAACTGCCAGAGCTGCCTCCAGACGGCCGTCGTCGGCGCCAACCAAAGCTGCCCGGGAGTTCGCCAAGCGATCGTTTACTACGACCAGTGCCACCTCCGCTATTCCGACACGAACTTCTTCGGCGTCGCCGATGCTGACGGATTCAACATGACTAACCCCCTTGAGGTAACCAGTTCGCGGATGGCGTTCAACGTATTGTCCGATTTGGTACAGGTTGCGCCCCTGCAACGACCGCTCATGTTCGCCACCAACGTGTCCGATATATATCCTCTATTCGCCCTGGCTCAGTGCACGGCGGACCTGAGCCCCGACGGTTGCCGGAGTTGCTTGACGGCGAGTCTGGCAGCCATAGAGAGCTGCTGCCTGCAGAGGAAAGGGTGGCGGTACCTCTCCCCGAGCTGCTGGATAAGGTACGAGCCCACCCCTTTCTTCGGCAATTACCCCAACAACTTGAGCCCGTACATCATCCGGAGCCAGTGCTCGAACCTCGACATCCAATCTAACAGCCTCAGCGCGAGGACGGCCAATTTGAGAAGCCTCTTTGACGACCTGAGTGCTCAAGCTCCGGCGACGGGCTTCTACAGCACTTCCGCCGGAGACGGCAGCAATAGGATGTACGGCCTCGGGCTTTGCTCTGGGGACGACGCAACTCGTGGCGAATGCGCGACGTGCCTTAGCACAGCCGGGCGGGCCATAGTGGACGAGTGCCCCAACAAGACGGAGGGGTACATGTGGTACGGCCAGTGCTTCTTGAAGTACTCGCAGCTGCGTTTTTTCGGAGAGCTGGACACCGACGAGCACACCTTCTGCGGCGGCGCGGCGGCGGTGTCGGCGGAGTTCGGTCAGGCGACCTTGTCGGGAGCCCGGAGCATCGCGCAGGACGCGTGGGACAGCCCGTCGATGTACGCCGCCGGCGAGGTGGAGGTGAACGCGACGGCGAGGAGCTACGTGCTGGCGCAGTGCACGCGGGATCTGACGGCGGAGAGATGCCAGTTTTGCTTGGACAGGGGCGTCGGCAGGATGTTGGCATCGTGCCAGGCGCAGAGCGGCGGGTGGCAGTATTTGTCCGGCAGCTGCACCGTCCGCTATGAACAATTCCGCTTCTTCAATGATTCTTCCATTTGGACCTGGCAAGGTATCTCTTACTCCATTGATGATCTTATCAGAAATTCAGGCTGCATCGCATTATTTAGATTCCTTTCTCTTGCTGAATTGATTTCAACCGAGTCTATAAATTGCAATCCTGTTTTCTGACAGAAGCAAGGAAATCATCAAGAAGTAGAATCATTGCCATTGTTCTTCCCGTTGTGGGAGCTGTGCTATTTGGAGTTGTTCTCTTGTTCCTGTTGTGTTCAAGGAGAAGAAAAGGTAAACCCCAATTAGTTTGATGATTTGATGAATATATCATTCAATCTGAAGACAACTTGAGACTTTGTTTTCAGGAAGTAAAGGCTTTCCGGAAAGTGAAAATTCTAAGCCAAACTATCTCAACAGTGTGCAAGACAAAGACCTAACCTTCATGGATCTGGATGTCATACAAGCGGCCACGAATAACTTCTCCGACGAAAACAAGCTCGGAGAAGGTGGATTTGGAGTCGTTTACAAGGTACTCATCTTCGTTTTGAATCAAGGTGAAGCAATGGCTAAATTCACCTCATGTTTCAGGGAGTATTGGTCGATGGAAAAGAGATAGCAGTTAAAAGGCTATCGCAAAAGTCGAATCAAGGTTCTTCTGAGTTCAAGAATGAGGTGAAGCTCATCGCAAAGCTTCAGCACAAGAATCTTATGAGGATGTTGGGATGTTGTGTGGAAGGCCAAGAGAAGCTGCTAATCTATGAATTCCTCCCCAATAAAAGTCTTGATGCCTTTCTATTCGGTTAGTTCTACTTCCTTTTTCGATATTTTCTTTCTTTCTAAGCATGTGAATTCTAAACTTCTAAGGCTATGCTTCCTTGATAGATCCAAACAAGCGAGTGCAATTGAATTGGGAGAGAAGGTTTCTCATAATCTCAGGAATCGCCAAAGGCCTTCTCTATCTCCATGAAGACTCACTGCTCAAGGTCATCCATAGGGATCTTAAAGCGAGCAACATATTGTTGGACAAAGACATGAACCCCAAGATATCAGACTTTGGCATGGCCAAGGTTTACAACACAGAGGATAGTGATGTAGACACACATCGAATTGTTGGGACTTAGTAAGCAAGCCTAACCCCTTTCTTTTACGGATTGCTTAAGAATCATTATCAGTACTATTAGTTTAATTTCATATGTTAATATGTGTATGATCTTTTGATACAATCGTAGTGGATATATGGCTCCTGAATATGCCATGTGTGGATTCTTCTCCACGAAGTCGGATGTGTTCAGCTACGGCGTCCTTCTCTTGGAAATTATAAGCGGCAAAAGGAACGGTCGAACATACGCAGAGAAACATGGTCATAACCTACTCAGACATGTAAGTCAGTTGTATTCTTCCATTGCCAATTCTCAAACATTCAAGGGTCTACGCACTGAGATTATAATTGTAATAGGCATGGAACCTATGGAATGATGGCAAGGCATTCGAGTTCATCGATTCGCTGCTCAACGACGAGCAATATGGGGCTGATGAAATAATGAAATGTATCCAATTAGCTCTACTATGTGTTCAAGAAAGTGTGGAGGGAAGACCTACTATGTCTGAAGTTGTTCTTATGTTAAGGAGTGATCATATTGCGCTTCCTCCACCAGCACCACCTCCAAATTTTATGAATAGAAGGCAGTTTGAATCTGAGTTGCCTTATACTACCACGACGAATCCGGCGACTCTTATGTCGATCAACGAGGTGACCGACTCGGATGCGGTTCCTAGATGACAAACTGAAAGAAAGGTTGGTTGGGCAATGTATGCTTTGTGAATTTTGGTACCTTGTGAGAAAATTGTGGATGCAAAGTGATGTTTAATTATAGTGCAAGAAGAAAATTTGAAGAGAGATTTAATCTTACTCTATAATGAAGGTTATGTAAAGTGTATCTTGTTCCTTGAGCAAAGGCATAAGCTTTTTCAGTTGAGAATTAAGGTCGAGATAGTTTGTGAAATTTTATTAATTAGTTGAATTAAGATTTATCCCTGACATTGGTTGAGTGGTTGCTGCTGAAGGAGCATGAGTTCGATTTCAGGATAATGCTACAAAACAAGACTAATTAATAAAGGCGAGTCATGTTCATATTTAAATGGGCTGTGAAAAATATTTAATGATGTGACTAATCTTAATAGTGTAATATTAAATTATAAATCAATTCGACAAGTATAATGAAACATAGAAATTATTTCTGATCACTACATAGTCAAGACAATGGAAATTTCTTTTGGGTGTCTATCAGTCGTAAAGATTACGTGAAAGCCAAGTAAACCATTTCTTCACGTTGTGTCACGGTCATAGCCAAGAAGTCATCCAATTTATTTTCCTAGGAAAAAAAAAGAATCTAACTTCTTGCGTCTTGTAAATGGACCTCGTTTTACATATCATCATTCCACTTTTATATATAGCACGATTGAACCGTCGCGCCTGTCTGCGGACGCTACCGAACTACCACATCGCCGCCATCGCGCGCTGCCGTCGCGCCCGGGCCGACGCGATCGACGCCCGACTCACCGACGATCCAGATGTGATTGGTTTCCGACCGGTTAGCGCCCGGAATCCGACGCAAACCAGCCGGAAACGACCGGTTCACGCGGCCGGCAGCGCGGCGCGCTGCGCCGATCGATCGGGCCAAATTCTGTCGAATTGTAGGATCCGGCACGACGGACCGGCAATAACGCCGATCCGTCCGGTATAATCGGGCGGTCGTCATTCGGCCGCCGAATGGCGACCGAAATCGACCGCCAGAATCGAGCGGCTGCCGGTCCGTCTGGCGTCGACGGCCGGCGTCGGTGCCGTCCGTCCGACGCTAACCGTTGCGTCGGATTCGGCGCTTAACCAGGCCGTTTGGCCGGTTACAGATTCGGCGCTAACCGGCCGGAAACCGATTACCGCCGGACCGTCGGCGAGTCAGGCGTCGATCGCGCCCGGTCCGACGGCCGGCGGCGGCGGCTGTGGCGGCGCGACAACGGCGTGGCTCGGGCGTAGACGGTTCGGTCGCACAGGAGAAGATATATATATATAAACTCAATCAACCTATAAAGACATATTATTTATCATCTTTGGACGAACACTATAGTTAAATCTTTAAAACCTAAAGAATCGAACTGTGAATAATAAATATGTTTATTGTCTGTCGAGACAGAGATGAGGAGGTGTCCAGTGACGAACGAGGCAAATGACCGATGACTCGGATGGAAGAGAAAAATGACATGGAGGGAAAGCCGAGGTGACAGGAGCGGTGTCTTGATCGGGAGCCGAGCCGAATGACATGAAGCGACCGAACGACGTATCCTGCAAGACAAAAGCGATTAAGGGCGCTAAGGCAATGTCCCTCTGACGCTCAAGACAGGAATTAGTGAGAAAAGGAGATGAAAACAGTGGAACGAATTAGTTAAGAAGGCGCGAACCTCTGGGCTCATCTTTCAGGAGGATTATATATAGGAAAAAATCCTCCTGCCACACAATACGGTCGGTATGGGCGATATGACTTCATGATATATTTACGCTTGCTCTAAGAAGCAATAGGGGTAATTACCCTCATAAATATCGCAGATGCGTGGATTGTAATTAATATCCATTGTATAAATGATGGGAGACAACTCTTTATTAATGTGGTGGACATGCCTCTAGAAGTCAATATGAGCATCTGTTCTCTAGTCGAAAAGAAATGCTGACAATGACTGCTTTGTGAACCATATTAACAGGAATACACTACAACAAATTTGACTTTTCGCAGCGTGCAAATATGCTATCCGCAGTGCGCATCGCGCGCTGCACAGTTCCAAGTTGTTAAAAGTTATAAGAGCAAGCTGCGCTGCGGTTAAATGTATTCACAAACAGTACAATTATCTATCCACATAGATCGCGCACGCTAATGCACATCCACGGCATAGCTGCACACGTAGCTTAAATACATTCGCAGCGCGCAATTGCACACTGTGGTTAATTGTATTAATAGCGTGCAATTGCACGCTGCAATTAAATGCATCCATAGCGTGCAATCGTGCGCTGCGATTAAGTGTATTCGCAGTGCGCTACTATGTGCTACATTACACACAATTATAATACTAAATAAAAATAATTATACAATCAAACCTCAAATAATTATAATACAACACAGTTATCATACCACATACAAATACTACACAATTTTAATATCATATACACATTATTATAAAATCAAAACTAAAACAATTATAATACCATAGATATTCATCAACACCACGCTTAAACAAAACAATAATTCACTTAGTCAGATAAAACAATCCAAACTAGTAACATAAATTCACTTACATGATTTCTTTTCTACAAAAAGTGTATGATAAAATCAATAAAATCTATATCAGTCATACAAAATTATAAACTTAGATAACCAAGCGACTGTGCTCCCTATTGCATCCTCGAGACAAACCATTTCATCATTTGGTCGAATTAGATCCACCTTCTTCATGAAAACTCTATCAATCCATACTTTCCAATAAGATCTACCAAGAGGAACATGATGCACTTTTACTTTTGGATCTGTAGATGCAATCCAACCTTCTACAACAACACCATCAATAGACCAATGAAGTAACTTATATTTAGTATTAACAGAGATATCTCCACAGCTCACATTCTTCAGTTTTGCCTTTATAACAATAAAAAATTATTAATATTACCAAGTACATTTTTATAACAAAACATGATATTAGTAATAAAAGAAAGTAAAATAGAGACAAAAAAACTCATTTACTAAATGCACTAAATTCACTAAACATAAACCGTAAAACATTAACAGAAAAAAATGGCATAATCAGAAGACAAAAAATCATCCTTAACCCAAGTACATTTTTTTTTCAAACGAAGGATAAACCTATTATTTCTTATCATTGTAATATGATCGTAATATGGTTAAGGATAATCTTTGTAACGTGGTTAAGGATAATCTTTCCTGCTCGCAGTGAATAATCCTAAAATCGTCTCACCGTTATTTTGTAGAATTTTGATGAATATAAAGCTCTAGCACAAGTTGTCCCTAGTTAAAATGTTGTAGAGCTATTAGCAGGATCATTATTATATAACATAAGCACATTAATAGTAGATTGTCATTGTATATGTTTTAAAACATGTAATGTGAGAACATTCAGTGTTCACAAGAATATAAAGCATTAGAAACAAAGATTCTATCTTATAAGAGAAACCATAACATTCATTATGTCAATATAGTTACCTGAGTTGTACCATTGCCACTCTTTGTTGCACCATTGACATCACTACTGCCACTAATATAATTCCTAATATTGTTATCAATGCCACCACTGACAACCTAATTTTACAAACAAATTGGATCAAATAATGTCATCATAATATAATTTCATTAATAAGAACATAAAAAATGGAATTAATTAAATCAAAATATTTTTTTTAATTACTAACTTGTTCATGTTCATTTTGTTGTCTCGTATTTTGAAAAATCATGAGCCTCATTTCTTGCATTTTTTGTTGAAGATTATGCACTATATTTTCAAGTTGTTTACTAGTTCTATTTTGTTGCACGGAAGCTCCAACCTTTGATGGTACAACTCCAAAGCTCATTCCTCACACTCTACCTCGAGATTCTTTGCCAAATACAAAGCTAATTGCATCATCAGCAATGTTAATTGTATTTAAAGATTCAGATGGACATTCTTCTATTTTTTTTCTGCAAATATCAAGATAAAACTTTTGTAGAATAAGAAATTTAGGTAGTGGTGTCATTGATATGAACACTTTTAGAAATAATAACAAGAGATAGTCTTATTACTATTTTCTCTTCAACCACTTGACTAATAGACTGTCCATTTGTCTTTGTGTGACCTTCAATCCAAACTTTTGATCTTGTAATTGTTGTATCTACAGGACTTGTTTTTTCCTTAAATATGAGACATATATAAATATATTTTAAAAAAACCGATAGGGACAAATAATATAGTTAATAAATGTATCTACAACAATAATAATGCATATCATCAAGCTAGCCAAACGGGCATAACCTCTTCGGCTCATAGTGTGAACATGGTCTTGATTTTCCCTCATAGTTCTGAATTTTGCACTCTTTTGCTAAGAATAAAACACAGAAAATTTAGTTAAAGAAAATCACTATCAATAGCCTCTTATCAATAGTTTCCAACCTGAGAATGCATGTCCCCTATACAAACTCTTAAAAAAAAACAAAAAAAGCCAAGAAATAATGAAACTGAATTAATGTCAGAGTTTTTTAAAAATAACAAAATTCATTACAAATAAGAATTTGTAATTAATACTTACTTGAAATTCAGGTGATAATGTCCTCTTTACAAACAATTCTCATTGTTGTTGATCCATAAATTCAGGCTTCAAAAGATTAAGATTTCGCGAAGCAACTTGACCAGTATTAGCTTCTCGTACAAGTATTTGCAATTTGGACTTTCTATCACGCCACAACTTAGCTAACTTTTGAAATATTATTTTCTTTTCACACTCTTCAACATTATAATTCACCTATACATAAAAAAACACAAAATTATGTCTACTTTTTTTTACTTAGAATCATACTTGATAAATTTAGTGAATCAAAACATTACCGGAAAACAACTCCACATTCTATTCTTCACTTCTTCGTTTACATCATTCCATCCATCTAATGCATATGACACGAATTCCTTTACCATGCAACCTAAAAAAGAAGCGTACTTCACAGAATTATCCCCAATCGGTTGTCCAAACTCATTACGCTCTAGCACTTTGGGCTTTAGTTGACCACTAGCTAACTTCAACTTTGATGGGCCCCGTCCCTTTTTCTTATGAATTTTGTTGCCATCAATTGCCTCTTTACCATGCAAATCTTGTGATGAAGTAGGTGAAGTATTAGAGTCCACTCCCGATAGTCTCTTATCAATAGTTTCCTACAAAATAGCATAAACAGATTGAAATGTATAAGTATGCTTGATTAAAGTAAAACAAGATTTTAGAACAGGATACAATATCACTTGAATTTCATCTACAAATGCTTTACTACGTTTTTCCCCATTTTCTCTCCTTTTGAATGCTATATAATTACCTGCTTATAAACAATATGACATGATACATCTAGCATACAACTCAATCATAATTTCCAATACCGCTACCAATGTCACCACTAGAACCCTAATTTCACTACAAAAAAATTGTTTTTTGGCGACGAAATTTGGCAACGAATTATTTTCGTTGCAAATCTGCAATAAATATAGCGACGAATTTTAGGTTTCGTCGCAAATTTGTAACGAAATAAATTTTCGTCGACAATTTGCGACGAAAAATAAATTCGTCGCAAATTTCTGCAACGAATTATGAATTCGTTGCACAAATTTGCGACGAATTTATTTTTTCGTCGCCAATTTGCGACGGAAATAATTTTCGTCGCATAATTTAGCGACAAATTCAGAATTCGTCGCAGATATTTAATTTATTAAAAAAAAATAGAAAACAAGTTCTGCTAAACGAGTTTATTTTTAAATATTTTGCAACGAATTCGTGGATTCGTTGCAAAATAGCAACGAATCCAGGATTCGTTGCAAAATTAATATTAAAAAATAAATTAACGTTTTAAAAAGTTAAATTTTTTTTTTAAAAAAATTGCAACGAATTCTGGATTCGTTGCAAAATTAATATTAATATTAAAAAAAAAATTAACGTTTTAAAAAGTTTAAAATTTTTTTTTTAAATTTGCAACGAATCCTGGATTCGTTGCAAATTTGCAACGAATCCACGGATTCGTTGCTAAATTAAAATTACAAAATAAACTTAACGTTTTAAAAAGTTTATTTTTTTTTTATAAAAAATTTGCAACGAATCCAAAGATTCGTTGCAAAATTTTTATAAAAAAAATCCTGCCCTAATTTTTTTCCTTCCCGTCGCGCCCGATTGAGCCCTAAAACCTTTTCTTTCCCCTCCGCGGCCTTCTTCCCTTCACCTACCGACCGACCTCCGGCCAACAGCCTCGAGCCCTCCGCCGCACCCGCGAGCCCGGCCCCACCCGAGGCCGACAACGGCCAGGTCGACCGACGCCGCCGCGCCAAGACTCGGCCGCCCGCCGTGGCCGTGGCGGCGCTCGTCCGGCCAGCGTGCCTGGCGATCGCGATGACCCGGCCGCGCCCCGACCTGCGCCGGCCCGACCCGCCATCGTGCCCACGCGGCGTCGCTTGCTCGTCGCCCCTCGTCCGGTCGCGTGCCCCGTGGCCGCGAGCCCGCCTCTCCTGCCGGTAGCCTTCGGTAGCCTCGCCGCCGCCTCGCCGCCGGCGTAGCCTCCTGCCGTGGCGGCGTAGCCTCGCGCCGCCACCCGACGCCGCCTTCGCCCGCGCCTTCTGCGGCACCGCGATCGTTGTCGCCATTGTTCGACCGCCTCCGTGTGGCGGCCGGCCGGCGGGCCCGGCGGCCGCGCCTCCCACTGGCTGAGCGCCAGCCGGTGTCAACCAGCGTGACGATCGCCGCGCGGCAGCCAGCCGGCCAATTTGTCCGAGATCGCTGACAGCCGCGACTCCGCCCCACGACCAGCGGTGACTTCTTAGTATCTGTCCGAGAGGTCGCCGCCGCAGTAGCCGATGGAGCCAATCACGGCTCGGCGCCGCGACCACAGTGGTATAATTTTTAAATCATTGTTATTTTTTTTATTGAAATTTATATTATTGTTAATTTTCTGTGTTGATCTAGAGTGGTATTAGAGTGGTATGGTATAGGTTAATTGCGCTCAATGCATTCCATTCAAAATCATACTGGGACTCCATGATATTACCATAATCTTGCAGATTTTTATGCCTGGGCCCAATTCATTGACACCTTAATGCCATGGTGGTTAGCATAAGATAGTGAGATGTCTTTTTATAACAAAGGATAATGTATACTAAATGCAGTAATACATGGAAACATATTATATGTTATTATATCCTGATTTTGCAAACATTCAACTCATGTAACATATATAATATAAGTTTTCAAGTATGATAAAATTCAAGGATATGACACATTACCATTTCATAAACATTCTCGTACACCATCAGAATCTGCAACCCATTACAACTATTGTCTTTTTTCGGTTATGTTTAAAGATTGTTAAACATAGTGAATTCATATGTGAACTAACTGTATATTTGTATTATTGTAATTTCTAGGAGTTTATATTAATATAATTGATTGACATAATGCGCGTGAAAGGAGTTGGATGTATAATAGGAATTTACAACGCGTCGGTTTAGCGATGAATTTATGAGTGGGTTGTAAGAGTTTTTATATTTATGACTAGTAATGTTGAGTTTATGGATGGTAATCGATAAGGTGTCCGGTAAAAGTGTCACAATGGTAGATTTTTACCGTCTAGCAAAGTTTCAGAGCATCTTTGTAGATTTGGATTCGTTGCAAATTACTATAACTGGACATGTCATGGTGAACCATTTATATCTGATAAAGTTTATGATAGACACAACACATAAGTATCTAGGGATCAAAGTGATTATAATCAATTAAATCCATATCAGAGGATGATATATGATGTAGCGGGCCCAAATTTGATTCCCCAATCACAAGGTGCAACTTCAAGTTGTCCTCCAGCGAGCAGCAAATGTTTACTAATGCATCACCCTTGGAAGAGGTGCAAGTAACAGATATCGGTCAGAATATTAATAATGAAGCATATCTCAAATTTCAGGAGGTGTTGAGTGCTGCAGATGCACCTTTATGGGCTGATTGTGAGACTCACACTAAACTATCGTTCACCGCAAGAATGTTGAATGTCAAGGCAGAGCATAATGTGTCTGAAGAGTGTTTTAATAGTTTTGTTCAAGCTTTTGAAGAGGCATTGTCGCGTGATCATATACTGCCCAATGATTTGTACAGTATGAAAAAACTGATGAAAGAATTAGGTCTCCCAGTGGAAAGAATTGATGTGTGCAGAGATGGTTGTATGTTATATTGGGGAGATGATGCAGATGTGGATGTTTGTAAATTCTGTAATCAAGATAGATACAAGAGCACTAGTAGGAGGCAGCAACGACGTAAATCATATAGTCAGTTGTTTTATTTGCCTTTAACTCCTAGGTTACAAAGGTTTTATGCATCAAAGACAATTGTTGAACACATGACTTGACATGCAAATCATCGAACAGAAGAGGGACTAATGTGTCATCCATCAGATGCAGAGGCATGGAAAATTTTTGATAGAACATATCCTGATTTTGCGAAGGAGACTCGAAATATTAGGTTAGGTCTCTGTGCTGACGGATTTGCTCCATTTGGTAAATCAGGAAGACACTATTCTTGTTGGCCAGTTATATTAACTCCGTATAATCTTCCGCCTGGGATGTGCATGAAAACACCGTATATGTTTTTGACATTGGTTGTGCCTGGCCCAAAAAATCCGAAGAAGTTAATAGATGTTTATATGCAACCATTGATTGCAGAGCTAAAACAACTATGGGATGAAGGTTTTCCTACATACGACGTTCATACTAATCAGATGTTTGTAATGAAGGCTGCTCTTCTTTGGACCATAAATGACTTTCCGGCTTATGGTATGTTATCAGGTTGGAGTACTGCAGGGATCTTAGGATGCCCAATATGTATGGAGAGATCAAAGTCGATTAGATTGAAGCATGGTAATAAACCAAGTTATTTTGATTGTCACAGATAATTTTTACCACTAAATCATAATTTCAGAAGGAATAAAGATGAATTCACTAGGAATCGAATTGAAAGAACACCTCCGCCATTGAGATTGACAGGTCAAGATATTTGGTACAGAGTTCTTCACTTTCCATATGTTATTGAAGAGCCACATGGTACAACTTATGAATATGGAAGCAACCATAAATAGACCAAACGAAGTATATTTTGGGAGTTACCGTATTGGTTTAGTAATTTGATTCATTATAATCTCGATGTTATGCATATTGAGAAGAATATTTTTGATAATCTGATAAATACAGTGATGGATATCACCGGAAAAACAAAAGATAATCTGAATGCAAGAAAAGATATACGACTCATTTGTAAACGACCCACCCTTGATGTTGATGAAAATAGTAGATGACCAAAACCAAAGGCAGTTTATACATTGAATAAGGAAGCAGACGTGTTGTTTGTGAATGGTCAAGTTGAGATTTCCTGATGGGTATGTTTCTAATCTTGGGAGATGTGTCGATATGAAGGAATGCAAATTTATGGGTTTGAAAAGCCATGATTATCATATATTCATGGAATGACTAATTCCTATTGCCTTTAAAGAACTCTTACCGAATTTTGTCTGGGGTGCCATTACAGAGTTAAGTATTTTTCTTCATGATATATGCTCAACAGTTTTGGGATATTCACACATGGAGAAGTTAGAGAGAGACATTCCAATCATTATGTGCAATTTAGAAAGGATTTTTCCGCCTGTATTTTTTGATTCAATGGAACATCTTTTGGTTCACTTGTCATATGAGGCCAAAGTTGGAGGACCAGTTCATTATCGATGGATGTATCCTTTTGAAATGTATAATTCGCATATTCTATACTTCGTTAATATTGCATAAAAATGTTTAATTTTTGTATATATTCATTTCTAATACAATTTGTTATATTACAATCAGATTCTTATATCATTTGAAGAAAAAAGTGAAAAATAAGGCACATGTTGAAGCCTCTATTGTGAATGCATATATTGTGGAGGAAGTAACAACTTTTGCATCATATTATTTTGAGCCTCACGTTCAGACCAAAAGACGGAAATCCGGAAGGAATGATGAAGGTCCTGTCGATCCCAATTTGAATTCATTCTCAATTTTTAATTATCTTGGTCGACCAAGTGGACCGTGTAAGCAACGTTACTTAATTGATCAAGAATGGCGGGCAGCCCAGACATATGTTTTACTTAATTGTCCAGAAGTATCGTCATATTTCGAGTTAGTATATATTTCCTATTTCTTCGTCAAGTGTTAATTTGTTTATGTTATAATACAATTTTTTATTATAGGATTTTCCAAAACTTATATTTTGAAATCCCGACACGTGACTTTGATCACTTCTGCAATCAGGAATTTGCACCATGGTTCAAATCATATGTAAGCAGTTTTAATTACCTCATTTTTTTTTACACATATCTTAACTTTTAAATAAATATCATTTTCATTTGAGTATAGGTTTATGCTAATCAAACTCACGTTCAGCAAGAATTGCTAATCCATCTATCATGGGGTCCAAAAGCAATGGTACGCACTTGACCAGCATATTTCATAAATGGATATAATTTCCACACTCAAGAATATGGAAATGGAAAGAGTACAATGAATAGTGGAGTATGTGTTCAGTCTTTCAATGATGGAGGTGCAAGCAATGAATTTTATGGTTTGCTGGATGAAATTATAGAGATTGATTATCCTGGTCCAGAAATGCGAGTTATCTTATTTATGTGTCGCTGGTTTGACCCCGTCAGAGGGATGAAGATGCATCCATAGTATAATTTGGTTGAAATAAATCATAAAAGATTTTATAAGAGATATGAACCATTTATTTTGGCACAACAAGCGATTCAAGTTTTCTATGCTCCATATCCTAGTTTGAGGCGTGAGAAAAATAAATGGTGGGCTGTTTGTAAAACAAAAGCACGGAAAAAAATTGAAGAGCGCTGGCAAGACATTGCATATCAACAAGACAAAGTTACAAATATGTTTCATACCGAGGAATATATAATTCCAACGTTACGAGATCCCAGCGGAGTAGTGATAAACGTGGATGCAACTGAAATTGATGATAATGATGAGGAGGAGGGGGAGGAGGAGGAGGGGGACGAGGAGGAAGAGGAGGAGGAGACCGAGGATGAGGATGCTGATGAGGATAAGGAAGATGATAATGAGGACGAGGAAGATGATAATGAGGACTTTGAAATTTGACGTCTAGGGTAAGTTTTTTTATATATAATTTTAGTTTTAAACTATAATTTTACAAATTTTCTTAGCTCAATTATTTGTTTATATAATGTCTCATTGTTAAATTTATATCTTTTGTCTCTGTATGTTGTGTATATTTTGTTCTTATAGGTTATCAGTGGTGAAATCATCGTAGCTTATCGCAGTCGCAGTCTCTCATATCTTCATTATGCATATTGTAAGTTTTTCATGTTCTTCATTAAGCATAAAAGTTTTATTTTCTTTATTCTAATTTTATTTTTGGTTGATAGTTTCGACGTGGTGGACAGAGACGACAGAGTACTAGTAGTGGCCAGACTGATCCACCGCCTGCCAGCACTATACCTACTTGCCCTCCTGATCTGCCTGGACCTTCACATGATCAGTCGGCAGTACCATCTCATTCGCCGGCACGGCCTTCCCATTCTGATTCACCTGTACCCGCCAGACACTCCTCTACTGAGAACATCGAAAGTCGACCGTATATATTTCCGATTGGAGATTCGTAAGTAATATAAATATTATAATTTTTAAACTATCTTAATTATTTATTCAATTTTTTTTCACTTTATCGTAGGTTTGAAAATTCTGTACCTGTTATTCGCGAGATCAATAAAATCGTGAATAACTATTGGAGAGGAGACTCTTTGTCATACTCAAGCACGCCAGGACCTACAAAAGAACTATGGTGGTGCGAGTTTCAGGTATAATTGATTCATTTTATATATTAAATAAGTGATTATATAATCAATTGTTTTTTTTCCATCTCAGCGGAGATTTATTTGGGACCCTACTCAAGACTTGGAAGTTAAAAGAATTTTAAAAAAAAAATGTGGCGATCATATCCGGCATGTATTGAGTCATGCCAAATGTACTGGAAAAAAACCCGCCTGTGTCACGTCAGAAAATTGGAGTAAAATCTTCAATTATTGGTAATCTGATGAGAGCAAAAAAAGAAGTCAACAGAATAAATTAAATTAAGCATGTAATTCTGGAGACTTATCTGCAACATATGCGGGAGGATCTATAAATATCGAGGAGCAATCACGTAGATTGGTAATTTTTAAATTCTACAATTAGTTTTTAAATATATTTCAGATTATTATTTTATTTATAACATTCTTATATTTAGTCTAAGGAATTGGGAAAGGAGCCGGAATTTATAGATATTTTCGTTCGCACTTTCCAAAAAAAGATAAGACTTGGAGTGGAGATAGAGCTTGAGCAATTAAGGTTTGAATTAATCTTTAAACTTACTTTATAACTTTAATTCTGTTAGTTATGTAAATGCTCTGATTAAAATTTTAATTTTGTGTAGGAGAGATATGATCAGTTATCCTCATCTTAGAGAATTTCAGGAGATGACGGTGATACTGAGGGATCTGAGCCATCTGTTAGTAATAATTTGGATTTATGGCTTGAGGCGAGTGGAGGATCAAAAGGGGGAAGGATATTAGGTATGGGTTCTCTGAGCAGAATGCATAATGCTTCTCGTAGATCTATTTCTTCTACTCCACCAGCAGTAGCGACACAGATACATAACTTAACTGAGGAGGTTAGCAATTTGAAGGGCATAATACATGAAAGAGATCAGTAAATTATAGAAATACAATAACAAAACTCACAAAGGGATCAAGAAATGCGACGACAACAAGTCTTTCTTATGCGACAGTTTCAGCAATTTAGTTCTGGTCCAAGTCATATTCCTCCTAGTCATGACGATGATGGTGGCGACAATGATGATATTGTATGCATGTTTTTAATTAGTACTTTTAAAAGTTTTTAGTTTATTGAGTTTGTTTATTTTGCTTTAAAACAGGAATGATCGATGAAGTTAATCCTTATGGCGGTTGAAATTGCACATCATTGTAAGTCTTTGCATATTTATTTTCGTGTTAGTATATAATTTTTTTTTAATGTATGATACTTTTTGTTTGTTTCTTTTCTAATGCAGGTAGAAGAATGTTGGCGATTGCTTACCAGATTCTCTTTTCTTTTTTCTTTCCCATGTGTTGAGATCTTTTGTAGACATTGTTATTTGGATATCAGAACTATATTGATGTTTGAAATGTTGTAGGATATAACTTTTTATTTGGAATGTTGTATTGTTCTTAACTGATTGTGTTGCTTTGTATTTATTTGGATATGATTGAATATTATTTTGTTGTATTGAATGTGTGTGTGTTTTGTTTGTATTGAATGTATTTATTTGGATATTAGAACTTATTGTGTTTTGTTGTGTGTGTGTGTGAAAATTTGTATATACGATAGAATATCGAAACGGATGAAATCTGTTAAAAAAAATTTTATTTAGCGAAAAAAATAAAAATTCGTTGCTAAATTCTGAGAAATCATGATTTACTTTTGCGACGACTAAATTTTCGTCGCAAATTAGCGATTTAATTTAGCAACGAATCCAACTCTGCGATAAATTTTGCAGCGAATTTTTCATGATTTAAATTTGCAACGAAAATTAAATTCGTCGCAAATTTTTGCAACGAAAAAAGAATTCATCGCAAAATATTGAACTTTGCGACGAATTTTGCGACGAATTTTACGACGAATTTGTATCAGTCGCAAATTTACCAACGAATTTCTTATTTCGTCGCGAAAATTACCAACAAAAAAATTAATTCGTCGCAAAATATGGTTTTTTGCGACGAATTTGTATCCGTGGCCAATTTACCAACGAATTTCTTATTTCGTCGCGAAAATTACTAACGAAAAAATTAATTCGTCGCAAATTTTTGCGACGAATTTTTGAAATCTTGGTAACTTCTGCAACAAAAATAGCGATGAAATTTTAAATTCGTCCCTAATTTTCGTCGCTAAAATTCGTCGCAAAAATTCGTCGCTAATTTTGTCGCTATTATTTGCGACGCTTTATTCGCAACAAAAATATTTTTGTCGCTAAATTCGTCGCTAATTTATTTTGCAACGAATTTTTTTTTAAAATTCGTCGCTAAATTCGTCGCTATTGACTGTTTTTTTTGTAGTGTTTTACAAACAAATTAATTACTGATTAAGATATGCATACAGCTCAATCATTCAACAGATTAATACAATAGAACATAATATTAAGAAAGATTTTTAAAGTATACTGCAAAGAAGGATATAAGATTACTCCAAGAAAGATAGAAGATCACTCCAAGTGCTAAAACAACATTGTCATATACCATTATACATCAAATATTCAAGTGGTCCTAAAAAAATATGATGCTGGAATTTTTCCAGCACCACAAAATGTGATGCTGGAATTAGGCATGGAGTTAAGAGGGCAAAAGAGTAGTGTGGAAAAAAAAAATCCTGATGCATTTGCAGTCTGCAATAGACCCTGCAAAAGATGTCTGCTTACATGTGAAACAGACATATTTTTTCATGTTCTTCTTAGATGTAAGAAGCCATGAAGAAAAAACGAGAGTCATAGATCTCATGCCCAGATTCACATATTTTAGGTGCACCAGTAGTAGGTGCAATTCTACTCCTTAAGATTGAGTTCATATTTGACTTCTGATACCTTGTGACAATGGACACCAAGGAATGCGGTGCAAGCATCTTGAAGTCTAAAGATCCAATTTTTTCCACCCACTCAACAAGGAAAACGACCACCATATTCAATTAATGATACAATAGAGACGATTTGGTGGAATTTTTCCAGCACATTTTGTGGTGCTGGAATTTTTCCAGCACCACCACGTGCTGGAAAAAATTCCAGCACCATATTTTTTCCAAGCATAAACATAGAAGAGATGTTTATGCGAAGAGCGTAAGAAGTCAAGAATCAAAGAAAAAGAGATGTACTCACCGACGAGGAGATGCACTCACCGACTAGGAGCGACGGCGACGCTTGGAGAGGGTGGCCGACGAGATGTTCGTCGGGCGCGAGAACAAGTGGAATGGGGACGAGAAGTGGAAGGGACAGCGACGCGAGCAAGAAGAAGCGCAGAGAATAGGGATTTGGGGGGAAAAAATTCGTTGGCTTAACTTTATTAAACCTAGTTTAACCACAGTTCATATTATATATAGAATATATTAATTAAGTATATTTATTACGAAATTAATTAAACAGCATATAAACCTAATACAAACACCATTGATAAAATATATTATTAATTATATATATATATATATATATATTACGAAATTATATTTTTAACGGCGTACAATATTATACGCTGCGAATAAGTATATATTTAACAGCATACATTAATGCGCGCTGCGATTAGTAGGCTTTTAACGACATACCTTTTAATGTGCGCTGTTATTTGAAAAAATACACTACTATCCGCAGTGCACTTTATTAGGCACGTTGTCAAAACTATTATTAACAGCACACTGTATATGTGCGTTGTTAAAGACGTGCTGCGAAAAGTCATATTTGTTGTAGTGATACCCACCACATCACTTGACTAAATAAGATAGAGCACACTTTGGGAAGTCATACATCAAGATAGCGTGCAACTGCCAAGATGCAGGATAATAGCCGAGACGCAGAGCATCTGGAATATAATATGGTCGAGACGCGGGACGTCTGAAATATAGTACGGTCGAGACGCGGGGCGTCTGGAATATGATACGGCTAAGTTGAGGAGTTCTAGCCGAGACGCAGGGCGTCTGAAATATGATACGACCGAGTTGAGGAGTTCTGGCCGAGACGCGGGGCGTCTGAAATATAATACAGCCGAGCTGAGGAGTTCTGACCGAGATGCGAGACGTCTGAAATATAATATGGCCGAGCTGATCTCCTTATTCGGTTCAGATGCATCAAACTGACATGCATGTTGGCGAGACCGGGATATGGTGACCTTGGACTCATCAATTACTTATATTTATACGGATAGTGACAAGGTAGTTCCGCCTGGTATCAATGCTCATGGATGATCTACTCCATTGTTTGAATGAAAATCAAATTATTTTGTTACGAGAGAGGTGATGCTGATTGCCAAACGATTCTTAGGATAAAATTAAGTGAAATTCATCATTTCGGCGATCCCTACCGATTAGTCTCATAATCATTATAAGAGAGGTAAATCACTAGGAGTATTTTATCCAACCAAGAATTACCATGACGGGAGAGTAGACACTTCGAAAAATTTTGTAGCTCGGGAAATGACCCTTACTCCTTGGAATAATTCGACCTTCTGTGCTAGTCATTGGATCCTCTCGTAGAGACTAATTGCCAAATAATTCTTGGGCAGAAGGTAAAATCCGATACCCTTGCAACCCTTATCGATTGGTTCCATAATCATTGTAAGAGAGGTAAATTACGAGGGATATTTTTGTCTAACTAAGAACTAACACGACGAGATGATAAACACTCCGAAAATTTTTACAATCCCCAAAAATTGACTTTTGCTTCTTGGGACAATTCTGTCATCTATATTAGCCACTTGATCCTCTCATAGGAACATTGATTGTCAAATAATTCTTAAGACAAAAGATGATGCGCTCATCTCAACAGCCAAATGATCTTTGGGGCAAAAGGTGATGCGCTCACTCAGACATCTCTCATTGTCGATCTCATAGTTAGATGAAGGAAGATAAATTATAAGAGATATTTTTGTCTAACTAAGAATTAGCATAGCAGAAAGATAGACACTCCGAAATTTTTTTTACAGTTATCGGAGATTGACCTTTATTTTTTAGAACAATTCTATCCTCCGTATTAGCCAGTTGATTCTCTCACGCAGATAACAAACAAATGATTCTTTGTCTAAATCAAGATTAGAACCACCAACCTAGTAACCCTCTCATCTCGGCTCCATAAATATAAGAGAGAGTAAATTATGAATGATCATTAATCTTGGTGCATTGATAAGTACAGTAAAAGACGTAATTCAATACGAACATTAAACAATCCACTGATGTGTAAAATCAAATTTTACTCGGCAATTTACCAAACACAAATCCTAAAGTTCGGAATTGCCCAAAAAGTGCAACATAGTTTCAGATTTATCAAATCGCGCACCTAATTCCCCTTTTACCCCTCCTGCCAAACAGACCTGTAATTTAATGATGAGAGAGAATTTTCATGCATCCGAGCCACTACTGAAAATTCTGAACCATCTAAATGTGGTGCTGGGAATTCAAATCCCAGCACTATAGTATTCCTGGGAATATAATTCTCAGCACCACCTTTTTTTTTATCTGATTTCAAATTTATATCGGTCTGATTTCTGAAATATTGCTGTGAATACCTAATAAAACCTCGAATATTAGAAATTTTGGCCACGGATACACAGAGGGACACTACTCAAACTCAATGGACTTGGATTGGATCGAAAAAGAGGTGAATAGGACCATCAATGGGTTTTGACCGAAACCCATTGATAGACTTAGAGGAGTCCAAATTTCGAAATCTTAACATAGACTGAAAGATCTTACAATATGAATTTTTGATATGTCGAAGAAACTTAGTTTTAATCCTCTTATCTCCCAATTTTAACTTGTGTCGAAAAAAAGATGGTACTGAAAGTTGAGAAACTGGTGGAAGATGATGGTAGTGGTGCTGGAATTCGCAATTCTAGCACCACTACGTCTTCGAATTCCAATCCCAAAGACCACAGCGTGGCAATTCCAATCCCAGATCATTTGGTGTCAGAAATTTCCAACACCCACGTTGATCTTTGGAATGGGAACAACTTAGTAGCAGTATCAGAAATGAGATAAAGAAAGATGTGACCTTACCAAGGGTCGATAACTCCAAGCAATGTGCTCTGGTATTTTGTTCCCAATACCTGCATGATAAAGTAACTAAAATGTATTGCGATACAACAAGTGCTAAAAAAAATAAGTCATTTTAAGTATTACAGAGCTTACATATATCTTTGCAGTTGTTTTTGGATCAAGAAAACCCTTAACTGTGTTCCAAAGCAGCCGAAAGCCTAGGCCAGCATTGACAATGAACATCTGATGTAAAGTCTGCACTTTTAAGATTTAACAATAGAATATCATAGTTTCAGAAGATGAATAATGATCACAACGATGATGAAAATGGATTAATTTAAGTACCTCAGGGTAGTAATCTCCATCAATTTTCTGCATTTTGAGCAAAAGATCTCTAGCTGCCTTGTTAAAATTCTTCAAACCCTGTCTCAGTTGAATGCAACTTGAAATATCAGAATAAGTAATGAAATAATTCAATATGAATTTGTTGAATGTGTTGGTGCTGGGAATTCTAATCCTAGCACCACAGTGGTGCTGGAAATTTCAATTCAGACTACGCATGCCGAAATTTCAATTCCAAAGATTACTACCACCATCTTCCATCGCCAACTTCAAGATCATCTTTTTTTTCGACACAAGTTAAAATTGGGAGATAAGAGAATTAAAACTAAGTTTCCTCGACATATCAAAAATTTATGCTGTAAGATCTATCAGTCTATGTCAAGATTTCGAAATTTGGACTCCTCTAAGTACATCAATGGGTTTCGGTCAAAACCCATTGATGCTCCTCATCAATGGACTTGGATTGGATCGAAAAAGAGGTGAATATGACCATCAATGGGTTTTGACCGAAACTCATTGATGGACTTAGAGGAGTGCAAATTTCGAAATCTTGACATAGACTGAAAGATCTTACAACATGAATTTTTGATATGTCGAGGAAACTTAGTTTTAATCCTCCTATCTCCCAATTTTAACTTGTGTCGAAAAAAAAGATGGTACTGGAAGTTGAGAAACTGATGGAAGATGATGGTAGTGGTGCTGGAATTCGCAATTCCAATTCACCACCGCAGGCCGAATTGGAATTTCAAGATCACCTGCCGAGATTGAAATTCTCAAAGCACTACGAGTGTTGCAATCTCCGCATCATCACCTGGAAAATTCCAAGACCAGGTGCGAATTGCAACACTGATGAATATATTTTTCATCATTAACTTGTTATCAAATTTTAATTAGCAAGAAACAACTCGATCCGAAGAAAAGAAGCTGAACTGTATTCTTAATACAAATTAGAGATAAAAACTAACTTTGTGATCAGAAACTGAGAGGAAGTCCGAGGACACCAAGAAAATGTTTTTCAGGCTTTAGATCCATATGGATAAGTCGTAGATCATCGTGCATGACTACAATGAGAATAAAAAGAAGAATCATCGTCTTAGTTTATAGTTTTGAAGCATATTCCCCTGATAACGATAGGAAGTGACTAATATTTCACAAACCTGCAATAGACTTCAGCAGTTGTCTACCGATATCGCGGACTAGATCAAGTGGCAAGGATTGATCGTCATTCTTCCGAAGAAGATCATGTAGACTCGGCCCAAGCTTCTCAAATATCTATTATTTTTTTTTCAAAAAATAAAAGATTAAGATCACATTAAACCAATAAGAAATCAGAGAAAGGGTTAACGTTATAGACTTACTATGCATACGTGATGATGATAGTTGAAGTAATTTCGAACTCGCACAAAACTACAAGAACAGAGTGTTTAGCATGTGAGTTAGCTAATTTCAGTTTTAAGATTGTCAAATGCAATTAATTATAATTAATTAATGACGTATTATAATTGAACTGTGGTGCTGAAAAATATATTCATCACTGCGAGGTGCCAAATTTGAATTCAGCACACGCGTGCCGAATTGAATTTCCAAAGACCACGCAGTGGTGCTAGGATCAGAACACCACCGGGTGTTGGAATTCGCACTTTCAAAGACCACCGTGGTGCAAGGATTACAACATCAGAGTTGGAATTCCAATCCTCAGATTACGAAATTCCAATTCCAAGACTACTGTTGGAATACTACCACCATCTTCCATCGCCAACTTTCATCTTTTTTTCGACACAAGTTAAAATTGGGAGATAAGAGAATTAAAACTAAGTTTCCTCGACATATCAAAAATTCATATTGTAAGATCTTTCAGTCTATGTCAAGATTTCGAAATTTAGACTCCTCTAAGTCCATCAATGGGTTTCGGTCAAAACCCATTGATGGTCCTATTCACCTCTTTTTCGATCCAATCCAAGTCCATTGAGTTTGAGTAGTGTCCCTTTGTGTATCCGTGGCCAAAATTTCTGATATTCAAAGTTTTATTAGGTATTCACAGCAATATTTCAGAAATCAGACCGATATAAATTAAAAATCAGATAAAAAAAAGGTGGTGCTGGGAATTATATTCTTAGGAATACTATGGTGCTGGGATTTGAATTCCCAGCACCACGTTTAGATGGTTCGGAATTTCCAGTAGTGGCTCGGATGTATGAAAATTCTCTCTCATCATTAAATTACAGATCTATTTGGCGGGAGGGATAAAAGGGAAATTAAGTACGCGATTTGATAAATCTGAAACTATGGTACACTTTTTGGACAATTCTGAACTTTAGAAGCTGTGTTTGATAAATTGCCGAATTTTACTCCTTGTATAAATTTTATATCTTATTTATCGATACATCATCCCGTAGGACACGGCCAAATGATTCTAAAGCATGAGCACGTGGAATAATTAAAGGAGTACCCGAGCAAGAAATTGTCCCCTCTCATTATATTTTTCTTTTGACCAACCAGAACTCTATTTCTTCCTTTAGTCAACCATGAAATTTTCTAACCTTAGTCATAAAAAATCTGGTTTATGTCGCATCGAGTTTTGAGAAGTCTGTCCCAATGGAATAGGGATAGCGTGATGATTAAGATACAAAGAAATAATATGCATCAAATTTTAAAGGAGATTTATTATTTTTTTTAAAATTCATATAACCTCCAAATCAAAGCCCAGAACTCTCTGTAATTTAGCTCTTTTCCAATCTTTTTGTAGAGTTTTCACTACAAAAATAATGGTCTTTAAAGATACTCATAAATATCCTTATAATATGTTTTCAGTGACACTAACATTTTAGTGACATCATTGAAAAACACCCTATAAAGTGATGTCGTCTTAGACCTGACTCGCTTTCTTGACATTTTATAATGTCATTATACAATATAAATACTAACATCAAAAGTGTCTTAATATAGATATATAATGACATGCTAAAATGTAAGGAAAAATTATATTTTAAGGACATCTACATGTATTTTATTATCATCGTAATAAGGACAAAACGAAATGTCACCTAAACTAATTTATTTTGAAATTTATAAATGTCTTATATTTTTTTATAAGAACAATAAAAAATATCAGTAAAGATAATTTATAAGATCATTTTTAAATGTCATCTTAATTAATCTATAATGACAATTATTAATGTTATTATAATAATTTATAAATATATTAAAATGATCATTAATATAAATATGAATTCAATATTTATACATCATCATAATTCATGCCCTGTTCAGAATATAAAAAATTATAAAATATAATTTAAAATGCTAATATAAAATATAAATTCATTCCACAATCATTGAGTCAAAGTTACAAATGCCTTGATAAGTATTTTACATTCAAAATTAACTACACACTATACTCAAAATATTAAATTTTAGAACTAACAAAGTCTTATAAAAAAACTCAACTAGGCAGACTATTTTCAACCATAATATTGATTGATAAAAATTCAGGTACCTGTCACCTACAAATATAATAGACATATTTGTATTAGTAATGAAATAAAACAATCAATAACCAAAGTTAATGGAAATAATGGTAAAGATTGGATATCATACCAAACAAGAAAATGCAAAGTATCATTCCATATGTGCCTAATAGTGATCTTCCCTTACTACTAATTGCAAATACATTTCATATTTATTTAAAATTATAATCACACGATAAATATAAAAATTAAAAATATTTCAATGTAAGATTAAAATTATACCAGATGATAAGACCAATCTATCAGTCCTCCAAGTGTATCCTCAAACGTCTGTAAAAGATCATAAGGTCTAATTAAGTTCTCTTTTGAGTCTAAGACAACTTGTATTCATACTTCACATTAATTTGGTCCTAATGTTTGTCCCCCTACTATAGTATTTTGATCCATACTATAGAGCACTCCTTTTTCCGCAATATTTGTTGAATCAAATAAACTTTTAATCAAAATAGAACATTCAATATACATAAAAGTCAAAAAGAGATAAAAGATTAAAGATGTGTGAAATAGATAATAAAAAAGAAATTAAACAAACCTTATCCGTAAAGATGGATGATAAGGAACAAAAATTTATGAATTACTACTTGATGATACGTGTTGATTACTATTGCAATTTGAAAGAGGGTTATGGTTCGATTGATTAGAAATCTCTACTTTTAACATTTTAATATGTTGTCATAGTATGGTCAAAGAAACAATAAGATTATTTTAGTAAAAAAATAATCTATTTTTTGATGATCTATTGTTTCTTTGCCATGGTATGGTCAACTTTTTTGATGATCTATTGTTTCTTTGCCATGGTATAGTCAAAGAAACCACAAGAAAAACAAATCCCAACTACTATGTCAGAAAACTAAGCCTTCTACCGTAAGATTATTTTAGTACATCAATTGTGCCTTGGTATGGCCAAAGAAACAATAGAGAAATAACAAAAAACGTGATAGTAGCTTAGTTTCCTTTTTATTTTCAAATTGGAACAATCAGACACTTTAATTTAAAAACCAAGGCAAGCTAAGAGTTTAAACCACAAATGAAAAAGAGCATCCCGATTCACGAAATTGCTGCCATATAAGGTCCCGAAGAAGAATCTATTATTATACACAGTCTTGATTATTTTCAGGACTCAAACTCATAATTTTTAGGTTACAAAGCAACAACTTTACCATTGCTACAAATAACTCCCTTAGTTCCAAGATTCAATCGATAACATGGATGATGAATAAAAAAAAACACATTTTATGAACCTAATAAGGATGTCATAAGAAACCAGTATCAATGGGCCATAAAGAAGGAGTGAGCAAATAAATAAGCAACAAAATCCCAGACTGACATCGATTTTATTACTACTAGTGTCCTCTGTTTTAACGGTTTTAAACATACCAAATAGAAAGATAATCACGTCGTAAGAGAATGAATTTTGCTTGTATTTTCTTAAAAGAAGTTAAAGGTACTTTTGTGCCAATGTTCACCTAACCAATCCTTGGTATCAACCAGACAAGGAATGGTATCGAAAGATTCGAAACAGCAGAATCAAGTAAAAAAAAAAAAGGAGAAACCAGAACTACTGGTATAGAGAAAGATTCTGACTTTGGATTGCAAATGTGAGAAAGCTGACAAAACTGTATAAAAGTGTGATTTATGAGATAAGCATGAAAGAGGTATTGACCGTTCCCAAGCAACCTCAATTTTATGAGGTTAAGCATCTTCCAACTCTACTTCTACTAATTCACCCATTAAACTTAATAAGAAAAGTAATTATCAATACCCATTAACCTCAACCCTTTTTTTTAAACTGCTTTCTTCAATCAAGCACCTTTCCTTCTACTCTCTTCTTTTTTATTCTACTCATATTCACTAGGTAAACTCAACTATTTTATATGGACCAGTCTAAAAGTAACCAGTATCATTGAGACTTTAAGTCTTCATATCAATATTCACCAATCCAATATTTTAAACTTTTCCCAAATAAGTGTTCTTACATAGAAATAAAGGAAAGAAAAGGATCTATGTAGACTCAACAAAGTTAACAATAATCA
This sequence comes from Wurfbainia villosa, assembly GCA_025175895.1. Taxonomy (NCBI): domain Eukaryota; kingdom Viridiplantae; phylum Streptophyta; class Magnoliopsida; order Zingiberales; family Zingiberaceae; genus Wurfbainia; species Wurfbainia villosa. The sequence continues at coordinate 26,798,317 of CM045991.1, read as the reverse complement.
ATTCAACAAACTTGAGAAACACATTTCAGTAAAAACAAGAATGGATCAAAAATTAAGCTTACTTACCTTTCTTTTCATTGTAACCAGAGGATTTGAGAAAAGGTACCATCTTGGACTCTATTTCATCAAACCTAAATAGCGAAGAAAACAAATCATGAACCTGGCTAACAGGATTAAATTTATTAAAATATATATATATATATATATATATGTTGAACCTTTCTTTTGACCATCTCACGGTTGGATCATCCATTTTGTTGACGACAATAACCAATTTAGAAACACCTAATGTCTTTGCAAGCTGGACATGTTCACGAGTTTGACCGGCTTTCTTTCTCATACCCAGTTTCAAATTTGCCTTTCTGAGCAGATATTACCTATCACAAAATAGAAGAAAATGTGATTACTGTAGTGGAATATGACATATCTTAGACAAACTCAGTCCACTTATAGAAGTACCAAAACTCCAACATCTGCTCGAGATGCACCACTTATCACGTTGGGAACATAACTTTTATGGCCCTGCATGGAAGGAAAACAAATATAGCCAATAGACTTAACAACAAGCGGCAATTGAAGCTGAAGAGAAAAAAGACATCAAGAAGCATTCATGAGGAGCCAAAATTTAAAGCCAAAGACAAAAGCAATTTAGCATTTGCCTGCTTCATAACAAGAAAAAAATTATCTATATTAATAGGATGTCTACTTCATCTACCCAAAAGTTCCAATGAAATGCATTTGCAAATTGAGATATGAACTACACAATGATTCACGATTAATCCAATAGCTTCAAAGAACTTCAAAGTATCATCTTTCCCTTTCGTTTGTTTAAGAAACACAACGCCAGATTATTTTTTTTATTGCAAATATTGTTGTCGTCAAAAAATACGTATAAGAACAAAAAATATGCATAAGAACAGAAGAAGATCATAAAAAAACTACCAATGATTTGCAGCCACTGTGGTCGGAGATTGCCCGTCGAGCGTGGCAGACACCGGCAGCAACAATCGCGGTCATTGAGATGTTGCGACAAACCAATGGCGCACGAGCGAAATGCAGAGGAGAGAAGAGTGCGATAGGGCACCAATGTTGAGGAGATGGACGTCAACAGTGGCGTCGACGGCGGTGGGGTTGGCGGTGGAAATTTTAGAACTTTCGGAAGTGGGGATGGAAGCAATGCTGTGATCAAGCAAGTTGGGTAACGCCGAAAAAATAAAACCAAGACAAAAAACAACCGTGTTAATATTAAGGTTAATATTTTTATTAAATATAATGACATTTATTAAAGATGTCTTTATAGTAATTTAATTGGACATGATTGTTAAAATCATAATTTTTTTTAATAAATGTGTCATTAAGAAAATATCACGATAGACTATTATAGTGTTTGAGAAGTCTGATTCAACTTCATCGATCCTTTCTTCTCTGTTTCTGCAGTTCTGTGATTTCTGAAAGATGCGGAGGAAGCAAGATTGGAGCTTGCTCTATCTAATTCCATGCTCGATCTTCTTCATTGTGCCCAGGACTTGCGCTGTAACTACACATCTGACTGCAGCGGAGGCAACTACAGTCGCATCAGCGGCATCGGCGACAGCCTCTTCTCCTCTTCTCCTCTCTCAGCTCACTGTCTTCGAGCTCCAACTTCGCGAATACTACCGCGAGGGCCAATTCCAACCCTACTGTCTATGGCTTGTTCTCCCTCATTCAAACTGCCACACTTGCATCAACTCTGCAATCATCGACATCAACCGGAGTGGCTCCAACTCGCTCAGCGGCATCATTTGGTATGAGTTCTGCGAGCTACGATACTCTGATCTCAACTTCTTCGGCATCCCTGTCACTGAGGGGCACTTCACTACCAATCTTTATGAGGAAACAAGCTCGACAAAGGCGTACCAGGTGCTGTCCGCCCGGGTGCAAGTGGCTCCCTCGAGCAAAACTCTCATGTTTGCGAGCAACGTGTCGAACATGTACCCCTTGTTTGCTCAGGCACAGTGCTTGGCGACCTTCTTGGCAACCATCAACAGTTGTTGTGTTCAGAGGAAAGGATGGAGATACTTCACTCCCACTTGTTGGGTTAGATACGAGCCAACTCCCTTCTTTGGTAACTACCCGAATGCAACTTCTCCTTACATCGTCCGGAGCCAATGTGCAGCGTATGTCTTCCTCTCCGGCGATCGAGGTCAGCAGTAAGCAAGCCAGCCTTAAGATCCTCCTCTCTGATCTACAATTCAATGCACCTGCAACTGGCTTTTACAGCGCGTCGGTCGGCGAGAATTCTACCCGGCTGTTTGGCCTCGCTCTGAGTGCAGCGATTGCCTTGCCACAGCAGGAGCTGCGATAGTGGACGAATGCCCCCAACAAGACTGAAGGGTTCATGTGGTATGGCCAGTGCTTTGTGAAGTACTCAGACCAGAACTTCTTTGGCATTCTGGATAACAGCAACTACACATACTGCGGCAGAGGAATGGTCACCCGAGAATTTTGGTACCTTGTGAGAAAATTGTGGATGCAAAGTGATGTTTATAGTGCAAGAAGAAAATTTGAAGAGAGATTTTATCTTACTCTATAATGAAGGTTATGTAAAGTGCATTTCGTTCCTTGAGCAAAGGCATAAGCTTGTGTTTTTTTTTCCTTTCAATCTTACAAACACAGGCTTTTTCAGTTAAAAACTAAGGTCGAGAAAGTTTGTGAAATTTGATTAGTTGGATTAAGATTTATCCCAAGAGACATTGGTTGAGTAATTGCTGCTTTGAGCTGTTAAATTGAGTTGGATTCGCTCACAAATAATTTAAGTGAGATTGAAAATCAGATCAATCATATTTTGGTAGGTTTAAACGAATTAATCCGCACAGATTGCGGATCTAGACTAGTCGGTCTGTGATGGCCTTTGGCTTGATCCGCGAATTAATAAATGTCAAAAGAAGATTAATATGTGAAAATAAAATTGTATAAATTTTTTTAACCAATATTCTATTAATAACAAGGTAAGTTTTTCACAATCATAATTTTCTTCTGTCATATATATATATATATATATATATATATATATACCTCAATAAAGAATAAAAAAAATTAGAGTAGAGAGCAAAAGAATTTTTGACGTAAAAAATGATGATATATTAAAGTCAAACAATTATAAGGGTTGAAAATTTTCAATTCAATCTTTATTTAGAAGAGTCAAAATTTAAATTGATATATTATTAAGATTTGAATATTTTGGAACATTGAAAAAATTAAAAATGTTAATAATTGAATCTCAATTATAAAATTTTAATCGTTTAGAAAGGCAAGTCATGTTCATTTTAAATGCGGCAGTTTATTGATAAATTGACGCATCTTAAATTTAGAATTATTCGAACACAATCTTATAGTTTTATATTATCAAAGGACGCACTTCATTTTTTTTTTTACTCTTTCCGTCAAACGTGAATATCAAGTTGATCGAGAAAAAAATAGTGTTAGAAATTATATTTCTAGGAACACAGTAATTTTAGAATTTGAATTCTCAACATCACGTATAATATCAAGTTCGCCTAGAAAAAAGATTGGGCTGGAAATTATATTTCCAGGAACACAGTGGTCCTGAGATTTAAATTCCCAAGAACACAATGGTTCTGCGATTTAAATTTCCAGCACCACATACAATATCAATCTATCCCAAGAAAAAGATGGTGCTAGGAATTAGAACTGTCAGACGGGCCAACCCGTGGCGGGGCAGATCAACCCGTTATAAATTTAATATTTAACGAAGATGAGCGGGTCAGCCCACCTTTTCGGCGGGTTAAAAATTTTCCAACCCAACCCAATTTAAAGCGGGCTGCGGGTTAGGCGGGTCAACCCGCGGGCCACAACCCATGACACAAAACTGTTGTACAAGTCAAATTGCTCCAAAAATGAAAAAGCATCACGTCGTGCATTAGAAAAACCTACTGGAAGTTACAAAACACTCATTTCCACAGTAAGATAAAATAGAAGCAATTATTTGCAAGAAAGTGACAAAGCCCAAATAATTAACCAGAAACCTCTAAGCTGTCATGGTCAACAATACTACATATAGTGTCAGTGATATAGACTGGAAACGGGCAAGGAAGTTGGAAACTTACATGTTGAGAAGCAAAATTAACCAAACAAATCACTAGTGAACAAAAGAATAATTAAAGTTAAAACCACTCTGGTCGTGATTTTACCTTCTTAAATTCAGGTCCAAGTTCACGAGGATTTTTGGAGCTTTATTTCAAACAACAAAACCATCAACTAATGTGAAGTTAGCTGATACAGTACGTAAAAAAAATGAAATCATGTTGTTCCGTGTAGAAAAGATGACAGATAGATACCTGCACTAGAAGTAGAAGCAGATCAGATGTTGCCTTTACTGGCAAAAACCGGGACGTGGTACATTAATCCCAATTGCATTGTCAAAAAACCGTTAAAGCATAGTTTGGCACGGTTTAGATATTTATGATTTGAACTACAAGAGACAAAGTATCTAATCAGCCAAAGGGTTATTCGAATTGTCGCTCCAGCTGCAGTTTCCAGTTGAAGAACTTTCACACCATCAACTTCCTAAATAAAATAACTAAATTAGTTCACTTTACCAGAAGTAGAAAAAAAATATTTAGCCGCAAAACCTTTGGATGTGGAATAATCTCCATTTTTAGTGCATCTGCTTCAACAAGCCGCTTGATGGCCTTCAAATTCACCCAACTGTAATTACAAACTTTTAGTGCAGCTTAATCCACTTTCATATTATAAAATTTGATCAACTAGTACTTATAGATTGTTGGTGATAAAGATCTTGAACTTTCCAATTGATTTAAATTCGTTCACCTAAAAAACAAAAGAAGATATGGGTCATGTCCCAATGCTGGTATTCTTGTGGATAATTCAATCTCGTGGCCAATGAAAAAGAAGAGTTAATATTTAGCTTCGCAATGAGATGAACAATCACCAGATGGTGATGCAACTTACATGAGCATCAGGAAGACAGGAACTTGGGCAATCTCAAGAAGCTGCACCAGAAGATATGATGGGGTAAAAAATAGGAATAGATGGAAAAAAATAAATAAAAGCAACTACTAAATTAACGAAGCTTCAACACCCTGTTTACATGGGATAACTAATATTAGATCCTCTAAAAGAGAAAAATCCAATGAGCTGGTATTGAAAGAAAAAAACTTCCACATTGAAGGGATAAAATGTGAGGTTACATATGGTAAAGATTCAACTCACATAACATATATAAAATCCAAGAGAATAGATGACGGCATCTATCCAGGTTCAGCTAGTACAGAAAATGTTTATTTTTTATAGCTCAAAGTGCCATAATGACATTCACGCGAATCACGCCATGATCCTAGTTAGGGGCAGTCACACATACAAATTTAAATGTATGATTGTACAAGGCAAGTGAAATTGAAGAGGATTCAAGCCAACAATCATGCACCGATGCACGGATAACAACAATCATGATTTCTTCATCCTACAATTCCATAATGAGGAAAAGAATAAAATGTCTAGCGTTTCTGTAAATGCATAAACCAATTAATTTATAGCTATATCAAACCCTTCTAAGGAAACTACTTGGCCAGATTTATTGGAAAATAACTCCATTGTTCTTATAAAACCACGGTCATTGTAGTTGATAAACATATGTATCAATGATTTTAAAATTTGGAATCATTAAACATGCCGAAGATGTAAATCAAAGTAGTGTAGCATCAAAGACACTAAAACCAAACTTTTTACCTGAACCCTTCCTTCATATGAGATTAATGTACTAAAACAATAGCACCTAAGTTATCTGAGTTTGCAACAAATACATACTCCTTCCCCTGAGAAAAACCAGACATAGTAGACTTTAACAAACAGACAAAAAATGAATGGTCAATGAGTAGCAAATCAAAACAATAGCTAACGAATATTTGTTTGTCATATGGCTTGGAAGTTGCAAACCTGTGATAATAAGGCATCAAGCTTGCCACTATTCTTCAATGCAGGGAAAACATCACCATGACCAGGAGGATACCTATGAATTGAAAATGTAAACATGTATACTAAATAGCTTTTCATGACAATCTGCACAAACCATATCCAGTAAATATCCGTAAAAGTAAAACCCTAAACTTGCCACATAAAAAAGAGTTCATAACCATTAAGGCATTAACCAAATAGTTCAACAAAGTAATTAAAAACATAAAAAAGTTCATAAAACAACAAGTTGAATAAAGTCTATGAAACTAAACAAATAATACAATATTTTTTAAATTGTATCGATCATGACATCATCTTCATCCATATCAAATTCTTTTGATTCTCCTCCTCCTTCCTCTCCATCAATATCCTCTAGAGCATTTGAGCCTTGTTGGGACAATGTTGTTTTGATACTTGCATTGTCTTCATTATCTTTATATGCATAATATACAAAAAAGATAGTTAAAAATAAAATCACAACTAATATATCGACTAAGTCAAGAATATAATTAAAAATTTATAAACAAAATTATCAATAGTATAACCATGTAACCAATTGCGAGTGCAAATAAGAGTTTGCACTTTTTCAGGAAGGGTGCAACTTCTATACTTTGTAAGAACACGAGCACCAATAGAAAAAGTTGCGGGAAAATGGAAATCGCGAATTCGCAATCCACGATTCACAAATCCTTCTCACTTCAGGCGACCATACGCCACGGGTCAGAATCTATGCGGGTCAAATTTTTTAAGCCCGCCAAAAAATAAATGGATAAAACTTCAACCCAACCTGCCTAAATTATTTGGCGGGGCGGATCAACCCGACGGACCCAACCCAAATTGACAGGTCTACTAGGAATTATATTCTCAGGAGCATAGTGGTGTTGGGATTTAAATTTTCAGTACCACATACAATATCAACTGCTCGAAAAAATAGTGTTGGAAATTATATTCTCAAGAACACAGTGAATCTGAGATTTAAATTTTAAATTTTCAGCACCACGTATAATATCAATCACAGTATTAATTGCTTATTTGTTTGACGAGAGGAGTAAAAAAGGAATAAGATGCGTTATTTGATAAATATAAAACTATAGGATTGTATTTGGATAATTTTAAATTTGAGATGCATCATTTGTTAAATTGCCATTTTAAATGTACCGTGAAAAATATTTAGGTGGCATTTGGTTGGTGGGTTTGGAATGAGGGAATGGAAATGGGAATGATATAAAGTGTTTGGTTAATAGTTTTAGGAAGGAGGGTTTGAGAGTCAATTATAAATAATTGGGAATCAATAAAACTCATCTCACATAGTAGGTTTGAGTTTCATTCCCGTTCGCCGTCGCCCGTCGCTCACTCGACAATCGTTGACCGCCATCGGTCGTCGCCCGTCGTCGATCGCCGACCGCCGTGCCGCCGCCGGCTGCGCTGCTGCTGTTAATCGCCGGCCGCCGACCACCGCTTGGCCGCCGCCATCCTCGCCGATCGCCGCCGTTGCCGCCATCATCGCCGGCCGATCGCCGGCCGGCAGCCGCCGTTGCCGCCGATCGCTGCCGGTCGCCGCTGTTGCCGATCACCGCCGGGCGCCTGCGGGTCATCGCCGGCCACCGCTTATCGCCGCTGATCGCCGACGCCGATGCCGCCGCCGCCGCTTATCGATCGCCGCTGCCGCTGCCGTTGTTACCACCGTCGATTGCTCTCATTCCCAATTTATAAATCAAACAACATTATTGGAATGACAAAACTCATTCCCATTTCAGTTTACTATCAAATCCATTCTCATTCCTATTTCCACCTTCCAACTAAATGCCACCTTAACGTGTAACTAATCTTAATAGTACTGTAATATTAAAGTATAAATCAATTCAACGATTACAATAAAACATAGAGATTTTTTCTAATCACTATCATAATTAAGACAATGGAAATTTCTTTTGCGTATCTATCAGTAATAAAGATTATATATATGTGGAAGTTAAGTAAATCCTTTCTTCACGGTCATAGCCACGAAGTCATCCAATTTATTTTCCAACCGAAAAAAGGAACGATAATTTATCAAACGACACATCTAAAATTTGAAATTGTCCAAATATAATCTTATAATTTTATATTTATCAAATGGCGCACATCTTTCCTTTTTTATCTCTCCCGTCAAACGTAGATATTAAGCTGGTCGAAAAAATATGGTGCTGGGAATTATATTCTCATAAACACAATGATCCTGAGATTTGAATTTTCAGCACCATGTACAATATCAAGTTCGTCTAGAAAAAAAGGTGGTACTGAGAATTATATTCTCATGAACACAGTGATTATGAGATTTAAATTCTCAGAAATACAGAGGTTCTAGGATTTAAATTTTCAGAAACACAATGATCTTGAAATTTAAATTTTCAACACCACCTAAAATATCAAGCTGCTCTAGGAAAAAGATGGTGCTGAAAATTATATTCTCAGAAACACAGTGGATCTGAAATTTAAATTCCCAGTATCATATTTTTTTCGACCAGCTTGATATCCACGTTTGATGGGAGGAATAAAAAAGGAATGAGATACGTTCTTTGATAAATATGAAATTATAAAATTGTATTGGACAATTCTAAATTTGAAGTTATCGAAAAAATAATATAACTTCTTGCGTCGAGTAAATGGATCTTTTGTATGTATTTGTATATGCATGCTAAGTATGAACATTCCTTTAACTTATGAGTCAATCTATTTACTCTTTATTAGTTGGCTTTCCTATCTAACTTAAGTAAATACAAATATATACGAAAAATAATTAAATTTAAATACATAAATTAAATTCAAATTTATTTATCAAACGACTCCTCATTTCTTGGATGAATAGTTGAGTTGCTAAACTCGAAAGAATTGACTCGAATAATTGACTAAAAAGAGGGATAGAGTTGATTGAAAAGAATTGTCAAGTATCAAATAAGAAGAGCAAAATCAAAGAGATGTCGAAATTTATATTTGACATAGTTTTTTAAAAACGGATTTATCCTTCCGACAATACTTTAAAGTTACAATGGATATTTATTTTCTAAAGTAGCAAAACTATAAATATAATTAAACATGAGTTGTTTATTGTGAATTTAGCATATATCCGAACATTTGTTTGCCCTTTTGCATAAAACACATTTAATTTTTCAAATCAATTAGTTCCAGAGATCATTGGTCAAGTCTCACTAAAATTTTTCATTGAGAACTATGTAAATTCGAAAATGCTCACGGTGAATTACCTCTCATCCATATATATTCATAATTATAAATATTATTATTCTATATAAATCAACCAAATTACAATTCAATTTTTAATATGAAACTAAAACTTCTTCTTCCCATGAAAATCCTCTCTATCCATTCATCATCTTTTATCCGGTCACTTTCAAATTGCAATCTACTTCATTGTTTGAGTGAAGGTTAAGTTTTTTTTTTAATTTTTTTGTTTGTTTACGAGAGAGGTGACGTTGATTGCCAAGTGATCTTTCATCCTAAATATTTTTTATCACTAGTATCCAATTAAAAATTAATATATACGGAAAAATAAATATTCTTATAAGATTTATAACTGGAGATTAATTTTAGTTTCTTAGGACAATTTTATTATATGTACTAACCATTCGTCTTCTCGCGAGAACTGTTGCTAAATGATCTTTGAATTTTGTAAATATCGAATCACAATTTAAATGATCTTTCATCGCCTATTCTACGATTATTATGAGAGAAATAAATTACGGAGATTTTAATCTCGACACAGTTGATTAGGATAGAGAAAGATCATGTGAATTAAAAAAAAGTTTTAGATTTTCCTCTAAATACCGTTGTGTCCCAATCAATGCGCACTGCCAAATGATCCAGGGAGCAGCATGAGCTTGTGGAATAATTAATGGAGTACTCGAGCAGGATTTTGCCTCCTCTCATTGTAATTTTCTTTTGACCAACGAGAATTCTATTTCTTCCGTTAGTCGATTTGATCATTTTCTGGGTGGATTTGGAATTTTGCTGGAGGAAATGACAACTTTCTAACCTTCGTCATGAATAGTCTGGTTTCTGTCGCATCGAGTTTTGAGAAGGCTGATTCAGCTTCATTGATCCTTTCTTCTCTGTTTCTGCAGTTCTGTGATTTCTGAAAGATGCGGAGGAAGGAAGATTGGAGCTTGCTCCTCTATCTAATTCCATGCTCGATCTTCTTCATTGTGCCTAGGACTTGCGCTGTCAACTACACATCTGACTGCAGCGGAGGCAACTACAGTCGAATCAGCGGCATCGGCGACAGCCTCGCACTCCTCTTCTCCTCTCTCAGCTCACTGTCATCGAGCTCCAACTTCGCGAATCCTAGCGCGAGGGACAATTCCAACCCTACTGTCTATGGCTTGTTCATGTGCCAAGGGGACCTCCCTCATTCAGACTGCCACACTTGCATCAATTCTGCAATCATCGACATCAACCAGAGTTGCTCCAACTCGCGCAGCGGCATCATTTGGTATGAGTTCTGCGAGCTACGATACTCTGATCTCAACTTCTTCGGCATCCCTGTCACTGAGGGGCATTTCACTACCAATCCTTACGAGGAAACAAGCTCCACAAAGCCGTACCAGGTGCTGTCCACCCTGGTGCAAGTGGCTCCCTCGAGCATGCCTCTCATGTTTGCGAGCAACGTGTCGAACATGTACCCCTTGTTTGCTCAGGCACAGTGCTCGTCGGATCTTAGCGTGCAAAACTGCAGCGTGTGCTTGACGACCATCTTAGCAACCATCAACAGTTGCTGCGTTCAGAGGAAAGGGTGGAGATACTTCACTCCCACTTGTTGGGTTAGATACGAGCCAACTCCTTTCTTTGGCAACTACCCGAATGCAACTTCTCCTTACATCGTCCGGAGCCAATGTGCAGCGTATGGCTTCCTCTCCGGCGAGGTCAGCAGCAAGCAAGCCAGCCTTAGGATCCTCCTCTCTGATCTACAATCCAATGCACCTGCAACTGGCTTTTACAGCGCGTCGGTCGGCGAGAATTCTAGCCGGCTGTTTGGCCTCGCTCTCTGCAGGGGAGACCTTGCCACAGCCAGCAGGGAGTGCAGCGATTGCCTTGCCACAGCAGGAGCTGCGATAGTGGACGAATGCCCCAACAAGACTGAAGGGTTCATGTGGTATGGCCAGTGCTTTGTGAAGTACTCAGACCAGAACTTCTTCGGCACTTTGGATAACAGCAACTACACATACTGCGGCAGAGGAATGGTCTCCCGAGAGATTGCTCAGACAACAAGTGAAAAGGCTCGCAGCCTCATTCCACTGGCAATCAATAACTCTTTGTTGTTCGCGGCCGATAAGGTCGTCATCGACGACACATCGTCGAGCTATCTGCTGTTTCAGTGCACCAGAGATCTTACCAGTGGGAGTTGCCGGTTATGCTTAGAGATAGGGATCTCCAAAGTGACCGATTCATGCAAGCAGATCGAAGGGTGGCAGTACTTGTCTGGTAGCTGCACTGTGAGATATGAAACTTTTCCTTTCTACAATGAAACAGCAGCAGCCAGAATACTTGAGCAGCAGCCAGAAGGTAAAATATTCACAACCAATACATTTCTTGCAAAATTGATCTCGACCAATTGGTTCTTTGGCAGAAGGAAGAGGATCATCATCAAACGTCAAAGCCATTGCTATTGCTCTTCCAATTGCGGGAGTTGCAGTCTTGGGAGTTATTCTCTGTTGTGCATGGTACATGTGGAGAAGAAGAGGTAGGAACCAATGATCTGAAATTGTGAGCTTTCTGTGGTTTGAAATCTGAATTCAGTCTCAATTTGTTATTATACAGGAAGTAAAGACCCCAAACCAGTTGATCTCGAGACCGTGCAGGACAGAGACTTAACTTCCATGGATTTGGATACCATTCGAGTGGCTACCAACAACTTCTCCAATGAGAACAAGCTAGGAGAAGGTGGATTTGGAGCTGTTTACAAGGTATCATTGTCTTTTTCAACTTCCGTTCAAATGGATGAACATTGGATGAATTATGATCATGTTTCAGGGAATATTGGTGGATGGAAAAGAGATAGCCGTCAAGAGATTGTCTCAAAAATCTAAACAAGGTATTTCCGAGTTTCAGACCGAGGTGAAGCTGGTTGCGCAACTCCAGCACAAGAATCTTGTGAGGGTGTTGGGCTGCTGTGTCGAAGGGGAAGAAAAGCTTCTGATCTATGAATACCTCTCTAATAGAAGCCTCGATGCCTTTCTATTTGGTCAGTTTTTTCTTTCTTTTCGCTTCTTTCATCTAAGAATATAGATTCTGAATCCTTGTGTTCATTGACAGACCCAATAAATCGCAAATCGTTGAGTTGGGAGACAAGATTTTTCATAATCTCAGGAATCGCAAAAGGCCTTCTCTATCTCCATGAGGATTCACTTCTTAAGATCATTCACAGGGACCTTAAAGCTAGCAATGTGTTGTTGGACAAAGACATGAATCCCAAAATATCAGACTTTGGTATGGCAAAGATCTATAACCCAGACGAAAGCGAAGTAGATACACATAGAATTGTTGGGACTTTGTAAGCCAATCTTATCTAGTCACTATCTACCAACCATTGATTTCATGGACTAAGAAATTTCTTTCGATATCAATCGCAGTGGATATATGGCTCCAGAATATGCAATGAACGGGATCTTCTCTGTGAAATCCGACGTATTTAGCTATGGTGTTCTCCTCTTGGAAATTATAAGTGGCGAAAGGAATGGTCGAGCATATGCAGAGCAACACGGGCGAAACCTTCTCATGCATGTAAGTGAATTAATTGCATTCCTCCACTAATACTTTGCAAACTCAAAGCGACTGCTATGGCTGATGTTCATAGGCGTGGGAGCTATGGAACTCGAACAAGGCATCTGAATTCATTGACTCATTGCTTGCAAATCGATACGAAGCCGATGAAGCATTGAAGTGCATCCACATAGGCCTCCTGTGTGTTCAAGAGAACATAGAGGAAAGACCCACCGTGTCGAAAGTTGTTCTTATGCTGAGAGGTGACCACATAGCACTTCCTCAGCCTGCACAACCTCCAAACTTCATAAAGAAGAGTAGTGAATCGGAGAACCCTCATCTTCCAGTTTGATTCCATCGTTCCTAGATAGATGAGTGTAAATTTGAGCTACATAGCGTGTTCTTTTTATGAATTTGGATGTTCTTGGTGAGAATATTTGGGTTACAAAGAGATGTAAGTGAAGTTCAAAGACAGATACAATATGATTGATGGGCAATTAATGAGTTTGAAAACTTTAGAGGAACTTTTTAAAAATGACTTAAAATTGTAGAGGAAAACGTAAAAGTTTATGATTCCGTTTAGAGGGATGAAGTGCAAATTAGAAAATTATAGAGGTGCAAAGAATAGAGAAAAGAAAGAAAAAAAAACTGGAAAATCTCAAAATATTGGAAGTTGCGAGTAAACAAACAGAACAAGCAGCCCCGATCGTCGTCTTGTCTATTCGCATTCTTCGTCGGGCCAATCCGCCCTAATCGGAGCATTGCCGTCATCAACGCCATCCGCGCTTCCCTCTCAGCTGCCTTCCTTTCTCTGGAAGAACCGATCCCCGCCGTTCTTACCAGTCCGCTCGATTGATGGTTCCGCTTCCACATGCGTCAGATAGAAATTAAGAATTTTTTAGTAGATCGTCGACATCAATTTCCGCGAAAGATAGAATTTTTATTGCAATAGCGGATTCATCTCTTCTATTATAGTATTTGAAGTTGAGAATTTGTTTTAGCCAAATTCCTCCGTCGTAGAACTATTGAATAGATTTTTTTTTCCCTTTTTTTTTATCACCGCCATCATTTTTTAAAGTTTCAGCTCCATTTTTGCAGGCGATGGGAAATATTTAATATCTACTTTTTCTAGCAATGCAAGAAGTTCTGTCTCGTCGTCCTTGTTTGAACACTGACAATCAATTCAAGCCTCCTTCACGCCAAGAAATAGTAATTTTCTAACCTTATTCTTGTAAATAGTTGTACTCAACTACAACAAACTAAGCTCCGTTGACTTTATAATTCTGGTGTGTGGCCATTTAACAACCATTGCGCGTGGTGACTTTTCAATCACAAGCCACTCTGGTTTATGTCACATCATGATTTGAGAAGCATCTCACTAGGTTTACAAAAATTCATGAACACCAATGAGGTCCTTGACTTGTTCCTTTTTTTCTTTTTTTTTTCCATGTCCTGATTTTTTTTTGTATTGATAGAGAGGAAAAAGAACCTTCTGTTGATTGTAATCGAAAGAGTTATCCTGCTAAGAACCTTTCATGCTTCTTCCATTTGAGAGGAAAACATACTTCAACTTGTTACTGGCAAAAAGTGGCAAGTGGATTGATTGTGTATATTCTTCTATTATTTATTCTCTTTTTGGCACAATATTTTCTGAAAGATGTTCAGGAAAGAAGATTGGATCTTCCTCCTCTTTCTAATTCCATACTTGATCTTCTTCAATGTGCCCAGAACTTGTGCTGTCAACGTCACAACTGATTGCAGTGAAGACAGATATGATCAAAGCAGCAGCTTTGGTGAAAGCCTAACCAGCCTCTTCTCCTCTCTGAGGTCACTGTACCCTAAGCTCCGTTTTTGCAGGCGATGAGACATATGTACTATCTACTTTTTCTAGCAATGCAAGAAGTTCTATCTCATCTTCCTTGTTTGGCCACTTACAATCAATTCAAGCCTCCTTCACGGCAAAAAATAGTAATTTTCTAACCTTATTCTCGTAGATAGTTGTGCTCAACTACAACAAGCTAAGCACCGTTGACTTTATCATTTTGGTGTGTGGCCATTTTAACAAACCATTGCGCATAGGGACTTTTCGATCACAAACCATTCTGGTTTATGTCACATCATGATTTGAGAAGTATCTCACTAGGTTTACAAAAATTCATGAACACCAATGACGTCCTTGACTCGTTCCCTTTTCCTTTTTTTTTTCCCATGTCCTGATTTTTTTTTGTATTGATAGAGAGGAAAAAGAACCTTCTGTTGATTGTAATCGAAAGAGTTATCCTGCTAACAACCTGTCATGCTTCTTCCATTTGAGGGGAAAACATACTTCAACTTGTTACTGGGAAAAAGTGGCAAGTGGATTGATTGTGTATATTCCTCTATTATTTATTCTCTTTTTGGCTCAATATTTTCTGAAAGATGTTCAGGAAAGAAGATTGGATCTTCCTCGTCTTTCTAATTCCATACTCGATCTTCTTCAATGTGCCCAGAACTTGTGCTGTCAACTTCACAACTGATTGCAGTAAAGACAGATATGATCAAAGCAGCAGCTTTGGTGAAAGCCTAACCAGCCTCTTCTCCTCTCTGAGGTCACTCTCTTCCACCTCTAACTGCGCGAATACAACTGCTGGGGCCAATAGCAATACTGTCTATGGGTTATACATGTGCCAAGGTGATCTTTCCCATTCTGACTGCCACAGTTGCATCAATTCTGCAATCGTCGACATCAACCGAACTTGCTCCAACTCACGCAGAGGCATCCTCTGGTATGAATTCTGTGAGCTCCGATACTCCGACCATAACTTCTTTGGTATCCCTGTTACTGAGGGGCACTTCACGATTAACCCCGATGAGGAAACCAGCTCTATTAAGCCATATGAGATGCTGTCTAGTTTGGTGCAAGTGGCTCCCTTGAGTAAGCCACTCATGTTTGCAAGGAATGTGTCAAACATGTATCCCTTGTTTGCTCAGGCACAGTGCACTTCAGATCTTAGCACGGAAAATTGTAGCATGTGCTTGAGAACCATCTTGGAAACCATCAAGAGTTGTTGTATTCAAAGGAAAGGATGGAGATATTTTACTCCGACCTGTTTGGTTAGATATGAACCAACACCCTTCTTTGGCAACTATCCAAATGCCAATTTTACCTACATCATCCGGAGTCAATGTTCGCTGGATAATTTCCTCTTGAGTGGTCTCAGCAGCAGGGAGGCAAGCCTTAGAAGTCTCCTTTCTGATTTGCATTCCAGGGCACCTGCAACTGGATTTTACAGCACCTCGTCAGGAGAAAACTCTAACCAGCTATTTGGACTCGCTCTCTGCAGAGGAGATCTTGCCACACCCAGCGGGAGTGCACTGACTGCCTCGATACAGCAGGTGCTGCAATACTGGATGAATGCCCTAATAAGACTGAAGGATTCATGTGGTATAGCCAATGTTTTCTGAAGTACTCGGACCAGAACTTTTTTGGCACACTGGATGACAATGACAACGTATACTGTGATAACGGACAGGGGTCATCCGAGATCGATGCAACAACAAATGCAAAGGCTCTTAGTCTCGTTGCATTTGTCGTAAATAATTCGTTGATGTTTGCTGCTGATAAGGTTGCGATCAACAACACATTGTCAAGTTATCTCCTGCTTCAATGCACTAGAGATATTTCTATTGAGAACTGTCAGTTATGCTTGGAGACAGGGATCTCTAGAGTGACTACTACATGCAAGCTGACCCGAGGGTGGCAATACCTGTCTGGTAGCTGCAATGTAAGATTCGAGACCTTTCCTTTCTATAATGAGACTGCTGCATCGAGGATTCTTGAGCTGCAGCCTGAAGGTAAAGCATCTACTAGATTTTTCATGTAAACAGTTGAGGTATTTGATAGCTCAATACTTGATCTCTGTGGTAAGATTTCTTCAATGCCAACTAATGATTGATAGCAGCAGCAGGTTAGTAGTTTATGCTAGGCCTTGAAGCAATTGTAATACCCTCGATTGCATTTAGTATGCCTTGAATATTTATTGCATCAACTAATTTAGGTCCCTGGTCTTTAACAGGAACGACAAGATCGAGATCACAAAAGGTTAAAATCATTGCAATAATTCTTCCACTCGTTGGAGCAGCACTTCTGGGTCTGTTTCTATGGTGTGCAAGACGGCTCAAGAGAAGGATAGGTAGATAACTATCTGCTATATTGATATGTGAAGCTTGATCTGTACTAAACTCATGTTCACTATGATTCTTTAGGTAAAAGGAAACATAAACAGGATGACCACAGGAATCAAAAAAGTAGAAGCTTGACCTTCATAGATCTGGCTATCATAAAAGTTGCTACTGATAATTTCTCCGACGAAAACAAGATCGGAGAAGGTGGATTTGGACCTGTTTATAAGGTATTGCAACTTCTTTTCACTACATATCTTAACAGACCTATCAATATGACTTTGACTGCATTTCAGGGAGTCTTCCCTGATGGCAGTGAAGTAGCAGTTAAAAGGCTATCACAAGAATCCCAACAAGGTTCTGCTGAATTCAAGAATGAGGTGGAGTTGATTGCAAAGCTTCAGCACAAAAATCTCGTCAAGATGTTAGGATGCTGTGTAGAAGGGGAAGAGAAGCTACTAATCTATGAGTACCTGTCCAATGGAAGTCTCAGTGGCATTCTTTTTGGCAAGTTTCTGCTTATCCTCTCTATTTGCTTACCTGTGTGTTTATCTCGACATTCTTGACAAACCCTCTTATACTTCAGCAACAAGCTATGAACCTTTAGTTTCGTACCATGGAAAAGGGTGTGCAAAATCAAAATTTCCTTTTGATTCGCCATTCTCCATGTATTATGTGTGCTTCCTTATGCTTCCCAGGAGATCCTGACAAACGTTTTCAGTTGGATTGGGAGAGAAGATTTCAAATAATTTCGGGTATCGCCAAGGGCCTTCTCTATCTTCATGAAGATTCACTTCTCAAGGTCATTCACAGGGACCTCAAGTCCAGCAATATCTTGTTGGACGGCCAAATGAACCCGAAGATATCAGACTTTGGAATGGCAAAGATTTATCAGCCAGAGGATAATGAAGTGGCCACCAGAAGAATCGTTGGAACTTAGTAATCAAACCTAATAACTCTCTCTCTTGCATCTACTCGATTAGTGCCAGCTCTCTGATCGTGCATGTTGCAATCGACAGCGGGTATATGGCCCGAATACGCCATCCACGGATTTTCTCCGTCAAATCTGATGTATACAGCTACGGGTTCTACTCTTGGAAATTATCTGTGGGGAAAAGAATGGCAGGGCACACTTTGCTGAACACGGCAAGAACCTTTTGCGACGGGTAAGATACTTAATTATGTTCTTCCATTACTCGAAGACAATGAAATCGACTGAACATGGTCTTAACAGGTGTGGGAGCTCTGGAATGAAGACAATGCAGCTTCGATAATCGATTCAGTGCTCGAGAACAGGTACTCGACTGACGAAGCAATGAAATGCATCCACATAGGTTTGCTATGCGTCCAGGAGAAGGCCAAGGAGAGACCCACCATGTCCGAAGTTGTTCTTATGTTAAGAACCGAAGGCATGGTGCTTCCTAAACCTAGACGACCTCCAGACTTTGCGAATAAGAGTTCTGGGTCTGATGGTTTGCTGTTTGCATCGACAACACCTCCATCATCACTCAAGTCTATCAATGAGGTGACTGACACTGAGGTTGTTGCCAGGTAGCAAATCTGTCTGATTCATGAAGCTGGATATTTTTGTGTCGCTTCCAGAATCATATTGTGTTCTTTCAAGAAATTGTTCAGTTAGCTGTGAGTCCAGATGAGGTAGAACATCTTGCATCATGAAGATTCAAACACTCCACCTCTTCCCTTGCTATCATCATTAAAATTTATATGTCCCTACGGGATGACGTATCGGTTGAGACAGAATGACGTTTACAAAATGAATACTTCCGGAAAGGATTTAAAATTCATCTTTGACGTCTGATGATCCTCTTTTGTCCTGACCAATCGCGGTTCAAATCTTTTATGAAATTATTAAAATTTATTGACTAACTACTCATCTCAAAAGATCGGCAGAAAGTCGACTCAGTGAGCTTATTTAAAAAAAAAAAAGGATTATGGTACTGAAAGAAAGTGTATTGCTAACGCTTCAGTATCAATGGAATGGTATGTTGGAATGTACAAAGCAAAGATACTAAATACAAACAAGAGTATCTAAAAGTTGATGATCAATTATGCCATAGTATCATTGAATCATCGATGAGACTATGAATGTCAATGCAAAACGTAGGCATCAAAGGTCGATCTTCAATTTCAATGTATTTATGAAAAATTTGTTTCAAATAGGATGACAATCTATGGATGTTGAACCGTTGAATTGTCCGATGATTGATGAAAATTTTTGTGAGATCGATCGGTTTATGATTAATCAGGTTAAAAATCTAACTCAAAAAAAGAAATGTATGGTAGGAATTCAATGTTGATGATTAATTAATTAGTTAAGATAATGTTGGAAGGATTAAGAGGGTCAACGATGTCTTGAAAGAATCCCTTGGCAATTATGAATCTCATGAGAGTTCCATTTTGACTTGGGATAAATGTTGGCGTAAGAAAATAATAATTGGGAATGGTTGTCAATACCCGTAGATTGAGGAACAAAAAGGGAATCCGTCTGTTTTTCACACGTGGCGACTCCGCCAATAATTTGTTATGCTAAAAGACAAAATAAAAAATAAAAAAACAGTTGGTCGGTTTCACAAATTAATAAACGATAATTACTAGAACATTAATTATTCAAGAGCCCATGCCGTTACTCCCATCACATTTTCCCTGATCATTTTAAAATTGTTTCCAAGTCAAACGAAATTACATAGTTCGAAGGACATCTACAGTGATCTGCTGACTTGTTTGGAATATTTTTTTGGGAGAGGTTGCGCGGTTTAAAGTCAAAGCAAATCAATATTTTTTAAAAATATAATATTATAAAAATTCAATATTTCTAGGAGTTTATTCCTTCCGTTGTTTCGTTCTATTGTTCTTCTTAATTATTTCTGAACAAAACACAAAATTTGATGCAAAAATTGCTGCTGTTTTTTTTTGTTTTTTAATTTTCACAATGAGAAGTTCTGTTTTAGTTATGTTCCTCTTCGCCGCTCTTCCCGCCGCCGCCGCTCAAGTGCTCCCCGTCGCCAACTGCAGCGGCGGCGGCGGCGGCGGCGGGGGCGGGGGGTTTGGCGAGAACCTCGGCGCCCTATTCTCCTCCCTCGTGTCCCTCTCCTCCGCCTCCAACGCGGCGAATGACACCGCAGGCGCAGGCGAAGACGCGGCCTACGGCCTCTACATGTGCCAGGGCGACCTCTCCGGTCCCGGCTGCCAGAACTGCGTACTGACGGCGATCGCCGGCATCAACCAGACCTGCGCCGGCGCTAGGCGGGGCGTCATCTGGTACGACCTCTGCTTGCTCCGCTACTCCGACGACGACTTCTTCGGGGAAGTGGATTCCGGCGGCATCAACATGAGCAACCCCCGCGACCTGACCAGCTCCTTGGAGCCCTACCAGGCGCTTTGGATAATTTTTTAATTAAAATTATTATTTTATTAAATCAATTAAGATTATGTATGTATAATTTAGTTAATATAATTAAGCAGGTGATGTCGGCGCTGGTTGAAGTGGCGGCTTCCCGGCGGCCGCTCATGTTCGCGGCCAACGCCTCCGACCTCTACCCAATCTTCGCCATCGCCCAGTGCACTTCCGACCTCACCTCCGCCGGCTGCCGGCGCTGCCTCACCTCGATCTTGGCCTTCATGCGGACCTGCTGCCTCGGTCACAAGGGCTGGCGCTACATAGCCCCGAGCTGCTGGATCCGATACGAGGCCACTCCCTTCTTCGACGTCACCGGATACACCGAGATCATCCGAAGCCGCTGCTCCGCCGACGACTTCCCGGCGCCTCTTCTGGCCTCCGATGGGGCGAACCTCGAAACCCTAGTAGCACAATTGGGATCCAACGCTCTTTTGAGCGGCTTCTACAACACCACATCAGGGGATCGGAACGCCGGTATTCTGTTTGGCCTCGCGCTCTGCCGCGAAGACCCAGCGGCGCTTCCGAGCAGAGCGTGCACGAGTTGCCTCCATAGGGCAAGCACCGCCATGGTGGGCGAGTGCCCGAATAAGACGCAGGGGATCATGTGGTACGACGATTGCCTGATGCGGTACTCGAACCAGAGCATTTTCAACGTGGTGGAAGGCGAGGGGCAAACGTTCTGCAGCCAGCAGAGCATCTCGCCGGAAACCGACAATTTGACCGTGAGCGGAGCTTCGGCGCTCGTCGGAGTGGCGGTTGTCAGGGCGTCGTTATTCGCTTCCGACGTTATCACGATTAACAACGCGGATGCGAGCTACGTGAGCGTGCAGTGCACGAGGGATCTTAGCAGGGAGAATTGCCGGAGTTGTTTGGAGAACGGGATGAACATGATCGCGACTGATTGCCACCAGAGAAAAGGGTGGCAGTTCTTGTCGGGAAGCTGCATGATAAGATACGAGGTGTATCCTTTCTTTAACCTGAATACAGCGCCACCACCGGCCGCCGCCCCTCAGCTTCCTCCTGGTGGTGGCGGAGGCTCTTCGCAAGGTTTGCATCAATTTGAAGTTGGTAACGTCCAACATGATTAAGGCAGCTTGAAGCTACTCTCTTGCAGGAGGGAGACGCAAGAGATCATCAAATGTCAGAATCATTGCTGTTGCTCTCCCAATTGCGGGACTTTTGCTTCTTGGAATTCTTCTCTTCCGTGCATGGAACCTGAGAAGAAAAAGAGGTAGCTAGCTAACTATTAGTTCTTTGTTGTTTGTGAAGATTGAATTTTTAAGAATTTGGAGATCGAATGACATATTTTTCCTATGTTTTTTAGGTAGCAAGGACCTTAAGCTAGAAGATTTCGATACTGGAGATGTGCCCCTGATAGATTTGCACATCATCCAATTGGCAACTAGTAACTTTTCCAATGAAAACAAGCTCGGGGAAGGTGGATTTGGACCTGTTTATAAGGTATCGACAATTATTCATTTGCTCCAAGTTTGAATCATGAAACCAGCAATTAAACTGAGAATCAAAGTCCTATCAGGCTTAATCTTTCAACGAAGAACATCCAATCTGATGCATTAATTAAGCATTTCATTTCCAGGGAGTGTTGCATGATGGAAAAGAAATCGCAGTCAAAAGATTGTCACAGAAATCCAAACAAGGCCCTACTGAGTTCGAGAACGAGGCGAAGCTGATCGCCAAGCTTCAGCACAAGAATCTTGTGAGCATGTTGGGTTGCTCTGTGGAAGGGGAAGAGAAGCTGCTGATCTACGAATACTTGCCCAACAGAAGCCTCGATGCCTTTCTATTTGGTCAGTTTTGTCTTCCTTTTCGAATTTGTTCTTTCTCCATACAGTTAGACCTTAATTATGATCTACAGATCCAAACAAGCGTGTGCAATTGGATTGGGAGAAAAGGTTTCAGATAATCTCAGGGATCGCCCGAGGCCTCCTCTATCTCCACGAGGATTCGCCCTCAAGGTCATTCACAGAGACCTCAAGGCCAGCAATATCTTGTTGGACGAAGAAATGAATCCCAAGATATCTGACTTTGGCATGGCGAAGATCTATGTGTCCGACGAAAACGATGTCAACACGAATCGAATTGTCGGAACTTAGTAAGCAAATCCAATCCTTCACCATAACTCAAACTTGAATCTTTGTCCGAGCTTGTAGTTTAGTATGCACGTTTCATTCGAACAGTGGATACATGGCTCCAGAATACGCCATGGATGGAGTTTTTTCTGTGAAATCGGATGTGTACAGCTTTGGTGTTCTCCTGTTGGAAATTATTAGCGGGGAAAGGAACGGAAGAGAGCATCTCGAGCAACATGGGGAGAACCTTCTCAGAACCGTAAACTCTCAAAGTTGCTCCATTTCTTTTAGCTGCAAATATAGCGAATAGCATCGAGCTAGCATATTACATGCATGCATTTTTATAGGCATGGGAGCTGTGGAAGCAAGACAAGGCTACTGAATTCGTCGATCAGTTGCTCAATTGCGAAGTTGGCAAAGCAGTGAAATGCATCCACATAGGCTTGCTGTGTGTCCAGGAAAATGCTGAAGAAAGACCCACCATGGCTCAAGTGGTTGTCATGTTGAGAACTGAAGGCATGGTGCTTCCTCTACCCGGGCAACCCCCGAACTTTCAGAGGAGGAGGACGACCCTCGAGCCGGAGGCATCGTCGCATACATCAAGCGCAATTCCATCAGCTCTTCAATCTATCAATGAGGTGACAGAGAGTTTTGTTTTTCCAAGATAGCAAACTGTGAAGTGAGATTAGAGGATTTAGATGTGGTGTTCATTTGTAAGTATGGATTTGTTTTGACGAAGTTGTAATTATTTTTTGTTTGTTTTCTTGATTTTAGAAATTTGTGGAGTATGAAAATATTTCGTTTATAATTGTAGCAGCTTCTGTATTAGTGGAAGTGAAACTCTGGAGCAACCTGTAAATGAATCGGACGATATCGTCCCTTTTACGTTGATGTTTCTTTTGACCTTCTTGATTGATACTGACGGATACAGGTCTAATACCTATTGCCGCCGCGGCGATCTACGGAGGCTTGTATGTCGATAGATTTATATCTCGGTAGGTTTATAGCTCGATAGATTTATATCTTGATAAATTTATAGCTGAGTAAATTTATATTTCGACAGGTTTATATCTCGACGAGTAAGTCTCGATTGACAGATTGGTCTTAATCGACATGACAATTATTAAAGTAAAGATGTCAAACAAAGTATCACGTGTCAAGGGCACCATATGACAAACAGATGTCTCCCCATATTTACATCGGAGGAACACGTTCGCCATATTAATGAAGTCCTGTCTCATATCAATCACGCGAGCAATATTGATTAAGACTCATGCATCTGTCACATTTATTATGATAATGACCTCTATTATTCCTGAATATGACAGACCGCCACTTTAAAGAGTTCACGCCTTCCATATATACCTCTCGTACAACTCCATAGAAATTATTGTGCCTATATAAAGATAACATGAAGCAATCCCCAGAGGTTCGAACTTTCTACTTCCCTCCTCTTCTTGTATTCCTTGCATTTTTTTCACGATCCTTGACTTTAAAAAAAATTGTGGAACAGCCACATTAGCGACTCCCTCCGGCTACCCCTCCTGGTGAAGGAGGTAAATCAAGACCTAGGTGGTATGTGCAAAGGAGGAGATCGGTCGATGGTCCAGAGTCATGACCTCCCTGGGAATTGACCTCTGTCCACTTAAAAGTGACTCTTTTGTACTTATCAACTGGGCTAACTCTAGGAGCTACGATCCTTGACTTAAATGTCGCGGGGAGGGGGTGACCAAAATTCCTCTCGAAACCCTTAATTGTGCTTCCTTCTCTCTCGTCCATCCAAGATGCGTCAATCATCCTCATATGAGATGAGTCATCGATCCAGTCGAATCAGTGGATCATCCGACTTAGTAGACACCGAATCATCTTCGTTGTAGGGAAATCTCACATCTCGATATCTTAGGTAATTTTCATTGGGGACATTTATTTAACTAAAATGCTTTGATATTTAGCCAATATAATTATTGGACAATGTATTAAGAACAATGAAAGGACTCGTTATTTCCCCTTAAATCATAAAGCTCTTGATAAAGCTCCCTCTCGTCAGGTGGCCCCCCTTGTCTTGCCACGTGTCTTGGGACATAGTTCCCCCGCGATTAATCTCCCTCTCACCGTAGCCCTGGGACGAATGACAAAGGGCTGCTAGTTGAACAAATTCTCAACTTTTGGATAAAGCTCTTGATCATTTATATTTTCGGTAATTTTTCATTTTCACCTTAAGAAGGAATAAATAAAAAGAGGTTTATTATGAATGATTAAGCTTGTGAAAAGAGGTTTCTCCTAACTTTGATTTTTCTTTTTTTAAAAACCTCCATAATATTATCTTCCTCCTATTTGCATTGTTCGCTTTAGTAATATATTGATTATGTTATTAGTTAAAAATCATATACAATTTTGTAATGCTAGGTAAATAACACGTGTATGATTTATTTCTCCCAGATTAAATATTTTTAATAACTAATATATATATTTTTATATCATATTAAAAAATTTGAAAATCATTCTGTTTATTTTTATATCTTTTAATTGCTTTTTTATCTCCGCAAATTTCGCCTAAATTCCCGTCGAAATTTTCTCTTTAAAAAAAAAAACATAACTGAATGTTTAGTTTAATGAATAAGAAGACATAAACTTCGTCAACCTTCCGGCCCGCCCACTGCCCCATCTCAAGAGCGTTTCCTTTCCGCCTGATAGTTTCCCTCTTAGATCACTTCGTTCGCTTCGCCGGCGTTCCATTCCATTCATGGCGAAGCCGTCGGCTCCTCCGCGCCATCCGAGGAAGCGGAAGCCGGATGCGGTGAAGATCGAGCGGACGGCCACGCGAGAGAAGCCGGCTGCGGCGAACATCGAGCGCCAGCGCGGCGTCCGCTCGTTTCCTCCACGCCTCGCATCGGTCGTCGCCTCCTCCTCCGGCAGCAATGACTACAGTTTGGGGTCGATCGACGATGATCTCCGCAGCACTGCTACGTCGCGGTTTCGATTTCCTGCGGTTTCCGATGCCTCCGGAGATATGTCTCCTCGAAAACCGCTGCCGCCTCGTTGTCGCTGCTCACTGTGCAACAGCGACGAGGACAGCATCGACCAAAACAGCCTGAGGAGCACGGCGCCGTTCCCTCCGCCGCCTGCCGACGAGCAGGATCCGTCTTATGAAGAAGACCCGAGTGAATGTGAACCTGCAGCTGATCAAGAAGCCGCGCCTGCCGTCGAAGATGCAGAAGACCTAAAGCCTGCTTCCTGGCTTCCGCCTCCGGTATCGCCTATCCAGGCTTCCTTCACCGGAGATTCGTGGTGCTACTACGATTTCGATTACTACAAGTGTTGAAGCCCCGCATCCGGCGTCGTCGACGCCTCAGACTCTGCTGACACGAAGATACTAACCATCTGCAACCGGCTACTGCCTCTGCTGAAGCCACGCCCCCTGCTGATAATCTTCCTGCTGGCTACCGTCTCCTGCTTAATTAGCATCTCTCGTTTAAAACAAATTTTTTTTAATGTTTATTAGTTCATTGGTGGAAATGCGTTTGTCTCTGTAATTACTACTGACTTATTACATTAATATATACTTTATTCTCTAATACATGTATTTTTTCATAGAGGACGGCAAAAGAATTGAGTATTACGTACAATGGATTGTAGATGCACTAATTCTGTGTTTTATAGTGCACCCGATTGATAGCACGTAGATGTACTAGTTTAATAGATGTATATATATGTTCGTTCTAATTTTTTTACGTATACAGACTTGTATATATATAATGTTATTATTGTTGATAGTACAGAGAATTCAATTAAAATTCTATGTACGAAACATTTTAGATAAAGTCTAAAAATAAATCATAACCAAAGGTGAACAATATCATATCATCGTAAGATTTCTAAATCTTATAGACACTAACAATCGATATCGAAATGGCCCATATCAATGCTCATAAATCTCAAACGAAAAAAGTTAAACTTTCATGTCCTGGATCAAGAGAACCATATACTAGCTAGATGAGGATCGAGAAAGTCTAATTGGTCTAAAAGGGTCGGACAACCAGCGAAAGTCTAGGGTGAGAAGGACTAGATTGTTAGCAGGAAATCCTAGTGGATTGATAATCGGACATTAAGTAGAAGAAGTCTTTTGAGAATAGATAGATTTAAGGGAGGCTCAATGTGACATTTGAGGGAGGATTATTGAGAATATGGGAATACAATCAAAGTCCCACATTGATAAGACATTAAAAAGATCATGAACTTATAAGATAAAAAAGATATCTCTATTGGTATGAGACTTTTTATGTAAAGTTAAAAAAAAACCATGAGGATTTAGATCTAAAGTGGACAATATCATATTATTTTGGAGATATTTAGATTTTATAGACACTAACAATTATAACCTTTGATGCTAGGTATATCGGTTTAATAAATGTAGCTCAAGATTGATACTGGGCAAAACTAACCTATGATTGAAAAGACTTTTGCATTTATAACTACTTACGCACTAAAGACATTGGTATGCAAAGGCATCACATCTCAGAAAAAGGCCGAATGATAAAAGTCGAATAATAAAGACCTCACACCTCAATAAGACGCCGAATGAACAAGACTTATTCTATCTCGGCTCCTTCCCGAATGATGTTGACATTGTCTCTCGGCCTCATCAAATGAGGAAGGGTATCTTAAACACAAAGGCCTGGTGTCTCGGCTAGCTTATTCCATCTCGATTATATGGCCATCCAAGGTCCGCATTCTGCTACATATTCTCCTCAGGCCATGTGACATTTCTAGTATATATTATGTTTCAGCTTTAACTAAATGACGTAACATTCATTCGAGACAAAATAGCTAGCAGGACATTCTCTAGCAATAATCTTCTCCGACAGGATGATATCTGCTCTAAAGAAATATGTTAGGTTTATTAAATGAAGGTGTGTCTCCTATCAACCACGCGAGGGTATTAATTACGGCCCATGCGCCAACAGTATTTATGAGAGTAATGATCTCAATTATCTCTAATAGCCGGCGTTGTTATGTCATAAGGTAATATCACCTACACCCCTCCGTATAGCTCCGCAGGCAGGACTTCACCTATATAAGGGCAACGACGGATCTAGATAGGCACTGGAGGGGGCCATACCCCCCCTCCGGTCCACGTTTTTTATAAAAAATTATATTTATTTTTATAAAATATTTTATATAATAATGAGATCTCAATCCATGCATAATTAAGCCTATAAATTTTTCTCTCGAAATTCTATATTTATTTTCTATCTATAAAAATACTATATAATTAATTACTATATAAAATATAAATACTATATATTTATTTTCTCTCATACATAGAACGATCATGTCACCGTCGTCGTTCTCAATTTTTTCTATTATGTCACAATCGTCATCCACAGTTTCTCTTCGCCTGTTGCTCACACGCCGCAACTCGTGAGCCCGTCGTTGTGCATCGATTTATCGTTGTCCCTGCCAACTCGACGTTGTCAGTCGTGTCTTCGGCCACCATCGACCTCTACTTCAAGTGCACAACCATATTGCGATCACGGAAGTTGTCCCGTCGATGTCGCACCACATTTGCAATCGCACGCCACTGCATCACTAGTTGTCATCGTCTTCCGCCCGATCGCATACGAAATCCGTCGACATTCGAAGGTTAAATTAATTAAGATTTTATTTAATCAATTTTATATTTTGATTAATCGGATTATTTGAATTAATTAATTTGGATTAGATTTAAATAATTAATTAGATTTAGATTAATTAAACCTAGATGAATTAAGATTAATTAATTTATTTTAATTGGTTTATGATTGGTTAATCTGTTTTAATTGATTAATTCACTTTAAAGTAATTAATTAAATTTTGATTTAATTGATTAATTGGGTAAGATTAATTAATATATTTAATTAATTAACTAGTGTTTGATTAATTAAATATGAGTTTAATTAATTATCGTAGAGGATCTCCTGTGATTTTTTCTGATATTTCTTTTCTAGCTATTCGACGATTTCTTCTTCTTCGAGTATTATCTAAATATTATTTCGCAGTCTCTTACATGTTTCTAGCTTCACATGAGATAAATTCTCTTCTTTTTACTCTGTATTATTTTTACTGTATTTAATATATTTTCTTTTATCTATGATGATTCTGATTTAAGCATCGGAGGGTCACCGCCGGATAGGCCGACGGTGATTTAATACGTATTAATTTTTTAAAAATATTTACTGATGCGATCGGAGAGAATTCCTTTTAGACGGTACAAGATCGAAGAGCAAAAAATCTAAATTGCATCATGATCCCTTCAAATTTTAAATTCTGGATCCGCCCCTGTATAAGGGGCACTTGAAAGGAAGAAGAAGAGGTTCGACATTTTTCATCTTATGCTAATGTTTTCATATTTTCTCCTCTACCTACTAATTCCTTCCTTGAGCATCGAAGGGGCCTGATCGAGATCTCTCTCAGCACCCTTAACCGTTTCTCTGTACAGGATTCGTCTCGGTCTTGAAGCTTCATTCGACCCACGTCAGGGATAGCTCACACTTTCATTCGGCATCATTGTTGTGCCAACCTTTCGAATCGAGTCATCCTTCCTTTGCTGTTTTCGCTACTGGATATACCTCAGGATTTCGGTCTCAGCCGAAACAAAGATTGAATTATTTTAGTATAAAGAGGGTTTAGAAAACATAACGTCTCCAAACAAAGACAGATCTGCTGCAGATTATTCTCTTTAATTCTCGATCTGCTTAGAGATTCACCTCTAAAAGGAAGAAACTCAACACATTAAGACAGTGCAATATTGGCCTTAGTTAGGAAGATCCTTCGAAGTGAAGATGCTAGGCGTTCGGATTTCTTGGTAGTCATTAATTCTTATTCTAGTTTACCTATCAATTGAATACAATTTATACACACGTACGTTCAGAAGAAGATTGCATTTCATATTCATCCTTTTATTTTACACGACTAGTTTATTATAGGATGACGTCGTTTGCAAGTTTCCAAATCGATAAATAACATCTAAATTTCTATTTTTGCAGGAACAAATGCTGCGAAACAAAACTTGACTAAGCAAAGCATTCTAGGAGACTTTGACTTTGCTCTAACCACATGATTATATTAGATTTTGTAAAGCAAGACATTTAAATAATGTGCTATATATATATAGAGAAATATTAAATTATAAATCAAATTAATAATTACAACAAAACATAAGGAGGATTATTTTTAGTCCCAATCACGATCATTTGAAAGTTTCTGATGTGTATATATATATATCAATTTGTTAATATTTTGTGGATGTCATGGTAACGTAATTACTAATTCTGCACACAAAGTCATCCAATTTACTACTTCCTCGTCTGCATTATGGTGATATATCCTAGATAATGATATTCTTCTAAGTGCAAAAGGATCAACCAATGAATACATTAAAGCTTTTAGCGACGACAAGCATTGACTTGTCAAACAATGAGTTTTCTAATGAAATTTCAAAAGAGATCACTGAGCTACATGGATTGTGCTTCCTCAACTTATCTAACAACCATTTGATAGGAAGATTTCCAGAAAATATTGGTGCGATAATGACAAAATTACAATCTCTTGACTTGTCCATGAACCGTCTCACACTTTCGACCGATCTTCTTTGACCTTTCTCAGCTTCTTGAATCCTGGCCTCCTGCAATAATTTATCAGGAAGAATCCCAACAGACGGTCAATTCTCATCTTTCAAAGACTCAATTTATGCTGGCAACAAGAGACTTTTTGGTGTGCCACTTCCTGTTGAGATGTTGAGTTCCGAAATAATCGGGGATACAGCAATCTGATATGAGCTCGTCGAGTTCTGAGTCATGCAAAGTGCATCAACAAAACATCCATTGCGCGCGTGCGCGCGTGGCGGGTGGCGGGCTTGCAGGTGCGAGCACTTGCTCGCCCATTGGATGAGAGTATCTGTGCTTTATTTGAGTTAACTCAATTAACTCATCAATACATATAAGGAAGTAAATCCTCTATGGAATTTTCAACGTGGGACTATTGTTCTCCTTACTTCCTTTAATATTTTTTTTTATTAGGCTGACTTTAACAATTAATTTCTCATTCATCCATAATCGGTTTTGAGCAAATTAATAGTCTATATTCATCTACTCGAAACGTATATTTCGATTTTGAAATCAATTTAGACTTTCATTGATTGATGACACATCGAATTTCCTTTTCAAAATCGTATATTGATCTTTATATGACCCAATATATAACACTTCCACCGTGTTCTAGTGATGACGCTAATCATCTGCCATCTCAAATAGCTAGGAGAAAATGAAGACGGTGACGACGAGCTTGAAGCAATTCTGAATTATATACCTTCATTTTCATGGGGTTCATAGTTGGATTTTGGGCATATTTTGGCATGATTATAATGAAAAAGTCCATAAAAATTAATTACTCTCTTTCAATTCGTGGACAACATGTATGATCGGATATGTGTATGTGCAACTCTAGCTCGTTGAAGATTGCAAAGCTCAGTATGAAATGGCAAAAATGAGCTTAAGCCCATGAACTTTCAAGTAAAGATAAGAGGGGTAATATTGCTTCGTCATAGTTGGTCATATTTAGTTACGAATAGGGCTGTAAACGAATCAAATGTTTATGAACGAGCTTGGTGTTCGACTCGGTAAGAGCTCGTTTACGTTCGTTCAATATGCATCAAAGTCAATTAATAAACAAGCTTGAACAACTTGATAAATTAAATAAACAAGTTTGAACACATATGTGTTCGACTTGTTAATATTCATGAATAGTATTCGTGAATGATGTTCGTGAACATTAACAAGTCGATTTATGATTATACTCTTTTAAAAATTATTTTTGAATTTATTTATACTCATTTATAAATCAGGATTAAATTAATAAAATTTTAAATAAACAAACAAGTTTGACTTAAGAGCTTGATAACGTTTAAATAAATCAAATTTAAACAAGCTTAATACTCATTAAATAAGTCAAGCTCAATTCAAGTTCAAGTCAAGCTGAAACTTAAAAAAAAAATATCAAGCCAAGCTTGAATAAGTTTTTCAATAGCTTGGTTAATTTTAAGCTCGGTTTGGCTCGACTTAGTTATCTTATCAAATAAGTCTGAACACTACAAAGTTTGGCTTGACTTGATTTATTTACAACCATAGTTACGAATGTTATTAATTGTGTATGATGGAAGTGTGGTGTGGTAGTTGAAACCATAAAAGCTGAAGCTCCATCATGTAATGATCTATAATATTTTTTGCTTGACCTAAAAAATAAATAAATGTAATTTAGTATTTTGAACATCTTTGTGTTATTGTAGTAATTTTGTTAGTCAATAATCACTCAGCATATTATCTATTACTTATAGTACTTTGGTGCGTCATTAATTAATTAATTACTCGGAAAGTTTATTTATTTTCGTTCTTGCAAGAATGTAAATGTTATTTATATTTTATAAACGAGTTTAATTGACGAAGTTGCAGCTTTTTTTTTTTTTACTATTCTGGAAATGGTGGCAGAGATTTCTATTCTGTATCAGTGGAAGTGGATTAATTCTCGAGTACCATCATGGTTACGATGAGTGTTTGATGTTTGCTTCAGTTCGTCTCGAGTTTCAGGAATTTTATATCTAAATCTGCACGAAAACATTTCTTCCATGGTACTGGAAAAAATTAATTTATGATTAGACATATAACAGTCAATATTACACCACATTCTATATTAGACGTTCTGCGTCTCGGCTTGACTACACTTATGTCAGATGTTCTACGTCTCGGCTTGACTACACTTATGTCAGACGTCCCGCGTCTCGACTCAGCCACATCTTATTCAGAATGTCTCACGTCTTTATCCGTTCATCATCTCATATCTCGACAGAGATATATTATCTCAGATGTATGACTTCTCAATATATAATTGATCTTATTTAATCATAGGACGTGGTGGGTACTTCCTATTCATAAGATTCGTAAGGTAGTCTTTGTTAGCATTTCTCTCCGACCAGGGAACAGATGTCCATATTGATTTTCAGAGGAATATCTACTTTATTAATGAGGAGTTGTCTCCCATCAATCACACGATGAGCATTAATGATAATCCACGTGTCGACAACATTTATAAGGATAATGATCTATATCACTTCTCAAAATAAGTGTAAGATCAAAGAGTCATACCGACTGTATTGTTTAGCGGAAGGATTTCTCTCTTATATATATTCCTCCTAAAAGAGGGGGCAAGAGATTCGTGCATCCTTAACTAAACTTTTCTATTGTTTTCCTCTTTTTATCAATTAATTTTTTACCTTGAACGTCGGAAGGACCTTGCCAAGATCCATCTCGACGCCCTTAATCGTTTTCTGTCTTACAGAATATGTCATTCGATCCATTTCATTCCATTCGGTTCGGCTCATAGTTGAGACATCATTTCGATCATCACTACTCTCCCTTCGTATTATCTCTCTCCGTCTGAGTTGTCCGTCTTTGTCGTGCTTACCACTAAGACACTTCATCATCCTATCTCGACGGACAACAGAGTCCATCCATTCGTTCATTCAGGAAGAAACGAGGAGCCTTTCCATCAGTTGTCACCGTCCATCAGCGGAAAATACGTGCCTTTAGTCGAGTTGAACCGCAACTGCACCATGGAATTTCTCATCTTTTCATATTACCTCAGTTTTGGAGATTCTTGAGTGGCATCATGGTTAAAAAGTTTCAGGAAGGATTATATTTGATCTGAATCTGCACGAAAACAGTTCTTCCACAATGGAGTTCATTCGTTCGTTCAGGAAGAAAGGAGAGCCTTCCATCTGTCACCATCCAACAGGAGAAATTAAGGACGTAATTTTTATTCACGTTGAAACGCAAGTGTAGCATGGAACACAATGTGTTAATTTACCATTTTCTCATTTTTTTTTCATATTAAACTATGTTCAAGTCAATGACGAGGAGAGAGAGAGAGTTTGTTTCTTTCGTCATTTTCTCATATTTAAATTAACAATTTTTTTTTTGTAATTTCGTAACCGATTTTGCAATTTTCCAAACCTTTTTATCATCGACGCGGAATCAGCTTCAAGTCTTCGTGATACGATTAGTATTTTGTCTGATATATAAACTGGAAATCCAATAATTCTATGATTTAATTTGATCTTCACCATCTTGCTATCGTTCTTTGTCGAAATTCATGAACAAGACAAAAAATCTGGACCAAAAATTGTCCTCGCTATGAGAAGCTCCGTGTTGATTCTCTTCGTCGCCGTCGTTCTTCCCGCCGTCGCCGTCGCCCAACTGCCGCTGCACAACAACTGCACCGGAGGCACGTTCGACTCGGCGGCCAGCGGCGGTTTCGGCGGAAGCCTCAGCGCGCTCTTCTCCTCCCTCGCTTCCGCTTCCTCCGCCTCCAACGCAGCTAATGACACTGCCGGCGCCGGCACCGACGCCGTCTACGGCCTGTACATGTGCCAGGGCGACCTCTTCGGCTACAACTGCCAGAGCTGCGTCCAGATGGCGATCGCCGAAATCAACGAGTCCTGCGCTGGCTCCCGGAGGGGCGTCATCTGGTACGACCAGTGCTTGCTTCGCTACTCCGACCTCGATTTCTTCGGCCAAGTCGATTCTGCCGGCGTCAACATGAGCAACCCCAACGAGACGACCAGCTCCATGAAGCCCTACGAGGTGGCGTAGATTGAGTTCTTTCCTTTTTCTTTTTCTCAT
Source organism: Wurfbainia villosa (assembly GCA_025175895.1). Lineage (NCBI taxonomy): Eukaryota > Viridiplantae > Streptophyta > Magnoliopsida > Zingiberales > Zingiberaceae > Wurfbainia > Wurfbainia villosa. The sequence goes on along the minus strand of CM045991.1, from coordinate 26,764,211 downwards.
AGATGAGATTTTTAGGCGATTGAGATTGAAATTGAGCAGGTGATGTCGGCGTTGGTCGAAGAGGCTCCTTTCCGGCGGCCGCTCATGTTCGCCTCCAACGCCTCCGACCTCTACCCGATCTTCGCCATCGCCCAGTGCACCTCCGACCTCACCTCCGCCGGCTGCCAGCGCTGCCTCACTTCGATCTTGGCCTCCATGCGGACCTGCTGCCTCCGCCAAAAGGGCTGGCGCTACATCTCCCCGAGCTGCTGGATCCGATACGAGGAAACCTCCTTCTTTGCCGGAGGCAGCTACAGCATCATCCGCAGCCGCTGCTCTGACAACGACTTCCCTGCCGCCCTTCTCGCTTCCGAGCAGTCGAACCTCCAAACTGCAGTCGCCGAATTGGAATCCATCGCCAACTCGAGCGGCTTCCACAACACCACGACAGGCGATCAGAGAATTGGTGATTTGTTTGCCCTCGCGCTCTGCCGGGAAGACCCTGCGGTGCTGCCGAGCAACGCGTGCACCAGTTGCCTCGACAGAGCCGGGACCGCCATCGCAGGCGAGTGCCCGAACAAGACGCAGGGGATCATGTGGTACGACGACTGCCTCTTGCGGTACTCGAACCAGAGCTTTTTCAACGTGGTGGACAGCGAAGGGAGAACCTTTTGCAGCCAGGAGACAGTCTCGTCGGACACCGACAATATAACTATAACCGGAGCTCGGGTGGTCGTCGAAGCGGCGGTCGGCAATGCGTCGTTGTTCGCTTCCGGCAATATCACGTTACGCAACGCGAGTACGAGCTACGTGACGGCGCAGTGCACGAAGGATCTGAGCAGGGAGAATTGCCGTAGTTGCTTGGGGAACGCGATGAGCAGGATCATGACGGATAATTGCACACAGCAAAGAGGGTGGCAATTCTTGTCCGGGAGCTGCATTATTAGGTACGAGGTGTATCCTTTCTTTACCCAGACGGGGGCGACGATAACAACCCCGGCAGCCGCTCCTTCGCCGGCGCATAGTGCCGCTCCTCCGCCGGCACCTGCCGGCGGTGGTGGAAACTCTTCGCGAGGTTTGATTCTCGCCTCTTTGCATCAAAATTCGAACTCGAATACCCCACTGAATCTTAATCTCTTGCAGAAGGAGGCAGGAGATCATCAAACGTTAGAGTCATTGCTATTGTTCTTCCAATTGCGGCAGTTCTGCTCCTCCTCGGAATGCTTCTCTTCCGTCGATGGAAGTTGAGAAGAAAAAGAGGTAACCAACCAACCAACCATTAGCTCTTTTACACGCATGAAGATTCAACTGCAAAGAATTCGGAGATCGACTGACATTTTTTACTCTTATTTTTCAGAGCTCGAGAATCTTTTGGGTCAAGATTTCAAAACCAGAGAGATGTCCTTGTTTGATTTCAACACCATAAAATTGGCTACTAATAACTTTTCCAATGAAAACAAGCTCGGGCAAGGTGGATTTGGACCAGTTTATAAGGTCTTAACACTCGGAACTTCGCTGCATCTTTATCTCATTGATGCCATGAAACAGAGTAGGGTTCATCTATGTTCTCTCTTCTTCTTTTTTTTCAGGGAGTTTTGCGTGATAGAACAGAAATAGCAATCAAAAGATTGTCAGAGAAATCCAAACAAGGCCCTACCGAGTTCAAGAACGAGGTGAAGCTGATCGCGAAGCTTCAGCACAAGAATCTCGTGAGGATGTTGGGATGCTGCGTGGAAGGCGAAGAAAAGCTCCTAATCTATGAATTCCTCCCCAACAACAGTCTCGATGGCTTTCTGTTCGGTTAGTTCTTCTCCTCTCTTCGGGTAAACAAGCAAATTTTGAATTCTCATGATCTCCATTCTTTTTCCATAGATGAGAACAAGCGCGCACAGTTGAATTGGGAGAGAAGGTTTCTGATAATCTCAGGGATCGCGAAGGGCCTTCTCTATCTCCACGAAGACTCACTTCTGAAGGTCATACACAGGGATCTCAAAGCCAGCAACATCTTATTGGACGAGCACATGAATGCCAAGATATCAGACTTCGGCATGGCAAAGATTTACAACGCCGACGAAAATGCCGTCAACACGAATCGAATCGTTGGAACTTTGTAAGTGAATCCGAACAACATAAACGACTGAAACACAATTCCAGTCCAACTTTGTAGTTCACCATATATGAATCATGAATGTTCCATTCGATGCAGTGGATATATGGCTCCGGAGTACGCCATGGATGGAATTTTTTCTGTGAAATCCGACGTGTATAGCTTCGGTGTTCTCCTCTTGGAAATTGTAAGCGGGGAAAGGAACGGAAGAGCACATCTCGAGCAACACGGGCAGAACCTTCTCAAAACCGTAAGCGATCGAAGTTTCCTCCATTCTTTTGCCTGTGCATGTCGAGTAAAATTGCATGGATCTTTGCAGGCATGGGATCTGTGGAAGGAGGACAAGACTGCCGAATTCATCGATCCATCGCTCAGGGATCGTTGCCCGGTCAGTGAAGCAGTGAAATGCATCCACATAGGGCTGTTGTGTGTTCAGGAAAATGTAGAAGAAAGGCCCGCCATGTTTTCGGTGGTCGTCATGTTGAGAACTGAGAGCATGGAGCTACCTGAACCTGGAAAACCTCCGGATTTCTTGAGGAAGCCTACGGAGGCAGATGGATCGTCGTCGTCGCAGAGCCAAACTCCGTCAGCTCTTCAGTCTGTCAACGAGGTGACAGAGTCTCAGCTAGCTCCAAGATAACAAATTGTGAGATTTATTGAGATTTTGCTCGTCCATTTGCTTTGATTTTCGGTAGTTTTTCTAATAGAGTTAGAATTTTGTCAAGTATCAAAAGACAACTTCGTACTGAAATTTAAGGAGACGAATATAGACGGAGTAGAATAGTGAACTTTAAGTGTTAAGATATGTGATTACTTGAAGAACTAAATTTCTGTCTTGAAATGATTGTTAACATGCGTGGGTGCAAGATAAATCTGTAAGTGTTGCCTGTCGAGACGATGATGGTGAGGTGTCCCGGTGGCGAAGACGGCAAGGGCTGACAACTCGGATGAAGAAGGCTGACGCGGAGGGAAAGCAGGAACAGCAGGGATGTCGTCTCGGTCGTGAGCCGAACCGAATGAGAGTCCTACAAGACAACAAGCGATTAAGGGCGCCGAGAGAGATCTCGGCAAGACTCCTCCGACGTTCAAGGCAGGGAATCAGTATGAAGATGAAGAAGAGAAATGTAGAGATGAAGTTAAGAATGTGTAAAACCTTTTTTTTTCTCTTCTCAGGGAAAGTCATATATATAGAGGGGGAGCTCCCCCGCCAATAGATACTGCCAGTGAATGTGACATGACTTCAGAGAGACGTACACCACGATCATTACCCTCACAACTATAGCAGACGCGTGGGCTGCAATTAATGCACATCGGCAATTGATAGGAGGCAAATCCTAATTAATGCCGCAGACATCCATCTGAACCCTGACAGAGGGGTTCGCCTTTTTGTCAGAGAGAGATGATGATGATGAGGATTGCTAGGTCAGCTTGTGAGTATGAAATAACCTCCTTCTCATTTGTTTGAATAAGATAATTTATATGGAGAAGCCGTATGTCAAAGATGACGTGTCTTTGCCGAGATGTAAGGTGGATGAAACAAAAAGTCATTCAGCATAATAGGAGTCCGAGCCGAGACGTGGGGCGTCTGGCATAATAGAAGTCCGAGCCGAGACGCGAGATGTCTGGAATAATGCATGGGCCAAGCTGAGGAGTTCCGACTAAGCTGATCTCCTTATTCGGCTTCAGATGTACCGAGATGAATTGCCTAACATGTCGATTACTTAAATTTGCACGAATGTAGACACAGTAGTTTTACCCGGTATCATAGACATCCCCCCCAAAGTCTAGTCGAAGGAGGCGTAAGTCTGACTGACTAGACTTGTGTAGAACACAAAAAGACGAGTCTGTAAGGGATATTGATGTTTCTGCTGAGATACCACGCTGTTGAGGTAAAAATACTTGAAACCAACCGTGATAGGCGATATCCAAGGAAGAAGACCGAAAGCCGAATAACATACACTTGGGACCAGCTGTGATAAGCGATACCCAAGGAAGATAGCCAAATAGATAACGCTTGGGACCAGCTATGATAAGCGATACCCAAGGAAGAAAATCGAATGGCTGTACTTGGGACCAGCTGTGATAAGCGATACCCAAGGAAGATAGCCGAATAGATAACACTTGGGACTAGCTGTGATAAGTGATACCCAAGGAGAAGATCGAATGGCTGTACTTGGGACTAGCTGTGATAAGCGATACCCAAGGGGCATAACCGAATATATAATACTTGGGACCAGCTGTGATAAGCGATACCCAAGGAAGAAAATCGAATGGTTGTACTTGGGACCAGCTGTGATAAGCGATACCCAAGGAAGATAGCCGAATAGATAACACTTGGGACCAGCTGTGATAAGCGATACCCAAGGAGAAGATCGAATGGCTGTACTTGGGACCAGCTGTGATAAGCGATACCCAAGGAAGATAGCCGAATAGATAATACTTGGGACCAGCTGTGATAAGCGATACCCAAGGAGAAGATCGAATGGTTGTACTTGGGACCAGCTGTGATAAACGATATCCAAGGGGGATAGCCGAATAGATAACGCTTGGGACCAGCTATGATAAGCGATACCCAAGGAAGAAAATCGAATGGTTGTACTTGGGACCAGCTGTGATAAGCGATACCCAAGGAAGATAGCCGAATAGATAACACTTGAGACCAGCTGTGATAAGTGATACTCAAGGAAGAAAATCGAATGACTGTACTTGGGACCAGCTGTGATAAGCGATACCCAAGGAAGATAGCCGAATAGATAACACTTGGGACCAGCTGTGCTAAGCGATACCCAAGGAAGAAAATCGAATGGCTGTACTTGGGACCAGCTGTGATAAGCGATACCCAAGGAAGATAGCCGATTAGATAACACTTGGGACCAGCTGTGATAAGCTATACCCAAGGAGAAGATCGAATAAGTAAGCAGTAGAGTGGCCTTGCTGTAATGCACTGTGATAGGCGACTTTGCTGGAATGCGCTGTGATAGGCAACTTTGCTGAAAGAGAGAAGGTTAGTGCGAGGGCTTACGAATTGCCTCGGTTGAAAAGATCATCGCGAGGCCCTACGAATTGCCTCATCTGAAACACTGAGAAGGTGGGCGCGAGGGCTTACGAATTGCCTCAGTCGAAATACAGAGAAGGTCGACACGAGGGCTTACGAATTGCCTCATCCGAAACACTGAGAAGGCCGCCGCGGGGGCTTACGAACTACCTCGGCTGAAATGCCAAGAAGGTCAACGGGAGGGCTTATGAACTGCCTCGGGCGAAATACAGAGAAGGTCGACACGAGGGCTTACGAATTGCCTCGACCGAAATACGGAGAAGATCGACACGAGGGCTTACGAATTGCCTCATCTGAAACACTGAGAATGTCGACGTGAGGGCTTACGAACTGCCTCGGCCGGAATGCTAAGAAAGGTCGGCGCGAGGGCTTACGAATTGCCTCGGCCGAAATACATATCTTCCAACTCCAAAAAACCCGCGGAGTCGACAAATGAATAATTGTGTACCTCCATAAAATATTACTGAGTAGCATGAATTACCTTCTCTGGCCAACCGCGGAGTATGAGTTGAGGGATACTGGGAGGACGAACCGGTGTATTCTCCTATAGAGATTTGCTCGAAAGACTTGGCATCTTGTTAGCTATAATGCTAGGAGTAAGGGGAGACTCCATGTTGATTACTGGAGTCTTGCCCTTTTTGGGATCTCTTTTCCTCGGTGTACAAGAAGACTCTTCCTCTGAAAATTATGGCAATGAGGCAGTTGATGATGACGACTCAGCCGGTACTGAGGTCGCAGAGCTGCCTCCGGGGCTACTAGAGTGGAGCAGACAGAAATCGGTGCTGGACCCTGAACTGGGCTGGGAGAAGCCTGCACTGGAGTAGCTCCCTGGGGCAGAAGGTCACGCAGAACGTCTTCCATGGTGGTCTTGACAAGGGCTATGATGCTCTCCCTGGTCATATTCCCTTCAGTGGAGTTGTGGCTGTCGGAGTTCGCTCCTTGGTCTTGTTGGTGCAATCGGCCCAGGTCACGATTGACCAGGACTCGAGTTTGACTCGAGTGATGTTTTGATGTTTGACAAAGTATGCTTGACAAAGTTTGGCATTGATGTTTGACATTAATGTCGGTTAATATGTTGGGGAGATTGTTTATGCAATCGACCCAGGTTATAATTGACTTGATGGTTGACCAGGGTTGACCATGTGATTATGGGAAAGTCCAAGTCTTGAGCACTTGGCATGAGAAGTCCAAGCATGGGTCTTGGCAAGGTAAAGTCCAAGTCATGGGTACTTGGCAATGGAAAGTCCAAGTGGGACACTTGACATTTGGTAAAGTCCAAGTCTTGAGTACTTGGCACAAGGAAAAGTCCAAGCATGGGTCTTGGCATGGAAAGTCCAACATGGGTTGGCAAGGGAAAGTCCAAGCATGGTCTTGGCATTTGAAAAGTCCAACATGGGTTGGCAAGGGAAAGTCCAAGCATGGTCTTGGCATTTGAGAAGTCCAACATGGGTTGGCAAGGGAAGTCCAAGCTTGTGTCTTGGCATTTGAGAAGTCCAAGGGGCTTGATATTGGCAGCGTAAAGTCAGAGTCTTGGCGGCATAAGTCCAATGGGCCTTGGCGGTGTAGACACCGCTAGCATGACATAGCCGATGGAAGCATCTGAAGGCTAGCGCGATGGATGAACAAGTCATGGATGACTTGGAGGATCCGAGGCGTGAGGTGATGGAGATGGCTAGAAGGCTTAGGTCTAGGCTAAAGGTGGTCTTGCAAGTATGGGGGAACCATACTTGGGTTAAAACCTCATGGTTGAGGTTGGCGATCGGGCATTATGGCGGATTCATTGCCGTAGTCGACTAAACTCGGCCCGCCATTCGGTGAAAGTGCCTTGGCGATCATTGCTCATTGGAAGCGATTGATTCTTTGTCGATCGGCCATGGATGGCGATCATTGCCGATTGATGTCGGCCACCGAGCGCTCCGTAGCCGGCCCGAAGGCGATCGACTACAGGCGTTAGCGATCGGCGCCAATGTTTAGCGATCGGTGAGAGTCCGTTGGAACTTGTCAGCGTGGATTGGCCGTTGTCTCCATCTGATGTTAGCGATCGGGGACTTATGGCGTTGTTCGTGGAGATTGCGGCATCAGTTGTTTGGGGGCTTTGGTGAGGCGATTTGCGGGTGCATTTCAGTCCTTCAAGCTCATCCAAGCAAACCGAAATCCTAGTATGTAAAGTGTTCTTTACATTTTCACTTGTATTTGCTTGTTTACTTTGTATTACTTGTTGTAATTCATTGTACGAGGTTTCTCCACCTCCGACTTGTTGTCGAGAAGGAGCTTTATTGCTTAGTGGTGTTTGTGGCATCGCTAGGGTTCGTACGAACCCAATCCGTGGAGTAGGAACCGTTACGGTTCCGAACCACGTTATATGCTTGTGTTGTGTTTGTGTTTGTGATTGTATTTCGTTATTGCTTTTATTATTTCTATTCCGCTGCGCTAACAAATTTGTAGACACGAACGCGAACGAATTCCATCGACGTACAGTAGCACGCTATTCACCCCCCCTCTAGCGGGCATTCAATTCCCAACAAGTGGTATCAGAGCCCGGGGCTCTTCTACGGACTAACCGCCGGGAGCTAAAAGGCTAGAGGGAAGATGGAATTCCAAGACAAGCTTGGATGGGACATTAACACACCGGTGCCCTACACCCTATACGGACGAGAAGGATTCAATTCTTGGAAGGGAAGAATTGAGGATTTTATTATGATGAGAGATTTTGAGGAATGGTCCATTTTGATGGATGGATTTGAATATCCAAGAGGACCAAGAGGTGGATTCCTCAAAAAGAAGAGGTGGACCGAAGAGCAAATTCAAGCATCCGAGAAAAATGATAAGGTGATAAAATTTTTAATTGATTTAATACCTAACAATATCGTGTGTATGGTAGGTAATTAGGTAGATGCTAAAGAGTTATGGAGCCAAGTGGCAAAGCTCCATGAAAATTCATCATCGGTTCAAGAAGAAGAAGAAGAGGAGTTTTCACCATCAATTCAAGAAGATAAGGAGGGTGAAGAGAGATCATCCTCACAAGGAAGTGAGGATTGGATTTTGATAGGGAATCAACATCCGGATCGGAAGATGTGGAGGAAGTGGAAGAAGCATCCACCTCAAGGATTGAGGGGAGGAGAGAACTTCCATGCGGAGCAACAAGAAGAAGCTTCAACATCCAATCAAGATGAGAAGCTCAAAATACAACTCCGGCACCTACCAGAACTAGGTAACTCAAACACATCAATCTCAAATAAAAATAATATTATGTGTTTTGAGTGTAGGGAATTTGGGCATCACAAGAGCAAATGCCCAAAGAAGATTAGGAAAGCTCCACGGCTCCAAAAGTTAAGGATGCCGGTTCCCCAAATATCAAGAGCAAGGAGCATATCATATGCTTCAAGTGCCGACAAACCGGGACACTACCGAGTCAATGCAAGAAAGGGGAGAAAAAGGCCCAAAATGGAGCATCACATGTAGGGAGCTAAGGCAAACCCTAGGGTAACTTCTAATTTTGCTCCTTCTTCAATTTATAAGCAAAAGCATGCTAGGGATTTCAATTCACTTGCAATTTATGAAAAGCATGCTAATAGGAACAAGTATTTTTGCTTAGGAGCTAAGAATGTCTACTTAGATAATAGGGAGAAATTTGGGACTAATGTCCCTAAAAACAATTTATCTAAGGATAAACCTAGGTCAAATAACACTAGACCAATGTTACCTAGGGAGACCATTAGAAAGGTGCAAGAGCACCTAGGGTTCAATCCTAAGTGGACTAGGCATATGCCTAGAAAGTCCCATGCCCATGATTTAAATCAAAATTCTAAACTTGGGCAATTAGAATTAGAGAACCAAGCCTTGAGGTCAAGGCTCGAGAAATTGGAAAAGACCCTCAAAATTATGCAAAATCAAATGCAAGGGTCTATTGGTCAAACTCCTAGGTCAAAATCTCAAAGTCAGCATTTAGGACCTAAGAGTCAAAAGTCAACCAAAGGCAAACAGGGTTTGGGTCACAAACCTAAGCCTAAGGTGGCTTACCATAGTGTTCCATTTGACTATGGAACACAAACTAGGTCTAGGAAGACCAAGGTCAATAGGGAAGTCATCCCTAGAGTTGACCAAAGGGTGTGCCTAGTGGCTAGGGTTTCTAGGAAACCTAAGGTGGCCACTAAGAAGGTTGTTAGGGAGGCAATCCCTAAGGTTAACCTAGGCAAGATCCGAATGACCAAGGCTAACAAGCCTAGGAGAGTCATTAGGAGGGTATCTAGGGAGGTTATCCCTAAGGAATACCTAGTTAACCCAAGGAGCTCAAATCGGTTTTGGGTTCCTAAGAGCGTGATTGATTCACGCTAGGTGGGTTTAGGGTGTGCCAACCTTGATTGGATGGGTAGTTAACCTAACCATGGCAAAGGTGGCACTTTAGGATATTTTCAAGGTTATGGTTACCTTGGAAATAGTTTTTGATTTTAATCCTAAAAGGCTTTAGGATGTGCCAATATTAATTATGAAGTTTGATAAAATGATCATTTTGGCACAATTTAAGTTTAGTGGTTAGTGTGCCATTTTGAGTTTTTGGCACACTAGGGAGATTAGGTTAATATGGCAAAATATGTTTAAATCCCAACAGTCTCAACAAATGACAATTAATATTAAAACTTAGGTATTATTATACCTATACATTTTATATGCCATGCTTTGTTTGCCATATGTCATGTCATGACATCATGCCTATTTCTATGATTTTATATGTCATGAGTATGCTTAGGTTTTAGGTTAATGTCATGTATGATTATTTTTATATCATATGTCATGACATCATGATTATGAGCATATACTTATTTATATCTTCATTAATGCCATAATCATTCATGCATTTAAGAAAATTTTGATTAAAATTGATTTAAGGACTATGGCATGACTTGGAGTCCCATTTATAAGGGAATCAAGTAGAGTTGCCTTAGAAAAATGCATGAAACCCTAGCTTAGGGAGAATAAAACCCACATCTCACATCCAATTGACATGTATGTGTATTTATACACCCTAGATACATGTGAGATGCTAGGATATGAGTTGAGTTCAAGGTGCATAGTTTTTGCATCTAGATGAACTAAAACTCATCTAATTTTATTGGTGGATCATTGGGAGAGCATGTGTACAAGTCATGTACATAGAGCCCAAGGAATGTGATCCAAAATAGGTTTTGAAAACAATTTAAAATCATTTTGAAAAACCTTGGTGAAGTCTATCTTTTGATAGCAATCACCATTGATGAGATTGATACAAAGTGAGCTTAAACTTTAAAGTTTTTAGTCACTTTTGGATTTTGTATCAATTTCGCTATTTTATGGTAAAATAATTTTAAAACATTTTCACCCATTGTATTGGTCATAAGTATTATACGTATGAATTTTCATGATTTTTCGATATCGTATAATTATTTATGAATTTACGAAATTGACGATAGTTGAAATTCGAATTTACTGATCATTGCCACTTGGTGGCGATCGTGATAATGTGATCGGATTCTGTCGAGTCATTGCCAGGTTTGTTTAACCCGTGTTCTATGGTAAGGTTCTAACCACTCCTAACCCTAGGATATGCTTTGGGAAGCATTATGAAGGGTGAAAATCCATTGGATATGGATTAGGAGTTATGTTAGGTCAAAGTATCAAATTTAGGGTGAGTAAAAGTTCTATGTTGAACTTAGAACCTTAATTTTGATGATTTAGAGTTCCTATTGGCTTAGGGACTTCCCAAGGACATTGTTGGTGCAATGGTCAAGGGGGAGCAAGCCTTTAGGGGGAGGTATCCATCTTGGGATGATGGATGTTTTTTTTTGGGAGAATGTTATCAATTGAAAATTGATGGGTGTTTGATACCCAAGTTGGAAATTGGGAGAGTGGGATAGGATTGCCTCTCTTGAGTGATATAGGACTTATCACTAGGAAGATGGTAGGCATCCTAGGTATTTTTGATCAAGGGGGAGATTGTAAGATCTCATTGGGACATGAGACATTGACCTCCTTGGAGAGAAAACCTTTTTGATGTTAGTCAAAAAGGGGGAGAATGTTTGGGAGAATGTTTTGGAAATGTTTGGGAGAGAACATTTGGTGAGTGTTTACCGATTTGGGATAATTGGTAAGGGATTTGAGTTAGTGGTCTAACTCAAATGATTTGTTTGGTTTTTGTCAAACATCAAAAAGGGGGAGATTGTTGGTGCAATCGGCCCAGGTCACGATTGACCAGGACTCGAGTTTGACTCGAGTGATGTTTTGATGTTTGACAAAGTATGCTTGACAAAGTTTGGCATTGATGTTTGACATTAATGTCGGTTAATATGTTGGGGAGATTGTTTATGCAATCGACCCAGGTTATAATTGACTTGATGGTTGACCAGGGTTGACCATGTGATTATGGGAAAGTCCAAGTCTTGAGCACTTGGCATGAGAAGTCCAAGCATGGGTCTTGGCAAGGTAAAGTCCAAGTCATGGGTACTTGGCAATGGAAAGTCCAAGTGGGACACTTGGCATTTGGTAAAGTCCAAGTCTTGAGTACTTGGCACAAGGAAAAGTCCAAGCATGGGTCTTGGCATGGAAAGTCCAACATGGGTTGGCAAGGGAAAGTCCAAGCATGGTCTTGGCATTTGAAAAGTCCAACATGGGTTGGCAAGGGAAAGTCCAAGCATGGTCTTGGCATTTGAGAAGTCCAACATGGGTTGGCAAGGGAAGTCCAAGCTTGTGTCTTGGCATTTGAGAAGTCCAAGGGGATTGATATTGGCAGCGTAAAGTCCAAGCGGAGTCTTGGCGGCATAAGTCCAATGGGCCTTGGCGGTGTAGACACCGTTAGCATGACATAGCCGATGGAAGCATCTGAAGGCTAGCGCGATGGATGAACAAGTCATGGATGACTTGGAGGGATCCGAGAGGCGTGAGGCTGATGGAGATGGCTAGAAGGCTTAGGTCTAGGCTAAAGGTGGTCTTGCAAGTATGGGGGAACCATACTTGGGTTAAAACCTCATGGTTGAGGTTGGCAGTCGACTGGCATTATGGCCGGTTCAACTGCCGTGAGTCGACTGCCAACGCCCGTAGTCGACTGCCCAGTCGGCTACGGAGCGTTCTGTGTTTGGCTTTTGTCAAACATCAAAAAGGGGGAGATTGTTGGTGCAATCGGCCCAGGTCACGATTGACCAGGACTCGAGTTTGACTCGAGTGATGTTTTGATGTTTGACAAAGTATGCTTGACAAAGTTTGGCATTGATGTTTGACATTAATGTCGGTTAATATGTTGGGGAGATTGTTTATGCAATCGACCCAGGTTATAATTGACTTGATGGTTGACCAGGGTTGACCATGTGATTATGGGAAAGTCCAAGTCTTGAGCACTTGGCATGAGAAGTCCAAGCATGGGTCTTGGCAAGGTAAAGTCCAAGTCATGGGTACTTGGCAATGGAAAGTCCAAGTGGGACACTTGGCATTTGGTAAAGTCCAAGTCTTGAGTACTTGGCACAAGGAAAAGTCCAAGCATGGGTCTTGGCATGGAAAGTCCAACATGGGTTGGCAAGGGAAAGTCCAAGCATGGTCTTGGCATTTGAAAAGTCCAACATGGGTTGGCAAGGGAAAGTCCAAGCATGGTCTTGGCATTTGAGAAGTCCAACATGGGTTGGCAAGGGAAGTCCAAGCTTGTGTCTTGGCATTTGAGAAGTCCAAGGATTTGATATTGGCAGCGTAAAGTCCAAGCGGAGTCTTGGCGGCATAAGTCCAATGGGCCTTGGCGGTGTAGACACCGTTAGCATGACATAGCCGATGGAAGCATCTGAAGGCTAGCGCGATGGATGAACAAGTCATGGATGACTTGGAGGGATCCGAGAGACGTGAGGCTGATGGAGATGGCTAGAAGGCTTAAGTCTAGGCTAAAGGTGGTCTTGCAAGTATGGGGAACCATACTTGGGTTAAAACCTCATGGTTGAGGTTAGCAGTCGACTGGCATTATGGCCGGTTCGACTGCCGTGAGTCGACTAGAGCTCGATCGCCATTCAAGGTCGAAGTGCCTTGGCGATCGATCGCTCATTGGAGTGATTGATTCTTGTCGTCGATCGCCATGGATGGCAATCGACCGCCGGTTGAGTGTCGAGCAGACGCTCTCCGTAGCCGATCGCGTCGACTACGGGCGTTAGCGGATACCGCCAATGTTGGCGATCGGATCAGGAGAGTCCCGTTGGAACTTGTCCAACGTGGATTGAGCCGTTGTCTCACGCTCTGATGTTAGCGATGACCGGGACTTATAGCGCGATCGCCGCGGAAATCCAGCCCGACGCAAGATAAAAGGAAGTTGTTCGTGGAGATTGCGGCATCAGTTCTTTGGGGGCTTTGGTGAGGCGATTTGCAGGTGCATTTCAGGGTCCTTCAAGCTCATCCAAGCAACCGACAAGCAAGCGCTCAAAATCCTAGTTTGTAAAGTGTTCTTTACATTTTCACTTGTATTTGCTTGTTTACTTTGTATTACTTGTTGTAATTCATTGTACGAGGTTTCTCCACCTCCGACTTGTTGTCGAGAAGGAGCTTTATTGCTTAGTGGTGTTTGTGGCATCGCTAGGGTTCGTACGAACCCAATCTGTGGAGTAGGAACCGTTACGGTTCCGAACCACGTTATATGCTTGTGTTGTGTTTGTGTTTGTGATTGTATTTCGTTATTGCTTTTATTATTTCTATTCCGCTGCGCTAACAAATTTGTAGACACGAACGCGAACGAATTCCATCGACGTACAGTAGCACGCTATTCACCCCCCCCTCTAGCGGGCATTCAATTCCCAACAGGTCTCCCATCTTTGCCTTAGCCGTTATTTATTTTGCTTCCCACAGATGACACCATTTATGTTGCCTGTCGAGACGATGATGGTGAGGTGTCCCGGTGGCGAAGACAGCAAGGGCCGACAACTCGGATGAAGAAGGCTGATGCGGAGGGAAAGCAGGAACAACAGAGATGTCGTCTCGGTCGTGAGCCGAACCGAATGAGAGTCCTGCAAGACAACAAGCGGTTAAGGGCGCCGAAAGAGATCTCGGCAAGGCCCCTCCGACGCTCAAGGCAGGGAATCAGTATGAAGATGAAGAAGAGAAATGTAGAGATGAAGTTAAGAATGTGCAAAACCTTTTTTTTTTCCTCTTCTCAGGGAAAGCCATATATATAGAGGGGGAGCTTCCCCGCCAATGGATACTGCCAGTGAATGTGATATGACCTCAGAGAGACGTACACCACGATCATTACCCTCGCAACTATAGTAGACGCGTGGGCTGCAATTAATGCACATCGTGCAATTGATAGGAGGCAAATCCTAATTAATGTCGCAGACATCCATCTGAACCCTGACAGAGGGGTTCGCCTTTTTGTCAGAGAGAGATGATGATGATGAGGATTGTTAGGTCAACTTGTGAGTATGAAATAACCTCCTTCTCATTTGTTTGAATAAGATAATTTATATGGAGAAGCCGTATGTAAAAGATGACGTGTCTTTGTCGAGATGTAAGGTGGATGAAACAAAAAGCCATTCAGCATAATAGGAGTCCGAGCCGAGACGCGGGACGTTTGGCATAATAGAAGTCCGAGCCGAGACGCGGGACGTCTGGAATAATGCATGGGCCAAGCTGAGGAGTTCCGACTAAGCTGATCTCCTTATTCGGCTTCAGATGTACCTAGATGAATTGTCTAACATGTCGATTACTTAAATTTGCACAGATGTAGACACAGTAATTTTACCCGGTATCAGTAAGCATTAGAACTGCACTCAGAAAAATCCAATCGAATACAAAATGATTAATGAAGCAGATCTAATTTTATGGAGTTTTACCACAGATAACACAACATAAACTGACGTAAACGATGACAATAAATATAAAGCGAACCTTAATGCAGGGAAAAAGCATTGAATTTGTGCTGAGATGACAGCAATTTTTTTTTTCACATTTAGACTGTCCTGGGCTCTAGCTCAGTTTTGTTTTTGTTTTTGTTTTTTTTTTTCAATTTGTGCAAATACATATTTTCTGATATAAAAGTAACCTAACTAAAGTCTAAATTTTAGCTGAAGGAACGGGCAGAAGTGACAATCTAATAAGAGGCAAATCAATTGCTACGGACAAGAAAGATCTGATATAAAGTCTGTTGTCCGTCGAGACGATGATGATGAGATATCCGAGTAGCGAAGGTGACAAGGATCGACAACTATGACACGGAGAGACGAGGTGGAAGAACGACTCGGCACAATGGGAATGCAGCAGCTTTGCCGGATGGCCGCGCCGAATGGCGAAGGCCGAGCCGAATAAGGAATCTGCACAGCAGCAAACGGTCAAGGGTGGCGAGAGGGATCTCGACAATATCCCTCTGACGCTCAAGGTAGAAAGTTAGATTGAAAAGGTGAGAAGAGACGGAAAGGAACGAAGTTACAAGCGTGAGAACTTACCTCTCTTCTCAAGGAGGACTATATATATATATAGAGGGGAAGCTCCCCTACCAGGAGATTCTGCCAGCAAAAGCGATATGACCCCAGGGGGTCGTACATCATGATCATTTTTATCTAAACTGCATCCAGCGCGTGGGTCGCCATTAATGCACATCGTGCGGTTGATAGGAGACAAGTTTTATTTAATCTCGATCGATCTCGAGATTTCGGCGGAAATGCGCGCCGTGTGTGGGCGACAATTAATACACACCGCGCAGTTGATAGGAGACAATTCTCAATTAATGTCGCAGACATTTATTTAAGCCTTGTCAGAGGATTTCACTTTTAGTCGAGGAGAGGTGATGATGAGAATTGTTACGTCAACTTAAGGATATGAAATAACCGCTCCCTTCTTTAAATGAGCTAACTTATAATAAAATGGATCATATGTAAAAATGACGCATCAGAGGTGGCACATCCTTGCCGAGAGATAAAATGGACGAGACGAAAAACCTTCAGCCTAACATAAGTCTGGGCCGAGACGCGTGGCGTCCGGTATGAGAGAAATCAGGACAGAGACGCGGGGCGTCCGGTATGAGAGAAATCCGGGCCGAGACGCAGGGCGTCCGGTATCAGAGAAATCCGGGCCGTCACTTGTCATGAATCGAATGATGCGGCAGGTTCAATCTGTCTGTCTAGCCATAGTTTTAGTTTTACCCCGGTATCATAAGGATCCCCCCGAGTCTAGTCGAAGGATGGGCGTAGCTTGACTGACTAGACTGGTCTGGTTCAGACCAAGACTTTCCCTCGTATTCCTTTTTAATGAGGCATGGTATGGGCTCCTCGGGAACGGAGAAGATCTCGCTTTTGGGCGTA
Organism: Wurfbainia villosa; assembly: GCA_025175895.1. Lineage (NCBI taxonomy): Eukaryota > Viridiplantae > Streptophyta > Magnoliopsida > Zingiberales > Zingiberaceae > Wurfbainia > Wurfbainia villosa. Next base: position 26,747,782 of record CM045991.1, on the reverse strand, counting down.
TTCATTAATATCCATTACGGCGACGATTCGATTTATGATCGTCCCATTTTCCTAGGGTTTTCCTGGTCGTGCCACGTGTACTGAGAGGAAAACCTCGGGAAATGGATCGTCGCGGCGCCGCTATAAGTAGTTCACTGCCCCCTTTCCTTTGTCATTTTCTCGCTCGCTGCCTTTCTCCCCTCACCAATCTCTCGACTATTCTCCTCTTCTTCCCCGGCGCCGTTCTACTAGTAAGTTTTCTGTCCCGCCCCTTTTCCTGTGTTTTCCGTTTATGCTCCATGGCCCCAAATACTGATCTTTGGTATTTGATGACCCGTAGCACCGTCGACTCGGGGATTCGCTCTGAGGCTCGGGATGCCTTCCATACTCCTAATTCTTACCGGCTTTGAGCCCCTCAAAGGGACCAGCGCTCTCACGAACCTCCTGCCGAATTTACCACTTTTTTCCTCGACCAATTGCCGACTGGTCTCCGGTTTCCTCTTCATCCCTTCTTCACTGAGATATCCATCTACTTTAGAATACCCCTCAACCAGTTGGCCCCTAATGCCTTCAGCATCATCAATGGCTTCATCATTATCTTTTTATTTTACCACCTCCCCCTTTCTGCTGAAGCTTTCCATTCCTATTTCTTCACCAAGAAGAAAGAAGTCGGTGTTTTCTTCTTCTCGGCTCGGCAAGAAGTAAAGTTCTTGTCGAACCTGATTACCTCCCACAAACATTGGAAATCCAAGTTTGTGTACGTTCGTCCTGAGTCACCTTTTCTTTGGCCTACCGGATGGTAGCTCGAGCTGCCACCCTCTCCTTCCATTCGGTCTTTCCGAAAGTCCACCACTTATCAAGAGATAGCCTTAGTCCTGCTCGGCCTGAGGTTTGATGTGAACGTCCTATTAAAGGAGGGACTTCTACATCATTTTAACCTAAGTCCGATAGAGACTGAGCTGAGTGGCTCCTTAGGTAAAGAGAACTCTTATCTTGTCTTCCTCTCCTTGTTTTACTTTTTCATTTTCTAACGCATTTTCTTGTCTCGTGACAGCGGAAGTCATGATCCAGGCCTCTATCAGCAAGAAGCTGAAGTGGAAAAGGGCCCAGATAATCCCTCCTGAGGGTGCTCCTTCCGACACACCCGAGGAGGGAGGCTCAGACATCCCCCCTCCACCTCGGGCCTCCATGGTGGCCGAGGTGATAAGCCTGATTGGAGAGAAGCGAGAGGCGTGAAGAGTGCCTAGTACTTTCCCTCTGAGGAGCTCCTCTCAACGCTCCTCTCCCCGCTCTTCCTCCTTCCCAAGTCCTCTGCACTCGGCCGGGCCGAGTGGAGAAGGACCTAGCGGTACAGGGCCAGACATCCCGGAGCCTTAGCGGGAAGAACAACCAAGGGATGCCCCTCCGCCAGAGAGACCTTCTTCCTCCCATCCGCGCAGTCCCAACCCCATGCCAGAAGTATCCGGCCGACCACAACCAGGTCAGGGGCAACCATCCCGGAGCCTTCTTCAAGAAATTCGGGATGTCGTCGACGACTCGGCTAAAGGAAAGTCCATCCCGGCAATCAGCGACGAGATGAATATTTATCTCACCAAGGTAAGTTATCTCTTATTATTTTTTATTATTATTTTTTTTTTGTGGCTAAGTCATACCAACTCGGCTAACCTTTCTATTCCTCTTACAGTTCTGGGGGTACCATCTGGAGTTAATGGCTCGGCTACCCCCTATGACCGTCGCCTTTCAGCAAATGCGAGCACAAATGGTCGTCCTGAAGACTCAGCTTCGGGATAAGGAAGCTGAGCTTGACTTAGCCCAGTCCGAGGTGGCCATCTTCAAGGTCAGGGCCATCCGATTCGAGGACGATCTCTGGCTGAGGGCACAGGAGATGAAGCTCCAAGGAGCCCAGATGGAGGCGAAGGCCGCAGAAGCGGCGGAATACAAGGCCCGGGCCGAGGAAGTGGAGGCTCGGTTGTTGGCCGAGCGGATCAGGCCGCTCAGTAGAATCTGAGGCCAAACGCCGGACGAAGCCGGATCGGGCCAAGAAGGCCAAGGAGGAGCTGCTCTTGTACCGGGCCGGCGAGGAGGGTCGATAGGAGAAACGGAAGAAAGCATTCCTGGCTTCCGAGGAGTTTGCTGACATCATAGGGGGTCGCACTTTGGACTTCATAGAGATAGGATACGAGGGGGATATCCAGCACTTCAAGGAGGCCGGATACCCCCCTGAAGGGGCCTCGACCGAGTTCCTGAATTTACAATGTCTCATCGATGAGACACCAGACTCGGCGCTAGGGGGGACTCCTCAGTAGTCTAACTTAGTTTTTATCTTTTTGTTGTTCACTCGCTTGTTGTTTGTTTGGGTTTTAGTAAGGGATTTTGTAGCCCTAACGGCCTTTTCGTATGAAGGAATTTATTTTCTAAGAAGAAGTGTCTTTGTCTCATCGGCTAAAGAAGAATTTTCCTAACATATCTATAATAGAACATTGAGCGCACCTTAAATAATAAGGGGTTCACCCAGAAGGAGGATTAGTAGGAGAGATCGAAGGTCGAATGAGCTATTGTAAGCAATACTTGGAGAAAAGTCATACAGCAACTGCTATCGATCATCAGAGACGCAGGGGAAACATAAGTGACGTCCGCGGGGAATGGCCGAATGGCTAACACTCGAGGTTGAGACCAGCTGTGATAAGTGATATCCAGAGAGAAAACGTCCAGATTGAGAATACTTGGGACTAGCCGTGATAAGCGATACTCAAGGAGCAGACGACCGGATTGAGAATACTTGAGACCAACTGTGATAAACGATACCCAAGGAGAAGACGACCGAATTGAGAATACTTATGACCAACTGTGATAAGCGATACCCAAGGAGAAAACGACCGAATTGAGAATACTTGGGATCAGCTGTGATAAACGATACCCAAGGAGAACATGATCGGATTGAGAATACTTGGGACCAGCTGTGATAAGCGATACCCAAGGAGAAGACGGCCAGATTGAGAATACTTGGAACCAGCTGTGATAAGCCTTACCCAAGGAGAAGATGGCCAGATTGAGAATACTTGGACCACCTGTGATAAGTGATACCCAAGGAGAAGATGACCGGATTGAGAATACTTGGGACCAGCTGTGATAAGCGATACCCAAGGAGAAGACAGTCGGATTGAGAATACTTGGGACCAGCTGTGATAAGTGATACCCAAGGAGAAGACGGCTGGATTGAGAATACTTGGGACTAACTGTGATAAGCGATACCCAAGGAGCAGATGACCGGATTGAGAAGTGATGCGACCGAATGGACTAAGCCTTCAGAAACCCATACATGCTCGGGAAGTGAAATTTTTATTATAGGAAAATTCTGTTACAGAGGAGTTTTTCAAGTATGATAAGGTCGTAGGTGGAAAGCATTTCAGGGCCTACCGAGTCTCTTTCCCTTACTATCTTGGAGATAATAGGCGCCTAAACTGAGTTTCTTGATAACTTTATACGGGCCTTCCCATCGGGACGCTAGTTTACGAACCTCCATGTGGTGAACCTTTTCCACACAAAATCACAGGTGAAAGGAGCGAGGTACCACTCTTTGTTGTAAGCCTGGGCCGTCTTCGTTCGGAAAGCGTACATTCGGCTAGCTGCATGCTCTCGAGCTTCAGACACCAAGTCTAACTCAGTTAACCTCCTCTCCTGATTGGTTTTAAATCGGTGTGTAGCGGATACACTGGGGACCTCATACGATTTCTACGGGGCGAGCTTCGGCCCCATAAACTAAATGAAACAGAGTGAGGTCAGTGCTGTCTTTGGGGGTAGTCCTGTAAGCCCACAAGATACTAGGTAGTTCATCTACCCAGCTTCCTTCCGTATGATCTAACTTGGTTTTGAGCCCTCGGATCAGCTCTCGGTTGGTGACTTCGGCTTGGCCATTACTCTGCGAATAAACCACCGAGGTGAAGACTTGCTGGATCTCCAGTTGTTGACACCAGTCCTTCAGTTTACGACCTTGAAATTGTCGTCCATTATCGGAGACCAATCTCCTGGGAATGCCGAATCGACATACTATATTTTTTCAAAGAAATTTTAATACGACCTCTTCAGTTATTTTAGCCAGCGGCTCTGCCTCCACCCATTTTGAAAAATAGTCCACAACTACTAATAGGAACTTCTTCTGATTCTATTTACATAGGCGTGGCCCTACTATGTCCATCCCCCATTGGTCGAAAGGACAAGATGCTACGGAGACCTTTAGCAGCTCGGCCGGCTTCTGAGAGAAATTCTGGTGCTTCTGACAGCTAAGGCATACCTGTACACAGTGGGAGGCATCTTGCTGTAGGGTGGGCTAAAAATATCCGGCTAACAAGACCTTTCTTGCTAAAGAAATTCCTTCAGAATGATTCCCACAACAACCTTCGTGTATTTCACGCATAACATAGTTTGCTTCTTCCGGGCCGAGACATTTGAGCAGGGGTTGAGCAAAAGCTCGCTTGTATAGCGTGTCGCCTATCAGGACAAAGCGAGTGCTTCTTTTCTTAGCAGCTCGGGCCTCAGTTTGATCCTCAGGTAATATCCCATCTTTGAGATAATAGATTAAAGGATTTCTCCAATCTGGAGGGATGTGAGATACCATCGGCTCTTTGTCTATGTTAGAGATGAGTTGTGTCTCGACTATCAAGTCTTCCAAGCTCCAGGCGGTGAGTGCGCTAACCATGCGGGTCAGCTCGTCGGCCTTCTGGTTATCTGCTCTAGGTATTTTGTGCATGGTTATTCCTTGGAATTCCGATGCCAATCTTTGATAAGCTTGTTTATAACGTTTTAGCCTCTGATTGTTGATGTCGAACGACCCCTTGAGTTGTTCTATGACTAACTGTGAATCAGAATGCAGAGAAATCCGAGCAGCATCGAGGTGACGGGCGGCTCACATCCCTGCCAATAGGGCCTCGTACTCGGCTTCATTGTTAGAAGCCCAAAAATTGAGTTGTACGACTATTCGAATAGCATCCCCTTGAAGGGATATTAATAGTATTCCTACCCCACTGCCTTCTTTAGTTGCCGAGCCGTCTACATATATTTTCCATTCCTCATTCTTTTCTATCCCGGATGTCTCAGCTAAGAAGTCCGTCAATACTTGCGCTTTGAGGGTTGTGCGGGGTTGATACTGAATATCATACTCGGCCAACTCGGTGATCCACTTGATTAAGCGGGCAGATGCTTCCGGATTGTTTAGTATCCTTCCGATGCCACTGTTGGTTAAGACCGTAATCGGATGAGATAAAAAAATAAGGTCAGAGCTTTCGAGCTGTTATAAGTAGGGCAAGGACCAGCTTCTCCAGGGTTGTGTACCTGCATTCCGCCTCTTTTAACAAATGACTGACAAAGTAAATGGGCAGTTGTTTACCTGCTTCCAGCCGGAGTAACACTGACGCCACAACTTCCTTAGAGGAAGCCAGGTATAACTGCAGTTCTTCCCCAGGGACTGGTTTGGACAGTATGGGCAAGTCGGTTATATATTGTTTTAGCTCTATAAAGGCCTGTTCACATCTGTCATCCCATGAAAACCGAGTCGACTTGCGGAGTACCTTGAAGAAAGGGAGGGGCCGCTCGACCGACTTAGGGATGAATCTGGAGAGTGTCGTTATTCGGCCCAACAACTTTTGCACTTCCTTGACATTTCGGGGAGAAGCCATGTTCTGTAAGACCTGAGCTTTCTCGGGATTGACTTCAATACCACACTTGGTGACAATGTATCCTAGGAACCTGCCTCCATGAACTCCAAATATGCATTTATTCGGGTTGAGTCGAATTCCGTATTGTCATAGGGTGCTAAATGTTTCGGTCATGTCTGCGATTATATCTTCAGCCTTAGCGGATTTGATGAGGATGTCATCGACATACACATCTATGTTTCGACCTATTTGCAACCGGAACACTTTATCCATCAACCTTTGATAGGTGACCCCTACATTTTTCAATCCGAACGGCATGACCTTGTAGCAAAAGGTGTCATCCGCAGTGATGAAACTGACTTTCTTTTGATCCTCCATTGCAAGTGGAATCTGATGATACCCTTGGTGGGCGTCCAACATACAAATTAACTCACAGCCAACAGTGGAATCTACTACTTGATCTATTCGAGGCAAAGGGTAGCAATATTTAGGGCATGCTTTATTGAGATCCCTAAAATCTATACATACTCTCCACCTTCCTCCTGGTTTTGGTACCAGCACCACATTAGCTAACCACTCGGGGAATTGCACTTCTCGGATATATCCAGCTTGTAAGAGCTTCTGCACCTCGACTCGGATAATTTGGTCTTTTTCTGGTCCGAAGTGCCTTCTTTTTTGCCGAATGGGCCGGGATCCAGGAAATATACTTAGCTTGTGTTCCATGACTGTCCAGGAGATGCTCTGGTATTGCTCATTCGACCAAGAGAAGGTGTCTAGGTTGCTGGTCAGGCAATCCTTCATCTTTTGTTTCAAATCATCTGGTAAGTCCGCTGCCATTCGGAGGACTTGCTCAGGCTGATTCAGCCACACTTGTATTTTCTCTTCTCCTATGATTTCTTCTGAGGGGACTTCCCTCAAAGTATACACACCGACGCCTTCTGTCTTCCAGCTCTTTTTGGGACCGGTACGAACTTCTCTACGTAACATTTTCGGGCAACCTTCTGATCTCCGGCTACTTCCCCTATCTGATTACCCACGGGAAATTTGATCTTCTGATAATAAGTGTAGATAATGGCCTCAAAAGAATGTAGGGTTGGCCTTCCCAAAATAATGTTGTAAGCTGAAGTGGCATCCACCACGGTAAAAGTGGTTGTCCGCGTCTGGCGAAGGGGCTCGTCTCCCAAAGATAGAGGGAGGTCAATTCGGCCAAGTGGCGTGACTTCATGTCCCGAGAAACCAAATAAAGCAGTAATAATCGGCTGGAGCCGAATTGTTTCAAGCTGCATACGGTCAAAAGCATCTTTAAATAATATGTTAACTGAACTACTTGTGTCTATGAAGATCCGAGCTACATCATAATTGACGACAGTAGCTTTTATCACCAAGGCATCATCACGCGGAGTAGCAACCCCTCGCAAATCCTCCGGGCCGAAATTTATTGCCGATTTATCTGCGAGCATCCGACTGGCGCTTACTTGCATGTTCTCTAGCCGTTGGCCATGAGCCTTTCTGGCTCGATTGGAGTCTCCATCAGTAGCTCCTCCAGTGATCATGTTAATTATCCCCCAATGTGGAGTGTTGAGTGCTTGCGGTGAGTGAGGTGGATAGAGGACCCTGCCTGGGACATCTTCTTGAGACCTTTGTGGGGCTTGAGCCGGCCTCTGCTATTCGGGAGTCGGTCGAGGGGCCATTCTAGCCGGATTTCGCCGAATATGATCTCGTGGTTCTGGTCTTCTGTCGCGAGAAGGGACATTATGCTATTGTTCCCTCATTACTTGCCTGATTTTGTCGGCTAAAGTACGACATTCTCAAGTTGAATGGTCATATATCTGATGAAAAGCACAGAAAGGACCACATTGCTCGGGCGGCATCACTATGACAAATAGTTCTCGGACGACATGAACGGTCCTATCCTTCACTAGCCGTGGAGGGTAAACGGGAGGAGCCGCAGGAGGTCGAAGATGCGGTGGGACTTTCTGGATGATTTTTTGAGATTTGGGTTGATCAGATCTTTGTTGTCCATCGGCCGCCCTCTCGGCTTCTTCTAGATTGATATATACCTCAGCTCTAGCTAGCAAAGCCTCAAAGTGGAGAGGAGGCCTCTTCATTAGCGATTTGGAGAAATCCCCTCGTATAAGACCGTGAGAGAAGGCATCTACCACGGTTTTTGGCGAAGCATCTGGGACGTTGACAGCTACCCGGTTGAAGCGATGCAAATAATCTCTTAAGGATTCCCCTCTTTCTTGCTTCATGGTCATGAGGTACTGGGCTGTCCGTCGGTACCTTTTGCTACTAGCGAAATATTGCAGGAACAATATGGATAACTCCTGGAAAGAATGGATGGATCCGATTGGAAGTCGGTCGAACCATCTTTGAGCGGAGCCAATTAGATTAAGAGAGAAGACTTTACACTTGACTCCGTCTGAGTAATCGTGGATTAATGCGTCCTTTCTGAATCTTCCCAAATATTCTTCCGGGTCAGTCGAGCCGTTATATTCCCCTATGCAGACTGGCTTGAAGGACTTGGGCATCTTGTCTGCTATAATGCTGGGAGCGAGAGGGGATTCGACATTGATTGCGGGAGCCTTACCCTTTCTGGGATCCTTCTCGGGTAATGTGTATGAGGGTGCCTCCCCGGAAGATTGTGACAGCGAGGCGGTAGAGGATGATTCAGCTGGTAACGAGGCGGCGGGAGCTGATCTGGGTGTACTTGGAGTAGATGGAATAGAAGCTGGAGTAGGACCTTGGACTGGGCTGGGGGAAGTTTGCAACGAGGGATTTCCTTTAGAGAGGAGATCGCGCAGGACGTCTTCCATGGTGGTTTTGACGGGGGCTATAATGTTTTCCCTCGTCAGACTTCCCTCCACGGAGTTGTGGTTACCGGAATTCGCTCCTTGGTCTCCCATCTTTGCCTCAGGCGTTGATTTTATAAGGAGATTTTTCCCCACAAATGACGTCAATTATGTTTCCCATCGAGACGATGATGGTGAGGTGTCCAAGTAGCGAAGGTGGCAAGGGCCGACAACTATGGCATAGAGAGATGAGGTGGAAGAACGACTCGGCACAATGGGAACGCGCGGCTTGCTTGATGGCGTAGGAAGCGAAGGCCGAGCCGAATAAGGAACTTTAGATTGAAAAGGTGAGAAGAGACGGAAAGGAACGAAGTTACAAGCGTGAGAGCTTACCTGTCTTCTCAAGGAGGACCATATATATATATATATAGGGGAAGCTCCCCTACCCGGAGATTCTGCCAACAGAAGCGATATGACCCCAGGGGGTCGTACATCATGATCATTTTTATCTAAACTGGATCTAGCGCGTCGGTCGCCATTAATGTATATCGTGCGGTTGATAGGAGACAAGTCTTATTTAATGTTGTAGCCAATCTTATGAGATTTCGGCGGGGAAATCTGTCTTTGTGTGTGGGAGACAATTAATACACACATGATGATTGATAGGAGACAATTCTAAATTAATGCCGCAGACATTTATTTAAGCCTTGTCAGAGGATTTCACTTTTGGTCGATGAGAGGTGATGATGAGAATTGTCACGTCAGCTTAAGGATATGAAATAATCGCCCCCTTCCTTAAATGAGCTAGCTTATAATAAAATGGATCATATGGAAAATGACGCATCAGAGATGGCACATCCTTGCCGAGAGATAAAACGGATGAGACGAAAAACCTTCAGCCTAACAGAAGTCTGGGCCAAGACACGGGGCGTCCGGTATGAGAGAAATCAAGGTTGAAACGCGGGGCGTCCGGTATGAGAGAAATTCGGGCCGAGACGCAAGGCGTCCGGTATCAGAGAAATCTGGACTGTCACTTGTCATGAATCGAATGATAAGGCAAATTCAATCTGTCTGTCCAGCTATAGTTTTAGTTTTACCCCGGTATCAAAGTCAAAAAAAGACGATCGTTCAAATTTTTTTTATAAAAAATCCAAAAATTAATATGAAGAGTTTAAAAATTAATTTATATATATATTTTTTAAAATTTTAGGTACGACTCTACTCTACAAAAGGGATTTGTTCAACCAGCTGAAAGAAAAAGGGTATCGGTGGATTGGATGAACTCTATAAAACTTGATAACGAAGAAAAAGATAAGTCTTTCCCAACATTAATTGTTGGATCAGTCCCTCCGTGTCATCGTGCACATCATTCATCAAATGTGTTAGATATTCTTACCCGTGATCAAACAATATGATGTGTCATCGTGCACATCATTCATCCATTGTCGATCCCTCTCAATTTGACCAAAACTAATATTTGATTAGAAGTCTTAATCAAAATTACTAAAATATTGTTAGAGTAGTTAGATTAAGAAAAAAAAGTATAATTTAAAATTAAATCTAAAATGGAAAACTATTTTAACATTTTAGCAGTTTTAGTTAAAATTTCAACGGCCTAAAAGTTCAAAAATGAATTTAAATGAATAAAACTTTAAATAAAAAGTAATGTACCCCTTTATTAATCTACGCACCTTTTTTTTATTTAGATTTACAAAACGAAAAAATAAAATTGACTCATCAGTGTATATATGTGCGTGTTAAAGTCAACGGAAAATAAAAATGAAATTGACCGTTTGGAATGCTTCCGAAGTTTGCTGTTCGACGCGTATTCCATGACTGAAAAAATTTATGGGAATGATTTTCTGCGTAAGAATTTATTCGACGGATAAATTAAGATTTCAATATAGAATCATCTGTGAGGGATGATATGATTATAAAATTTAGATTAGTTCGTGAATATTTTTTTAATTTATTTTGATATTCTAGGAACCGGAGGGTGACCAGCCCGGGATTAGTTTGGATGCTACTGACTTGTTAAAAAAGAATTGGTAATTGGCATAGAATCAGCTTCAAGTCTTCATGGTATCGTTCTTTACTGAGAAGTTCTGATCTATGCTTCAATTCGTTCTTCACTTTCTTGCTATCGTTCTTTGTAGAAATTCTTGAACAAGATCAAAAATTTGATCCAAAAATTGCTTTTTTATTGTTAAGAAAATTCTCACCATGAGAAGTTCTGTTTTAATTATCTTCTTCTTCGTCGCTCTTCACGCCGCCGCCGCCCAAGAGCCTCGGAACCGGAGCTGCGACGGAGGCATGCCAGCAGATAGCGGCGGTTTCAGCGGAAACCTCAGTGCGCTCTTCTCCAACCTATTGTCCTCCTCCTCGAACTCCAACGCTGAGAATAACACCGCCGGCACCGCCTACGGCCTGTACATGTGCCAGGGCGACCTCCCCAGCGCCAACTGCCAGAGATGCGTCCAGATGGCGATCGACAAAATCACCCAGTCCTGTGCCGGCAACCGGAGTGGATTCATCGTCTACGACGAGTGCTTGCTCCGCTACTCCGATGACAACTTCTTCGGCCGAGTCGATTCTGCCGGCTTTAACATGACCAACCCCAACGAGACGACCAGCTCCATGAAGCCCTACGAGGTGGCGTAGATTGAGTTTTTTTTTTTTCGTCGTCGTCGTCGTCGTCAAAGATGAGATTTTTACGCGGTCGAGATGGAAATTAAGCAGATGATGTTGGAGTTGGTTGAAAAAGCTCCTTACCAGCCGCTCATGTTCGCGTCCAACTCCTCCAACCTCTACCCGATCTTCGCCATCGCACAGTGCACCTCCGACCTCACCTCCGATAGCTGCCATGGCTGCCTCACCTCGATCTTGAGCTCCACGCGGGCTTGCTGCCTCCGCCAAAAGGGCTGGCGCTACATCTCCCCGAGCTGCTGGATCCGATACGAGGCCACCCCGCTCTTAGACGGTGGCAACTACAGCATCATTCGCAGCCTCTGCTCGGCCGACGACTTCCCTGCCGATCTTCTCGCTTCCGAGCAGTCGAACCTCCAAACTGCAGTCGCCCAATTGGAATCCAACGCCAACTCGAGCGGCTTCTACAACACCACGACTGGCGATCGGAGAATTGGTGATTTATTTGCCCTCGCGCTCTGCCGGGAAGACCCTGCAGTGCTGCCGAGCAACGCCTGCACCAGTTGCCTCAACAGAGCCGGGACCGCCATCTCGGGCGAGTGCCCGAACAAGACGCAGGGGATCATGTGGTACGACGACTGCCTCTTGCGGTACTCGAACCAGACCATTTTCAACGTGGTGGACAGCGAAGGGAGAACCTTTTGCAGCCCGGAGACAGTATCGTCGGCCACCGACAATATAATTATAACCGGACCTCAGTTGGTCGTCGAAGCGGCTGTCGGCACTGCGTCGTTGTTCGCTTCCGGTATTATCACGTTACCAAACGCGAATGAAAACTACGTGACGGCGCAGTGCACGAGGATCTCAGCAGGGAGAGTTGCCAAAGCTGCTTGGAGGACGGGACGAGCAGGATCATGAAGGATAATTGCACACAGCGAAGAGGGTGGCAGTTCTTGTCCGGGAGCTGCATGATTAGATACGAGGAGTATCGTTTCTTTAACCCGACGGCGGCGACGATAATAATCCATGGTTTGCGTCTGTCTCTTTGCATCCCAATTCGAACTCGGAAAACCTGTGAATCTTAATCCTTTGCAGCAGGCGGAGGCAGGAGATCATTAAAAGTCCTTGCAATTGTTCTTCCAATTGTGGCAGTTTTGCTCCTCCTTGGAATGCTTCTCTTCTGTCGATGGAAGCTGAGAAGAGAAAGAAGTGACCAACCATTAGCTCTTTTGCTTGCATGAATATTCAACTTCTAAGAATCTAGAGATTGACTCATATATTTACTCTCTCTCTCTCTCTCTCTCTTTTAGATTATGAGAATCTTCCTGTCCCGGATAACAAAACTACAGTGATGTCCTTGTTTGATTTCGACACTATAAAATTGGCTACTAATAACTTTTCTGACGAAAACAAGCTTGGGGAAGGTGGATTTGGACCTGTTTATAAGGTATCAACACTTGGAACTTCGCTGCAAGTTATCATCTCACTGATGTCATCAAACAAAGCTGAGTTCATTGATGCTATCTCATTTTTTCCAGGGAGTTTTGCGGGATGGAACAGAAATAGCAATTAAAAGATTGTCAGACAAATCCAAACAAGGTGCAACCGAGTTCAAGAATGAGGTGAGACTGATCGCAAAGCTTCAGCACAAGAATCTTGTAAGGGTGTTGGGATGTTGTGTGGAAGGCGAAGAAAAGCTGCTAATCTATGAATTCCTCCCCAACAAGAGTCTCGACGCCTTTCTGTTTGGTCAGTTCTTTTCCTCTTTTAGGTAATTAAACATGTAAATTCTTTATTCTTATGATCTCCATGCTTCTTCAATAGATGCGAACAAGCGTGCACAGCTGAGTTGGGAGAAAAGGTTTATGATAATCTCAGGGATCGCAAAAGGCCTTCACTATCTCCATGAAGACTCACTTTTGAATGTCATACATAGGGATCTCAAAGCTAGTAACGTCTTGTTGGACGAGCACATGAATTCCAAAATATCAGACTTTGGCACGGCAAAGATTTACATCGCTGGTGAAAACGATGTCAACACGAATCGAATTGTTGGAACTTTGTAAGTGAATCCAAACAACATAAACGACTAAAACACAATTCAAGTCCAACATTGTAGTTTACTGTATATGAATGTTTGTTTCGTTTCATTCAATGTAGTGGATATATGGCCCCAGAGTATGCCATGGATGGAATTCTTTCTGTGAAATCAGATGTGTATAGCTTCGGTGTTCTCCTCTTGGAAATTATAAGCGGGGAAAGGAACGGAGGAGCTCATCTTGAGCAACATGGGCAGACCCTTCTCGGAACCGTAAGTTATCGAAGTTTCGATCTCCATTCTTTTTTTCTGTGCATATATATTACCAATAGCATCCGCCTAGTAAAATTGCCTGGATCATTGTAGGCATGGGATCTGTGGGAGGAAGACAAGACTACTGAATTCATCGATCCATTGCTCAGGGATCGTTGCCCGGTCAGTGAAATAGTGAAATGTATCCAAATAGGATTGTTGTGTGTTCAGGAACATGCAGAAGAAAGACCCACCATGTTTACAGTGGTTGTCATGTTGAGAACTGAAAACATGGAGCTACCTCGACCTGGACAACTGCCAAACTTTTTAAGGAAGATTCCTGATCAGGCAGATGCATCATCTTCGTGGCAGAGCTCAACTCCGTCTGCTCTTCAATCTATCCATGAGGTCGCAGAGTCTTAGCTTGCTCCAAGATAGCAAACTGTCAAGATTGGGAGTTCTAAATGTAGATTCGTTTAGATTTTATTAATCCGTGTGCTTGATTTTGTGTGGTTTCCCAACAGAGTTATTAATTTGTGGAGTAAACATAAGAAAGAGATGGATGTAGATAGAGTAGAATAGTAAATTTAAGTGCTGAGATTTGTGATTACCTGAAGAAATAAATTTATGTATACTTAATGACTCAGAGGTCAAATATTTCAATTATTTGGGAAGTTACTGAATTGCGTATCAAGCAACGGATGACGTGCATAAAATGATATTAATCTGAGTACATGAATACTAAGGTAACCAAGTAATTCTTATATGTCATGATAAATCTGTAAGCATTAGAGCTTCCAAGGCATAGAATGTAATTGGACATCTTGTTGTCCCCACGGAGATGGCGCGATGGTAAGGTAGGGAGTTGCTTACAGAATGGGCAAGGGTTGATTCCGGATGAGGGGTCTAAAATCTCCCCTGGCTTCAGATGACCCCCCCTCTGCCTTGCCACCGTGTCAAGGGACCTCCTCCCCCTCATATTTACCTCCCTCTACTTGTACCACAGGGATGGATGGCGAAATTTGCTAGTTTGGATATCTTGTAGTCTCCACGGAGATGATATGATGACTAAGGCATGACGATGCTTGTAGAAGTGATATGAATCTATTTTTTTTTTTGAATTCAGATGACTCTTATGTGTCTTAGCCACTACGTCAAAACTCATAGAACTCTTCGTGATTTATCTCTTTTACAATGATCGTGGGACAGAGAGACCACTAAATTGACGATTCCAAATTTTTTGCGGAGTAATTGGGCATCTTATAGTCATTAAAAGAACAACTCAATTCACGAGGTTCCTTTTGAAGTGGGATTTAAGGAATAAAAGGCATTGGAGACTCGTTCGACCCGACAGCAGGCGGTGGTTTCGGTAGAAGTCGCAGTGCCCTCTTCTTCACTAAAAAATGCCCTATAAAGTGATGTCGTCTTAGACCCGATTCACTTTCCTGACATTTTATAATGTCATTATAAAATATAAATATTAACATCAAAAGTGTCTTAATATAGATATATAATGACATGCTAAAATATCAAGAAAAATCATATTTTAAGGACATCTACATGGGTCTTATTATCATTGTAATAAGGATATCTATGTGTGTCTTATTATTATTGTAATAAGGACAAAATTAAATGTCACATAAACTTATTTATTTTGACATTTATAAATGTCTTATATTTTTTATAAGGACAATAAAAATTATCAGTAACGATAATTTATAAGATCATTTTAAAATATCACCTTAGTTAATCTATAATGACATTTATTAATATCATTACAATAATTTATAAATACATTAAAATGATCCCTAATGTAAGCATGAATCCAATATTTATACATCATCACAATTCATCCCCTGTTCAGAATATAAAAAGTTATAAAATACAATTCAAAGTGATAATAGAAAATCTAAATTTATTCCATAATCATTGAGTTAAAGTTACAAATGTCTTGATGAGTCTTTTACATCCAAAACTAACTACACACTATACTTGATACTACTGGTACTTTTTCTACCTAATTCCCAATAGAAGAGTTAGCAGGTGACCCGTGACCCGTCCCAAAATACCTGGTTCAGTCAAAGGGGAAAAGGAGAAACAGTTCGGGCGAGAGTTATCAGAAGCCATTGGCACGGGCGAGAGTTAGACGAAGCCATTGACACGGGCGAGAGTTAGACGAAGCCATTGACATGGGCGAGAGTTAGACGAAGCCATTGACACGGGCGAGAGTTATCGAAAATAATCGACACGGGCGCAAGTACCAGAGGTCATCGGCACGGACAAGTAGCGAGAGCCATCGGCACAGGCGAAGGCTAGAAGCAAGGGACGCAGATGGAAAAGAGGCGGAAGGCACTTCGCTAACAGAGGAATAGGAACTGGTTCAACTAGGCAATTCCCGAAGCCAATGAGATGGAGGAAGGGTCAACTCGACCTAATCGACGCGAAAGAAGTTTGGTACGGGAAAAAGGAGAATTGGTTCGGTTTGAGAAGAAACCCTAAGGCTAGGTCACCTATGGTATAGGGGCCTAAGTTGACTTCACCCAAAGCAGAGGGGTGAGGGAGACAGTTTAACCTCGTCGCCTGAAAAGTAAAGGGAAAGGTGCTATGCAACGACTTGGGGGGCCCCACGCAATATTCGGGGGAGTCCTCGTTCCTCATATTTGTAACAGAATTATTCTCCAGGAGGAGGAGGTGGCCACGTGTACTGTTAAGTATTAAAAAAAAAAAAAATTCTCTTCCCTCCTCTTTTTCCTCTCCCCGTACACCAACCCATCCCTAAGCCCATTCCACGCCTGTGCAGCTCTCCCCTTTTCTTCTTCTTCCCCCTTTGCTTTCCTCCTTTCTTCCCTCTTCTTGGTCAGTTTTTTTTTCTCTTCGCAAATGCAGCCGCAGTTTCCATAGCAAGGCAACTTCTCTTTTTCCTTCCCTATTTCTTGGTTTTTCCCAATCGATGCTCTAGTTGCTACCTTCTTCTCTCGTCCGGCGACCAACAGTAACTCGGCTGTCCTTTCTTGTTGACGGAGTTCGCCGGAACAAAGCGAAGTCACCAACGAAGGGGACAAAGCCTTTTCTTCCTCTTCCTCCTTGCTTTTGGCTGCTTCTAGGGCTTTGTACAACAACTGTTGGAGCTCGCCGAGGCTCGACGGAGCTCACCTAGACCACGAGCAAAGAGGGTAAGAGTTCCCTCCTTTTCTTTTCTTTCAGTGAGTAATGATGGTATCAGCTCTTTGATAATGATAAATCCTCATCGATCAGTTTTCTCCTTTAGCAAGACTTAAGCTTTTCACACTTTGATCTATTAAGTTCCAAGGTAAATTGTTAAATTGAAGTTATTAATTGAGAGTCGTAGAGGTTCTATTTTGAAATAAGAAATATTGTAGGGTGGTAGGATTTAAAATAGCTATTAACTCGAGTCATAGATAATGTTAAGATATTATGTTATTTTTTTTCGATTATAATTATGAGCATTTGAGTTATGTCATATTTTATTTTGTAGATACCAATTCAAGCGGAGCTCGGTGATCGACCGAGATTCGACGACTTTCTTTGTATATAGTAGGCGTACATTCGATCCTTGGACTCTACATGTTTCTTGTGCATGAATAAATGAGATAATTGATTTATTTATATTTGTATAATTATTTTCAAAATTAGGGATAAAAATGGTATTTAAAAATAGTGAAATGGGTAATAAATAATTAAACTGATGGAGGGTAAATGATTGATATTATTTCCTATTCATATGCGGGTTTTATATGGGGTGAACATGGGATGGGTTGTTTTAAAAATTTAAATGGATATTCTGACCCACTCTTCCGTTGATACTTGTTCTGTTTATATTGCTTGACCTTCCTTACTCATGATTATTTCATCTGTTGATACTTATACCATTTAATGATATAACATGTAGATGTAAATTTTATGTTGGTGATTAAATAACTTGAATTAAGTTGATCATGCAGATTTATCATAAGATGTACACATATAGTTGAACAAGTGTGATAAAAGAATTAAAGTTGAATATTAAAGAAATGAATGTGAAAACTAAAAGTGAAAACTTTGAGCCTGACTTGATACCAGAGTACCTGACCGCCCATATGCTGTTATGGTAGCGTGTTGTCGCCCGCGGTCAGCATTTTACACTACAAAAAATGGATGAATTAATGACCGAATTAGTGACTGAATACTAATTCAGTCACTAATTTAGTGACTGAATATTTAATCCGTCATTATTTAGTGACCGAATATTTAATCTGTCATTAATTAGTGACGGAATATTAAATCCGTCTCTAATTAGTAACGGAATTAATATTTCCGTCACTAAATTAGCGACCGAAATAATATTCGGTTATTAAATTAGTGACCGAAATAAATTTCGATCACTAACCACGATTAATTTATTTACGATGGAAAAAATAAATTAATAATGATTAGTGACCGAATATTATTTTGGTCACTAAATTAGTGACCGAAATAATATTCGGTCACTAACTACCATGATTAGTGACCGAAATAATTTTCGGTCACTAACAATAATTACTTTATTTTTTTCACAACAAAATAAATTAACAATAGTTAGTGACCGAATATTGTTTCGGTCACTAAATTAGTGACCAGAATAATATTCGGTCACTAATTATCATTAATTTATTTTCTCCATCGAAAAATAAATTAATCATGATTAGTGACCGAAATTATTTCGATCACTAACTACATTAATTATTTTCTTCATAAAAAATAAATTAATAATGTTTAGTGACCGAAAATTGTATCGGTTACTAATCATGATATTTAGTGACCGAATATTATTTCGGTCACTAGATTAGTAACCGAAATAATATTCGGTCACTAATGATTATTAATTTGTTTGTCCAATCGAAAATAAATTAATAATAGTTAGTGACCGAAATAATTTTCGGTCACTAACGATCATTAATTTATTTTTCCCATAAAAAAACAAATTAATCGTTGGTGACCGAAAATTATTTCGGTCTCTAATATAGTGATCGAAATAATTTTCGGTCATTAACGATTATTATTATTTTTTCCAACGAAAATTAATTAATATTTGTTAGTGATCGAAAATTCTTTCGGTCACTATATTAGTGACCGAAATAATTTTTGGTCACTAACGATAATTAATTATATTTTTCATCTAAAATAAATTAATATTAATTAGTGACTGAAAATTATTTCGGTCACTAATTTAGTGACCAAAATAATTTTCGGTCACTGATTATTTTGAATATATTTTTTCTATCAAAAATAAATTAATTCTATTATTTGACCATATTTTTCCCACCGTCTAATCCAATTAATTAGTGACCGAAATAATTTTTGGTCACTAATTATTATGAATATATTTTTTCTATTAAAAAAAATATTAATTCTATTATTTGACATCATTTTTCCCACCGTCCCATCCCATTACTTTCCCCTTCTGCTTCATCACCGATTTCTCTCCAATCTCTTGATTTCTTCCCAATCTTTCGGCGCCGATTTCTTTGATCTCCTCATCCTCACGTCCGTCCGGCGATCTCTCCTGGGTAAGATTTTTTCCTCTCTTCCTCCCGTCAGCGAAGTCGGGTGTGCCACCACAACCTTGAAGTCGGCGGCAGCCAAGCGGCGCCTCCTACTCCTAGGGCTCGACCACGGTCGAGCGCCACTTGAGCCGTAGCCGAGCGAGACCTCGGGCGAGGCCGTGGCCGAGCGCCAAGGTTTCCACCGTGGTCGAGCGCCATCTCGGCCTCCGCTGCGGCGGCAGCGGAGGCCGAGCAGATGGGGCATTGTCACGTCGCAATGCTAATTTTATATATCAGGTAGGATAACTGCGATTGAGTTGATTAGCAATGGGCAATGCAAAACGGGAGTCCTATTAAATTTTTCTTTGCATGTTTAATGCATTAAACCTCTCCAGATTTATCTTATTATTGTCATTTAGATTCTAATTTTCTCCTGCGCTCCTAGCACTTAACTTTCACGATTGTCAAAGTCTTGAACCAGGTGAGTTTGTCTGGGTAAAACTTACAGGTATGAGTAAATTTATAGCGTAGTTATCTAATTCGACCTGTTATTTGTTGATTACAAATTAGGGATTTTATACATTAAATTGATTGAACGTCGAAGAGATTTGCTTTATGATTATCTTCATCATTGTTTAAAATGTCACTATTGTTGTGTTGGTAGGCAATTTGATGAATGTTCCCAACACTATTTGAAGATTTAGTATGATGTGGTCATGGCTCGTGGAGATATTGTTTCTATATGAATTTAGGCTATTTAGTGATAGATGGATGGGGGTCATGGTGTGTGGAGATATTATTTCTATATACATTTTACGCCACTAAGGATGACCAAGAAATGCAATGAAAAGTTGTACATATCATTGCTAATTAAATTGAGCATCAGGTTTATTTTATTTTTCACAAGGCTAATCAAGGGATAAAATTCATGCAGTTGAACATAAAATGTTGGGTCAAAAATTTCTTGATGATGATGAAACTAATAATTTAAATAGGTGCATTGTATTTTAAACCATTCTTGCAAAGATGTTTCTAGATTGTATTATAGATATAGTTTGCTACAAGTCGTTTGAGATCATTGATAATATAATCCTTACAATCTTCATGCCCTCTCTTACCATCTACATCTTTTCAGGTTGGTATGTCTATCAATCCAAAGCTTCTTCTTGCAAATTTTCCAGTTATTATGGGGATGTCTTTTGATTGCTGGAAAGACTCTAATGGTAGCACTATTGGGTAGATTATTTGGTATTTCAACAATAGCAGCTATAAGAGTTGGTCTTTTACTTGCTCTTGGTGGAGAATTTGCATTTGTTGCTTTTGCCGAAGCTGTAAACTAGGTAATTTATTGACAGTTTCCTGTTCTATTATTTTTTCAATAGATTTACTGACTTATTTTAGTCTTTCTGGAATCTGGATTTAGGTTTTAAACACGGCATAAATTCCTATCGGATAACTTGCCACTTGTGGTATCTGTATCTATATTGTAGATTGTATGTCAACTGTTCCGCCTATGAAGTAAATTATTGATTAATATAAGATAGTGCAATTCTAGTACCGATCTTAGAACCTAATAAATATGGGTTGGCTTAAACCTGTCCAACCAACATTAGTGACATGGCACATTCCATTAAATGAGTTTTTGTTTATGTTGCAGTAGTTATGCCATTTTGCATTTGCTCTGTCAAATAAGATAATTTTGCCCTATTCTGAAGAAAAACAGTATCCTATTAAACTGTTTTATAATTTTTTGACTGCTATGATACTTATTCTTTTTTCTTTTTCTTTTTTTTGCAGGGCATCTTATCTTCTCAGTTATCATCGTTACTGTTTCTAGTTGTTGGTATTTCAATGGCTCTTACACCATGGCTAACTGCTGGAGGCCAGTTGCTTGCTTCTAGATTTGAGCAGCATGATGTCAGAAGTCTGTTGCCTGTTGAATTTGAGGAAAACACTTTGTTGGTGGATACCCTTTTGTGGCCAAGTGTATCTTGAATTTCCACAAAGCATATGTTCCGCGGTTACTCTGAAACCATGAGTGGATGTTAGCATTTTAGACTTTGGTATGTATCTGCTATTAAAAGATTGATTGTATACAATGTCACTCTTACATTTCTATTTTTTAACATAATCTAATGTGAGAGATTTAAAGTATGTGTATTTTGTAATAGAAGTGTTGAATAATTTTTTAATGGTTTTTTTCTTGATAAATGAAAATTGTCGTTGAATAATTTTTTTTTTATTATCATGGATGGATTTGTAAGTGTTGAATATACGTGATTTGTGATATCGAATGTATTATAAATGTTGATTATATAATTGATAATTTATAATGTATCATTCCATTTACGTTAAATTTAAATTACCATATAAATTAGATTGAAATTACAAAATTAAAAGTGGGTGGAAAAATTTTTAAAATCAATTTAGTGACGGAATTTTAATTCCGTCACTATTTCTGTCACAAAATTAGCCATGATATTTTATTTCCATTATTGATTTAGTGACGGAATTAAATTTCCGTCACTAATATAGTGACGGAATTAAATTTCTGTCATTAGATTTCGCGACGAAAATTTATTTTTGTCTTTAATTTTGTGACAGAAATTTATTTCCGTCGCTAATTTAGTGACAAAAAATTTAATTCCGTCACAAAAATAGTGACGGAAATAAAATTCCGTCGCTAAATATAGTGACGGAATTAAATTTCCGTCACTAAATATAGTAACAGAATTAAATTTCCGTCACTAATACAGTGACAGAATTTTATTTCCGTCATTAGATTTAGCGATGGAATTTTATTTCCGTCACAATTTCCGTCACTAATTTAGCGACGGAATATATATTCCGTCATTAATTTTAGTGACGGAATTTTATTTCCGTCATAAATTTAACGATGGAATATAAATTCTGTCGCTAATTTCAATAGCGACCAAACAAAATATGACGGATTTATTCCGTCACTAATCGGTCACTAAATGGATTTAGTGACCGATTAGTGACCGAAATTTCGCTCACTATTTAATGTATTTCTTGTAGTGTTATTTGCGCTTCGGCGCTTTGTTGTTATCTCTTGTTGCATTCCACCGGTGATGAGGCTTTTAGCCTATACGTCAGATGACGTTATATACACTCTGATGATATTGGCTCTAGTTATTCACTATTTAGTTGACTTATCAGATTTAATTGATTTATTAAATTATTGTTGATCTATCAGATTGTAGTTGATTTATCATATTCACATTATTGATAATGTTTATAAAGATGATATATACATATATATGTATGTATAAGAACTTGGAACAAATTAAAAGACTTAAAACAGAAATGAAAGAATAAATTGAAATTTTACAAGCTCCTTTGACCTCTTAAACAAAGATTAAATTCATGCACATCTTTCCTTATTACCCGCTTAGCAATCTGTGCTAATGTCTGCTTTCTTTGGCCTCCAGTTTTGCAGGCTCAAGCACCCTTTTGATAGTTCACTGATTTTGCTGTACATAGAGTCGCTCAGAGATATCGACCTACTGTCTTCCCGGTTTGGTTTCTATTTCGATGTACTTTGTTTTGTTTCGTCGATTTTCTATTTGGTTGTATTTCTAGCTTATGCTAAATCTATCTTCATTAATATAGATATTTTATGGAATTTTTGGAGTTTCTTGTATTATATGGTCCTTAGATTCCCTTACATACATGTCACCGAGTAGGGTACCAGACTGACACCCTCGGGGCATGACAATTTAGTGGTATCAGAGCCCAATTTCGATTTCTCAGTAGATTTTGTGTCTTGGATCTTTGTTTTGTTTTAATCCAGAGATTTATTTTGAACAAAAAGAGATTTAAATGTGAGTCAAATGATATCTCTGAGTTATAGGATTTATGGGTCATTTATTGTTGTTTTAATTCCTTTTGATGATAAAGGGTTGTAAAAATTTTTTATTTGATTTTGTAGGCAATGCCACGTACACGTGGTCGGGGTTGGGGTAGTCGCGTGCGTAGTCGTGGTCGTGCGCAGCCGTACGCACTCGTACTCGAAGAGGTGATCATGGTGTAGGCGAGACACCCATTCACCTACCCAGTACCGAGACACTGTAGTTGATCCATCATTTCCACGACATCCGATCATGACATGGCTTCGTATTCCTCTGCTTGCTAGTTCAGCTAGGGATCATTTTACACTATTCCAAGGAGCCACCGACCCTTGGGAGGCTCGAACTTGGTTAGATAATATTGAGGGTACCTTCGAGTACATGTCTGTTGATATCTGAGAGAAGGTGGAGTTAGCCGCCTATCATTTTCGAGGACAAGCATCCACCTGGTGGAAAATGCAAAAGACCATTTTTGGGGATCAAGTTATCTCTTGGCAGTTGTTCAGAGAGGCATTTGAAAGACAGTATTTTCCTGCCGCCTTTTGTATTGCTAGACGCCAAGAGTTTTTGAGTCTCAAGCAAGGCGACCGAAGTGTGATGCAATATAATGCAGTAATTTAGTCGACTTGCCGAAGTTTTGTCCCCACTTGATAAAGACAGATCGCGACCGTATGATTCAGCTTTACCCAGTGACTTGCGCCATATATTCGGATTAGGATGTCTGGGTTCCCTGTTGCTAGTTATCGAGATGCACTTGACCGAGCTATATTCATTGAGATGACTCAGCAACAAGTCTCACAGGAAAGGGAAGCTAGTCACCCGACCTCACACCCTAGACAAAGCAGACCGAGGTCGCGACCCAAGAGCTGCAGTACTAGTAGAGAGATTCTTCACACCACGTAAGGTGGCCAGGATATCACAGTGGATCCGCTCCCACCTGTGCCTCAAAGCAGAGACAGATTGAGCATCGCAGCCTCGACGAGCACTTCGAGGTGTTATAGATGTGGTGCACTAATCACCAAGTCGGAATGCCCACTAGATCGAGTATATGCTTATTGTAAACTTCCAGACACATGAGTAGAGATTGTACTGAGAGCACAACATCGTAGTAGGATCTCAGACTCAAAGAGGTCGACCTACACCACGACCCCACATTCTCGACACAGAGAGGATCACTAAATCTCAATCAGACAACAACGAATTCTTCATCTATCCACCCACCCAAAAGCCGCAAGTTTATCATTTGCAATCCCAGAGTACACCTCAAGATTTGACATCTCCACCTCACAGAAGATGCATCATCCTTACCTCGCCAGATTTCCGATCCTCCACCACAGAAGATTCGCTCCGCACCTCAAAGAATATGTACCGCCTCCGATTTATCACCCTCACGATACCACAGGATCGAGTCATCCATCTTCTACCCAGGTCAAGACTCAGTCCCGAGACAGACACGGTATGCTTTGACTCGTGAGGAGTCACAAATGAAATGGGAGGATCGCTTATCCGAGGTACTATTTTAGTTTGTAGTATTCCCACAAATGTTGATAGATAATCGTAGCTCGTGATTCTTTTATTTCTCCTGAGTTCGTAGCGAAAATTGGGAGGTGTCCAACTCTACGCTCATATGGGTTAGCAGTAATGACACCATCAGGTGGGGTATTGACGTCAAGTCACGAGGTCAAAAGTTGCCCCTTGAATTTCGATAGTCATGTCCTTGCAGTAGATCTGCATGTGTTACAGATGACCGAATTTGATATTATTCTCGGAATGGATTGGCTGTCAGAGCATCATGCCACCGTCGATTGTCGAGCTAAGGTGGTAACTTTCAAACCCTCAGACCAGCCATCATGGAAATTTGTTGGGATAAGCGATCGAGGGATATCTATCATTTCAGCTCTCCAAGCTCAACAATTGTTAGCACGAGGATGTGAGGGATATCTCCTATCTTTGATAAGTTCTGATGTGAATAGTCTAGCACACCCTTCTGATGTCCACATAATTCGAGAGTATCTGGATGTATTTCCTGAAGAACTCCCTGGTTTGCCACCTCAACGACAAGTTGAGTTTGCTATCGAGTTATTCCCTGGCACAGGCCCAATATCAAAAGCACCATATCGTATGGCACCTAAGGAGCTGGAGGAATTAAAAGTGCAACTCCAAGAATTATTAGACAAGGGTTTCATCCGTCCTAGCGTTTCCCCTTGGGGTGCTCCAGTTCTATTCGTAAAGAAGAAGGATGGATCCTTAAGGCTTTGCATGGATTATAGGCAGTTAAATTCAGTGACTATCAAGAACAAGTATCCTCTTCCCAGAATAGATGATTTATTTGATCAGCTTAGAGGTACTTGTGTATACTCGAAGATTGATCTGAGATCAGGCTATCACCAACTACGGGTTCAAGATATAGATATTCAGAAGACTGCCTTTCGTACTAGATATGGACATTATGAGTTTTTGGTAATGCCATTTGGACTCACTAATGCTCCTGCAGCTTTTATGGATCTGATGAATCGGGTATTCTTGGAATATTTGGACCGATTTGTAATTATTTTTATTGATGATATTTTGGTGTATTCTCGATCAGAAGAAGAGCATGAACATCATCTCCGAATGGTTTTGGAAGTGTTGCGGAAGGAACGCCTATATGCAAAGTTTAGTAAATGTTCTTTCTGGCTTACTTCTGTGGGATTTCTAGGGCATACAATTTCTAGCAACGGGATTTCAGTAGATCCTCAAAAGATTGAAGCGGTGGTCAGATGGGAACCACCAAAATCCATACAAGAAATCCGTAGTTTCCTTGGATTGGCCAGCTATTATCGAAGATTTGTAGAAGGATTTTCCAGCATTGCTGCGCCCTTGACTCAGTTGACTAGAAAAGGAGTCAAGTTTATTTGGTCTGATGCTTGTGAAGCAAGCTTCCAAGAACTCAAGCAAAGATTGGTGAGTGCTCCGATTTTAATTATTCCCTCCGGAGATGATGGATTTGTATTGTATACGGATGCATCTCTTGAGATTAGGAAGCGATTTTGATGCGATGATCGAGTGGTAGCATATGCTTCTCGACAACTGAAAGATCATGAGAAGAATTATCCTGTTCATGATCTGGAGTTAGCAGCTATTATCTTCGCTCTAAAGATCTGGAGACATTATTTGTACGACATTACTTTTGAGATATTCACTGATCATAAGAGTTTGAAGTATCTCTTCACACAAAAGGAGTTAAACATTAGACAGAGAAGGTGGATGGAATTTCTGAAGGACTATGATTGTACTATCAACTATCACCCTGGGAAAGCTAATGTTGTAGCAGATGCCTTAAGTAGAAAGTCCAGAGGTGTATTAGCATGTCATCGGGTGGCGGTTACTGAAATAGTCAGACAATTTTCAGAGTTAGATTTGATTGAAGTAGGACAAACACAACATGGTATATTGGTCTCCTTGATCGCACGATCCCCCTTAGTAGAGCGAATCAAGGAAAGTCAGATGACGGTATCAAGATCCTGGCTTGATGAATTGGAAGTTGGTCCTGCCGTAATTTTCTCGAGATGTGGATGGATCCCTTCGATTCCGAGGCAGGTTGTGCATCCCTGAGGTACATCCTGTTAAGGAAGATCTTCTTCAAGAAGCACATCGATCAAAATTTGCAGTACATCCTGGTGGCACTCGAATGTATCAAGATCTGAAGCGATCTTATTGGTGGAAAGGAATGAAAAGAGATATTGCAGATTTTGTAGCTCGATGTTTGGTTTGCCAGCAAATTAAGGTAGAACATCAGAGACCAGCTGGGTTACTCCAAAAGATCACAGTGCCAGAATGGAAATGGGAGCATATTACTATGGATTTCATCACAGGATTACCAAGGACTCAGAAGGGACATGATTCGATTTGGGTTGTCGTTGATCGATTGACCAAATCAGCTCATTTTCTTCCGATCCGAAAAAGGGATTCCTTGGATCGCTTAGCTGAGTTATATTGCAAAGAGATCACTAAACTCCATGGTATTCCTCTCAGTATTATTTCTGATCGAGACCCACGCTTTACTTCGAGATTCTGGCAGAGTTTTCAGAAGGCGTTGGGTACCGAACTACGTTTTAGCATCGCCATCATCGAGCGGATGATGTCGAGCGTACTATCCAGACTTTAGAGGATCTTTTGCGTGCTTGTGTTTTAGATTTTGGCGGTAGCTGGGAGGATCATCTACATTTGGTAGAATTTGCTTATAATAATAGTTACCACTCTGCTATCCAGATGGCACCTTTTGAGGCACTTTATGGCAGAGCATGTAGATCTCCTATCTTATGGAATGAAGTGGGTGAACGTCAACTTCTAGGTCCACAGAGTATTCAACAGGATGTTGATCTAGTACGAGTTATTAGACAAAGACTATTGACTGCTCAAAGTAGACAGAAAAGCTATGCAGATCGTAGACGAAGACAGTTGGAATTCACAGTAGGTGATCATGTATTTCTCCGTGTTTCACCTATCAAAGGAGTTAAAAGATTTGGTTTGAAAGGAAAGTTAGCTCCTAGATATATCGGACCTTTTGAGATTTTGGAGCGGATTGGTGCAGTCGCATATCGACTTGCTTTACCCCCAGCTTTAGCAGGAGTACATAATGTCTTCCATGTATCTATGTTGCGGAAGTATGTTCCAGATCCGACTCATGTTTTGAAGGATCTTTCTGTTCCTTTGCAACCCGATGTGTCATACGAAGAATTCCCTGTGCGTATATTGGATCGCAAGGAACATCGATTACGGAACAAATGCATTAATCTTGTGAAAGTTGGGTGGCAGCACCATTCCGACCAAGAAGCAACCTGGGAGCGTGAGGATGAAATGCGTAGCAGATATCCTCATTTATTTTCCTTAGGTACGAATATCTCTTAATTTTTAAATTTGGGGACCAAATTTCTTTTAGGAGGGAAGGATGTTAAGTATTAAAAAAAAAAAAAAAAAAATTCTCTTCCCTCCTCTTTTTCCTCTCCCCGTACACCAACCCATCCCTAAGCCCATTCCACGCCTGTGCAGCTCTCCCCTTTTCTTCTTCTTCCCCCTTTGCTTTCCTCCTTTCTTCCCTCTTCCTGGTCAGTTTTTTTTTCTCTTCGCAAATGCAGCCGCAGTTTCCATAGCAAGGCAACTTCTCTTTTTCCTTCCCTATTTCTTGGTTTTTCCCAATCGATGCTCTAGTTGCTACCTTCTTCTCTCGTCCGGCGACCAACAGTAACTCGGCTGTCCTTTCTTGTTGACGGAGTTCGCCGGAACAAAGCGAAGTCACCAACGAAGGGGACAAAGCCTTTTCTTCCTCTTCCTCCTTGCTTTTGGCTGCTTCTAGGGCTTTGTACAACAACTGTTGGAGCTCGCCGAGGCTCGACGGAGCTCACCTAGACCACGAGCAAAGAGGGTAAGAGTTCCCTCCTTTTCTTTTCTTTGCAACGGTAGCAACAGTAGCTGTCAAAGCTCTTTGATGACAGTAAATCCTCATCGATCAGTTTTCTCCTTTAGCAAGACTTAAGCCTTTCACACTTTGATCTATTAAGTTCCAAGGTAAATTGTTAAATTGAAGTTATTAATTGAGAGTCGTAGAGGTTCTATTTTGAAATAAGAAATATTGTAGGGTGGTAGGATTTAAAATAGCTATTAACTCGAGTCATAGATAATGTTAAGATATTATGTTATTTTCTTTTTCGATTATAATTATGAGCATTTGAGTTATGTCATATTTTATTTTGTAGATACCAATTCAAGCGGAGCTCGGTGATCGACCGAGATTCGACGACTTTTGCTGTATATAGAGGCGGGTACATTCGATCCTTGGACTCTACATGTTTCTTGTGCATGAATAAATGAGATAATTGATTTATTTATATTTGTATAATTATTTTCAAAATTAGGGATAAAAATGGTATTTAAAAATAGTGAAATGGGTAATAAATAATTAAACTGATGGAGGGTAAATGATTGATATTATTTCCTATTCATATGCGGGTTTTATATGGGGTGAACATGGGATGGGTTGTTTTAAAAATTTAAATGGATATTCTGACCCACTCTTCCGTTGATACTTGTTCTGTTTATATTGCTTGACCTTCCTTACTCATGATTATTTCATCTGTTGATACTTATACCATTTAATGATATAACATGTAGATGTAAATTTTATGTTGGTGATTAAATAACTTGAATTAAGTTGATCATGCAGATTTATCATAAGATGTACACATATAGTTGAACAAGTGTGATAAAAGAATTAAAGTTGAATATTAAAGAAATGAATGTGAAAACTAAAAGTGAAAACTTTGAGCGGTACCTGACCGCCCATATGCTGTTATGGTAGCGTGTTGTCGCCCGCGGTCAGCATTTTATTTGCGCTTCGGCGCTTTGTTGTTATCCCTTGTTGCATTCCACCGGTGATGAGGCTTTTAGCCTATACGTCAGATGACGTTATATACACTCTGATGATATTGGCTCTAGTTATTCACTATTTAGTTGACTTATCAGATTTAGTTGATTTATCAGATTTAATTGATTTATTAAATTATTGTTGATCTATCAGATTGTAGTTGATTTATCATATTCACATTATTGATAATGTTTATAAAGATGATATATACATATATATGTATGTATAAGAACTTGGAACAAATTAAAAGACTTAAAACAGAAATGAAAGAATAAATTGAAATTTTACAAGCTCCTTTGACCTCTTAAACAAAGATTAAATTCATGCACATCTTTCCTTATTACCCGCTTAGCAATCTGTGCTAATGTCTGCTTTCTTTGGCCTCCAGTTTTGCAGGCTCAAGCACCCTTTTGATAGTTCACTGATTTTGCTGTACATAGAGTCGCTCAGAGATATCGACCTACTGTCTTCCCGGTTTGGTTTCTATTTCGATGTACTTTGTTTTGTTTCGTCGATTTTCTATTTGGTTGTATTTCTAGCTTATGCTAAATCTATCTTCATTAATATAGATATTTTATGGAATTTTTGGAGTTTCTTGTATTATATGGTCCTTAGATTCCCTTACATACATGTCACCGAGTAGGGTACCAGACTGACACCCTCGGGGCGTGACATGTACGATGGAGATAATCCAGGACGTTGCGAGGAAGAAAGGGGAAGATAAGAAGGAGGAGAGCAAGGAAGTAAAGGAGGAGAGATCGATCCGCAATCATTCGGATCCAGCAAGAGAGAAGAGGAGACGAGAGAAAAGGAAGAACGGTCTCGTTGGAGAAGAAGGACAGAGATCTGTTGTTTGTTAAGTCTCTTGTATTTTCCTCATCTTGTAACATCATTGTAAGAGGTCCTTTCTCCTCCACCTTCGGAAACTTGCTTTCTGTAAAGGAGGATCTTCATAGTGAAAGTGCTTAGGCACCGCATCTGGTGAGAAACCTCACCCCCGTGGAGTAGGAATCCTTATTCCGAACCACGTTATATCTCGTGTCTGAATCTCGATTGCTGGTGTCGGGTTTTCGCGTTTCGTCTACTTCATTTTCTTATTCTTTACTAATCGCCGTCGGGGAAGAATATTCCGAGACCTCCCTCATCGCTTCATCGCCTTGAAAACGAAGCGAACGGATTTTTCCCCAGCGCCCGCATCAGTTGGCGCCGTCTGTGGGAACATTTGAGCTGGACGTTGAGATGCAACCCGAAGAAATGCAACAACCTGATATCTCTGCGGCGGAGGAGCGCCCCATCACCCTTCTACCATCGCAACTAAAGGCCTTAATGGATGATGCTATCACAGAAGCCCTCGCTAGAGAAAGGAGAAGGACCGGATATCTGCATCCGCACTCCGGGGAACCTTCTTCCAGAGATCCCCTCCCAGAAATGCCTCCTCCCTCTCGTACAGCCGCCCATGGTGATGTGTTGCCTGGAGGCGGACTCGGGGGAAGAACACCCCAGAATACTATGCCCTTCAGCCAAACGCGCCGGGAGGAACAGGGTGAAAGTCAATCCACCAGACCTCCGGAATTCTACGAGCCTAGCCCCTTCACGATGGACATTCTTTCGGAGCTCCCTCCATCCTACTTCCGAAATCCTCAGATCTGTAAGTACGATGGTTCGACGGATCCGGAAGAGCACATATCACAATTCAATGGAGCGGCCTCGCTTCACTGTTATACTGACGCTCTCAAGTGTCGAGTCTTCCGGACCACCCTGATTGGTTCGGCGCAAAAGTGGTTCACTACTCTGCCCCCGGGATCTATCACCTGTTCGGCGACTTCGGAGAATGTTGATCGAGAATTTATCGGTATAAGGCGTATAAGCAAGACGCCTCTATGTTAATGCATATCACCCAGGGACCTTCAGAATCCCTTAGGGGGTATATCCATCGATTCACCTCAGCGGCTAGGGGAATCCCCGCAGCCCGATCTGAATCCTTCCGAGGTGTCATTCAGCACGGGCTGAAGGAGGGCCCCTTCCTTAGTTCCTTGCTGAGACAGCCTACGGATAGCTATGAAGAGCTCTTGGTACATGCGAGCGATTTATCCGAAGAAGAAGGATTAAGGGTGATGAGCAATCGAAAGGGCTCGTCGCTGCTCCTCAAGCTCTTCCTCGGCGGGAGTATACTAGACCTGTTCGGCACGAGGCTCCGAGGCCTCGACCAATGCTACAGGGAGTTCGCCCTGCCCCTCCATTGCAAATCATGGCTGCTGAAGTGCTTCCTCTTGTGAGGACTTGGAAAGAACGTGAAATGGAGTTCTACGATCAGCGAGTGCGCTCTGGCGACCCTTGGGACATAGAGGATCCGCGTAATCCCCGGCCCGTTCTTTTGCCAATATCATGCAGTACAGTCCACGAGCAATCGATGTTTCAAGCTACAAGAAGAACTAGATCGCCTCCATGTTGCATATCCGCAATTGAGGTATCAAGCCGGAGGGACGGCACGGCGAGGCCCCCGAACCAATGTCGCCCGTCCGGGGCCGTATAATCAACAACCTCGGGTCACTTTCCCCCAAACGCCGTCCCGAGAGGTGGTCTCTCAAGAAGGTCCATCAGGTGAGGGCCCTTCCTCCGCTTCAGATGACCTTCCCCCTCGGGGAGTTATCCATGTGATAGCCGGAGGACCTCTCGTGAGGACTCTAACCGCACGCGAAGTCGTACGACGCCGTCTTATGGAGAGTTTGACCATCGCCATCATCGACGGTGCATAAGCGCCGCCCGTTTCGTTCGGGCCAGAAGATCTGCAGGGTGTTCTGCTGCCTCATACAGACGCCTTGGTTATCCGTATATCCCTGGCTAATTATGAAGTGGCCCGGGTGCTAGTTGATTCGGGGAGCTCTGTCAACATCCTCTTCCAGGAGGCCTTCAGGCAGATGCAACTGGGAAATGCCCAGCTAGAAGATGTGTCCACTCCCCTTTTCGGATTCGCAGGGCACATGGTCCACCCGACAGGGCAGATTTCATTGCCTTTAACTCTGGGTGAAAAGCCCCGCCAAAAAACTAGTATAATCCCTTTCCTTATCGTGGATGCTCCATCCACTTATAACGCTATATTCTTGGCGCCTTTCCTCACCCTTTTCAGGCCGTAGTGGCTTCCTGCATACCACAGTAAATTTCCAAAGGGACAATTGGTGGGAGAAGTTCGTGGAGAAGAAGGCCTCCTGAGTGCTATGTGCAAAATGGTTGGAGACGATCAAAAGAAGGCCGAATCAAGACCTAAAAGGCAAAGTCGCTATCGCTATCGACGTCAAGGCGTCTGGAGGAATTTCCCCAAGGTGATAAGATAGAGGAGGGAGAATGGTGGAGATCGCTCGGGAAAGGCCACACGGGTAGCACAGCTTGGATATCAAAGGAGAGTTGGTGGCCTGCTTAAAGGAGAATGAGGACATCTTTGCAAGAGATGTGCATGATCTCACGGGTATCCATCCTCAAGTAGCGGAACACCACCTCAACATCATTAGAGGAGCCCGACCGCCCAATATAGAAGAGCGACATTTTGGACCGAGAGACAAGATCATAGGTGAGGAGGTGGATAAGCTACTAAAAGCGGGCCATGTAAAGGAAATCCAATTTCGAATGGGTTTCTAATGTAGTCTTGGTCCCCAAGCCTTACGGGCAATGGAGGATGTGTATCGATTTAGTGATTTGAATAAAGCATGCCCTAAAGGCGCTGCCCTTGCCTCGTATTGATCGATTGGTGGATTCTCTGTAGGATATGAAGTGGTTTCCCTAATGGATGCCTATCGGATATCATCAAATACCTTTGGCGAAGAGGATCGAAAGAGTTCGACTTTGTGGCTGAGGGGGGATTATATGCCTATGTGGTCATGCCGTTTGGATTGAAGAACGCAGGGCTACATATCGACGCCTTATGGATAAAATTTTTGCGAGCAGAAGGGAAGAATGTGGAGGTCTACGTGGATGACATCCTGGTCAAGTCGAAGGTCACTCGGGATTTAGTCAAGGACTTGAATGAAACCTTCGCTACGATAAGGCGATTTAATATGAAGCTAAACCCTAACAAATGCTTGTTCGGGGTAAAAAGTGGTAAGTTCTTGGGGTACATTGTGACTGAGAAGGGGTTGCAAGCCAACCCCGAGAAGGTGAAGGCCTTATGCAACATGAAATCACCTACTAATCTGCAAGAGACCCAGAAGTTAGTGGGCAGGATTGTTTCTTTATCCCGATTCATAGCCAGATCGGCGGACAAGGGGCTACCTTTCTTCAAGATCTTGCGCAAAGCTACTAAATTTCAGTGGGACGATCAATGTGAACAAGCTTTCCAGGAGTTGAAGAGATATCTAGCCGGACTCCCGCTACTGGCTAAACCAATACATGGAGAACCATTATGGATGTATCTGGCCGTCTCAGAAGGAGCCGTTAGTTCGGTATTACTGAAACAAGAAGGTTCTCACCAGCAACCTATTTACTATACCAGCCATATTCTGAAGGGGCAGAATTCCGTTATACGGAGTTAGAGAAGCTGGCATATATCTTAGTGCTAACCGCCCGCAGACTAAGGCCATACTTTTTGGCTCATCCTATCACCGTTTTAACACACAGCGAGTTGGGCAAGGTCGTCACTAAGCCAAATTTCTCGGGAAGGTTAGTCAAATGGGTGGTAGAGCTAAGCGAGTATGATATACACTACCAACCTCGCACGGTCATCAAGGCCCAAGCACTCGCCGATTTCCTGGCCGAGGTACCTTGTGGTTCGGAAGAAGGTTCAACTATGAAGGAGAGGGAATCAAAGGCATGGAATATATTCGTAGATGACTCTTCAGGATCTACAGGCAGTGGTGTTGGTGTTCTATTAATTACCCCGGAGGGTGAAGAAACTCGATTAGTTACTGGAATATCGGGCATCTAATAATGAAGCGGAATATGAAGCTATCATAGCGGGATTGCAGGCTGCTAAAGCGGTAGGGGCTTCTTCCATTGTGATCCACTCGGATTCCCAGTTGGTAATATCCCAACTTCAAGGTTCTTTTGCGGTGCGAGAGGAAGGCGCACAAGTACTTGAAAGTTTTGAGAAAGAAAAAGCTCAATTTCATCAGTCCTCTTGAAGCAAATCCGCGGGCA
This sequence comes from Wurfbainia villosa, assembly GCA_025175895.1. Taxonomy (NCBI): domain Eukaryota; kingdom Viridiplantae; phylum Streptophyta; class Magnoliopsida; order Zingiberales; family Zingiberaceae; genus Wurfbainia; species Wurfbainia villosa. The sequence continues at coordinate 26,713,503 of CM045991.1, read as the reverse complement.
CAACCTGATGAGAAAGCGGAGATGAATTGGCTCGGATGGCTAGCGTGGGAGGAATAAAATCATCGAGAGGCGATCCAGCGAGAATTCACACTTCCTTAGCAATATGCAACATAGAGGAGGCGCGCCCGAATCAAGCCTAATTCTTGATTGGAGAACCGATATCATAGCTTATTTACTGACGGAAGATTCTGAAAGGAAAATTGCGGCATCTACTTTAATACACCGAGCCAAACAGTTCATCCTCTTAAATGAAGACACTGCACAAGACCTCTTTGACCCTTGTTAAAATGCCTAGGAAATGAGGATGCGGAATGGGTACTCGGAGATCCATGAAGGATCTTTGCGGAATCATTTAGGAGGAGAGCTTTAGCAAGAAAGACCTTGTTGGCGGATACTTTTGGCCTACTCTTCAACGAGATCGGCTCGTATATTGCAAAGTTGCATCGCTTGTCGAAACATAGCAACCGTTACGGCGACCCGGTAGTTAATGAAAGTAGTCTCTTCTGTCCTTTTGACCAATGGGAATGGATATAGTGGGTCCGATGCCAGCGACACCTTTAGAAGAGGTTTTTATTGGTCATTTGTGGATTATTTTTCCAAATGGGTGGAGGCCGAGCCCTTAGCCAAAATTCGAGAATGTCGTAATACTGATTCTTATGGAGAAATATCATTTGTTGATATGGTATCCTCGAAAATAGTCAGTGATAATGGGCGCAGTTCCCAAGGGAAAAAGATTCAAGAATGGTGCCAAAGTCTCAACATTCAGCAAGCTTTCACTTCAGTAGCTCACCCTCAAGCGAATGGACAAGTGGAGGTAACTAACAGGATCCTCATCCAAGGATTAAAGACCAAGTTGCGTGCTCAGAGGGGAAACTGGGTGGAAGAGCTACCAGGCGTCCTGTGGGCCTATCGAACCACACCTAAGAGTGGAGAGACTCCCTTTAGTTTGGTATATGGGGCGGAGGCCGTTATTCGTCGGTTTTGTTGGATAGCGCTCGGGTAAAAGCATACGAGCGATCGAACCAACTTATCCAAGCACCGAATTAGATCCGTGGAAGAAAGGCGGGAGATGGCGAGGCGGCGGAATTTTACAAGCAGAGAGTTCAGCGAGCCTTTAAAAAGAAAGTGGTGCCTCGGAGATTTCAAGAAGGAGATTGGGTTTTGCGTAAGGTCAATCCCGCTGGAGATCCTAGAAAGTTGGATCCCAACTGGGAGGGACCCTACGAGATAACGCGCTGCGTAGCAGGGTCAGCATATTATCTGAGAGACGACCAAGGCAAAGAGCTTCCACGACCTTGGAACGCCCTTCACTTGAAGCTCTTTCACACTGTATGAGAAATATGAAATAGAAAAGGAGAGATTATGAAACTCAGAGGGAGTGTTTATTGAATTGATTATATTAATTGAATACCAAATGCTCTCTAAATTTCATTAAGGGGTTATTTACAAGGGCAATACGGTATTACCAATGAGTATTGAAGGAGAAACAGAAAAATGTAAAGGAAATCCCCGTTTCAAAATGAGATATTGTATTACAGCTTAAATCGTTCAGGAGGATAACGTTTGAACCCAGCCTCCCAATTTAAAGAAAATGAAGGATAAGTTGGAGGAGGCAATCCCTGGGCGGCATATTGTCTAACTGCATCATTAAATCCGTCCTGATAAGTGGCGTGCATTAAAATAACGAGTCGCTCCTGGCGGTTGGGTGATCGGGCCGTTCGATCTTTGCCTCGCGCACTTTTCTTGTTGTTCGCGAAGATTTCGACGCGCGTCCACATAGCGCCGTGACACCTCCATAATTCGTCGGCCAGTGGAAACATCATCGGCTCGAGAACTTTGGTCCTGCTGCACAAGATACGTCATCTCCACCATATTCCGACGCATAGAGGCCGAAATCCCTTCCACCGCTTCGGAATAAGATCTGGTCCGGACGAGTTCAGTGTTCATCCTCTGAAGGGAAGTCTCTTGCCTGTGTAGACGGGCATGAGCATGCCCGGGAATTTATAAGGGAGGAGTTTTCTTGTACCTCCTTACCTGGCGGGTGCGAGGAGGTCCCTATCTTATCTGTGCTCGTTGGTATTGAACTTGAAGGCGGCGATGGTGTCCGTGTCTGTTGCTTCCCCTTGAGGAGCTCGCTGCTGCCCTTGAAGGCAATAGCTCTTGAGTGAGGATGATTCCGTGTCAAGAGAACTTGATGGGATTTGAGGACAAGTGGCCGCCCGGACATGGTTGTTCCTTTAATATCTGCGATAATGTCTCGATCTTTTGAATTCTTTGTGAGCTTGATTAATTGCTCTGCACAAGCGCAATTGTTGTGATAGAAGTTGTTCTCACTCACGAGCATTCGCCAAGTCTTCTCTGTTGCTCTCCATTCTTGAGCTTGGGTTCGATATTGATGAAGGGAGCAACCCAATTCTTGATGATCGTCAGGCCTACATACTTGAGGAGAAAAGAAATGGGTATTAAACAAAGATAAGGAAATTGACTAAGAAAACATACCAGGTCCAAAGCATGACGCAGGCCTTCCATACGAGGAGTCATCTCCTCTAAGTTCAGGATCCGAAGACTCCTGGGAGAAAGGGAAGAAGCTGGGACGGATGACGTCGAAGGGTGAATTTCACCCGCAAAAGGGGAGAATGGAGGCGTATTTCATTGGTGGAGAACGGAGAGAGGGAGGAGTCTTATTCAAAAGGCCCATGGAAGTGGTGGTCATGGCATATCCAGAGATCGGGGAGAATGGGCGTCATGTTTGTCGGGAGGTGAAGTCGGAAGGAAAAATGGAAGGAGGTGATCGGAGGAGGGTTCTGGAGAAGATGAGATGATGAGCACTGGGTCGGGGAAGCCTTCAATGGGGATTTTAGAAGTAGAAGGACCCGGTTAGGGTCCACAGGAAGGGAAGGACTCTTCAGCGATAAACAAAGGAAGTCAAGGCGGTGAAGGAATGTCAATCGTCATGGGTTCAGGAGAGGACTAACGGGCCGGGGAAAGAGAAGACTGGGGTGGTATAACCTCTGTCACCAAGCATGAGGGCATCTCCTTCCCGGATGCCTCCTAGGTCAAGGGAAGAAGAGGCGATTCAATATCGTTGACAGAAGGAGGCAAAGGGGGAAAGTTAGGGCTTGTACAGGTAGGAGGAAGTGAAGAGGGACTGATGACCCCGGCTTCCTTCGGGATGGGGGTAGCGAAAGTCACCGAAGGAGGAGAGGGAGAACGACGAGGTGATTCCTGTATGGTGGTGATCGAAGGAGGTGAAGAAGAAGAAGAAGCTAAGGGCTGACTGATACCCCATTTGTGATTCGTGTAGCGGCCCGCTATTTCCTGGAAGAAGGTGGAATGCATCTCGGATATCTGAAAATAACGAAAGACGAGGAACCGGGAAGAAAAGATAGAAGAAACGAAATTTGACGGCGGAGGAGCAAACGAGTGAAGAAGAAGGAAACCAAAAGACGAGGGGATGAAGGTAGCAGAAGAAACGAAGGCGAAAGGGTCCCCTATAAAAGGAGGAAGAATGGGCTTGCAGCTGTTAATGGGCTTCGCGTCGGTAGTGAAAGGGAAAGAAGGATTTATTTTTCCTAAATAGCCCATTATATATGAAGTGCTATCCCCGCAGAGCGGAAGAACATCCCCGTGTGGTGGTGGAACGGAAGAACCATAATACATCGGTTACTACTTATATTATATATAAAGTGCTATCCCCGCAGAGCGGAAGTTTATCCCCGTGTGGTGGTGGAACGGAAGAACCGAGACTCCTCGGTTACTATTTACTCTATATATGAAATGCTATCCCCGCAGAGCGGAAGTTTATCCCCGTGTGGTGGTGGAACGGAAGAACCGAGACTCCTCGGTTACTATTTACTCTATATATGAAATGCTATCCCCGCAGAGCGGAAGTTTATCCCCGTGTGGTGGTGGAACGGAAGAACCGAGATTCCTCGGTTACTACTTACTTTATATGCAAAATGCTATCCCCGCAGAGCGGAAGTTTATCCCCGTGTGGTGGTGGAACGGAAGAACCGAGACTCCTCGGTTACTATTTACTCTATATATGAAATGCTATCCCCGCAGAGCGGAAGTTTATCCACGTGTGGTGGTGGAACGGAAGAACCGAGACTCCTCGGTTACTATTTACCCTATATATATGAAATGCTATCCCCGCAGAGCGGAAGTTTATCCCCGTGTGGTGGTGGAACGGAAGAACCGAGACTCCTCGGTTACTATTTACTCTATATATGAAATGCTATCCCCGCAGAGCGGAAGTTTATCCCCGTGTGGTGGTGGAACGGAAGAACCGAGACTCCTCGGTTACTATTTACTCTATATCTTAAATGCTATCCCCGCAGAGCGGAAGTTTATCCCCGTGTGGTGGTGGAACGGAAGAACCGAGACTCCTCGGTTACTATTTACTCTATATACAAAATGCTGAGCGGAAGTTTATCCCGTGTGGTGGTGGAGCGGAAGAACCGAGATTCCTCGGTTACTACTTACTTTATATGCAAATGCTATCCCGTAGAGAGCGGAAGTTTATCCCCGTGTGGTGGTGGAACGGAAGAACCGAGACTCCTCTTACTTACTTTATATGCAAAATGCTATCTCATGAGCGGAAGTTTATCCCCGTGTGGTGGTGGAACGGAAGAACCGAGACTCCTCGGTTACTATTTACTCTGTATATGAAATGCTATCTCACAGAGCGAAAATTTATCCTGTGTGGTGTTGGAGCGGAAGAACCGAGATTCCTACATTACTTACTTTATATGCAAATGCTATCTCGCAGAGCGGAAGTTTATCCCCGTGTGGTGGTGGAACTAAGAACCGAGACTCCTCTTACTATTTACTCTATATATGAAATGCTATCCCCGCAGAGCGGAAGTTTATCCCCGTGTGGTGGTGGAACGGAAGAACCGAGATACCTCGGTTACTACTTACTTTATATGCAAAATGCTATCCCCGCAGAGCGGAAGTTTATCCCCGTGTGGTGGTGGAACGGAAGAACCGAGACTCCTCGGTTACTACTTATGTTATATATAAAGTGCTATCCCCGCAGAGCGGAAGAACATCCCCGTGTGGTGGTGGAACGGAAGAACCGTAATACATCGGTTACTACTTATATTATATATAAAGTGCTATCCCCGTAGAGCGGAAGTTATCCCCGTGTTGTGGTGGAATGGAAGAACCGAGACTCCTCGGTTATTATTTACTCTATTTATGCAAATTGCCAGCCCTGCAAAGCGGAAGATATCCCCGTGTGGTGGTGGAACGGAAGAACCGAGACTCCTCGGTTATTATTTACTCTATTTATGCAAATTACTATCCCCGCAAAGCGGAAGATATCCTCGTGTGGTGGTGAAACGGAAGAACCGAAATTCCTCGGTTATTATTTGTTCTATGTCTCAGTTGCTTGTATTAATTAACTTTATATGGTTGTATTCTTGTGCAATAGCAGAGTCGGCTCGTCTAAGGGGTCTATATACCCAGGATTGAAAAAGACGGAGAGCCAAATATGCCCCAAATTACATGTAAATACAAAAGGAGTAAAGAGTAGTACAACTCAGAAGGTCCTGGAGGAAGGAGATAAACTAGGGAAGTTCGATGATATGGGATAACTACATACTCCCAGCCATCTACAAGGAGAAACAACAAGAGAAACCCTAATACATCTAGGGTATTACAATTCTTTGTTAGCGGAACGGATGGAGTTTCTTGCGTCGGGTTGCGTAATAGTGTGTGAAGATAAGATGCTAAGAAGATTTGCTTGGGCCAGTTCTTTTGGGACCCGATCAGTTGTTAGCGCAGGGAACGATTGTTGTGAGGTTTCACTAGTTGTCGTAAACACTTCACTTGTTCCTCCAAGATGATTATGTACGGTCATTTATCTACGTTCTTTAGAAGGCGAGGAATCACGCCTGTTCGATATTCTCCCATGACAAGCAAAGGAAAAGGAGAATGGTGGAAGCTATCGTAAAGGTCGGTGGATTTTATAGCAACGAAGGGAGGAATGCATTTATTGGTAGAAGAGGTAGGGACCATAAATGCAAGTAAAGAAAGGGAAACGTGGAGGCGGTAGTGGGAAGGTCGACGGGAAGACAACCGTAATTAAGAGGGTCCGAATCCCTGAGAACTGACAGAAAAGTGTGTTCGGATCCGGGTACCATCCTTCTGAAAACAGAAACCTTACTTCTACAGAAAAAAGACAAAAGCAGATATCGTTTTCCTTCTTTGTTTCATTAATATATTTGAAATAATTACATTGGCTTGATTTATATAGACTTTCCTCGATTACTCTTGACAGATGAGACGGGAGATGCCTCTTTGGGGGGAGAAGGAGCCAATATGACTGGAACGCCGCCTTGAGGTGGAGGAAGAACGGTGGACCTTCATCAAAAGAGTAAGGATGAATCTCGCCAAGGAATCGCACGAAAGCCAATCTTGGCGGAAGTGGGGAAGATCGCGGCCGCGATGAGGATCTCCCACCGTATACTCCCACGTGAAGGGAGGATTCCACACCTGCTGCGGAAGGAGGGAAAGGAGCGGAAGGATCTCCCGATGGAGGGTGGGAGTTGGACCGGAAGGCGGAAGGTAGGGGATGGAAGGCGAAGTGGCGGTTGACTGGGTCTCCGAATCTGCATTATCCACAGAGACCCAGTCCTGTATTTCGAAAGATTCTGATTCCGAAGAAATTTCAATGGGATGCCCTGCTGAAGCCATGATGGTAAGATAACAGGACGAAGACAAGGGGGACGAAGGATTTATAATGGAAGGAGAATGGCGAAAAGTTCGGGAAGGGGGAGAAGACGAAGAGGCTGGCATCTTTTCCGAAGCAGGAGGAAGGATAGGGAAAATCAACGGGCAAAAGGCCATTTAAAGTGACGTCCGAACCAAAATCGGGGCGGATGTGGATACTAGTAGGCAAAATCCCGTAAGAGAGCCCCTGAACCAGCCAGGCGATGGCGTTATGTGGTACAGGTAAAGAAATGACAAGGGGAAGCTCAAAATTGGTCGAAACCCGACTCGTTAGGGAACCCGTAAGGACCGTAATGGATGTACATATTGATAAAAGTCACTCTTAACGATAAAGAAAAAGTTATTACGAAAAGACGATCGGAGGTTCTGGTTCAAATCGTTCGGGGGAACAATTAGCCAATGCCGATACAGGATCTAAGTAGCTAGTGTTCGCGCCAGGAGGCGGATATCCTTGTTCGGCGTTTTGAGCCACAGCCCCCTCGAAACCTAATATGAACAAGTCTACTCCCTTCTTGACGTATCTTATCTTGAGGTCAGCTTCTGCTCCTTCATTTGATTTTGACACTGGGCTAGTTGGGCTCGACTGTCCACTTGATTGATTGCGAGCATCTTTCGGTGGCGCTGTAGATGGCTCACGACCCAGAGCCGAAAGAGCTTCATGATATTCTTGATGAAGAAGGGCTTGCTGCTGAGCCATCGTGGACAAGGTTTGAGAAGAGCTGCCACGGGAAGAGAGCTCGCGCATTTCTGCACAAGATTTCTGGTGGCCTCCCAAGCGACGCTCCAATTGGAGCCTGGAGCGCTCCTGCTGAAGCTGTAGGATGGTGGTTGAGGATTTTGCAGAGTCAATCATGGCATCTCCCAGGTGCCCTTTATACTCCCTCAGTTCCCGCGCCAATTCATCTATCTGTTGCAGCTCACTAGACTGGAGGAAAATCCGCTGCTCCAATTCCTCATTCTTCCGCTGCAGCTCTTCTTTCTCACTCTGAAGCAGAGCCACTTGCATCATTGCGTCTTCGCATTGGCCCCTCATATCGGTTTCCTTCGCCTCTTGCTCTCTCGATTCTTTGGACGAGCTTTTTCTTGAGACACGTGGCAAGTGGCGAGTTTCCACAGTTGATTGGAATCGGGCTAGATGGGTTATCATACTACTATATTGGGTAGCGGCCTGAAGAAGAACAAGCTATTAGTACACGCCAGTATATGAAAATAGGCAGGGTGAAGAAGAAACGAAGAAACAATAGATACCTCAGATGGTTTGCCTACTTGTTCACAAGGGCCTGTACGCCCGATTGATTGAAGAACTTCACCTCCGAAGGATGCCGAATTTTCAGCAAGGATCCTAATGTGGCCCTCGGAGGAACGGGAATAGAGGGGTCTTCCCCTTCAGCAGAGGCGGAAGGTCCGATACGACGAAGGGGAACAGGAGCCGCTCTCGGGTCGGAAGGTTTGGGAGCGGGGGGAAGTTCTGTAGGAGAGGATGGGCGGTGCAGGCTGACGGGGAAGAATGTAAAAAATGGGAGGGGAATCCTCTCGTGAGTGAGGATGAAGAAGGGCAGGGAAGTATTGCCTCCTCTCCTTGGTTCATAAATGGCTAGGAACGAGACTCTAGCCGGGTCCAAGAAGATGAGGAGGAAGAGCCGAGGAACTCGAGGCTCCTTTCTTAATAAGCCGTAGCTTTTACGAGGAGATGATGGAACTGCGGTTGATTTACCTCTTTGGTCGAGGTTTTCTTCTTCTTCTCGGCCTCAATCGCCTCCCCTTCTACCAAAGCCTTCGTGATCAGTTATCCGCAAGGTATGTTTCGTGAAAGATGAATAACGCAGAAATGAAGTCCTATTGCTGCTTAAATAGCACCCTACCTACAAGAACCAAGTCGCCAGAGGTAGAGGAGACAATCCAAATGACGCAAGAGGAGTCTCTAGCAGGGTTCAACAAAGAGTGTAGCTCTCCTAAAACTCTATACACCTCCGGGAAAGGACATTTGGTCCTCATGTCCGGAAGGAAGGTAGTCGGGAAGGTCTACCTTCCAAGTATCGTAATAAGGTAAAGACTCGAAAGTTGTACAAGAAGTATAGTGCTTCCCAACCCTTGTGGAAGTAGGCGGAGTTCACGAGAAATTGGCGATCCGACGACTAGACAAATAGAAGAGGTGCCGCCTTAGAAGACTTTAATTGGAAGAAGCAATGGAATAGTTCAAAGGAGGTTCAGATGTTGGAACACTATGTGGGCTCCCGATAGAATTCGGAAGGAGTTGGGGGTGAATTGGTTCAGGGGTAATCCATAGAAGTCTAGAAGGTCCAAATAGACCGAGGGTACCGGCAGGATAGGCTAAGAAATTATTCGAGAAAAAGGTGTCAAAGCCAGGAGGAGGGTTGTGAGGTCGATGTATTTTGGTTGTGAAGCAGCATTTTATAGAAGGGGCTATGTAGTCGTTCTTAATGTTAAAGAAGTAATGGTTGCAATCTAACTGAGTTACGGTGTGTTCGTACCAGGCCGGTGGAAGGGTGGTCCTAGGAGCCATGGGTGTTAAACTAAGCAGAGCACTTACTCGGGGGAAAGGGAGAATCGCGTGAGAAGAGGAGGACTGAATCGCCGAAACACCGCCGGTGAAAATCGCAGAAGAAGAAGAACAGACTGGATTGTTAGGCATGCTAAATGATACCTAAGAGGAGAAGGCGGAGGTTTTTATAGGGTTTCGTGACGATTCAATTTCACGGGAGAGAGAAGGAGAAGTGAGCCCATGGGCCCATCGGGCCGCCGAGGGCACACAAGGGAGTTATAAAGGAAAAGGTGGATTCAAACGGAGGAATGAAGAATAGGCATAAACTTTACGCACATTTGAAAAGTCAAGCTTATAACCCGCTTGACTATTTTTGGGGTTGACTAATGATACTACGGTACTTTTTCTACCTAATTCCCAATAGAAGAGTTAGCGGTGACGTGACCGTCCCCAAAATACCGGTTCACCCAAAGGGGAAAAGGAGAAGCGATTCAGCGAGAGTTAGACGGCTTACTGACACGGCGAGAGTTAGACGAAGCCATTGACACGGGCGAGAGTTAGACGAAGCCATTGACACGGGCGAGAGTTATCGGAAATAATCGACACGGCGCGAAGTACCAGAGGTCGCCTGACGGACAAGTAGCGAGAGCCATCGGCACAGGCGAAGGCTAGAAGCAAGGGACGCAGATGGAAAAGAGGCGGAAGGCACTTCGCTAACAGAGGAATAGGAACTGGTTCAACTAGGCAATTCCCGAAGCCAATGAGATGGAGGAAGGGTCAACTCGACCTAATCGACGCGAAAGAAGTTTGGTACGGGAAAAAGGAGAATTGGTTCGGTTTGAGGAGAAACCCTAAGGCTAGGTCACCTATGGTATAGGGGCCTAAGTTGACTTCACCCAAAGCAGAGGGGTGAGGGAGACAGTTTAACCTCGTCGCCTGAAAAGTAAAGGGAAAGGTGCTATGCAACGGCTTGGGGGGCCCCACGCAATATTCGGGGGAGTCCTCGTTCCTCATATTTGTAACAGAATTATTCTCCAGGAGGAGGAGGTGACCACATGTACGATGGAGATAATCCAGGACGTTGCGAGGAAGAAAGGGGAAGATAAGAAGGAGGAGAGCAAGGAAGTAAAGGAGGAGAGATCGATCCGCAATCATTCGGATCCAGCAAGAGAGAAGAGGAGACGAGAGAAAAGGAAGAACGGTCTCGCCGGAGAAGGAGGACAGAGATCTGCTGTTTGTTAAGTCTCTTGTATTTTTCTCATCTTGTAACATCATTGTAAGAGGTCCTTTCTCCTCCACCTTCGGAAACTTGCTTTCTGTAAAGGAGGATCTTCATAGTGAAAGTGCTTAGGCACCGCATCTGGTGAGAAACCTCACCCCCGTGGAGTAGGAATCCTTATTCCGAACCACGTTACATCTCGTGTCTGAATCTCGATTGCTGGTGTCGGGTTTTCGCGTTTCGTCTACTTCATTTTCTTATTCTTTACTGATCGCCGCCGGGGAAGAATATTCCGAGACCTCCCTCATCGCTTCATTGCCTTGAAAACGGAGCGAACGGATTTTTCCCCCGCGCCCGCATCAATACTCAAAATATTAAATTTTAGAACTAATAAAGTCTCATAAAAAAAACTCAACTAGACAGACTATCTTCAACCATAATATTGATTCATAAAAATTCAGGTATACATCACCTACAAACACAATGAATATATTTGTATTAGTACTGAAATAACATAATAAACAACCAAAGTTAATAAAAATAATAAATTTATGATGCATAAATTAGATAATACCTCGTTCAATTGAATATCAATCTGTGTGATTCGTACTCATACCTGACAGCTGCATATCTCTCTCATATTGTAGTTTAAAATGAGATTTCCTATTAGTTCAATGCTTAAGAGCCATACCTACTACAAACAATAGTTAGTTACAAATTATAGATAATACATTATATTCATCTATCATGGGTTATAAATATTCATCTAAATATTTATTCATCCTAAATGTTCATCTATCATTGGTTATAAAATAAGAAATTCCATTACTAGAATGTGAAAAAGTCATATCAAGATCCTTCCGCCCTATTACAAACAAAAATCATGGGAAATTAGGGTTGACCCTTGACCAATCACTCATCACAATGCAGAAGAGTTGAGCTGATAAATGAAACACAGAGGCTTAATTTCAAACGTAGATTTGTTAGCCGAAAAATAGAACCATATGAGAATTGTTACAATGGAATGAAGTCTTGCTAGTATTTGGTTACTGTATTATAATTGAGCAACTACAACTCAATTTTTCAAGGTAAAACAAACAGTAAGCTCTTACAATTTTCTCATAATGTGTATTTTGCGCCCAATGATGAATAAACAAGTTCTTTTCTATTATCTTAAACCTAGGATAACAGTTTCCAATTATTAGTATTGCTAAAGTAGAATTTAGTTGGATCAGCTACTAAGAATAATTTAAGAATCAAATTAACTTGAATGACATTCCACATCGTATTAATGGAGTGAGTTAGCATGTCCGACATCAGATTAGCTCTACTCACACTATGGGGTATGTTATAGAGTGATACCTCATTTGATTTGACAACTTTGCTAGACAAAACTAGAAGGTTACATCTAAACAAGCATAGGCATAAGCATTGTACTTGCATCTTATCAATATTGAAGCAATTTGAATTCTAGCAGAAATCAAAAGGGAAACTTCCATCTTAACTATCAGTACCAAATACAAATTAGCTGCTAACACGATGATTTAAAAAAAGGGAAACCAAGCTTGTCTCTACCTATTGCAAACAAAAATCATGGGAAACTACAAGTGCACATGTCTCTACCTTAAGTGAACAGTAATGATCATAGAAACAGAACGTGTAGAAAAATCTAAATTTAATACATTCATTTTATTCACCAAATCAAAAATCTCAATCTATGCCTTTATATTCCTAAGACTTTGCTTACATGTGCATTTAAATCTCGCCAAGTGCAAGTTTTTAAGTCATAATTTCATCTAAGTTCTTCAAAATTCCTCTTTTGATTTGATCATTCAGTCTTATAATTTTTAGATGATTCTAAAATAACCAAGAAATAAAATCCCTAATGTGCTTTTTGCTTTAAATTAACATGCATAAGTCACAGAACTATACGAGTAACAGATAAATTTAACAATTGTCATCAAAGTTTACGGTTGGTTTATTTAACAAATTGCACAACAACAAAAAATAATTTTCCATTAACAATTTTAATATAAAAATATACTGCAAATAAATAGAATGATGGGAGAGGTGTATCATAGCATTGGCCTAAGTGGAGTCTTATTGGTTACTTGTGCTTTGGGAAACCTTTCGAACTCCCTATATCGACAAAGATTAACCAAACGAAGTCTCTATCTTGAAATCCACTATTATACAAACACAAACGCTAAGGACAAAGTAACACATGATCCCAGGGCGCCTCAACAATTATGATCAGCAAAATAGTCGACTCTATAATCCATGCCAGCATGTTTAGATGGATCACTGAGGGAGTGTAAGCAATCATTCGATCGTGACGGGGGAACGAGCCTGGATTTTCTTAGATGTGTACCTGGATCATCTTAAATGTCTATGTCTTATATATCTAAATCTGTTTCGGTTGGTCTAACTAAATGAATGTTGATCTATTTTGCATTATTGTGGGCTGCCTGAAACTTATGGCGTTATAAACTTATGGCCTAACTAATTAAATGTTGATCTATTTTGCAAAACTGTAATAAAAATCCGGGCCACCGCATCCGACCCGTTAATATAAAACCCCCCGTTGGCAGTTCAAACGACTAAATTTCATTTCTCTATCGCTTCTTTCGATCTATCTCTCGTGGAATTGTTTGACGCTTCGATTTTCGACGTTTGTAAGTTTTGTAGATTACTTAACTTTTTTCGTTGACCTTAATCTGTGTCGCAGTTGAGTAAATTTCATTTCTCTATCGCTCATTCCGATCTATCTATTGTTTTTCCATTTTCGTTAGCGATATCGTTTTAAGTCGGGCCTGATAGGGTTTAGGGATTTAATAAATCATTTGAGCAGAGGTAACATTTGTTTCTATCAACACACATATTTCAATTCATTTCATCTATTAGTTTCAAATCATCGTATTACAATGCATTTAGTTCGTAACCTAACATAGTTTTTTCAGTTCACGATGACTTCAACTATTGAATCATCAAGCGATAGTTCTGGAAGAACCCTTGCGTTGATGTGAGGAAGAACAAAGAGATTGAACTAGAAAAACAACGTTTCACATTTTAAAAAATTTATTGCAAGTGTGCCGCCGACTGTGGAAGAAGAAACACTGATTCGGAGCTCTCCGTTTGCGTGGGTTTTGGACATTCCAGATATTACCCATGTCAGACCCCTCGTTCAAAATATGTTTGATAATTGAGACTACGAGGAGAAATGTTTTACATTCCACGACAAGAAATTACATTTCACAAAGACGGATGTCTCCCTCATCCTTAGTCTACTAGATGATGGACTTGTAGTTCTTATGAATAATGAAGCTCCCTCTGGTCAGATATATTTGCAACATTTCATGGAAGCTGATTGCTCTAACAAGCATCTGGAGGAATTAATGAAGAGTTCCAGATCTCCAGATAATTTAGGATCTGAAAAATTTTATTGTCAGTTGTTTATTTTATATTTTTTCTCTTGTGTGTTTTTTACTACCACCAGCAGTAAGCCTAGAATACCTATGCGATCACTTATAGATTTGTGTAGGTGATTTTGATAACTTATGCAAGTACAATTGGTGCGAAACACTTTATACCTATATGACTCCTCAAATGGAGTCAATTAGTATGGGAGTGACATTGCGACCAAAAGCAAAGGTCGGTGGTGGATCGACGAGACCAATGTTTAAGGGTTTCACACACTTATTGGTTGTAAGTGAATATATTTTATGTTTTCCACAAAGAGTATAGATCAATCTGTCTATTAACAACTAATTTTGTCATTCCAGGTATGGATGTGTGAGCATTTGTGTATCTTACCTCCACACGTCCCTCATGCTTTGCCAAGAATGTTGAGATAGAGGTGGAGTTCCACAAATGTAAGGGTCGTTAAGAAGATGGTAGATGGTCTCCTACTAGATAAAATCACTGTTGATCTAATGGCAGCACAGTCAGAGCTGCATCTGATACAGAACACTTCTCCACCTAGAATTTGTGCATCAACTCCTCAACCCGAAACTCAGCTCAACGCAAGAGAAATGACGTGTCCAGTATGCCAGGAGAATGCAAAACTAGTTTCAACTCTAAGCACCAAGCTAGTTGAAGCAAGGTCTAACTTTGAAAACACCTCCCTCCTTAAGGATGCGACCATCGAAGAAAAAGAAAAGAAAATACAGGAGCTTCTTTAACAGTTGGAGGAGGTCAGAAGCAGGAAGGACAATGAGATAAGTGAAAGGGATAATATAATTTTTGAAAAAGAAGCATTAATCGCTGAAAAGGACAGTTTAACATTGGAGCTTTAACTGAATTTACAATCCCCGGATATAAAGGGGTTACAATCACAGCCCATACAAGCTACACAGACCCAACAACCTTCTCCTGTATACACTAGGCGGAAGGTTTGTGTGCGGAAGAGGACTCTTCATGGTGTATCACCCCCTACACGTACAAGCGTCCCTCCTGCATGGTTTGCTAACATTCCTAAAAGAAGGAGAGCTGAAACTCAAATAGTCCCCAGCAAGGCTATTGAGTATCCCTCAGCAGACCCTAATATCACTCCTGAAGAGCCAAATTTTGAGCAGGAGTCAGGCCAGGATAAAAAAGGGAAATCAATTGCCGAGGAGTGTGAACTTGAAATATTAGATATTGTCACACAAGTCTCCACGGACAAACAACAACCACTCGACGAAGTCAAAACAAGGATATTAGAGGTGAACATAAGTTATCTTGTCCAATTCTATTTTCAGAGAAAATATTTCTATTTTAACTTTTTTTTTTGTATACAGCAAGCATATAAAGAATTCACCAATAAGATGGATCCAACAATCGGGGAGTGTTTATTGAAACTAAAAAAATGGAGTAAGATCATACACTTTATAATAGTAATCTTATGTTTTGAGAGTTGCTAATAACCCTTTCCTTATGTAGTGTGATGTCGAGGACAGTGTGGATAGCGGATGATGCTATTAACTTATACATGGACTCTTTCCTTACAATATTTGATTGGAATGTTTTAACACATGGGGATTGCATGAGTGCTTATTTTTCAGTCTTAGCTGATGAGTGCAAGGAGACTGATAAGGCGTACTATAACTCAATATTCGGTGGGGTTGGATTTCCGGTAAGTTTTTGCCCCTTTTGTATGGAATTATCAACTTTAAAGCTTCGGTGTTTTGACAGATTTTTTTATACACAGGATATGTTTAATATGATGTACGACCAAACATTCTAGCAAACTTTTAAAACCCCAGGCGATGATGCAATCAGATATATATTTTGTCCAATAATTCGTGACGAGCACTGCCACCTACTAGTGGTGGACTTACAAAAAGGCAGAGTTTATCCACTACAACTCATTGTCCGTCAGGAAAGCTTACACTACTCAATTTGAAGAAATAGTAAGCAGTAAATTTTTATATGTTACTTAAATAAACTGTTTGTGTATGGAAGATTGATAGCATTTTTTTGGATGTAGGTTGAATTCTTTAAAAAGATCCACCCTTCGTATTATGAGAACTGACATCCTGGCCTGACTGATAAATTTTTTAATGCAAAATTTTCCGTGCGTCGAGTGCAGGGTCCCAAACAAAGCTCTTCGTAAGATATTTAATATTCTTTGTAAATATCATATTTTATAAGTTAGCAATGGACTAATCATTTATATTTTTTTTACAGTTATGATTGTGCATTTTTCATAATACGATACATTGAGAGTCTATTATTTGGGTACCCTAAAAGATTCAGACAACAAGATATGAGGAGCTTTAGATTCTTGGTGGGGAATAGAATAATGCACATCTCACACTTTTATTTGCAATTATGACTGTGCTGTAATTTGGGATATGTTGTAAGAGTATACAAAGTTATAAATTTTTTACTCCACCAAGGTGCCTACCTGTAAAAGTCATTCTCAAGATGCAAAGTGTAAATCCAAATTGTGTACTATCTGTACAATTATAAAATATATATACGTTGTTAAATATGTGAACCACTTCGACTTTATGATTTTGTGATGGGATTTAAATCTGTACAATGTATATTTTCTTGTGACTACCATTTTGCATACTTTGTATGCTAAATGATTTTGCATACTTTGTGCGTAGTGCTAGGAATTCAAATCTCAAGACCATTGTATTCCTGGGAATAGAAATCTCAGCACCACCTTTTGTCTTTACCAGCATAAAATTGTACGTGGTGCTGGAAATTCAAATCCCAGAATCACTGTGTTCTTGGGAATATAATTTCCAGCACCACCTTATTTCTCAGCCAGTTCAAAATTATACGTGGTGCTGGAAATTTAATTCTCAGCACCACTATGCTTATGGTAACATAATTCCCAACACCACCTTTTTTCTCGGTCAATTTAAAATTGTACGTGGTGTTGGAATTCAAATCTCAGGACCACTGTGTTCCTTATAACATAATTCCTAGCACCACTTTTTTTCGCGACCAGTTCGAAATTATACGTGGTGCTGGGAATTCAAATCTCATGATCACTGTGTTCCTGGGATTATAATTTCCATCACCACCTTATTTCTCGGCCAGTTCGAAATTGTACGTGGTGCTGAGAATTTAATTCCCAACACCACTATGTTCCTGGTAATATAATTCCTAGCACCACCTTTTTTCGCGACCAGTTCAAAATTGTACGTTGTGCTGGGAATTCAAATCCCAGAACCACTGTATTCCTGGGAATATAATTCTCAGCACCACTTTATTTCTCGGTCAGTTCAAAATTGTACGTGGTGTTGGAAATTTAATTCCCAATACCACTATGTTCCTAGTAATATAATTCCCAGCACCACCTTTTTTCACAACCAGTTCGAAATTGTTCGTAGTGCTGGAAATTCAAATCTCAGGACCACTGTGTTCCTGAGATTATAATTCTCAGCATCACCTTATTTCTCGGCCAGTTCGAAATTGTACGTGGTGCTGGGAATTTAATTCCCAGCACCATTATGTTCATGGTAACATAATTCCCAGCACCACTTTTTTTCGCGACCAGTTCGAAATTGTACATGGTGTTGGGAATTCAAATCTCAGGACCACTGTATTCCTGAGAATATAATTCTCAGCACCACCTTATTTCTCGGCTAGTTCGAAATTGTACGTGGTGCTGGGAATTTAATTCCCAGCACCACTATGTTCCTGGTAACATAATTTCCAGCACCACCCTTTTTTACGGCCAGTTCAAAATTGTATGTGGTGCTGGGAATTCAAATCTCAGGACCACTGTGTTACTGGGAATATAATTCCCAGGACCACCTTAAATCTCCGCCAGTTCAAAATTGTACGTGGTGTTGGGAATTTAATTCCCATCACCACTGTGTTCCTGGGAATATAATTCCCAACACCACCTTTTTTTCGGCTAGCTTGATATTGTAGGTGGTGCTGGGATTTTAAATCTCAGGACCACTGTGTTCCTGAGAATATAATTCTCAGCACCACTTTTTGGATCAGAACCAGTTTAAAATTGGACGTGTTGCTGAAAATCTAAATCCCAGAACCACTGTGTTCCTGGGATTTGAATCCCAACACCATCGAAGTCCTGGGATCAAAATCCCAGTACTACCGTGGTCCTGGGATTCAAATTTCCAAGATGAACATTTAATCTTCCAGAGATAGAAGGTGGTGCTGGAAATTTAAATCGCAACAACACCATGATCTTGTATTTTGAATAAGGTGATACTAAAAATTTAAACAAAATTCAACAATAGGGAATATAAACCTGCCAGATAAAAAAAGGTCGCCTTCCATTCCATTCAATTTCACAACATCAAAACCAAACCATTGTATTGTTAGATTCAAGAATATATTCAACAATATATTATATAACATTTATTAAAGATCAACCCGAAACAATAATCAAAATTACAGTCACTGTTGATCTATGGAATGCAGTATTATTTACAAATTAACAAAATTCATAATTAACTCGAATACAAAAATGCATTGTCATACTACCACCTAAAGTTTTCTTAAATTACATTACGAAGAACTCATCCCTTAAAATTGACACTGAGACATCTATTCTGAATTTTGTCATGTCTGCTTGTTTGAAGTCCATATTCTCACAATAAAACAGACATCTCATGTATTGCATCACAAAAAAAGCACAATCATTGCTGTAAAAATACCATGACAAATTTTATATTTTAATTCAAAAGTAAAATTTCACGTTCAGTATTTTTCTTTTAATACCTTGCTACTTGTTGGGGACAATCAACTGTAACAGAAACCTAGTTGTCGATGGGGTAATAAGCTTGTAAACATGGATGAATTGCTGTAAACTCCTTAGATGAATATCTTTTAAATTGGGATACCTATTATTACACAATGATTAAGTTAACATAACTATTCATTTATAGATACAATGGATGGAATATCCATATTTAAAAAAATTATCTACTCACCACTACTTCAAAATCAGCTTTTGATCTTCCTCCATATGAAATGAAGTTGTAATGATTGAAAGTCATTGCTTTTGTGTCAATACACAACAGGTGAAAGTGAGTTTGGTTAGTATTTAGAGGTATAAAAATATATCTAACCTCTCTATCATTCATTTCCGTGTTTATGATTTATATTGTGGCGGTCTTCCATGACATTCTTAATGCTGACTGCAATTGTGTGTAGAGGAAAATATTTAAACATTTAGTATAACATTTTAAATCGTCAAAATACAAGATAATTTAACTTCCTTACAATGAACACATATGAGCAATACACAAACTTGTTATATGATCTGCATGAAGAGGAGGCCCCCCTAAAAAGAATTGAACAAAATGTATCAATAACCTCCCCAGCTATGAAAACAGATCCATTAACTCCAGAGTATAAAGAATTCAGAGTTAATGAAAAAGGACCTTCCTCCCAAATATAACCTGTAATAAGCCTACAAAAAATTTAATAGTAAATAAATATTTGCACTTTCTATAATATTGTAATAAAATTTTCGAATGTAATGGTGGATGTAACTACCATACTTTATTTTTTCTAAACTTTTTAACAAGTAGGTCATATCAACATCTTGTTTTTGCTTCTTTGACGTCTTACATTTTTTCTTGACATACTATAATACAAAAATTAGATTAGTTATTTAAAAAAATTAACACAAACTAATTTTCTTTGTATTCCGACTTATCGTAATGACTTCCATTCTCATTTGGTTGAGTTTATCAAATCTTGCTTCATCCCTCTCAAGATCTTTTTCATCTTCTTCCACAATAGAGATAGTATCTCTCGCTTGCAATTCATCCATACCAATTATTTGTTTTCCTTTCTTCCCAAAAACTTATGCTTCATTTACATCTTTCTCAGGTTGCCCTTCTAATACCTCAATATCAGAAATTTCTGTCTTTTTTCTTTTCCTTTGAGGTACCAATTTTGCCCACAGTGAACTATCAACAGGAGTATCCCTGTAATCATAGCGAGTTCTATCTCGCCGTCTTGTTCGGGTGGAAATTGGTTCCGGTTGAGATTGAGGATCAACTTCAGGGTTATTTGATTCAGCCTCCATACATTCTCTTCCTATAATTTCCATTAGTTCTTTTACCCTTTCAGTTAGTGTCATGTTTTCCATTCTTAACTTTTTGAGTTGTCTCTGATAAACTAAACACTCATGACATTCAGTAGTAGGGTATTTTTCTTGTATAGTTTGTGATGATGATGTCGCTATTGGATGAGGAATATTTTCAATATAATAGTCAACCTTATCAAGCAATATAATTTCACTATAGGTACAGACTAGAATCAACAATAATCTATCAAAAAATCAACAATTATTTAGATAACGAAAATGGAAAAAAGTTAAGTTGTGGTCTTATATTTACCTGTTCAGGTGAGACTTGCTCCAATAAATTCCTCACCTTGCTAATATGTGAAGAAGTTGCCCTCCACTTATTTATTCGTGGCCCTTCGGTATTATACAATCTCTGGATTGAGACATGTTCCAGAAACCAAGTCTGCTCATATCCAAAGTATTACATACTTATGTGAATATAAAAGACAAAATAAATTAGTAAGAAGGAACTTACAGCCAAAAGGCCGACAAATCCCTTTAGGTAAGGAATTCGACTATTCTGCACAACTATATTAGTAGATAAACATAGATCTCTAATAGTAGGCAATTGTGGAGTCATAAATTGATGGATGACTTCAACCCAATTGAAACTACCTATATTGTCAAAATCATCTACAATATCTACAAGACCTATGGGAACCTTATATGTAGTAGTACAGAACAACACACAAGCAAATATATACAAAACACCAAAACATCTTCATTTAATTCAACTCTAGCAGAAAAAGTTTTAAGCAAAAACTTTAGTCTTGATCTAGTTGGTTCTTTTTTAGAGAATTGAGAAATGAAAAGAACACCTGATGCATTAGTTGAATTCATGAGAACAGAAACCCCTCTATCTGCAATACCGAACAAAAGGGACACATCTCTTATGGTGAAAGCAACTAACACAGTCGAAAACTTAAAACTTTGACTTGCCGAATCCCAACTTTGAAATATATTGACTAATATGCCACGGATTTATAGAATGTCTTGTATATTAAAAAAAAACAGCAAAAGGGGTTTGTTTAATGATCTCTCTGTGCCTTTCATGTAAATAAACAGATGGACGTTGCTTTCCTTTAGCACTTGGACCTCTAAAAAATTCAATAAAGTGGCCTAAAACCCTGGTCCATTGGAGTTTCTTTGCACACTCATTTTTTCCCTAACAATTTGGAAATACAAAATTTTAAAAACTTGATTTATTTCTTCATTTTGTAATTGTATATAACAAATTAGAGAATCCGCAATGTTTTGCAATAATCTTGTGAAAAAAACCTCAGGACTTTATTTATCTAATTCAGATACAGATTAAAAAAATCGTTCATTTGCATTTGAATATTTGAAATCATTCCAAAACCATAATCGAAAAACCATTTAAAACAGATGACATATTTCATATTCGACTAAAGCAAGGCATGCGAGACATGCCGGTAAAGGAGAGGTTGAACCAGATTCTTGACTCATTCTTTAATAATGAATGGTAGACAGAAAGCTTATGAGATGTACGACTTTCAACGGAAACCCTAAAAGCGAGTAAGAAATGGATAAAACAGATAGTTAAATGAGAGGACGACACGAAATTATCTCAAAGCGTCTCGTCGAAAATCCTAAAACTCGGAAGCTAACGAAATCACGCTGGACGAAAAATGGAGTGTAAAAAGTTCCAAAGATTTGTGCGCTGTCTGGAAGATTTCTCGGAAGCTAGAGAGACGAAGACGCTAATGTTGTGCTCATTTAGACGAGACGTTTGGATGACTCGGGATTTCCAATTGTGGCTCGGATGCATGTAAAATCTCAGCATTAAAAACATTGTTTGGCGGGAGGGGTAAAAAGAAAATTAAGTGCGCTCTTTGATAAATATGAAAGCATGAGATGTTTTTTGGGCAATTCTAAACTTCACGTGCGCTGTTTGGTAAATCGCCAATGTATCTTCCAAAGGAGCTCTTCCAAGATGTCTCTTCCAGAGCTCTCGCCGAGTTACCTCTTACCAAGCTCTTCCAAAGATAACTCTTCTCAAGTTAGATATGTCAGAGTTGGTTCTTCCCAGTTCAGCTGGATTTTTTGCTTTGCTTTTTTCTCATCCATTTATGTTTTGCACTACTACATTATTCGGTCAAATGTAATGGAGGGTCAAAATTATTCATGAATCTCTCCTTGACTCTGCGAATCTTCGAGAGTCGTGTCAAGATTATGATTTTCTCCCTGACTCCGCGGGTCTTCTGGAGTCAGAGGATCTATATTTCGGCCGAGACAATTCGTAAGCCCTCGCACCGATCTTTTCATTATTTCAGCTGAGGCAATTCATAAGCCCTCGTGTCGAACTTCTCCGTACTTCGGTCGAGACAATTTGTAAGCCCTCGTGTCGACCTTCTCCGTATTTCGATCGAGGAAATTCGTAAGCCCTCGTGCCGAACTTCTCCGTATTTCAGTTGAGGCAATTCGTAAGCCCTCATGCCTAACTTCTTCGTATTTCGGCTGAGACAATTTGTAAGCCCTTGCATCGACCTTCTTTCATTCAACAAAGTCGCCTATCACGGCGCATCAACGAAGTCACCTATCACGACGCATCAACAAAGTCGCCTATCATGGTGCAGTTTTATTCTCTCGTGTCGTGGATTGAGGCTCTCCGCAACAAAGTCGCCCATCGCGACACAGTTTATTTCTTCGTGTCTCGAACCGAGACCCTCCTCAGCAAAGTCGTCCATCGCTTAGCGCGATCTTATTTCGTCTCGGTGAGGCTCTCCTCGTAAGTTGCTCATCACGGCGCAATCTATTTCCTCGTGTCTCGAACCGAGGCTCTTCTCAGCAAAGTCGTCCATCGCGGCACAGTCTTATTTCCTAGTATCTCGGACCGAGGCTCTCCTCAGCAAAGTCGTCCATCGCAGCGCAGTCTTATTTCCTAGTGTCTCGGACCGAGGCTCTCCTCAGCAAAGTCACCCATCGTGGCGCAGTCTTATTCCCTCGTATCTCGAACCGAGGCGGTCATCAGCAAAGTTGCCCATCGCGGCGCAGTCTTATTTCCTCGTGTCTCGGACCAAGCCTTTCCTCAGCAAAGTCGTCCATCGCGGCACAGTCTTATTCCCTCATGTCTCGAATTGAGGCTACCCTCAGCAAAGTCGCCCATCGCAGCACAGTCTTATTCCCTCGTGTCTCAGACCGAGATAACCATCAGCAAAGTCGCCCATCGCGGCACAGTCTTATTTCCACGTGTCCAATACCGAGGCTTCCAGCAAAGCCATCGTTCGATGCAGTTTATTTCCTCGTGTCCAATACCAAGGCTTCTAGCAAAGCCGCCATTTGGCACAGTCTATTTCCTCGTGTCTCGGACCGAAACATCCTTCAACAAAGTTACCTATCATGACACATTTCTTTAAGTCGCATATCACAGCGACGTCTATTCCCTTGTGTCTCGGACCAAGACGTCCTTCAACAAAATTGTCTATCACGCCACATTTCTTAAAGTTGCCTATCATGGTGCATTTCTTAAAGTCGTCTATCACGACGCATTATATTCGTCCTACAACAAAGTTATCTATCATGGCGTCGTCTATTCCTTCTGCAATAAATTTTTATTTTATTTTACTTTTTATTGTCAAAGATGAGATTTTTATGCGATTGAGATTGAAATTGAGCAGGTGATGTCGGCGTTGGTTGAAGAGGCTCCTTTCCGGCGACTGCTCATGTTCGCCTCCGACCTCTACCCGATCTTCGCCTTCGCCCAGTGCACCTCCGACAGCTGCCATGGCTGCCTCACCTCGATCTTGAACTCCACACGGGCCTGCTGCCTCCGCCAAAAGGGCTGGCGCTACCTCTCCCCGAGCTGCTGGATCCGATACTAGGCCACCCGTTCTTTGCCAAAGGCAACTACAACATCATCCGCAGCCGCTGCCCCGCCGACGACTTCCCTGCTGGCTTTCTCGCTTCCGAGCAGTCGAACCTCCAAACCGTAGTCGCCGAATTGAAATCCAACGCCCATTTGAGCGGCTTCTACAACGGCACGATACGCGATCAGAGAGTTGGTGATTTATTTGGCCTAGCGCTCGGCCGGAAAGACCCTGCGGCGCTGCCGAACAGCTCGTGCACCGGTTGCCTCCACAGAGCCAGGATCCCCATCTCGGGCGAGAACCCGAACAAGACGCAGGGGATCATGTGGTACGACGGCTGCCTCTTGCGGAACTCGAACCAGAGCATTTTCAACGTGGTGGACAGCGAAGGTAGAACCTTTTGCAGCCCGGAGACAGTCTCGTCGGACACCGACAATATAATTACAACCGGAGCTCGGGTGGTCGTCGAAGCGGCTGTTGGCAATGCGTCGTCGTTCGCATCCAGCATTATCACATTACGCAACGCGAATACGAGCTACGTGACGGCGCAGTGCACGAGGGATCTGAGCAGGAGAATTGCCGTAGCTGCTTGGAGGACGGGATGAGCAGGATCAAGACGGATAATTGCACACGGCGAAAAGGGTGGCAGTTCTTGTCCGGTAGCTGCATGATTAGATACGAGTCGCATCTTTTCTTTAACCCGACGGCGATAACAACCCCTGGTGGGGGTGGAAACTCTTCGCGAGGTTTGCATCTGCTTCTTTGCATCATAATTCGAACTCTGAAAATCTGTGGATCTTAATCTTTTGGAGGGGGAGGAGACAGGAGATCATCAAATGTCATTGCAATTGTTCTTCCAATTGTAGGAGTTTAGCTCCTCCTTTGAATGCTTCTCTTCCGTCAATGGAAGCTGAGAAGAGAAAGAGGTGACCAAACAGTCAAACCTCCAAACTGTAGTCGCTGAGATGAAGATAGATAGACCTTCATATTGTACGAAGACATAAGAAAGAGATGAATCTGGATAGAACAAAATAGTGAACTTTAAGTGCTAGATTTGTGATTACCTAACCAACTAAATTTCTGTCAAGATCCCAAGATGCAGTAATTACTTGTTACCTGCATACATAATGAATCAAAGGTTAGATATTTCATTATCAGCATGTTACTGAATTGAGTATCATGCAATAGATGATATCCATGACGATACTAGTCTGAGTACATAATAAGGTAAACAAGTAATTCATTTATGCAATGTGTGCAAGATCAACTACAATAATACACATCACAACCACTCGACAGAAATATATCTGACAAGATAGTTTACGTGTTTATGCTATGAGAATAGCTGTTTGCTTTATAAAGAGATGGTTGGATCCCAGTTGCAGGATTCAGCTAGCAAGATAGTATTCAACTGCAGCAACTATGTATTTCAATTAGTTTAAAAAAAAAAAACTTTGTTAGTCTTGCTTAGCTAAATCCCTGAAATGTAAGCAATCTACAATCAATTCCTTATTAGCCTGACAAGAGTTTGAAAGTCCATTGATTTCCACACATTAGAACATTGCTTATGCGCAAAAGCAAAGCCTTAAGAGTTCTATGATAGTTCGAAAAGTCCACCTTGTTTTGTGTTTGACAAGGGCAACAACCAGCAGGCTGAGTATCAGACTATTTTCAGACTCAATACTAGATATTTTTCACTGGAGAGCTAAAATTCATGTTCATAGTTGGGACAGCCATGGCTTGATGATAATAAATACCAACCTATATTTTCATCTCTGTAGTACTCGAGAGAAAATTCTGACTAGCCAGCATATTCTTCATTATATAATATCAATGACAACATTAATTCAGTATCGACAAGTATTTTAACTAGATTATCTGTAGCCACCCTAGAGAAAAGGATTTAACTAAATTACTTGTTAAAGAAATTGTATGATACAAATAGGTAGCAGAATTTCACTTGAGAAATAACAGAATTATGGACAAAAAGATGAGTACCAGAAATCACGACAGGAACAGAAACCTTGAG
The DNA here is from genome assembly GCA_025175895.1 of Wurfbainia villosa. Classification (NCBI taxonomy): domain Eukaryota; kingdom Viridiplantae; phylum Streptophyta; class Magnoliopsida; order Zingiberales; family Zingiberaceae; genus Wurfbainia; species Wurfbainia villosa. The sequence goes on along the minus strand of CM045991.1, from coordinate 26,687,634 downwards.
AAAACCGATGATATCGATTTGGATCCTTCAGGATAATCTCTTTGTTGTAGGTAGCTGATACAAATTTGAAAGTGCTATGGCAGTCTGTACATACCCTAAGGTTTTTACCTATCCGAAGTATGCTTCCACCCTTCATCAGTGCAAAAGCAAGAGCCAATTTTTCAGTGTGACCACATAAATCTATCACTTTGTCATCTTCCTTCATCTTATGGCTCACACAAGAAGTATCAGATACAAAACCTGATTTTTTCATGGCCTTTCTAACTGACTCTAAAAAATCATAAATCTGTGGAGAAACATCCTTTAGGCTGCAGTCACCAACAGTGAACCTGTGCACAATGCCTTTAGCCTCCACCCAACTACAAGCAGTTTCTGGCTTAATCCCCAATTCTTTCATAACCGATCTCGTCTTAGCCAGACTCTCCCACCTTCCTGCATCAGCATACAGACGTGATAAGAGAACGTAAATGCTTGTGTAATATTGATCTAACTCTAAGGCTTTCCTAGCTGCATGCTCTCCCAGCTCCAAGTTTCTGTGATTCCTGCACGACGAAAGCAGTGTTAGCCATATAGCTTTGTCAGGTTCGACAGGCATCATTTTTATAAAATCATGTGCTTCTTCAAGAAGCCCTGAACGACCATACAGGTCGACCATGCATAGGAAGTGCATCATCTCTGGTACAATGCAGTAGTCTCTTTCCATAGAATTGTATATCTCTCGACCTTCATCAACTAGCCCGCCATGGCTACAGGCTGACAAAACAGAAACCAAAGTGACACCATCAGGCCTGACTCCTAATCTTTTCATCTCATCCAGCAGCTGCAAAGATTTCATACTCATTCCATATTGCCCATAACAAGCTATCAATATAGTCCAAGTAACCACATTCTTTCTGGGCATTTTGCCAAACAGGGAAGTAGCATATTCGATGCTCCCGGACTTCACATACATGTTAAGAATAGAATTGTACACGACCAAGAAATCCAGATTCTTGTCATCATAGACATGCTTAAGTATATACCCATGCATTTCTTTACCTTTACGAAGATCGGTCGTCAGGCCACATACATTGAGAACCGTTGCAAGAATGGGTGATCTCAACTGACACAAATTGTGCGAAACCATCTCCTTGAATAATACCAGTGCAGCCTCGAATGACCCATCGAAAAAGTAACCATTGATGATCGAATTCCACGAGACCAAATTTTTCTCGGTCATTCTGTCAAAGACACTCTTTGCGCAGGCCATCTTTCGGCATTTTGAATACATATCCACCAATGCAGTCCGCAAAACCACATCAGCAGTGTCAAGAAGACCACTCCTGAAGCAATACCCATGGAGCATTCTTCCAGGCTTAACCTCCTTCAATCGTGCACACGAAGAGAGCAAACTAGCTATAGTTATCCTATTTGGTTCGATTCCCTCTTCCATCATCCTAGAAAAGAAATGCAGTGCTTCGGCAGCGCGTCCATTCTGCGCGAACCCACAAATCATCGTGCTAAAAGAAATCACATCCCTCATGGGAATTTCATCGAACAGGCGGTAGGCTTCCCCGTAACACCCATACTTCAGGTACATTTCCACAAGGCCTGTGCCGACCACGAGATCACCAATGCAAGAAGATCTGATGGCGAAGCCATGGATTTGCTGCCCATGGAGAGGAGACTCTTTTAGCTGCAGGGAGAGCTTAATGAGTGCTGGGATGGTGAATCTATCAGGCCTAAGACCTTCCTTCTGGGATTCTAAGAAGTAGGCCAGGGCCTCTCTCGGCCGTCCTGTGTTGAGGTGCGCCCTCAGGGTGTAATTTAGAGAGAAGGTGGCGTGATGATCGAAGGTAGAAGTTGTGAGACAAGCTAATGAAGCAGTTGACTTGGTAATTGAGAAGATGAAATGAGTTAAATATGGAATTTTCATAATCTACAGTGAACAAATCCACCGAGTGGGAAACTGGAAAGATTGAGATTTGAGACTGGCTAAATCCTGCAGGTCACCAAATAGCCTAAAAATAGAAACTGAGGATCTAATCTCTGCATTCTAATATAAGGAATAACGCGACCTGATTGGATCGACCAAGGAATTCAAACATAGCATGAGAGTTGAAATACAGAAGATCCAATTTTGGCTTTTACAATCTCAAGTGAGTTGCAAAATGATTCAGTTGGTGGAGGACAGTGTTCTTCTCCTCTTCAACCGCATTCTCCTCTCACTCCAATTTCCCTGAAACGATTGACTTGTGAATGTTCTTCCTCCAGAGGCAGTGCGTGATGAGCCCTCTCCGTTGTTCCATTCCATCTCGTCGACTCTTCGCGACGGCCCTGCCTCTTCTATTGCCTCCTTTATCGAGACGCTGTCGCTGCTGCAGTTGCCGTTGCCATTTCTGCTGTCCACTGAAGAAGGAGAAGAAGAAGAAGAAGTGTTGCTGTAAGTGTTAAAAATGGTCACGCTCTCGCTTCTTCTCGTGCTGTGGAAGGAGTGGCTCTTGCCCCTTCCGTCATACAGCGGCAAGATTGACTTCCCATGGCGTCTTGTACCGGTTCTGTCGCTGCCGAGACTGTAAGATGTATACAGTTTCCTCTCCACTCCCTTCTTCGCTTTCACAATCTCTCCCAACTGCTCGATCGCTTCGTCGTCTGCAGCACCTTCAGTCGCCTCTTGCTCCAGCTCGGAGATCATGCTATTCAGTGTTCTTCTCTGGCTATGAAGCGATCGCTGGCATTGGCAATGGAAAGATGCCACAAGAAGAACAAAACATAATCACGATGCAAAGTGATTTGATTCAGTTCATCGTAAAAAAGTTCGATTTTTCGTCGAGTTGCCTACCCTCCTGTCGAGGAATCGACCGAGACCATGATCTTGAAGTTTCTTCTTTCTCCATAAGTTACAGCAGAAGCGAACAGTGCCAGCTAAAATGAGTAGCATCACGAGCTGGAACAACAGGAATACAAGGATTGCGCCTTCATCGCCTAAACTTGTTTCAAGCCATGAGATGTTAATTTCATCGACAAATAAGAGACTAAAGTTCGAATCACCATCACCTTCATCAATCGGTGCACTTTGTTCATTCGGTCGTGAGCAAGTCCAAGCGATCCTTTGGCCTGATCAAAACACACTTTTTTCAGTTGGAAAAGTCTATGGAAAGAACCAACGATTTGATACCTGAAGAATAACATGGAAGACTGCTTCCTATCCCTGCAACAAATCAATGCCAAAATGAAATAAATCATGCCCAAATCTTCTGCATGGATAAGCAATTTCAGAAGAATCAAACTCACTTTTTGCAGAGAGAATTGAGAGAAAACTGCTCTCGTCCATGTCAAAGCTGTGAAGGTCACTCTTGGGCAACAAGGAAGACATTTCACCTGATAAATACAAATCAAAATTCTCAACAATTTGCCTCAAAAAAATTGTGTCCTAATAGCGAACATGAACTAATAATCCTTACCATGATAGGTCTCGCTCCAGTAAACAGTTCCTGTAGCAGGAGCCAACAAAGTAATGACCATGCTTGTTGCCTTAAGAGCAGATACAAACGTGTAGTTTCCAGTCGTTCGGGTAGATTTTTCCTCCATGATCGTCTGAGAGACATAAACTGCAAACCCCGAGCAGTCGAGGACTGGACTACTCATAATCACTGCATCTTCAGCAATCTTCAGGAGGTACTTCCTAAGCTCCCCGGTCGGCGAAAACGAATACAGAAATCCATCCAATGAGCCAATTGACAGCCATCCTTAGAAGTTACACAGGCAAACTCTTAGAGGTAATGCTCGAGTGTGCCGAGTTTAATGATCAGTGTAAAGAGCTTCAGCTGTTTACCATTAGAGTCGACGACTGGCACGGTCGTCTCTGAGCTCAAGGGACCGACGTTGCTCTGCCAAGAGACGGTTCCTGTCGAAACATCGAGCGACATTACAGTAGCCTTCCTGGGGAAGACTAAATACAGATGCCCATTGTTTCCCGGCACTATATTGATCAGTTTATCTATGGAGCTAAAATCTTGGATCCATCTGAAGTGTGGGCTGCGAATGAACAAGGAGTAGATCTGGCCTTCAGTGTTCGAAACCTGGACAGAGAAGTAACTATCAAAGCGACATCAGTATGCTACCGTTCATCGAATCGTCGAAGAAGTAAGAACTTGGTTGAGGTTCTTACGTAAATGGTTCCCTCACACTGATCGACAGCAGGCACTGAATTGAAGAAGCAGTCCGTGGTGTTCTTCTTGCAGCCTTGACGATAACCGAACCGATAAAGCATAGGGCCAGCGCTCCACAGAAGTCGCTCTCCTCTCAGAGAAACAGCGAAAAGGCCACGGTTTCTTACCGCGACAAATAACGACGCGTACAAGCAAGATATAGAGATTCCGATTATTTCCCCCGATCGCCGGAAGGTTGAGTTCTCGCCGAAGAAGACTTCGACGGTGGGCTCCCGACGACCGATGTTGGAAGGGTTTATCCTCAAAACTCGGTCTTCGGCGACCAAATAAATCTGACAGCGGAAAGTTCATCTGAATATTTGCTAAAGAGTGTCTTCCGAGCGGAAGTAGCAGTGGAACAATGAATTGTGGCGAAGATCACCTTTCCTCTATCGTCGGCGATGGGTGCTTGATCTGGTCTGCATTCGTACTGGAGAGGGATGATCCAAGCAAACGAGCCATTCTTTTCGAAGCAGATCAAATTCATTCCGGAGCAAGACAGGAACTTTCCGTCTTCTGTAAGCATCAATGGGTTCCCCAACCTGTTGCCCTTCCTAATGCGCCCGTCGGCTGAAACATAAATGCGTTAGAATCGAAGTGGTGCGATGGAATCGTTTTTTTTCAGAAAAGAGGGAAGCAACAAGAAGGGAATACTGGGAATTTCCCTGGATCGCCATGAGTTTGCGGCATTTGCAGATGGCGGCACGAGGAGCAAAAGGAGAAACAGGAGTAGCATTCGAATGGAACTCACTCGAAAGATTCTAGAACGCAAGATTTGCCGAGAATCTGTGAAACAGTGGTAGATCTTTGGGAGCGGTTGGGGAGAGTAACCGCCGCCGCGGCCCCACGTTCTGGGGAGTAACCGCCGCCGCAGCCGTAAGCAAGATTCCCTCAGTTAGATTTCCATTTTTTTTTTCCTCCATAAATTGTCATTTTGGAGATTGACGACTATTTGCAATCATCACCGTGTTCCAAAATCTATCTATATCTTACAAATTTAGCCCCGATAGGAAACTCCGGCCATCTTTCTAAATTTGGCATTGCAATTGCAGACACCGTCTACACGTTTCCATGCATTTTCTCCTTCTTTTTTTTTTCTTTTTTTTTTTCAATTTTACCAATTCCTCTTTTCGATCTCGATCCTAACAGCTTCGAATTCCATCCCCCCATACAATCAATTTTGATCCAACAAACAAACAGTTCTTCCTCAAATTCGACATATTCCATAAATTTTGAGGTGTTTTTTTTGTCGCTGTGATCGGTTGTTTGTATATCGGTCGATCGATCGGGATTATGGGCAGCGGTCGGAGGCTGCAAGGAGAGCAACTCCGGCAGCTGCGCAGCATCTTCGAACGCTTCGACATGAACGGCGACGGCAGCCTCACCCACCTGGAGTTGGCCGCCCTGCTCCGGTCCCTCGGGCTGAAGCCCTCCGGCGACCAGATCCACGCGTTGCTCGCCGGCATGGACGCGAACGGCAACGGCGCGGTGGAGTTCGAGGATCTCGCCGGCTCCATCGCGCCCATCATGACCGAGCAGGCGCTGTTCAACCAGCAGCAACTCCTCGCCGTCTTCAACGACTTCGACCGCGACGGCAATGGCTACATCTCCGTCGCCGAGTCGGCCCGGTCCATGGCCCGCATGGGACAGCCCCTCTCCCTCTGCGAGCTCAACGACATGATGCGGCAGGCCGACACCGACGGAGACGGCGTCATCAGCTTCTCCGAGTTCGCCGCCGTCATGGCCGAGTCCGCCGTCGAGTTCCTCGGCCTCACCGCCGTCGTCTCGTAGCACTTCCAACTTTTATTTCGCCCTTAAAACCATTTTTCGGGATTAGAGTCTATCTAATTTAAATTAAATAACCTTTGCCAAAAAAAAAAATTATTGTATTTATTTTATTTAATTATTAGAGTTTTAGTCTTTTAAATTGGTCAGATTAAAAAAATATCTTTTATTATATTCTGTCGATCCACTAGAGTTTCTATGTACTCTTATTTTAATTGTTTAACAATTTTGGTTAAAATTGATAGGTAAATCTAAACCGATTAGATTTCATAAATAAATTCTTTAGAATTCAATGTAACTTTTAGGGTGCGTTTGGTTAGGGGTTTTTATTGATAATTTTATTAGGTTATCAATAAAAACTTTGTTGGTTTAGGTTATAAATAATTACCTGGTAATTGTTCATTACCTAGTTATGAACAAAAACCTTTTTATGGGGAATCGGAAAACCTCAGAGAACCAAGGTTTTTGTTGATTCCTAGGGTTAAGGAAACTTTTTTCCAAAATTATCCCTAACAATATATTAAATGTCAATTTGTCAAAACTCAATCGATTTGTCGTCCATCGTCGGTCGCCGCTTCGCCGCCATCGCCGCCGCTTCGCCGCCGGCGCCATCGCGCCGCCTTCGTCGCGGCCACCGCTGCCGCCGCCGTACCGCTGCCGCTTCGCCGCCGGCCGCCATCGCCGCCGCTTGCCGCCGCTTTCGCCGCCGCTTCGTGCCGGCCACTGCCGCCGCCATCACGCCGCCATCGCCGCTTCGCCGCCGGCCATCTGCCGCCGCCGCCGCCATCGCCGCTTGCCCGCCGGCCATCCGCCGCTGGCCTTCGCCGGCCATCGCGCCGCTGCCGCCGGCCATCGCTGCTGCCACTGCCGCCGGCCATCGCTGCTTACCGCCGCCTGCTCTGCCGGCCATCAGACCACCGCCGCCACACCGGCCACCCCAGCCATCTGGTTGCACCATCACGGCCGCCGCCGCCATCGCCGCTTGCGCATCGCTGGCCGCATCGCTCGGTTGCCGCCACATCGCTTACCGGCCGCCATCGCCGCCTTATCATTATCGTGCCGCTGCCGCTTATCGCCGCGCTTATCGCCGCTTATCGTTGTCACGCTTAATCGCGCCGCGTCAGCCGCTCGCCGCTTATCGCTTTAATATTAGTAAAATGTTAAACAAAGTTATATATTAAAACCTCCAACCAAACAAGGTTTTTATCTAAGGTTATACTTTATTTTAAAGTTATGTTTTATTCCTTGGTAATCATATAACCAATGTTATGTATGATTACTCGAACCAAGGTTATAACAGAGTCATTTTTATCCTTTTTATTTTTATTATTTGAAAGTTATTTAATAATTTTAGTCAAAAACGGACTTAATTGATCAAATTTCAATCTGGTAATCAACTAAGATTACATTAAAGATAGATTAATTTGTTTGACATAATTTTAAAAATGTAATGTAATATAATCGGATTTTAAAAGAAAAAAAAATTTTGTAATCTGAATTATTAAGAAAATACTATGTAATTCGATTATATTACGGATTCAATATTTTTTTATGACAAATATATCTTTTTTTTAAATTTTTTTCATTGGTTTTCTGATAACTGCTGACGATGACCATCGACGACGGTCGCCACTGTCTAGGGCAAGGGGTTGCAGCGATCAGAGGTCGATCGATGATTGACGATCGATCGACCATTATCGACGGTGATCTAAGGCCGGCGATCACGATCGATCGACAACGACGCTTACCAACCGGTGTTCTAAAAGCGCTAGGCGGTGGCGGGTCACACCGCTAAGCGCCTAGCGTTAGGCGCCGCCTATTTTAATATTTTAAATATAATAATATATAAAAAAATAATATATTTAGACTCAAAAGTCAAAACTCACTTGAAATTCCATGAGTTCACATGCATGTAACAAATAATAACTAATAGGAACTCAACAAGTAACAAGAATATTAAAAATGTTTAAGATTGTAAACAATAAGAATTGTAAAATATAAGAATTAAAAACATAATTGCAAACAATATTAAAAATTCATTGCAATAATAAGAATTGGCAATTGTAAACAACAAGAATACTTGACAATAAATAATAATTTACCCAATTTACACATCAAGCAACATTGCAACAATAAGCATTGCAAACAACAAGAGCACAACACACAAATCACAATAAAGCACGACACAATAACAAATTTAATCTATTAAAAACTATTAAGAATACTTGACAATAAGCATTATGCATTAAGCAACGTACCCAACACTAATAAAATGAAGAAAAACACATTCCTACATATTGTGAATGTTTAGTTGAAAAAGATCCTTTATCCAAAAAGCAAGACCAAGGATACATCAACAATAAAGTGAATATCATCTTAACCGATAAACAAAATATCATTTATTGATTTACCTTACAGAGCGATCTAGATTTTACCATAATTCTTCAACTTCTTTCATCTCCATATTTCTCCAACACTTCCTCTCAGATCGGATTCAAACTCAAAATCAATGGCATCTTCCTCTTCTTCATCCGATACAAATTCTTCTTCGTGAAGTTCTCTTACATCTTCAATATTTGTCTCAACATCTTCATCTCCACCATCAACAATCCATCCTTGTGCCATAGTTGCTTCACTAGCAAGTAGCACATCAACTCCTTTTTCTTCTAGTCTTCTTTTTTTGTTTATGATCTTGGCATTGAATTGAACATAAACTAAATTGTTCAACCTTCCGGTATCTAATTTATTTCTTTTTTGTATGGATCTACATTAAAGAAAATTAGAAAAATATTAATATTGATTATTGAATACATATTTAGACATTTAGTATAAGTAATTAAATACTTACTCCTCAAAGTACTCCAATTTCTTTCACAACCTAAGAACTCAGAGTTAAAGAAAGAATTCTTTTAGCCATCTTTTGCAATTTAGGTACACCATTTCCAAAAAGATGCCACCATCCAACTAAATAAAAATAAACCCAACAAGCAAAATCAAGAAACAACCAATAAAGATTAAAAATTACAAAATAAAGTAAGCAATTCTTAGTTCTTAGTTCTTACCGGATCATATTTCTCATCATTTTTGTGCACCCACTATAGCCAATGTTCTTCCAAACCCCACTTTATTGATATACTTCAATAACTCCACATGTACTATGTCACTTTGACTATCAATATCATTAGGAAAGAATGTTTCAACACAAGTGAAAAATCCATTCATAACCACTTCTTCACTTCCTCTACTCCGGTCATTGAATGAGTAATAAGGGTTCAAGAGGTAGGCCGCCAAATGTAGTGGACTATCAAGCCGATTACGGCTTTTTTCATCAATAATATCAATAAGCGGACGATAGTGAAGCTCTTGATTGTTGAATGTCACTTAATATCCTCTCTCGCCTAAGTAATTCTCCATACACAAAACCCATAGATGGTTTATTATCCCCATCAACAAGACGAAGCACCTTAATTAAAGGGCAAACACCTTCAAGCAAAACTTACCCCATTCCAAAAAGAGGTACTCAAAGCGATATTATATGCCGCCTTCCCTTTGCACTCTTTGAATGTTTGCATGTATTCCATTCTTCACTAGCAACCATAGTTCTTAGTTCACTTTTTCTTCTCTATCAAGCTTTGCAAAGTTAAAAAAGGGCTTGCAAATCGTGTTACTCCCTACTACTATGTCTCTTTTTTGGTAAACTTTCTCATAATTGATAATGTCTTGTGACGTGCATAAATAAAGATTGTCAAGCCCTTTGCCTTTTCAATCCCTTTGAACTTAGGTTAGTTCCCAATTCCTTGAAGCATAAGATTCACGATGTGAGTTACACATGAATTCCAAAATATATGTGGCCTCTTCTCCTTCAATGATCTTTTGCCGCCATATTATTCAAGCATTGTCCGCTACCACTGAACTACATTTTGGGGGTCCAACTTCTTCAATACACTTGTCCACATATTCAAATATATAATTTCCTGTGTGCTTCATTCGATGCTTCCCTAGAAGAAAGGAAAGTTGTGCCTTCTTTACAATTGATACACAAATTCATGATACTTCTTCTTTTCGATTAGTCCATGCATCAGCCAAAATTGAACAACCATTCAAAGCCCATTCTTCTTCTTGCTTCTTTAATAGACTTTTAGTTTTATCTACCTCTTCCTTCAATAAGGGCTCCCTTAATAGATATTGAGGACGATAACCCGGGCCAAATTGACCAACCGCTTCTGCAAACCTCTTGAAGCTATCATTGTCAATGGCATGAAAAGGAATACTGTGACTCATACACCCATCGAGCTAAATATTGGTGCACAGTATGTGTCCTTTGCTTCCAAAGTGCATCAATAATATTTTGTTGTTGTTTTGTCTTCTTACTTTCACTCAATGAAGAATCAGGATCAATGACAGATACAAATTGATCCATAGGCCCAAGAGTACGCGAATTCTTTTTTGTCCCTCGACTCCGTTCGTCCACCTCATATTCTTCAAGAACAACTTCTTCTCTCACCTCCATTTCATTCATATTCTTTTGTTTCTTTTTGTTCTTGCATCTTCAATAGCATTCTTACACTTCACTTTATCCTCATCCGAAGACTTCTTACACGGGGCAACATTTCCTTTGATATTGGCAACATGTTGTTTGAGCCTATAAATTCCACCACTAGTAATTTTTCCACACAACTTACATTTCAACTTATCCAAACTTTTAGGATCCACCAATTCCGTAAATTCCCATCCAATATCATTGAATTACGCTCAAACGAAAAATCAATCTGACATTGAATTAGATGCTTCAGAAGATATAGTACCGACATTCTTGATTTTATCAAGACTACAAAGGATAAAAATGAAACCCTTGTATAAGTGAATCAAAATGCAAGGCGGATCTATTTATTGTTAGTAAGGGAAAGAAAAACCAATTTACTGATGCTAAGAAGAGAAAGCACGCAGCTACACTACAAGAACAATAAATAGAACAAAATTCACACTGAAATCAAGCTTTTTCCATCAAAATTGAATTGTATGTAATTGCTGGATGAGGAATATTAAGAAATGGAATAAACAAAAGGAAAACACAATATGTGTATTAGCTAAGATACCATAGAAAGAAATCTTAATCAGAGCAGTCATATGGATCAATCTCATTTTCGGCGTATCAAAACAACATGGGCGTGTTATCAGTGACACGTCCGTGTCAGGAGTTCCAGCGCTCAACACGCCCAACCAACACGCCCCGTTCAAGCGCTGACACGGCCGGGTGAGAAATATGCGACACGCCTGTGTTGTGCTCAACACAGCGTGTCGCACATTTTCGGCGACACGTTGTGCTCACAGCTCACGCGCAGCAAGCATCAGGCGACACGCCGCGTGTTGTGCTCAACACAGCATGTCGCTTACAGGCGACACGCCTGCGTGTTGAGCACCACAGCGCGTGTCAGCTCGACACGCTTGTCGGCTCAACACAGTGCACGCCATCAGGCGACACGCCTGTTTCTCACCGGCGTGTCAGACTCCTGAAAATGAAAACAATCAAAAGTTCAAAACATATAACTCTTGTATAATTAATCCCTTACCTTAGTCTGGACTGTGGCGTGCGACGAAGGGAAGGGCCGACAACAGAGCAGCCGGCGACCTATCCGGGGACGAGGGAGAGCTCAGAGAGGGGAGAAAGGTGAGCGATGAAAGCGGAAAGGGTGTCGACGAGGCTGGGGATCCGGATCGGTGCTTGGCTTCCGTCGATGACGCGGTCGGCGACAGACAGGCAGAGACTCGACGGTCGGAGAGGCGACACGCGTGAAGTCGAAGCTTGGCCCTGGGCGCAGCGGAGACGAAGAAGCGAAGAGGTAGGGATTCCAAAATTTGGCACGATTAGGATTTAGTGATTTAGTGATTCAGAAATCGCGATTCGTGAATCGCGAATTCACGACTACGCTTGCCAGGTCGGTCGCCCCGATTAATCGAAGCCATCGATTAATCGTTCTGGGCGCCGATTAAAGCGGTCGACGACGCCGATTAATGCGGCGACGCCTAGCGGCGTCGCCTCTGGAAATATCGGGGCGGTGGACGAGCGTCCACCGCCTACGCGCCGCCTAATCGGGTAAAATCGCCGATTTTTAGAACATTGCTACCAACTAAGATTTTGATTAAATTCAGACAAAAATATAAGGATATTTTTGTCTTTTTATAATAATATAAATTACATTCTTTATAATAAAATAATAAACACTAAATAAAAGAATATAATAACTTTTGTAATTAAAGATTGATTACACATTGATCGCTAATCAAATACAGCGACTGGCCGGGCGACGGGCGACGGCGGTGGCGACGGGCCATGCTTTTAGGGATGGATTCTATTTGTATGAACACAAGGCACCATTAATAAATAAATTAACCTAACAAAGACTTAAAACTTTGAGCAACAAAGGCCATGCTTTTAGGGATGGATTCTATAAATCAATGAGAATGAAAACATAAAATGAGGAATAATAAACATTTAAAATCATCTTCTTCTAGTAAACACACCATTAGCATTCTCTTCCTACTCACTTTTCAATGTCAAATAGTCTTTATTGGAATATTAAACTTCAATCTCTACTTATTCTTCCTCATGATAAATTTAGAGGGGCCTTAATAAATCATGAGTATTTATGAGATCTTAGTCATTCCCTTTTTTTTTAAAGATATAAAAAAGCAAAAATTAAAGAAGATGTAATTTTTCTTCTTTTTTTTTTGTCTTGCTTTGCGATGCAAGCTACCGAATTTTAGACACAAAAAAACAAAGCGTGATTTGGAAAAATCTTTTTTACTTTTTTTTTTTTTTAAATATGAAACATAAATAAAAATTAATTTCGATATAACTTTAATTTATATTTATTAGGATTTAGCAGGAAGGCGTATATATTCATTCATCCGCCAAATCCAAATCCATGGCGGCATCGAGGCGGTGGGTGAGTAGATCGAAGGCGTGAGCTTCGTTTTTGTGATCGATTTTTGTTTGATTCTGTTTCATCTATCGCCGGAATCGCGACGATGAAGAAGAGGCTGCCGCCGCCGTCTTCGTCGTCGCCGCAGGCGGCCTTCTCCGCGGGCAGGCTCTGGTTTGGTCTTCAGCTGCTCTTTTGGATGTCGGTGCTCGCGTGCTCGCTCGCTCTCATCCGTATCGCAGCGAGATCGGCGTCCCCGGATGCGGCCGTCGGCGAGGAGCCGCTCGTGACCGTCGGCGTCCCCAAGATCGCGTTTTTATTCCTCGCCCGTTCCAATCTCCCGCTCGATTTCGTTTGGCACACCTTCTTCCAGGTATCTCCGTCACCAAAAATCGCGCCTTTGGGGGAGGGGGGTGGGTTTCTTTCGCTTGCACGGTTAGAATGAGCTTGCTTTTGGTTTGTTGTGCAGCATGCGGAAGAGGAGAAATACTCGATTTACGTCCACTCCGAGCCGGGATTTGTGCTCGATAAGACGACGACGAGGTCTCCGTTCTTTTTCGACCGTCATCTTCGGGATAGCATAAAGGTCTTTTTTATCCTCCTTGAACTATATTTTATCCTCATTTGGAGTTAATGAAGAACTATATAAATTGAGCGAGAGGACTTCTGGGGTGGCAGGTGATTTGGGGCGAGTCCACTATGATCGAAGCAGAGAGATTGCTGCTTGCTTCAGCCCTCAAGGATCCTTCCAATCAGCGTTTTGCCTTGATCTCCGATCGGTATCATTACTTTCTTGAATATTGTAAAGGAAACTAATGATTATGTTTATATAAATTTCATATTTATATTTTTAATGGATTTAGTATTTGTTTTCCATGTTTAAAAATCAAGTTTTTTTTTTTTTTATGGGGTTGACTCTGATCTCAAAAATAAAGCTCATCAGCCTACCAAGACTTGTACCTTGGTCACCTTTGCTGCAAAAGAGCAATTGATACATAGGCTTTCTCTATTTTTTGTGGTAGATAATTGTAAATTGTATGTTGCTTGCGTCAACTAGTCTTATCTTAAGATTTACTTGTGACTTTGTTAATTCTGTTATCTGGAAACATGATTTATATTGCTTATGTCTATCCAGTATTCCCTTTCTTGACTTATCTTATATCAGAGCAATTAGGATCTCTCTATGATTCACTTTTTTCCTTATTGACTTTCAGGCTATTTTTCATCTTCTTTTAATGCCTTGCAATTGTATTGGTCTGAGTCTGCTTTGATTGACTAGGGCTGGATCTCTGATTCATTTCTTTTATATTGCAGCTGTGTACCTCTTTACAACTTCAGCTATATATATGACTATGTCATGTCTTCTCCAAAAAGTTTTGTGGATAGGTAAACAGCCCGAAGGGTATTCTAATCTTATTTTCTTACTTTTGCATTTTCGTATCGAATGTGGAGATGACTTATTTATATTACCCTCGTTCTAGTTTTCTTGACAAAAAGGAAGGGCGTTATAGTCCAAAAATGTTTCCCACAATACCCAGGGACAGATGGAGAAAAGGTTCTCAGGTAATTTGCTTTTTAATGTAGAAGATGATTGATGTGCCTACTTTTCACAGGGAAGATTAACAATTAGTGTTTACGTTTGTATAACTCTATAATTTTTAAATCCAGTGGATAACCTTGGTTAGAAAGCATGCTAAGATTGTTGTGGACGATACTGTGGTTTTTCCAGCATTCAAGAGATTTTGCAAGGTAAGGTTTGTCGATGAAATTTTTGTCATTCTTAGAAAGCTTTGTCTTCCCTGGAGTTGTTTGCATGCTGAACTGGCACCATAGAGGCATAGCGAATAATGATTAGATTATACTCTTAGGTGGTCTTTGTTGTGAGTTCTAAAGTCTAAACCATTTGGGGTACCTTGATCATGTTTGTCAGTCGAAGTATTTGAAGTTTCTTACTGTGACCTTTGCAGCACCTGACTGAAGAAGTACTCAGAGGAAAGCAGAAAAATGTGAGTAGATTTATGGCCATTCTAATCCAAGTCATTGCTTCTTGAAATGAACTCAGGTCTTTTGTTTTTTTCAATTTTTGTATTGTATATGGTGTTTTATTGTACCACTGCCACTTCACTTAATTCATATTACAGTGATGTGATACATGCTAACTTAGTAGCATGCTTTCTTTCTGTTAACTAATTTTACCTGTTTAATACCTTGAAATGCTTCTCTCTGCTTAATATATCTACAAAGGATTTGGTTATTCTTGGTGACTACCGAAACTCTTAGTTGGAACTTCTATTCTCTTTTAAGTTTTAACTTGTTAATATTCAACGAGAACCATTCCATAAGTTCTTATTTGAGCTTACAAAATGTTAGACACTGATACTCAATATTCTTTGATGACGTATAACTTTAGATGAAGTTCAAGTAAATAGATATTAAGGACTGGACAAATGTACATATGGGTGCCAAACTTGAAAAAAAAGCTAAGACTAAGCTAGAAGCTTTACTAATGCAAACTGAAGATTATCATTATTATTATTTTGTGACTGGAATTGTCTTCCATTTACTACTGCTTTCTGTTTATGCTGGCTAGCATTTACTATGCTATATTGGCTTTTGTGCGTTTGAGTTGTTCATTTGTGATATCTCATAAATGTTTTCTTCTCCAAAGCACCATCATTTGGAAATAGAAATTGCTTTTTCTACTGGTTTTATATCATTAGTCTCTTTTCAGTAGCAACTTCTAACCTTTATATTTTGTATGTGCAGAAAGAAGCAGCACAGGAAGAACATGATTGTATAACAGATGAACACTATGTCCAAACGCTATTCTCTGTAAGACTGTGTTTGTCATTTGCGTAGTCCTTCTAACATTTGCTGAGTAATAAACGTGCAATATTTTGTGCAGAGTTATGTCGAAGTAAAATTAGGGAATTTGATGTGTGTGTGTGTGTTTGTTTTCATGGTCTGACCATTCTCTCTCTTTCTCTCAGATGAGTCAACTTGATGATGAGCTGGAGAGAAGAACATTAACATATACTTCATGGAACCAATCGATCGATGTGAAGGACAAAAGAAGTTGGCACCCTAAGACATTCGAATTTGCTGATGCGAGTGCACAACAAATTTCAGAAATAAAGGTCACTTACTATCCACTATTTCTAGTTAATAAGCTTGCTTTTCTTCCACATTTTGTGCAATTCACCAACCCAAAATTTCTAGCTTCTTAGGCGGGATTGCCCCGCGGCTACTTAAACCATTGAATCACTCTCCCTTACTGCTGTGCTAGGCGGGGAGCTTAGTGATGTGATGCTATTCTCATTTGTTAAAAAATGTCAATGGTATCGCACCTTGAATTTCAATAAGCATGCCTTTTTTTTGTCAATTAGATCCAATAAAATCCACTACTCAAAGTTTCGGTGTCATAAACGCAGCTGACGGTGTGATTCTGCTTATAAATTTTGATAAAGCGTGATGCGATGCGTTCCAGTTTGTACTGATTTTCTTGATTTCTCAAAAACTCTATCCAAGTTCCTTTTACATCAGGCTTTCTTCTTCCTTATTTTGCAGAATATCAATCATGTATACTATGAGACGGAGTATCGAACCGAGTGGTGCCAGTGCAATTCCAAGTTCATTCCATGTTTCTTGTTTGCAAGGAAGTTCTCCAGGAGCTCTGCTATGCGAATCCTCAACGATGGTCTCGTGGGACCTTTCGATGCTGGTTCTCTATTTTTTCCAGACTCATAATTTTTCCTCTACAGGTAGCTCGATAGTTGCAGAAACACACAACACACACAGCTAAAAGTTTTATCATTCAATCATATTCATTCAGATTGTCTGAAAATTTGATCCAACTCACAAAGACCCAGATGAAATAAGAAGTTAAAACTCCATCCGACATCTACAAGAAAGTTGACTGTGTTAGGTTGTTAGTAGATGAGCATATACATCATTTGGAGATGCAGGTTTCTACAGAACCAAATACGATACATTTCAATCGGCAAGCTTCGACTCAACATGTAATTGTTAGCTTATAGAGAGAATTTGTCTACTGATAGTACAATGCTCCACAAATTCTGAACTCTCTTGTGGCTTACACTTGATACAGCGTCAGTAAATCCACAAGTTACGATATTGTTTACTACTAATTCATGCTTGTTTAAAAATATGTATAGTTTTTTTTTAAAACAAGTCATTCTCATTATTTACATGATTCAGTATTTCCTGATAAATGGTAATTTCACGCTCTTGTTTCGCATTGACCTACTCGACTGATGAGTTTAAATGATCGGGAACGGACTGGAAGGAGGAAGAAGAGGAGGAAGAAGAACTCTAAGGACAAGAATTTGATGCATCAGAGGTGGTTTATCCAAACTTCTTAATTAATTCTGATCTGGTGATAGTATAACTGGCCATGTGGCAAGAAATCAACTGTCAATCTGGAGGTTAGTTAAGTGCAAGTCAACTGAAGAAGCTCGATGGTTATAAGTATGATTCTCCATGAATAGAATATTTTCCGACCTTCAGATCCATAGAGGATACGTATTCTTATCTTCTCCATCATGAGATGTCTATTATAAGGGGATTATGAAGTAATCTTTGAATACTCTACTTTCCTTCTCTCCTTTTTCTTCGGTCACTGGTTTGGGTGTCGGAAGAGACTCATCGGGGCACGCTTTGGCAAGCGTCCTCTTAATTTCGTGCTACTTTCTGTAGATCGTGTGATGAGAAATCCTTTTTTCTCCTGCAAGATGTGACGTAGATTTTGTGTGACTGAAAAGACTATATCTCTGTTTCTAGCGGGAACAAATTCAAATCCAAGGTTGAGGTCAAAAAGAACAAAACCTTGAGAAAAAGAAGAGACAAAAAAAAAAAAATATTATGGAGTGAAATTCTGCAAGAATTGAATGGTGAAGTTAAAATTTGCAAGAATTGGATGGTCAAAATGACCCTTTAAATACATTTATCGATCCGTTTTGAACGGAGATACGAATACGATGCGAAGAAGAAGAAGAAGAAGCGTATCGTATTCTACTGTTCTTTTCCTTTTTATTCCAATTATTTTATTTTATTTTATTTGCGGTGTAACGAGAAGAAGACAAGAACCGTGCTCTCGAACCACAGTAACGAAGGAATTTGCGCCTTCCTTCGAGGCGAGGTTAGGGTTTGGTTGGACGGTGGGCGACTCGTCGGATTCTATCCCTCGCCGCGTCGGACGGGGATCGCCATCGGAGGGAGAAGACCCGAAGCGCCAACAAGCCATCCATCCCGTCCCATTATCGCCGAGCCCCACCCCGGGTGCTGGATCGTGAGAGAACGCGGGATGGACGAGGTGTTAACCGCCGCCGACGTGGCAGCATCGAACGCGTCGGTCGGGCACGGCCCCCCGCCGACGTTTTCCTCCAATATCCCCCTCGTCTCCGCTGTCCTCGCCTTCTCGGTCGCCCAATTCCTCAAACCCTTCACCACCTTGTTCGTCCCTCACCTCCCCCATTCAAAAATTCCAATTTTTATGACAATTTGGGAAGCTTCTATTTCAGATTTTCCTTGCATATCTTCGATGCAAATGGAAAACCAAAATACGACGTTGTTGTCTTTCTGGAAATTTTTTGTGTTGTTTTGCATCTTGCTTTCAATATTTACTCCTTTGTAATCTTTCATTTGCTTATACTGGAAATGCAGGTACAAGGAGAAAAGATGGGATTCTAGGAGGTTGCTTGGTTCAGGTGGAATGCCTTCCTCACATTCAGCTACCGTGACAGCTCTCGCGGTGGCTGTAGGTTTACAAGAAGGGATAGGCAGTACTTCATTTGCACTTGCCGTAATTTTAGCATCCATTGTATGCATTTCTCTGGATTCTACAAGCTTTCTGTTGGATTAGTTGATTATATCTTGTCTGATTACTTGTTGATATTATGTTTACTTCGTTGCAATACATTATATAGGTCCTGTTTCACAGAACAGTTTTTCTCAGATCTTCCTTTTGCAAGCTACACTTCATCTCATGTTGATGTTATGATATTTGCAATTTACAATGCTATCTTTGAACTTGATATTGTCAAATTTTCATTATGATTTGGTGCGTGTGACATCAGAATTTCTAACATATATCTGTTTCCAATCTTATTGGATTTCTTCAGGTTATGTATGATGCATCAGGAATCCGATTGCATGCCGGTCGGCAAGCTGAGGTAAGTCTATTAAGATAACTTGCATTCTGTTTGTGGAAACCCAAACTGTTCTCTGTTATTGGAAAAATAAATTATAAAACTATTTGTGTAAACAAACTAATTGGCTCATTTGTTCTAAGCTCCTTCAGAGGATGCTAAATATTCATATTTACATTGCAATGAAATGATTGTATCTTTTTTCTTGTTAATCTTTGTACCTATAAATTTTAACCTTTTTCGTATAAAAAATTATGGTGATTAACAACACTTGATCTTTTTCTGTTCATTTGATAAGGTGTAGAATGAGCTACCTAGTTATTTTATCATTGAAGATTTGTCGAGAATTCAAGATAATATATATACTTAGTGTTCTCAAATGCATGGTTGCCTCTTAATAATCAGTGTCATTGAGTGAGTTCACTTCCATCCTGCCTGTTGACTGTTGTAGGTATACATTTGCTGCTTGCAAATTGTTAACAAGAAATTTGATTCTGCCCTATTATCTCAAGTATAAATGGTGCTATAGCTTCCTGGATACACAACTCCATAGTTTTGTCCTTCTCTTATGTACTTCTCATTTACTAAAATATACTCGATAGGTAAGTAGTTAAGGCTAATCTTTCTTCATGTAATTGTCATTCTTGCAGAACCTTGTGAACTTTTTGGTGGAAATAATAAGTTATATCCAGTATATTAAAGACTATATTGCATTTTCTCCTTCCTTGCATTTGAAGTTTTTCCTCTTGCTCTACTACATCCATCTTGCAATCTTATTTTACAAAACTCCAACTGCATACTGTCGTATCTATCCTTATTCTGATACACGACGATGCTTGGCAAAAAAAGAGTTAGAACTCCTATAACTAACATTTCAGTCTGGTTATTCATGCAGTTGCTGAATCAAATAGTATGCGAGCTACCACCAGAGCATCCTGTATCCAACTGCAGGCCTTTACGCGAACCTCTTGGACATACTCCACTCCAGGTACTCTTCATCTGCATGCATTTCACAATGCAAGTAAATCACATGGTCTAGAATAATAAGAATCTATTTAATCCTTAACTTTGATCGCACTATAGCTGGCTTCTGTAATGACAAAAGTTCTTGACACAGGTTTGTGCGGGGGCCTTACTAGGCTGTGTGATATCCTATCTCCTGAGAAGCTCTGTGTAGGTTCTCTGATCTAGCACGAGTCTGGGTCCTTGTGGCAGCTATTGTTGGAACTGGCTTTGTTTGAAGTTGCCCTTTCCGCAAAGCCACCAGTGCAGATCTTATGAATGCAACTATAGAAAATATAGGACTGGTTCTTCACTGGGTACTGTGTCCATAGAGATTTGTATTCAGAAATTCATTTATATTGCTTATGAAGAGCAAGGTTCACATACTAAACTCTCACTTTGATAATCTGATAGTGGTGCTTTGCTTTTGTCGGCAGAAAGTAGCTGTTCCAAAAACATTGACTATGAGTTGACCATTATTACTGACGGTTAGTGACCAACTGTTCCCCGACTATTCATCAGAATTGACCATCAACCCAACTGCAAACCCTGTTCCAAAATTCAAGTTGTTCGTTTCTGAAACTCGTCCCTCATCGATGGATTCTGTTGCTCTTCCCCCGCCATGCTCCTCTGTTCATGTTGCAGGTGATGAAAACACCACTAATCTCGTCGCAAATCCACTCGTTGATACGCCTTTTTGCTTATCACACTCTTTCTTCGCATCTTCGCCGATTTTCATGCTCCATCATGATCATCCCCTGCACTCGATATCCAACCCATCGCCAGACCTCCCCCCGCACTGTTCTTCATGAAGCAAGCCGCCGCCGGCGTCATCCTGTACATCTCCGTCGGCCTCGGCGAGGCACCGGAGCTTCAAAGGCCGCCCCACGGCTTCCCTCGTCGTTGTCAGCCTCTGCACCATCGACTACGGCGACCTCGCGCGGGGCACAGGCGCCGCCAAGCTCTTTGCTTGCGCCTTCATCCTCGTCGGCTTCGACTTCGGCTTCGGCTTCGTCGACGTCGTTCTCAGTAACCTTCTCGTCCGCGCGCTTGACCGGCAGGAGGCAGCGCTGCTGCCCGCGGTGGACACCAGCTCTTCCTTGTGGACGTGCACAAGGGGCGAATGCGGTTGCGGATCGAGGGGGCGCTCGCGCTCGCAGTGGCTGCTTGCGTCGCCGTCGGGACGGTGGCTGCGCTTGCGCTGGAGGGGCTGGAATGGGCGGATAGCTTCTACCTGGCGGTGGCGTCGGCGACGACGGTTGGGGTACGGGGACTACGCCTTCACGACGGTGGAAGGGGATGCCGTTCGTCTCAGTGTGGCTGCCGGTGGCGAGGGCGTTCGTGTACCTGACGAAGAAGAGGAACCAAAGGGCGGCGGAGTGGGTCCTGAGGAGGAGGATGACCGCCGGCGACGTGATGGCGGCGGACCTCGACAACGACGGATCCAAAGGTACGGTTTCGGATCTATACAACATTTCATTATAATATTTCTATAAAGTTTGGGAACAAAACAAAGCGGAACCATTTAGAATTAGACAATCATATTCACATTTAAAATTGATGTAAAAGCAGGAAATATAAAAAACTAATCCGAAGTAAAATAAATTGGGAAATTCTACTAAAGAGACAACGATAAACACGAGCCTATTATTATACTAATGATTCCAGAAGATTGTGGAAGGCACGTAATTAAATAATATTCTTCTTTATTGGATGATTAGTAATCATAGAGTTGACGATTGAATAATCTGGTAAATCCCGGGTGATTGGCCTGTCCAATTCAGGTAATAATGTAGTTGACTTCGTCAGCAATGAGGACTTACTGTAGATGGTTAAGAAAAATGACTTCTTCAGTTGATCTTAAATTTACTTTTACAAATTTTAGCAAATATTTTGCTCAAGTGCGATTTAAGTCTGGTCAACTCCTGATCAAGCTGACTAGATGTGGTGGGCCCAGTCGATGACAAATACCTTCTAAAATACAAGAATTTTCTTTCAATGCAACTTTACATAATAGTGACGTAGGCCCTGTTAAATTACTCTTTTAAGGCAGCCGCACATTTTTAATGACGTGGGGACATCCAAATCCAATATCCAAAGATGGCACTAAATACTAGAAAAAGAATTTAGTGAAATTACATTTTGAACCCATTTTTTAAAATAAAAAACACACAAAAGGTTTTTCAAACAAAAAATTGATAAGGAAAATGGTTCGATATTGTATTATTATTTTTTTTTTTCATTTTTTCCGTTTCCAAAATTATTGTTTTAAAATAAAGTAGACAAATTATTTAAAAAAATAAATAAATCGTGTGATTGATGTTGAACTTTGAGCCCATCTTCAATCTTTTGTCATTTCCACAAACGCATGGAGACCGAGCCGTTGCTCCCCCTAAAAACTGGATCTCCGACGCCGTCTCTGCCCATCCACCGGCAGAGGGCCTCCGTCTCGCCGTCCCCCGCCCTCTGCCCCCTCCCTGAGGACGGAGAGATCTCCGTCCCCCTCTCCAGCCCCAGCACCGCCACCGCCGCCTCCTCCCTCAAGGATCTCCTCATCTTCGGCCAGTTCCCATCTTCTACCGACGGCGAACCAGAAGAATCCGCCCCTCTTCCCTCGTCTTCCTCTACTCCTCCCGCCTCTCCCCTCTCTGGCAATCCCAATTCCTCTTCCCCCTTCTCCGCCGCCACCGCCAGCCATGCCTGGCTCAGCGACCCCTCCGACGCTCGATGGAGGAACAATCTCCACCGATCCCGCACCGCCCCGGCCATATCCGCGATCAATGACGTCGGACACTCCCATGTCGACACCCCTGATCGCCCATCCATCATCACACAGGCTTTCCTCCTTCTCGTCGTCTACCTCATTTTTGGGGTCTCCATTTACACCTTCAATCGCCACCACTTCGTCTCCGAAGAGACCCACCCTGTTGTTGACGCCCTCTACTTCTGCATCGTCACTATGTGCACCATTGGCTACGGCGACATCACCCCGGCTACTACCTCCGCCAAGATCTTTTCCATCTTGTTCGTCATCATTGGTTTCGGTTTCGTCGACATCCTTCTCTCCGGGGTGGTGTCTTACGTGCTCGATATCCAGGAGTCCCTCATCCTCTCCGCCGTCAACAACCCGATGAAGATCGTCGATGAGAAGAAGCATAATCAGCAAAAGAATCACGACCAGCACCAGCACGGACACGACATCGCCCGGAATTACATAATTGACGTCAAGAAAGGGCGGATGAGGATACGGATGAAGGTAGCACTTGCGCTCTGCGTCGTCCTGCTCTGCATCGGCGTCGGCACCGGTGTGCTGCGCTTCGTGGAGCAGCTTGGATGGCTCGATTCCTTTTACCTCTCTGTGATGTCTGTGACCACCGTTGGGTACGGGGACCGAGCATTCACAACGCTGCCGGGCAGGCTATTTGCGTCGCTGTGGCTCCTAGTGTCCACTCTCGCCGTCGCTCGTGCATTTCTTTACTTGGCTGAGGCGAGGATCGACAAGCGACATCGAAAGCTAGCAAAGTGGGTTCTTTCTAGGGACATGACTGTTGCAGAATTTCTCGCGGCTGATATGGACAATAAAGGGCTTGTCACGTAAGTTACTTTCCTCTCCGTGTTCTTTCTTTTTTTGATCTATTCATATATAAGGGATTCATTGCTTGGTTTCTCACTGCCGGCAAGAATACTACGAGAATTTGGAGTTATTTAGGATGAATTCTTACAAACTGAAGCATAATGAGCTAAAAGAAGATTCAGACACATGACAGATGCGTTAAAATTTACATCGTGTAGAAGCTCCAAATAATGAGTTAGAATGGTCTGCATTGACTTAAGCATTTGCTTTTGTAGATCTCATCAGCAAAATTTTCACCATGGTTTTGTTGAATACCGTTCTGCTTTTTGGCTCCTTCCTTTAAATGTCTAAATGGTAATGGACCTTCTAACTCAAGGAGTTGGAGAAAGATGTAAAGGATTATTTTTCTTTTGCACAGAAATTTGCATGGCATAATTTTGTTACCCTGTTTGTCGGTGAAAAAGGAAAAGAAAGAGTGCTGTTGAGAGGCTAAACAAGATTATGTAAAGTTTGGGGCGCATGAGGATACTATTGTTATTGAACAGTTTGTGTTTGCTTGAGGATAATATTGATATCGAACAGTTTATAGTTGCGTCTGTTTTAGTGATATCTTGTTGCTGGAATTAGAGGAAGATGAGGAGACTTGAGGAGCAGGGGTGATGAATGCAAGAATAGGTGAACTATAAGGTTTCATTATAGATTTATATCTGAGAATAATTGGACAAGGCCAGTATATATTTTTCATAAAATTTGAAATTATACAAAAAGGATTTATGTTTTGCAAGGATTCGATTCACTATGAAAAATTGATAACATTATACCTGTGCTCGTAGCGTGAGAAATATGAAAACAGTGTTCCTCTATTTGCTAGTAATTATTGGTGGTTTAAGAATTTCTTTCACTTGTGAGAAACAGGTAGATTTTTCACTAATAAGGGAGTGAACATTTTCCAGATGCAAACGAATGCCTTTATGATTGAGATATTCATTTGGTTAAGACCTTACGATGCTGTCAGATGTTGATATTAATACCCTATCGCTCTCACCTTTTATGCTTATTTATGTTTATATTGTTGTTTGAGTAGTAGCTTGGAAAATTTCAAGATTTTTGTTTCAATTAAAATAACCTTGGACTATGTTCTTTAGGTTTCCATTTTTCCTTCTTCCCAACTTTGCTTAATTTTTACTCTTGTTTGTCTCAGATTTGTCTCACATTGAGTAAATGAAACACCATTTAAATAAGTGTTGATAAGTGTTCTCTACTTTAGCATCAGTCTGGTTCACTTGGGTAGAAAGTTCCACGGCCAAAGGGTAAACTCACCTTAAGCTTTAAACTGAAGACAAAAGATAAAGATATGATCACCAGCTTGTTCCTTCTTATTTTTCCCCTTTGGATAAGAGCCAAAGCTAAAATCTAATGAACTTTTAGAAAGAACTATCATCTTGTACCTCGATGATTCTGGTGTTTAGTTAATCAGCAAGTGTGATTGCATTTCCAATTTGTTGTGATTGAGTCTCTACAACACAACAGTTTCCTGAAATCAGCAGATAGTTCTTTACATCCCAAGTTCTGTCTCCTTTTTGAATTGTTTAGACTCGTGACTAATCATGCTATCTCTTTTATGTATCTTTTTCTATTTATTACTATCTTTTTTCTCCTTTGTTCCGGTAATTTTCTGACTTCTTGTTCGCACTTGCTAAAAACTGATCGACTATTTTGCTCCGACAACAATTTGTTCAGCCACCAAATACTAATTTTTCTACGTTACTTCCTGCAGTAAATCAGAATATGTGATATACAAACTCAAGAAAATGGGAAAGATCACTGAGAAGGACATCATGTTGATCTGCAATCAATTCGACAAGATAGACGCTGGTAAATGCGGAAAGATCACCTTCTCCGATCTCATCGGAAGTCATCTCTGACAATCCTTAAGAAACAAGATTTCAGAGCTGCAGCTGGTTCAAAACAGATTTCAGAATTGCACCCTTGATATTTACAAGGATGCAACATTTGCCGTGCTTGTGTTCCTCTTATTTATACTTCGATAGGAACTTAGTTGCAGCCTAAAAAAAAAAAGGACAGCCTCAAGCTCAATCGCTTGTGCTTGAGAACTTGTTCGTGGGTAAGCAGTAGATTGTTGTATCCTAGCACTTCAATGTAAATTCTGTAGCTCAGTTGATAAATGCTATGTCTACGTTGATATGCTTCTCCTCTATCGCTTCATGCGGAGATTGTGAGGCTGTACAGCAGTAAAAGTAAAAGATAATTACGTTGACTTTTAGTGTCCTTCGTTGGTCTTTCGATGAAAATACAAAAAAGATAAATTATGGGAAGGATTATCTTCTTTGATTTGATAAATAATTTAAGTGAGGATTTTAAATTTTACATCGAGATTCGATTTGTCGTTGTCTATAAGATCTATATATCTCTATAATAGTATGATATTGTCCATTTTTAATTTAAATTTTCATAGTTTTATTTTTTGAATTTTACTCAAAAGGTCTCAGGTTAATGAAAATATTTTTTTATTTTATAAGCACATGATTTTTTTCATGTTTTATCAATGTAGAACTTTAATTATATTCTTCAAACTCCTAACAATTCCTCTCAAACGAAGAAAGTGAGTTCTCATATCCGGATCAAAAGAATCGGATACTATATAGAAAATTCAATTGGATCAGAATAATCAAACAACTAGTAAAAAGTCTAATTGGATCAGAAAAATTAAACAGTTGACCGAATAAAATCTTTGTGGATTAAAGATTGACATCAAATATAGAATTTTTTGAATAAAATTCAAAAATAAAATTATAAAAATTTTAAATAAATAATATCATATTATTTATAAAAATACAAGATGCCTGAGTCGTGGGCTCATGTTAGGCTTGAGCCGCGTAACGTGTCGGTCTGGTTTGGCTCATGAGACATCTCTGTAAGTGAACCGGACTCGCAAACCCGGCTTTTCATGTCGCACCGAGGGAATTATGCGTCGTATCGCATTGAGTTTCTGTCAAGCATCTCCTATTAATGACGCACACAGCGGTCGCGTGCAGTTGCCGACAGGAAGAGAAGCTGCGGCGGAGGAGATCGTGAGACGCGAGGCGAATCCAAACTTGTGACGGCATGGTATGGATGATAATTTCTCCATTAATTTTCATTGTTGCTATTTTTTTACAGGCGTTTTTTTGTTCATGATTTTGCTCTTCCGTTAGGGTTTGGCCGTGATTGTTGTTTCTCTGCGTGACTCTTTCGATCGGGTGCTCATTTGGTTTCAGTTTTGGAATTCGGTGATTTTTACACAGTTAAATCAGATTCTTATCTTTTCGTCTTCTTGGAATTTTCGTAGCTAGAAATATGCTTTATGCTACCGCTTCTGCGTTTTTTGAGACTTCCATTGTTCATCCTGGGCAGATTCCGATTGATCGATTAATTTATTCATGTGCTATATTAAGGAAACTATGTCCGGGGGCAATTTTTCTCGATATTTTTGTTCGGTGAGAGTTTCGTGCGGAAGATAAATTTGGAGCTGAGATCTGAATTAGGCAAACAAAAAATTACTTTGTAGTAGTCATGCCTTGTGGAGCAGAAAACTTCAACTAGATATGCTAGTTGTTATATACTTAAAAAACAAGCTATTTACTTTTTTCTGCTGCCAAAGATGAACATTTACGGTGGATCAGTTGGTGGATTGAATTTTTTTCTTGTTTTCTCTTCGCTTATCTCCTTCCATCGCTTGTTATTGATTGGTTCATCATTTTTATTACACAATCATGCTTGTAGCTGTATCCACCGTTTACCTTTGTTTTCTATAATTTGATAAAAATACATGTCATAGCAGTCGTGTTTATATGAGACTGTTATGTTTTTATATCTTTAATTTATTTTGTTTAGGATATCTTAGGTTATGTTTGGCAACTTGCAGTAATATATGCATGGTAATCAAGATTTGATTCTGACCTTATGAGACTACTATAAATAATCCAAATCATAATTAGGATTTGAAAGGCCTGGAATTTATGATCTGTTCCCATGCTACCTCATAGTTCCTAACTCCTATCTGTCGCTTTAAGAATTATATTGCATTGTTCAACTATTATCACTGGGACACAAAAGTTAAATGGAAGGCAAGGGGAGAGTGACAGCACACTTACTTAATTTGAGAGAGTAATTTGATGGGTAGCGACATGGAAACGAAGGGGCGACCTTGAGACGGGTAACGGCATGTTCATAGCTTGGTCAGCCCAAGCTACTGAGCGAGTGGAATGGGACGAGCCTTAGAGGCCTTGCTTATGAGTCCTCCCTTCTTATGTCGCAGCAGTTCAGGCTCATGCCAGCCCTGGTACACGTGCCCATGAGGAGGACTGACCGGACAACCAATCTGATGTTGATATTCAATAGTTTTAGTTATGCTTCATGATACTAGAATGATAAAGTTTAATGCATTCGTCTTAATAATATATATAGAAAGTTAGTGTATATGATAAATTATAAATGTCAAAAAATAATTCTATAATAATTTAATTGAATTGTAGGATCTTAAGCTCGCCCCAATCCCACGATCCACTCCTACCCCTATGATCTGAACACATTAACCTCTTCTGGTTCCTAGATAATATCCTGATGTCGACAATCTTGAATATTTGTATTGTTTTTCCTTAGGATGATCCAGAGCTTGAAGCTATTAGGCAACGGAGAATGCAGGAGTTAATGGGCAAACATGGCGCTGTAAGTTATCTTTATCGATGTTGGAGTCTAAAAATTGCTGAGTTTGTAACTAATGCTCTTTGGCATTTTTGTCAGGGTAATCAACAAAATGGTGAGCAACAGAAAGCACAAGAAGAGGCCAAAAGGTTTGTTAATCTTTCCATTGGAATTTAGTTAAATGGAAGTTTAAAGAACTATCTATCTGTAACTTGAAATGAAGGGAAGCAGAGGAACGAAGGCAGTTGATGCTGAGTCAGATATTGTCAACTGAGGCGAGAGAAAGGCGTAAGTGTTTTATTAGACTACTTTCCATAGTTGTCATTCACTACTGCTCTGTAGTTGTTCCATCATGCCTTTACATATTGCTCTTCTATTTTGTTGGATATGAAAAAATAATTTTCTCATCTACGTAAATACTTTCTCCAGCGACGAAAAGCTTCTTTGAACCTTAGCATGTCTATCAATGTCTTGATGATACATCTAGGAGTTTGGCACCCTAAGATTAGATTAGTCTTGGTGACTGAGGAATATTTAATTTTTATCCTAATCATTGGTCCTGTCTCTTTTTGTTGGATAAGGGATTTGTATTCCATCTAGTATTCACTCTGGATCATGAACTTGCCGATTATCTCGAAAGGCAAGCTACAAGGTTTGGGATTTGGATCCATGAATGTATAGTGAGTATGAATACTTGATTTTAAAGTTTATAGATTGTTAGGCTGGTAAATGATATTAACTGGAAATTACAGTATCCTTTTGTTAACAATAGTTGTTCAACTATTTACATATGGTTCACCACTGACAACAATGTTCATTTTCTGTAGTTGCTCGTATTGCTTTAGTGAAACCAGATAAAGCAAGAGGTGTGGAAGATGTTCTACTAAGAGCTGCTCAAATGGGACAGATATCTGAGAAGGTACAAACTAGAACAATCACAGATCGATGCATTCTCGAAGAGATTCTCATGTTTGGTTTCAGGTTTCTGAAGAAAAACTTATTTCACTTCTGGAGCAAATTAACAGCCAAACGAGTAAACAGACAAAAGTCACCGTAAGTTGCCTCAAGTCCTAAACACATACTGAACCAACTATCTTCTGAAACTGGTTTCGAAATCATATTGATCACGATGCTCTCCCCTATTCAGATCCAGAGGCGTCGAAGTGTGCTCGAAGATGATGACTAGCCCGGGATCATTCACTGAGATGGTTGTGATCTTTTGGTAATTTAGTGCTTGCTTAAGTTTTAAACTTGCGTAAAATGGTGTTGCTGGATGATGCCTGAACTATTTTTTTAATCACCTGGTTATGTTCTGGACCTGTTTTTTCTTGGCAAATCACATTCAACTATGCTTTTATGTATCGCTTGTTAGTGTGAATTTCGGGGGTAGTTTGACAGTTTTGTTTTTTAATTATTACAAAGGGGAAGATATCTTGATGATGTGAATTATCATATCAAATCAAATATGATCAAACATGACAATAAAGATTGTCATTTGCAACAATTACTCTAGGGGGTCATCTCTAATTATCTTAGTCACGTGATTATCAAATAATTATATAATCAAGATTATGAAAAATAAAATATAACTTAATATTGTTTGGTTTAATCCTAAATAATGAGATAAAATTTTATTTGTTTGAAGGTTTTAATGTCTTATTTACTGTGACATTTACAATATTACTTTCAATCAAGCACATAATGGTTGGTGACAGCGACAATCGGTCGGCGATCGACGGCGGTAGTCGATCGGCGGTGGTCGGTCGGCGATCGAGCGGATGATCGGATCGACGACGATCGGCGATCGGCGGCGACGATCGACGCGGTCGATCGGCGGCCGGCCGACGATCGATCGGCGGTGGCGGCGGCGATCGATCGACCATCGGCGATCGTGGCGGTGATCGGTAGCGATTAAGCGGCGGTAGTCGATCGACGATCGACCAACCAACGATCGACGATTGGCGACGACGACATCGATGGTCGACGGTCAATCGACAATCGACTAGATTGTAATTTGATAAATTGATAAGGATAATTTTGTCCTAAATGGTAAAAATCAGAAGATATTTTTGTAAAAAAAAAATCCATAATCAAGGGAACAAAAAAAAATCAAGTGTTTTTGAGGTTTTTCAATTCCCTCATCCATAACTCTTTTGTTGACGTGGCATGACGTGTCAGATATTCATCATGATTTGATAATTGTTCAAATCCTAAATCAAATAAAATTTTCTTTGATAATCTTGAATGAATAACTAAGGTTATCATAGATGACCTCCAATCAAACGCAACATGGGTACAATTTTGAAATGGCTTCAAATTATTAGGCATCAATGGAACATTGTTTTTTGACATTTGCAATTGCAATTAAGTTGGATGATAACTAGCCTGTGCAGTCAGTTAAAATCAATTAAATTAAAATTGAATAAATTATTTTTTTATAAAATTGAACCGAAATTTTCAACAAAATCGAATTGATCAAATCAACAATAAATTGATTAATTTGGTTAAAATTTTTTAAAAAAAAATTTCAATATCAATAATAAATTGATTAATTTGGTTAAAAATTAAAAAAAAATTAAAATTTTAATACGAATTGATTGATGTTACAGTGAATTGATATTAAAAAATTAAAAAAAAATGATTTTTAATCTCTTTTGCTACAGTAACATTGTTATTACCGTAATAATTGATTGATACAGTAATATCAGTTAATTGTT
Source organism: Wurfbainia villosa (assembly GCA_025175895.1). Classification (NCBI taxonomy): domain Eukaryota; kingdom Viridiplantae; phylum Streptophyta; class Magnoliopsida; order Zingiberales; family Zingiberaceae; genus Wurfbainia; species Wurfbainia villosa. Next base: position 26,656,572 of record CM045991.1, on the reverse strand, counting down.
AGTTATAATATCAGTAGTTCAATATATGAAAAATTTATTTTATCATACTGATGCTACAGTAACAAATCGATTAATACTACAGTAATAATCGATTGATTGTTTTTAATTCGATTTTATCAGTTAAATCAATTTTTTGATTCAAAAATCCAGACAGAATCGAATTAATAAAAAAATAATATTTTTAAAAATAAAAATCAAATTTTCAAATAAACCGAAAGAATTTTTAATTTCGATTGATTTATTCAATTTAATCGAACTTTTAGACGCTCCTAGTGATAATAAATTGTTTCCTTTTTTTATGTATAAATATTTATTATTATTATTTTTAAAAACAACATTTAATTCGACGCATATGTGACATTTGCAATTGCAATTAAGTTGGATGATAACAAAGTGTTCTTTTTTTTAAAGTATAAATATTTATTATTATTTTTTAAAAAAATCAACATTTTAATTCGACACATTTAAATTCAATGAAGTTGAATGTCGTTGAAAAATTTAATTATGAATGTTTATTATCGTATCTTAAATATTAATAAAAAAAATAAAAAGAGTTCACGAACCTGATAAAACAAAGATAAAGAAAAGTCTAAATGTTAAATCAACGCTTCAATTTTTTTATTTAGATTTAAAAAATAATTTAGCTTAAGACTGGTTAGTTTAACTTTAATATGGTTCCAAAAAAAAATGTGACCCGTCTACCCGATCCGATTAACATCTCAAACAATTGGACAGCCTGCCATCGTGCCCGAATCCGCAAGTGCATAAATCCATCAACAACCTGCCCTTATCGAACTTTTCATAGATTCAATTTGAATCCGCTCCGATAATTCACCGATCCCATTAATATGGCATCGAGGAGTACCATCCGCTTCCTCCGCTGGCCTTGAATCGATTCGATTCGCTTCGCTTCCGCCCAATCCTCATCCGAAACCCTAATCTCCCACACGCCCTGTTGCTACCGCTCGCTCTTTCTCGAGGAGCCTTCGATTCGATCGCCCCCTCCTCCAGGGTCGCGCTTGTCTTCCTCCGGAGCTCCGAATAGGGCTCCGATAGTTTTTAAGGTTCGTCACGATCCCGCGGGACTTCGCGTTCGAATCAGCCAACTTGCTTCTCTAAATATAAAGGTAGCTTTTTTCCCCTGTTCTTCTCGGGGTGCAACCCGTTGTTTGCTTTGTGCCTTTTTTCACTTTTGATTTTTGTTTGTGTGGATATGTTCATTGTTGGTATCTTAGATATGGTTTTGATTATATATATGAAAAAAACTTGTTGATTTCACATCGTACGATACTTTACTCGATTAAAAATTTGATCTTTTTGTTTGTTCTTATGTGGTAGAAATTGGCATGCTTATTGATAAGATGAGTTTGTGCAGTGGAAACAGTTGTAGTCAGTGGGTCTATCGATTAATATCTCATCATCAAATATGATGGATGCACATGACAACGCTGAAATTACTGTCCAAAATCCAAGAGCTCGGAAGTTGAGATCCTTAGTTTGGAACGATTTCACCAAGGAGAGAAGCCCAGATGGGAGTTATGTTGCTATATGCAATCATTGCAAGAAGCAGCTCACAGCTAGCAGCAGGAGTGGTACTACTCATCTAAAGAACCATCTTGTTATCTGCACGTCAACCAAGCGAGTTAAACGCAAGAAACTGGTGGTTCGCCGCCTTGTTCTTAAGTCGTCGAATGATGCAAAGAATGAGGGCGGTATGAGTTCCGAGCACTTCCAGTTTGATCAGGAACTGAGCCGGCAAGATCTTGCCCGCATGGTCATTCTGCATGGTTACCCGTTCAACATTGTTCATCATGTTGGTTTCAGGACCTTTGTTAGGAACCTTCAACCGCTGTTTAAAATGACATCTGCTGATATTGTGAAAGCAGATTGCGTGAAGATATATGAGAATGAGAGGCTCAGGTTGCATGAAATGCTAGAGAAACTACATTCTCGAGTAAGCCTCACAGTCGATATGTGGAAATCCATTGCAGACATGGACTATGTGTGCTTGACCTGCCACTACGTTGATAATGATTGGAGGCTTCAGAAGAAAATTATCAACTTCTTTCCTCTTGGACCTTCTGAAGTAGGGCATGATGTGAGCAAAATCATATTGGAGAGATTACAGGAATGGAGTATTGATGGAAAGCTATGTGCTGTAGTGCTAGACAAGTGTAGCACTGACGATTTGGCGACGAGTGAGCTTATAGGATGTCTCCGAACAAAAGGTTTTCTTATTTCAAATGGTGATCTATTTTCTGCTCGGTCCTGTGGTCATTTGCTGAATCTCATTGTTCACAAAAGTCTAGAAGTAGCATGTGAAGTCATTGATAGAGTTCGTGTCAGCGTGCAATTTATAAAAACCTCACCCGAAAGGCTATCCAGATTTCAGAAAGATGTAGAGAAAATAGGCATCCAAGAAAAGCCATTGGTTCTTGATGCTCCATCTAGTTGGCCGTCAACCTATATGATGCTTGAAACTGCATGTCATTATCAAGAGGCTTTCAAACATGTGGCAGAAAGTGATCCGGACAATGCAAGCCTTCTTTCACCCAAGGACTGGGAAGATGTTAGAGCAATTGTTGAGTGTCTAGATGTGCTTTACCAGGCTTTGGAGAAGTTCTCTGTCACAATAACTCCTACTGCAAATCTATACTTCAATGACATGTGTGGTATTCATCTTCTTGAAGACCTGGTATAAGAGTCCACAACCTTTGTTGCCTGTATGGCTAAGGATGCTTGAGAAATTTGAACAATACTGGGACTCGAGTAGAATGTTAATGGCAATTGCATCCATTTTAGATCCACGCTACAAGATGAAGTCTGTCGAGTACTTCTTTAAGCAAATTTACGATGATGCATTTGAAGTTAAAACAAGGATCGACAATGTTCGTGACAGATTTATAAATCTGTACAATGAGTATGTAGGCCACACTGCAAATTCTTCAAAACTTCAAGCCTTTTATGCTGGGAGCAGTAGTGGCTATAGTGGGAGTGAATATGTAAATGGTGGAGAATATAAGACATCTCGAATAACATTGTCTGATACACAGCGTGGATTGGATCAGTATCTTAAAGAGACATCCTCTGGTCATCCAGCAAGATCCGATCTCGATATATACTTGGAGGAGGCTGTTCATCCTTCAAATGGTCCCGAAGATAATTTTGATATCCTAGCTTGGTGGAAATATAATGCTGCCAAATATCCTGTGCTTTCTATGATGGCCCGAGATATTATGGGCATTCCTATATCAGTTGTTCCATTAGATAGTGAAGCAAGAACTCTAAATCAGTATTTAAGTTCGACAGATCCGACAATTATAGAATGCTTGATATGCTCTCAGGATTGGATAGGAGATGAAACAGAGGGTAGGGACAAATTTTCAATATTACCCTTGGCTTCTAGTTAGTTATATTTCTAATACCTCATCTTTATTTTGTCAGTGTCACCTGTGGATGCTATATCTCATGTTCCTTCTCCAACTTTCTTGGAGTCCAACGGCGATGAGTGCATGCTACCTGCTGCTGGTGACTAGACTACTCAATTGTGAATCTGGTATATCTTCATTCGAACTTATAAATTGGAGACTTTCATTTTCCTCCCTTTCTATTCGTGAATCCGATGATTGGTAATTGCTATCTAATTTGTTAAAGTAGGAGATTTTTTTTTTCCACTCCACCTTATGCTGCCTGACTGAAAATGAATCCTTGGATATGGTCTGCACAATTATGTTGCCTTGTTTAGATTTCTGTAGATCCGAAGGTTTTGGTTATTCAGTCGCACGACTTCTTTCTTTTTGCCGCATTGGCTATTTTGTAAAGAGGACTGGTGAATGCATGGTATAAAGATAATGCTATTAGTTTGTTGATACTCCAACAGTTGATAATTTACCTGTTTAATGTTTGTGAAGTTGCACTGAATAATTGTCGTGCATTACAATTCAAGTTTCTTGCAAATTCTGTAAGAAGGTCACACGAAATCCAGATCATTAACTCTTGTGCGAAACTGTTTTTGCAGGAACTAAATTGGCAAATACATTGCTAACGTCCCTGCCAAATTATTTGTTTCCCCATGATGATGCTTACTGACTCACAAAGCTGAAGGTTGCAGTATTACCATTCTTCCAAATGCCAGTATCAACTTGGGCGATTTCTGTTTCCCCCCATGTTTGTAATCCATTGGCATTTCATGGCATCGATATGGCGTTTCTTTGGTGGCCTAAAGTGTTCAAATACCCAAAGCTAATTGCACGAGCATAATTCACTGTTCATTTCTGAATTTGGATTCTGATTGTACATTTCTTAATTAACCTGCATGGTACACTTCATTATATATATAATTGTGGCCTCTACGTGAGAATCGGATGACTTGCACTAGCGCGGCAGTATATTTATTATAATGAGTAAAAATTGAAACTACAAAATCTTTAGGAGATGCTTCTCTTTTAACCTGTTCGATTGTATTATAAAAAGATTCTCTATAATTTATCTCTTTTATGACTTTGAAATCTATTAGTAAGGGTATTTGTTGATGAATATATCATCTTCTATTATAATTATATAGATAATTGTGTCACCACGTGAAAGATCGAATAGTCAGTACAGTAGTAAATTTACTCTGATGAGCACGGATTGATTTTTGAATTTTGTAAAGTTTTTGGAGATATTTATTCTTTCGCTTGTTAGTGATGAATTTTTTAGTGATTTATTTTTTATTATGATTTAGAATAGTAACATTTGGAATATATATATATATATATATATATATATATATATATATATATATATATATTTGATATGTTCGGATTAATTCGGCCGAAATCCGGCCGATCTGGCCGATCGCCGCCGATTTTAGCGGCGATTTGGCGATTCAGCGGCCGGCGGCGAATGGTGGCCGACCAATTGCGAGACGGGCCGACCGGCGTGATCCGTCCGGCGCGGATTCCGGCCTCAATTTGGCGGAATCCGCCCGTCATGGCCGGCGATGGTGGCGCCAGCTGCCGGCCGCGATCTTTATTCCGGCCGGTTACGGCCGGATTCGGCCGCTACGCCGGCCGTACCTCTCCGCCGGACCGCCGTGAGTGGAGCGTCGATCGCGCCGCGTCCGTGGCGGTGGCGACAGCGTCTTGGCGGCGGCGTAGCGCGTTGATCGGACGGCGAGCAGCGTCGCGCGCTGGTGTATGAGGATCCGTCATGTGAATCACATATATATATATATATATATATATATATATATATATATATATATTTGATACGTTGAAAGATGTTTTGCTGTCTGACTGTGCGCGACGCATAGTAGTCGACGCTGTCGATCTCGTCGACAGAAGGCCGGATTTCGACTCCGATTCGATTGCAATTCGGTCGAAAATCGACCGTGATTCGGTCGGCATCGGAGTCCAATCGTTTCTGGTCGAAAATCGGTCTGGATCCGGTCGGACTCCGATGTCGACCGATTGTCGATCGGAATCCGACCGGCCGACGGTGAATCAGTGGTGACAACGGTAAAAATCATACGAAAAAAATACTGTGTGTTCCCCATCACTGTGCTGCGATTTTGATCCGACGGTTGAAACGTTGTTGTGCATAAGTCGCGCAATATAAGATACGTAGCGTATCAAGATTATATATATATATATATATATATATATATCCGTAAAAAATTGGAATTGTAAATTTAGTAGTATCCATTGATTTGTTTTATGATCATTATGAGAGAGATAAATTATAAAGAATTTTATAGATAACTAAAATATATAAAGATCATCTAAATTTAAAAATAAATAAATAAATCTCTTTCAATATAAACACGGTTATATTTTAACCATTAAATAATTTCCGTAGGAACTGCAGTTCATAATATCGAGTCGAGGCACAAAATAAATAAAAAGCAAAAATAAACAATTAAAAACACTAGTTGAGGCGGTGGAAACTTGGGACGTGGACTGCGTGTTGCTGCATCATGCGCCATCGTGCCATAACTGCAGCCTGCGAAACTTCAACGTCTCACGTTCTCTTTAAATCTTTTCTTTTTTCTCTTTTTTTTTTTAAATAAAAAAAAGGTGTTTTGTTTCATTTGGAAAGAGATTCTCGTTGGATTAACTAATCCACTAATTAATCACTTTCTTGTTAATCGCCTAATTAATGACCGTTTCGAATCAGCGGTTGCTCAATCGTGTAACGTAAAAAAGTGGCGGAGGGAATAAGACAAAAAGAAGGAAATCCACCGCCTTCGTGTACGACGACGACGGCGACGACAACGACTGCGACTGTTGCTGCAGTTCCAGAAGGTAGTTGGGCATACACCGCCTTCGATCTGCTGCCCTTCCTCCGCCTCCTCCTCCAGTCAAACTCCCGCCCATCCTTTCCAAAATTTTCTATTCAGTTTCCCAGATTGCTCCGTTTTCCTACTTTGCCTCTCATTATTGTTTTGTCGGCCAAAGTTTGACCGGCGGTTTCCGATAAAGGGCCGAAATTTTGGGATTCAGGGAAGAATAAGGAGGGTATAAATCGTTATCCACCACTCCGTCATGCCGAAGAAGAGGAAGGCGGCTAAGCGCAAGAAGAAGATGACCGCCGCTCGTAATGGTCGCTTCGTTTTCTTTCTCCGCCTTTCGTAATTTACCTTCTTGAACTCTTTTTGTTTGTGTATTTGAATCTTCAGATCCTGAGCATCACGACGATGGGGTGCCGCCTCCGCCCGAGGAGATCAAGGAACACGATGGCGGATCCACGGCGTCTTCTTCCTCTGCATCGTCATCGCCTCGAGATCGCCATTGTTCTCGTTCTGCTGAAGAGTTCCCTGGATCTGAACCCGTCGCCTTCAGTGGATCAACTCAAGGAGTGGTCTTAGTCGAGAACGACCTAGAGGAGGAGGAATCTTCTATTATTGTAGAGGAAACAACTTTTAACTTTGCCACAGAGTCCTGCGCTAAATCCGAGGGTTCCCTTATCGAAACTGCTAAATATGACAAGGAAGACGAGGGCTATGCCGTTCCTGTCGAAAGGATTGCTGCTTCGGCCGAAGAGGAAAGGCAAGGCGATGAGATTGCTTTGGATGAAGTCCAAGTGAAAGTAGCGCTGCTTACTGATGCACATGAGACGGTCGAAGAACAACTCGATGAGAGTCATGGAGACCATTGTTTTGGTGGCGAAGCTGAGCCTTCACCTACTACCAAGGTGCTAAAGTCCTAGTTTTTATGGTGCTAATTTCATCTATCTCCATTACTGTACTGATTAGGAGCGAATGACCTGTTGATACATACATGTAGCTTACTCCGTCTCCACCGGTGGTAGTTCGTCCGATGACATGGTGGAGTTGCTGTGGATTGCTCGACCTCTTTGCGGGTTCAGGGAGATAAAACTAAACAAGGTAAATGCTTGGTTGGAAGATCTGCTACCTTCTCAATAGAATGCCAAGTTTTGAAGAGTTCATCTTGTGCTATGCAGCTCTATTTGCCATATTGATGTAAGAAACGTAGTTGTTCAGTTCCTACCCATCTGTTCTTGAAAGTTTTGTTATCCGTCTAAGATAAAGTGAATATTGAGAACATATTTGGCATTTGGTTAATTTCTAAGTACTAAACCTTTGATTGACACATTAGATTGGCATAAGTGTTCTTTGTGCTCCCTTAATTGTAACATAATGAGTCGATCAACATATTGGGACAACAATAAAGGCTGAGAAACAGTGACTTAGGTATGTCGGTGCATGGATGATTGAAATGTTTCATTTGAAGTCACTGTTGGTCGAATGAAGCTTGCTGAAGAAACTAACAAATATGTTCTGGGCTGACACCCATTTTGGGGCTACTTTATTCTATAAAACTTGCTTAGTTTATGCACGAGCCATGTAGATTGAGTATGATTTAAAGTCCCTTTGTTTTGGCTAAGATTAAGCAATAATCAAGTGAAAAAGGTTCCTGTACTTCTTGTTTACTCATCTATGTTAGCTTTAGAAATGTTGGTCTTGCTACTAATATTGTATATAATTCTAGGATGATGGTTTCTGCACTGTAGTAATATTAATACCTTACAAATTTGTTACTAACCACATAGATTTAGAGCAAGTATTTTATTTATAAGATATTGATGGCATGATAACTCGGTGCACGAAGTTCCTATCAATGTATGATCTTGAGGAAGGATCCGACCACATTGGATTTATCGTACACAATTTTATCTAACATTATAAGAGGTTTTTTTTTTTGCGAGTTGAATCTATGATTTCAAGGTCAACAACAACTTTATTTTTGCGCCGATATCTCTCTTCTAAATTTTTATGATGCTATGGGCAAAATTTAGTTGCCTGTGAGAGAGAGACCCTTAACACAAATTCTGGCACTGACGCTCTAGGCTGACATCCAAAAGGCCTCTATATCGTTCCAGTGTTGTTGTTGCTTTTAAGATTCTAAAAATCCAGTTTTTTAATTAGACCAATGGCCGATATAGAGTTTGAAATGACTGATTAATGGATGCAGTTCTTCTTTGTGTTTTTATGCAACTTTTGTTGTATTTATTGTTCGCTTTTGCTGTAATTAAATTTATGGGCATCTTGTTGTTATAATCAAACGATTTGGATGTGTTTACTCTACAAAGGGAGAAAGAACTGGACGTTTTCGCATTCCTTAAGCTACGTCGGTACTGAAATTGAAATCTGGAATGAGGGGTGAAGGATTTGATTTGCCATGTAGATCCTCAGTTTTTCCAGTTGAATCAAACTAGAATTATCTGTTAATTGGACAGAATTTGGTGGCTAAATTCTTTTCTAGATCATGAAAACATTTCATCTTTCTCAAACATCAGCTTGAAAGTTTTGCGGTGGATATTCTACTATGAAGGTAAGACTAGAAGCAACACAAGGACTTTCAGGATGCAAAGATGAGATCAAATCGAAATGGACCAACAACGGAGTCTTTTCTGTCAAATCTGCAAATAAAGCTCGCCCAGTGAGATGAAATGGAAAGTAACCTTCCAGGTTGCTCTCATCTGAAACTTCAAGGGCTTAAGCTCATTTTTGTCATTTCATATTCAGCATTGCAATCTTCAGCGAGAGTTGTACATACATCCAATCATACATGTTGTCCACCAACTTGAAGAGAGTAATTCTTATGGACTTTTTCATGATAATCATTCCAAAATATGCCCAAAAACCAGCTATAAACCCCATCACAATGAAGGTATAATTCAGAATTGTTTCAAGCTTGTCACCGTCTTCATTTTCTCCCATTGGAGATGGTGGATGATTAGCATCATCGCTAGGACACTGGAAGTGGCACTCCACAAAGGCCCTTGTTGCCGGCATAGATCGAGGCATTGAAGGTTGAAAATTGACTGCCTGTTGGGATTCTTCCTGACAAGTTATTGTATGAGAGATTCAAGGAGCTGAGAAAGGTTAAAGAAGATAGGCCGAAAGGAATTTCTCCCGTAAGATGATTCATCGACCGTACAATACAGGAAGGTTAAAGAAGAGCTTTAGTGTATTCATTGGTCGACCCTTTTGCAGTTATTCTAAGGCTATCAACCTCAATATATTCCATATCACCATCCGTACAATAAAAATTAGAGTAGTAGCATGCATCCAAACTAAGATTTCCATAATCATAATGCAATCCATATGGAATGTAGTTTTGTTTCACACCCATAGAACTGAAATTTGCAATAGAGGAAGGTATACTGCCAATAAAATTGTTGGATGAAAGATCCAAAACCTGGAGGAAAGTAAGATTTCCTATATTTGTCGGAATAGAATGATGGAATGAGTTTGAGCTCAAACGAAGAATCTTTAGCAATGGAAAGCTCCTTCCCACCCATTTTGGTATTTCACCAGAAAATTTATTCCCACCAAGATCAAAGGCAACTAATTCATTACACTTTTTCAAGACAGAAGGGAATGAATGGTCCTGACAAATTGTTGTTGTTCAGGTGCAAAGATTGCAGTCTAATTGGATATAAGCCATGGCAATTTGGGATCTCCCCTGATAAGTAATTGTTAGATAAGTGTAGTACATTTAAATGACTGAGATTGCAAAAGAAGGCCGGCAAACAACCATGGATATGGTTATTAGACAACTTTAATTCTTCAACATGTTCAAAATGTGCATAACTTAATGGAATTGTTCCTTCGAAGGAGTTATTTGATAGATCCATACTGATAGATAAACTAGAAGGTAACTGCCCTCTCAAATTGTTTGAGCTCAAGTCGAGAGTAAATTGTGAATTGTTGATAATGTAATCTGAGAACCAACCTGGAACATTTCCATAAAGTCCAACTCCAGATAAAAATAATGATACCAAAGTAGTTTGCGTCTGAATCCAAGAAGGAAATTTAGCTTTCAACTGACAATAGCTCAAATCTATCCCCTCGGCTTGAAAAGGAGGAAGCCAATCATCTGACAAAATGAAATCCAAGGAGTTATAAGATGTATCCAAACTCCTTAAGTTAGCCAGTTGGGAGAAGTGAACATCAGTCATGTTGCCCTGTAAAGAATTCCATGAGATATCCAAGAATTGTAGTTGAGCTAGTTGTCCAAGACAAAGGGATTGACCCACTCAACTTATTGTTATGAATTAATAAGTACCGTAATTTGGATCCCTGTGGACATTTAGACAAACCATTAAGTAGATTTGTTAGTTCTCCACCAATACTATTTCTATATAAATCCACTCTCTCCAAGTTGCATATATTTGCCCCGTCAAGTTATTCATTGATGCATCAAAATACCTTAAGTTATGAAGTCTGCCGATGTTTCTAGGTATCGAACAAGAAATATTATTATGAGATAATTTCAATTCCTCCAAATTGATGAGATTACCCAAAAAACTTGATATACATCCAGAAAATTCATTAGATGACACATCCAAACGTATCAAGCTAGTGAGGTTGCTCAAAACATTCGACATATGTACAAAATGTTCATTGTATGATACATCCAAATGTAACAAGTTAGAGAGGTTGACCATGCCCAGAGGTATCTCTCCCGTGATACGATTATGAGACAAATCTAAATGCTCCAAGTGAATAAGATTGCCTATGCTCAGAGGTATCTCTCCGACGATATGCCTATGCTCAGAGGTATCTCTCCGACGATATGATTCCAAGACATATCTAAATACTTTAAGAGTGCGTTTGGTTCAAGTAATCGTACATAATCTTGATTATGTGATTATCAAGGAATAAAATATAATCTTGGAATAAAATATAACCTTTGATAAAAACCTTATTTGATTGGAGGTTTTAATATATATATAACTTAATTTAACATTTTACTAAATTATCCTGTCTTTTGCTCAATCAATTCGGCGATGACGACGGAAATATTAATGACGATGACAGCGATTGACCGACGGCGGTGACCGACCAACGGCCGACCGGCGGCGACGGTGACTGGCCGACGGCGGTGACGGTCGATCGACTGACGACAACGACAGTGGTTGATCGATCGGCAGCGGCAACGGTGATCGGTCGACCAACGACGACAATGATGGGTGATCGATCGACGGCGGCGACAACGATCGTCGGCGGCACGGCGGTACCGCAACGAGCGGCGGTATGGCGTGGCGATCGGCGACGGTGACGGCGACGACGGCAGGCGACGCATAACGACAGCGGCGGCGACAGATCGCGATGAGCGGCGGTGACGCGGCAGCGACGACAATGGTGGCGCTAACCAATGACGGCGGTGGATCGACGACGGCGATTTATGGCGGCGATTTATGGGCGGTGACCAATGACGGACGACAAATCGATTGAGTTTTGACAAATTAATATTTAATATATTGCTAGAGATAATATTGGAAAAAATTTCCTTAACTCCCAGAATCAACAAAAACTTTGGTTCTCCAAGGTTTTTCGATTCCCCTAAAAATGTTTTTGTTCATAACCCGATAATGAACAATTACTAGGTAATTATTCATAATCTAAACTAAAGAAGATTTTTGTTGATAATCTAACAAAGTTATCAACAAAAACCCCCAACCAAATGCACCATAAGTGAATAAAATTACCCATGCTTAGTTCTCCACCAATATTAATTAAAAGACAAGTCCAGAGTCTCCAAGTTGCATAGATCACCCAAACTAGAAGGTATCTGCCCCATCAAGTTATTCCTTGACGCATAAAGATGTCCCAAGTCGCGAAGTCTGCAAATATTTCCAGGTATTTGACTTGAAATATTGTTATCATTCAGGATTAACTCTTCCAAATAGATGAGATAAAATTCATTATGTGACATTTCCAAATATACCAAGTCAGTGAGGTTGCCCAAAGAATCTGGTATACATTCAAAAAATTCATTATTTGACACATCCAAATGTACCAAGCCAGTGAGGTTGCCCAAAGAATCCGGCATACGTCCAAAAAATTCATTATGTGACACAACCAAATGTATCAAGCTACTGAGGTTGCCCATGTTCAAAGGTATCTGTCCAGTGAATTGATTGTCATACAAATATAAATACTTCAAGTGAATAAGATTACCCAAGCTTAGAGGTATATCTCCAGTAATATGATTACTATTGAAATTTAAGTACTCCAAGTGGATAAGATTGCCTAAACTCGAAGGTATTGTTCCAATGATTTGATTACTTGACAAATCTAGATGCTTTAAGTGGATGAGACTTCCCATATCGAGTGGAATTTGTGTTAAAGAATTATCAGCTAAATCCAAGTACTTCAACTTCCTATTGGCAATCACAGAAATATTTCCTTCGATTCGATTACTTGACGAATTGGGTTTCATCGTACCTGTGTGATCAGCTCCTATTGCATCTTGTAGGAAACAATTTGACAAAGCAAGATGTTCTAGATTGATATAATTAATTTGGTGAAGCCAGCTAGTAGTTGTCGTAGAGAGATCGATGCAGCTCATGTCTAGATATTGCAGAGAAGTTAAGTGGGAAAGCCAACTTATATCATCAGACCATAATTTAATATCTCTGTCACAACATGCAAGGTCGAGGATCTGTAGACTAGAAAGATTGCCCAATTGCTGATTCACTTTAATCAAAGAAGGATTTACCTCACTTTCAGAAGGAAATGAAACATTTTGATCGAGTGGGTTGTGAAGGTCAAGCTTAATGACATGGCCGGTGGTGTTGTCACAGACGACTCCTCTCCACTTGCAACAATCATGACCCATCCAAGATGAAAGCCAGTAGTCGAAGTAGATAGAGTTGTACAAGTCAGACTTGATGGCGAGTAAAACTCTCCTTTCATTCTCCAAGCAGTTGTTGTTCCACTTGGATGCACGGGGATGATCATCACAACATGCTCTATTGCTAAACAATAAGATGATCAAGAAGAGAGCAACATGCTTTGAAGAATCAGAGTTTTCCTTGCAGGCACAATTAATAGCCATAGAATGAGTGACTAAGGATTCGTTGCAATTTTGCAACGAATCCTGGATTCGTTGCAAATTTGCAACGAATCCCGATTCGTTGCAAATTAAAAAAAAAAAACCAAATAAACATTTTTTTATTTGCAACGAATCCGTGGATCCGTTGCAAATTTGCAACGTGGATTCGTTGCAAATTTGCAACGGATCCACGGATTCGTTGCAAAAATTTGCAACGAATCCTGGATTCGTTGCAAACGTGAATTATTTTATCGTGCCCTAACTTTCCCCTCCGCGCCGCACGAGCTAACTTCTTCTCCTCTCTCGTCGTCTTCCCTTCCGCCGGCCGTCTTTGCCGCTGCCTTCTTCCGTCGCCTTGGCGCTGCGGACGCACGCTCGGCCGCGTCCGGCTTCTGCCGCGTGCTCATCCGAGCCGCGCCGCACAGACTAGAGCCGCGCGGCGAGCTAGGTCGACCGACGCCGACGCCGCCGCCGCACCCGACCGACGCCCGCGACGCCGGCGCCCCCTCGTCCGGCCGCGTGCCCCCCACCGCCCGCGAGCGACCAGTGCGCCCTGCGGCCACGCCGTGGTGCCCCTGCGGCCGCCAGCCGTGCCGACCGGCGCAATGGCCACCTTCTGCGGCGTCCGGTCAGGCCGCTGCAGTGACCCGGCCCGACCGTGCGCACCACCGGCCGGCTATCCGACGGCCGCTACCGCCACCTCGTCGGTCGCGTGCCCCCAGCGCTGCGAGGCCACCTTCCGGGCGCCTCGGCCACGCCACTACGCCGCCGCCTCCGCGGCGGCGTCGCCATCCTTCCGGTAGTCGCGCTGCCAGGCGCTAGGGTCCGCCTTCCAGTTAATCAATCGCCGCTCGGAGACGCCCGTAGGAACCAGTGGTATAAATTTAATTTTTTTCCTATATTTAACTCGATAATTAACTACAAAAGCTTTATGTTGTTATGCTATTTATTCTGTAACTATATATAGTTAACTGTAAAACTACAGAAGCTTATAAGCTGCTAATTTGCCATTTGGGTTCACATACCAAATAATGCTAAGTACTAAGTTGGAATATTTTATGATTTTGTTTAGTCACATATAGGAAGTTATGGGATCAAACAAGCACTTATAAGGCTTAGATGAACAAATCATGCATACTACGAGAAATTACAAGCATCTTAAAGTCGTGGTGGTGGGGAGCTAGTGTTTAAGGCTTAGTATATTAGTATTAACTTGTGGTGATACATTTTGATCTGTCTCATTTATGCATTTATTGTTATACATCTACAATAATAATTTCACTTAAATGACATAATTACAATGAGTATCTTTCATGTTCAATAAATTTGATTAGTTTGTTGTCCTCTTGCTTAGACGAGAGAATTGCCCGATTAACAAAACTTCTAGACCTATGTTAATAATAACTCTCTCATCTAATCTTATAAAGCTTCTCTATATTATTAGCCGACAATTCACAATTTTACACTAAATTCGGGTTTTCACAATCACCCCCATTTTAAGTCCTGATGTCCTCGATAAGACCGAAACCCCAACACATTACCTTTCAATGTGTTCAATTGTGATATTAATTGTCACAATCAACTTAAGTTGTTTAACATTTGTGTTTAAACATCCCAAAATGTTTAAACATAAATTAACAGTGAGCTTTCTATACAACTGTTGTCCTTTTTCGGTTATGTTTAAAGATTGTTAAACATAGTGAATTCATATGTGAACTAACTGTATATTCGTATTATTGTAATTTCTAGGAGTTGATATTAATATAATTGATTGAAAACAGATAAAATGCAGCGTGAAAGGAGTTGGATGTATAATAGGAATTTACCTGAACGTCGTGGTTTAACTGATGAATTTATGAGTGGGTTGCAAGAGTTTTTAAATTTCGCAGCTAGTAATGTTGAGTTTATGGATGGTAATCAGATAAGGTGTCCGTGCAGAAAGTGTCAGAATGGTAGATTTTTACCGTCTAGCAAAGTTTCAGAGCATCTTTGTAGATTTGGATTCGTTGCAAATTACTATAACTGGACATGTCATGGTGAACCATTTATATCTGATGAAGTTTATGATAGACACAACACACAAGTGTCTAGGGATCAAAGTGATTATAATCAATTAAATCCATATCAGAGGATGATATATGATGTAGCGGGCCCGAATTAGATTCCCAATCACAAGGTGCAACTTCAAGTTGTCCTCCAACAATGAGCAAATGTTTACTAATGCATCACCCTTGAAAGAGGTGCACGGTATATCGGTCGTAATATGAATAATGAAGCATATCTCAAATTTCAGAGGTGTTGAGCCGCAGATGCACCTTTATGGGCTGGTTGTGAGACTCACACTAAACTATCGTTCACCGCAAGAATGTTGAATGTCAAGGCAGAGCACAATGTGTCTGAAGAGTGTTTTAATAATTTTGTTCAAGCTTTTGAAGAGGCATTGCCGCGTGATAATATACTGCCCAATGATTTGTACAGTATGAAAAAATTGATGAAAGAATTAGGTCTCCCAGTGGAAAGAATTGATGTGTGCAGAGATGGTTGTATGTTATATTGGGGAGATGATGCAGATGTGGATGTTTGTAAATTCTGTAATCAAGATAGGTACAAGAGAACTAGTAGGAGGCAGCAACGACGTAAATCATATAGTCAGTTGTTTTATTTGCCTTTAACTCCTAGGTTACAAAGGCTTTATGCATCAAAGACAACTGCTGAACACATGACTTGACATGCAAATCATCAAACAGAAGAGGGACTAATGTGTCATCCATCAGATGCAGAGAGGCGTGGAAAAATTTTGATAGAACATATCCCGATTTTGCGAAGGAGACTCGAAATATTAGGACGGATTTGCTCCATTTGGTAAATCAGAAGACACTATTCTTGTTGGCGATTATATTAACTCCGTATAATCTTCCGGGATGTGCATGAAAACACCGTATATGTTTTTAACATTGGTTGTGCAGCCTCGCCCAAAAATCAAGAAGTTAATAGATGTTTATATGCAACCATTGATTGCAGAGCTAAAACAACTATGGGATGAAGGTTTTCCTACATACGACGCTCATACTAATCGGATGTTTGTGATGAAGGCTCTTCTTTGGACCATAAACGCATTTTCCCGCCATGGTATGCTATCGTCGAGTACCGCAGGATCTTAGGACGCCCAATATGTATGGAGAGATCAAAGTCGATTAGATTGAAGCATGGTAAGAAGTAGTTATTTTGATTGTCATGCATAATTTTTACCACTAAATCATAATTTCGTATGAATAAAGATGAATTCACTAGGAATCGAATCGAAAGAACACCTCCGCCATCGAGATCGACAGTCAAGATATTTGTACAGAGTTCTTCACTTTCCATCCATATCAAGAGCCACATGATACAACTTATGAATATGGAAGCAACCATAAATGGACCAAACGAAGTATATTTTGGGAGTTACCGTATTGGTTTAGTAATTGATTCATCATAATCTCGATGTTATGCATATCGAGAAGAATGTTTTGATAATCTGATAAATACAAATGATGGATATCACCGAAAAACAAAAGATAATCAATGCAAGAAAAGATATGACTCATTTGTAAAACGACCCACCTTGATGTTGATGAAAATAGTAAAGGACCAAAACCAAAGGCGCTTTATATATCAATAAGGAACAGAGACGTGTTGTTTCAGAATGGTCAAGTCGTTGAGATTTCGATGGCTATGTTTCTAATCTTGGGAGATGTGTCGATATGAAGGAATGCAAATTGATGGGTTTGAAAAGCCATGATTGATATATTCATGGAAAGACTTATTCCTATTGCCTTTAAAGAACTCTTACCGAATTTTCTCGGGTGCCATTACTGAATTAAGTATTTTTCTTCATGATATATGCTCAACAGTTTTGGGATATTCACACATGGAGAAGTTAGAGAGAGACATCCCAATTATTTTGTGCAATTTAGAAAGGATTTTTCCGCCTGCATTTTTTGATTCAATGGAACATCTTTTGGTTCACTCGCCATGAGGCCAAAGTCGAGGACAGTTCATTATCGATGAATGTATCCTTTTGAAAGGTATAATTCACATATTCTATATTTCGTTAATATTGCATAAAAATGTTTATTTTTTAATATATTTATTTCTAATACAATTTGTTATATTACAATTAGATTCTTATATCATTTGAAGAAAAAAGTGAAAAATAAGGCACATGTTGAAGCCTCATTGTGAATGCATATTGTGGAGGAAGTAATAACTTTGCATCATATTATTTTCGAGCCTCACGCTCGGACCAAAAGACGGAAATCCGGAAGGAATGATGAAGGTCCTGTCGATCCCAATTTAAATTCTTTCTCAATTTTTAATTATCTCGACCAAGTGGACCATGTAAGCAACGATACTTAATCGATCAAGAATGGCGGCAGGACATATATTTTACTTAATTGTCCGTACGCCATATTTCGAAAGTTAGTATATATTTCCTATTTCTTCGTCAAGTGTTAATTTGTTTATGTTATAATACAATTTTTTATTATAGGATTTTCCAAAACTTATACTCAAATCCCGACACGTGACTTCGATCACTTCAGTGATCGTGAATTGCACCTTGGTTCAAATCATATGTAAGCAATTTTAATTACCTCATTTTGTTTAGACATATCTTAACTTTTAAATAAATATCATTTTCATTTGAGTATAGGTTTATGATAATCAAACTCACGCTCAAAGAAGAATTGCTAATCCATCTATCATGGGGTCCAAAATCAATGGTACGACGCCAAAGATATTTCATAACGGATATAATTTCCACACTCAAGAATATGGAAATGGAAAGAGAAATGAATAATAGTGGAGTATGTGTTCAGTCTTCCAATGATGGAGGTGCAAGCAATGAATTTTATGGTTTGCTGGATGAAATTATAGAGATTGATTATCCTGGTCCAGAAATGCGAGTTATCTTATTTATGTGTCGCTGGTTTGACCCCGTCAGGGGGATGAAGGTGCATCCACAGTATAATTTGGTTGAAGTAAATCATAAAAGATTTTATAAGAGATATGAACCATTTATTTTGGCACAACAATGTTTATTCAAGTTTTCTATGCTCCATATCCTAGTTCGAGGCGTGACAAAATGAATGGTGGGTGTTTAAAACAAAAGCACGGAAAAAATTGAAGAGCTGCAAGACATCGTGCATATCAACAAGACAAAGTTACAAATATGTTTCATACCGAAGAATATATAATTCCAACGTTACGAGATCCCAGCGGAGTAGTGATAAACGTGGATGCAACTGAAATTGATGATAATGATGAAGAGGAGGAGGGGGACGAGGAGGAGGGGGACGAGGAGGAAGAGGAGGAGGAGACCGAGGATGAGGATACTGATGATGATGAGGAAGATGATAATGAGGACTTTGAAATTTGACGTCTAGGGTAAGTTTTTATATATATAATTTTAGTTTTAAACTATAATTTTACAAATTTTCTTAGCTCAATTATTTGTTTATATAATGTCTCATTATTAAATTTATATCTTTTGTCTCTGTATGTTTTGTATAATTTGTTCTTATAGGTGAAATCATCGTAGCTTAGCGCGGCTGCAGTATCTCATATCTTCATTATGCATATTGTAAGTTTTTCATGTTCTTCATTAAGCATAAAAGTTTTATTTTCTTTATTCTAATTTTGTTTTTGGTTGATAGTTTCGACGTGGTGGACAGAGAGACAGAGTACTAGCAAGTGGCGAGTGATCCACCACCGCCAAAGACTATACCTACTTGCCCTCCCCGATCTTCTGGACCTTCACATGATCACCGCCAAGACTATCTCTGCACGGCACGGCCTTCCCATTCGATTCAATTGCACTGCAGACACCTCCACCGAGAACATCGAAAGTCGACCATATATTTTCCTATGGGAGATTCTGTAAGTAATATAAGTATTATAATTTTTAAAATATCTTAATTATTTATTCAAATTTTTTCACTTGATCGTAGGTTTGAAAATTTGTGCAGTATTCCGTAGATCAATAAAATCGTGAATAACTATTGGAGAGGAGATTCTTTGTCATACTCGAGCACGCCAGACCTACAAAAAAGAATTATGGTGGTGCGAGTTTGGTATAATTGATTCATTTTATATATTAAATAAGTGATTATATAATCAATTGTTTTATTTCCATCTCGTGAGATTTATTTGGGACCCTAGTCAAGACTTGGAAGTTAAAAGAATTTTTAAAAAAATGTGGCGATCATATCCATGTATTGAGTCATGCCAAATCTTGAAAAAACCCACCTCATGTTACGTCGTAAAATTGGAGTAAAATCTCCAATTATTGGCAATCGGATGAGAGCAAAAAGAAGTCAATGAATAAATTAAATCAAGCCTGTAATTCTGGAGACTTATCTGCAACATATGCGGGCGGATCTATAAATATCGAGGAGCATTCACGTAGATTGGTAATTTTTAAATTCTACAATTAGTTTTTAAATTTATTTCAGATTATTATTTTATTTCTAACATTCTTATATTTAGTCTAAGGAATTGGGAAAGGAGTAATTTATAGATACTTTCGTCAGACTTTCCAAAAAAAAAGATAAGACTTGGAGTGGAGATAGAGCTCGAGCTATTAAGGTTTGAAATAATCTTTAAACTTACTTTATAACTTTAATTCATTAGTTATGTAAATGCTCTGATTAAATTTTTAATTTTGTGTAGGAGAGATATGATCGCTATCCTCATCTCGAGAGAATTTGGAGATGGGTGATCGAGGATCCTGAGCCATCTAGTAATGATATGGATTTATGGCTTAAGGCGACTGGAGGATCCAAAGGGGGAAGGATACTAGGTATGAGTTCTCTGAGCAGAATGCATAATGCTCCTCGTAGATCTATTTCTTCTACTCCACCAGCAGTAGCGGCACAGATACACAACTTGACTGAGGAGGTTAGCAATTTGAAGGGCATAATATATGAAAGAGATCGAAATTTTAGCAATACAACATCAAAACTCGGAAATGATAGAGATCGACGACAACAAGCCTTTCTTACGCCGCCAAGAATTTACTGTCCAAGTCATATTCCTCCGAGTCAAGACGATGATGGTGGCGACGATGATGATATTATATGCATGTTTTTAATTAGTACCTTTAAAATTGTTTAGTTTATTTAGTTTGTTACTCCTTCATTTTTTACATTTTTTATTAGTACTTTTTATTTTGCTTTAAACAGGAATGATCTATAAAGTCAATCCTTATGACGGTTGAAAATGCACATCATTGTAAGTCTTTGCATATTTATTTTTGTGTTAGTATATAGTTTTTTAATGTATGATACTTTTGTCGCTTGTTTCTTTTCTAATGCAGTAGAAGAATGTGTGCGATTGCTTATGATTCTCTTTTTCCCTTGTGTTGAGATCTTTTGTGGACATTGTTATTTGGATATCATAACTATGTTGATGTTTGAAATGTTGTAGGATATAACTTTTTATTTGGATATCTTTTGTTGGAATATTCTTATTATTTTGTTGTATTGAATGTATGTGTGTTTTGTTTGTATTGAATGTATGTGTGTTTTGTTTGTATTGAATTTATTGTGTTTTGTTGTGTGTGTGTGATAATTTGTATATACGATAGAATATCGAAACGGCATAAAGCTGTCAAATTTTTTTTTCTTTTGCGACAAATTTAGCGACAAATATCCCAATTCGCTAAATCTCGATAAATCTGCTGACTTTAACTTTATGACGATTTAAATTTAAATCGCAAATTTACAATTTAGCAACGATTCAATCATGACAAATTTTGCAACGAAATTTGCATGAATTTTGTAACGAATTTATTTGTCGCAAATATTTCAGAAAACGAATTGTCGTAAAAATTTTGCATTTAATTTGGAAACATCGCAAATTTACCAACGAATTCCTTTTTTCGTCGCGAAATTACCAACGAAAAAATTTATTCGTCGCAAAAAATTGTTTTTTGCGACGAAATTTGCGACGAATTTGTATCAGTCGCAAATTTACCAACGGATTCCTTATTTCGTTGGGAAAATTTCCGACGAAAAAATTAATTCGTCGCAAAATTTTGCAACGAATTCTGCGACGAATTTGGAAAATCGGGGTAACTTTTGCAACAAAATTAGGGATGAATTTTAAAATTCGTCCCTAATTTTCGTCGCTAAAATTCGTCGCAAAAATTCGTCGCTATTTTTGTCGCTAAAATTTGCGACGCTTTATTCCCAACAAAAAATTTTTTATCGCTAAATTCGTCGCAATTTTTTTTTGCAACGAATTTTTTTTTAAATTTCGTCGCTAAATTCGTTCCAAATTTCTGTTTTTTTTGTAGTGATACTTTTCAGAATCAAGCTTTAGAAGAAATGGTAACCCTTCAATGGAGAAGCATGTGCTGTCTGTCTGTCGTCATGGTCAGGAATAAACTACTCTTCTTCTTTTCAGGTCGTGCAAATATGCAAGGGTAGGATGATGGTGCATTGCAGACACTATAAGGCTAGGGCTTGGAGAAAATGCATGGATCTATTTTTCTATGGTGAAAAAGGAAGCTTAATTTGACAACACCATGCTTGGATCTGGATTTATCCTATGTCAACACTGAAAATATATATAGATTATAAAGGGACAAAAGAAAAAACGAAAGCTCAAGCAGTAGGAGGGGTAGAGCCAACAACTACGTACCTGAAAACTGAATATCTGCAAAGACCTCTCCTCTGGCCTGCTACATGAATTTTGCTGCAACCATTTCGTCTAACTCAATCACATCATGTCCCCTATTAGATTGTTATGTTTTAAGTTTCAGTTAGTGTTTTTTTTTTTTTTTTGCTTAATATTTTTGTACTAGACTTTATATAATATTATTGCGGTAGGAGTCTCTGCTACTTTATGACTTTTTTTTTTTTAAACATTTACATATGAGGATGGTAAGTTAGCTATTTATATAATTGATATGAATCGATTCTATAAGGTTTAAAAAAAATTTCTGAACTCAGATGATTTTTTACTGTCTTTGATCAATACATCAAGATCTCAAGAGCCCTTTTAATTTTTCTCTCTCACAATAACTATGAAATTGATTGATGAAGATTACTAAATTAATCGATTATAATCTTTTGCAATACTACATAATACGTTTAAGTGATTTATAATTACCAACATGGCCATGCAAACTTCGCCTTTTTCTTGTGTTTTAACTTTCACATTGTACTTCCATCGTGCACAATAACATTCACCGCCAAATACGACGAAGCATATGGAAATGGTCCCTCTTCATTCCTTGAAAGTAAAAGAACTGTAGCTCATTTTTGCCATTTCAATTTCAGCTTTGCAAACTTCTGCCATCTGCTCATAGGATCTTGTCCACCCACTGAAAGAAAGTAACCGATATGGATTTTTTCATGATAATCATGCCAAAATATGCCCAAAAACCAGCCATAAACCCCATCACAATGAAAGTATAAATCAGAATTGTTTCGAGTTTGTCACCGTCTTCATTTTCTTCTACTCTCCGATATGTGAGCATGTATCCTTTAATTCTTTGTAAATATTGCATCACTCTCTTTATTGCTTTCCAGTGCAATGGTCTTGGGTTGCTTACATATTTGTGCAACATTTCCACTATGAACATTATATCTGATCATGTACAAACCTATGCATACATTAAACTTTCCACGGCTGTTGTATAAGGGGATTGATTCATCTTCTTTATTTCAAATTCAAGTCGTGGACACTGCTGCAAATTGAATTTGTCACCTCTAGATACAAAAGTATCATTAGGTGCACAATTTTACATGTCATACCTTATAAATATCTTTTCAATATAAGTCTTTTGTTGAAAGTCGAAGAATGTCTCTTGAACAATCATGACATATCTGTATGCCCAAAACAAGTGATGTTTCATCAAGATCTTTCATTTCAAAATTACTGGATAGAAATGACTTGGTTTTATACAGTAGTTCCTTATTATTGCTTGCAAATAATATATCATCTACATATAGAACAAGTATAATACATTTGCTTTCACTGAACTTGATATATATAAATTGATCAATATGATTTTCTCTAAAATCGTATGTTACAAGAGGTTGTTTTTGAAAATTAAGAACTTAAAGATCTAAGAATGCTACCGTATTTTTC
The DNA here is from genome assembly GCA_025175895.1 of Wurfbainia villosa. NCBI lineage: Eukaryota > Viridiplantae > Streptophyta > Magnoliopsida > Zingiberales > Zingiberaceae > Wurfbainia > Wurfbainia villosa. The sequence goes on along the minus strand of CM045991.1, from coordinate 26,633,080 downwards.
CATTCTAACTATATGATGTTGTATTCTTTTTCATTTTAACTATATGTTTATATATCCAGAGAGAGAAAAAAATTTCATTTTACAACATTATATATATATATAAATAAGAGCCTTGACACAACAGTAAGATTCTTGCCTTGTGATCAAAAGGTCACAGGTTCAAATCTTGGAAACAGCCTCTTGCAAAAAAGCAAGATAAAGCTGCATATAATAGATTCCTTCTTCGGTACACCGTGTGACGGGAGCTTCATGCACCGGGTTGTAGTTATATATATCCGACTATATATTGTTTAGGTGATCAAATTAAGGAGTTGGATCATAAACAAATTGGAGACCCATGAAGTAGAGGAGACCGAGAAGTTAAGGGCTAGGGAAGTCTAGGACCAGATGGTCAGGAGTCCGGTAGGTCAAAACTCAAGATTTAGGAATCCAAGGAGCTGAAAACTCGGGAGTCAAAAACTTAAGGAGTCGGGAATTTGAAAGTCGAGAATTCAAGAAGGCAAGAGCTCGGGAAGTTAGGAGTATAGGAGAGGAAGTCGAGACGGACATAATTCCGCCCTGAATACTCCTTGAAGAATATTTATCTAGGGGAAAGGTTGCAATAAAGACATGTGACAGCTAACGAATATGGTTGTGTACTGAAGAGGTGTTTGTTGAGGTGGCCACGAGAGAAAAGGGTTTGTGCAGAAGTGACTATGAAATAAAAGAGTGGAGTACATAGGTTTGAGGCTGCCGAAGAGGCTCACAAGTAATAATAGAGAGTCGGAAAACTATAAATTAAAAAAGAATGTTAATTGTGAAATTGTTAACTCACATATACTTTTTTTTTTCTCATTCTCCAGTCTGATTAAAACATCGGAAGGATATTGTCGGAGCATCGACGCTCACGATCTGTGTTACTTTAGATAGGATTTCATTACGGCCAGATAAACAAGTTCTCACCCAAGTACTCGACAAAAGAAGGCTAATATTTGTCTGCATCGATACATTAACTGATGTCTCTTGTAGTTCCATTATTAATATTTTGTCTTCTGTATTTTTAAGTTATTAATGTTATTTAAATACTCTTAAAGTTAATTTACTGTTATGTCTTTCAATTAACTAAAGCTATTATTCAACCAATCGATTAGAGGGGACCAAAATATAATTGTAGGGATGCTTAATGTATAAGAGTGCTTTACGCACTTGCGGTGGAACGAAAACGGGAAGTGTTCACTATGTCGAAGAAGCCTTTCGCAAAGCTGATCCGGGGCAAAAGCGATCAGTGACATTGATAAGGTAGTAGTGTTTCTTATTATCTATGGCATGTGATATGGCTTATTAGTGATGGCGGTTGCTGAATTCGTAATGTCTTTTTTTTTTCCTCAAACACTATAATTCGGTGCACGAAGTTTCCGCCACATGAGGTATCGGAGAAAGAATTCAATGTACATAGTTTTATCTTCTTTTTTTTTTATAAGAGGTTATTTTCAAAATTTAAATCCGTGATTTTTTATCACAAAATAATAATTTTACTGTTGTATCAAAACTTTTTTTTTTTTGATGCATCTAATTGATTTACAAGCTCACAATCTCACCAAATCATTCTACTTGTTAACATTAAAATACAGCTTTTTTCTTCTTGTTTTTTAGAGAAATACATCATGAGATAACATTAACACACCGTACTGTGATCTTAGCCTTTTATTGTTTCAACTTTCACTCCACGACAACTTAATATGACCGAAGACATGGAGCCGATCCCTCTTCGCTCCTTGGAAGTTCAAGGGCGTAAGCTCACTTTTGCCATTTCAATTTCAGCTTTGTAAACTTCAGTGAGAGTCGCACGTACATCCGGTTAGAATATTATAAATATATTAGGGATAATTATTTATTTTTTAGGATGGAGTTTGATTTATTTTTAGGATAGAGTTTTGATTTATCCCTTTGAATAAACCTTAATTTTGGATATAAATAGGGCTGCTTTCATGTAATAAGTTGATTTATATTTTTTACGAAATAACATGATATCAAAGCTCTAGGTTTTCGGTTCCCAACTTTCGCATTTTTTCCCCGTTGTTGCTCGTGTTCCTTTCCTGAATGCGACGTTCGCTCCTGCGCATTCCTTTCCCGAACGCAGCATTCCAAGCCGCGAACGCCGACGCTGCTCCTGTTGAACGGAAGAAACCTCACAGACACAGCTTCCTCGCCGCCGATCCACTTCTTTCTTCCCACCTCGTCTCCAGTGCGATCTCTCCGCAACATCTTCATCGCGTGGATGACTTTTCCGTCGCTTCCGCGCCTTTCTTTCTCCGTCGGCATCGTCGCTCTCCAGTGCAAGGAGACTCCTCGCAGACGCGTCTCCTGCCTCCGCCGCCGCTGTTGCGCCGCCACTACTGCCAGAAACGATATCACGACCGCCGCCTTTCTGGTTCGTGAAGAAGAGGCTCTTCAGGTCGATCTTCTTCCTTGCGAACGCCGTGCTCGCGCATCCCGGTAAGCTCTGATCTGGACTTCTCTAATCCCGAAGTCGCCACAGCCCCTGCATCCATTCCTTCCGCCGGCCAGCCATCTGCCCAGGATCGAACGACAGAGGAACGACGGTTTCCTACCGAGATATTCTCTGCCGCTTCAGAAGCTCAGATGTCGTCTTCTCCATCAAAAAGTCGGCAAGACCCCGACTGAAGCTAACTGCAGCGACATCTCATGTGCGCGATTTCTTTGTGTCTTTGTGCGATTTCTTCCCGTCACATCCTTCTCGCGCGAGCACAACGACCTTTGCTGCGAACTCAACGCTGCCCATACCAACGCTGCGCCGCCGCCTTTCCTCCGCTAATCGCCTCCGGCCGACGACACCGCCGCCCTAGCGGCAGCAGTCCTCCTCTTTAAACCGAACAATAACATCAGACGGACCCTTGCGCGCTCTCGCTCACCGCAGTACAGCTAGCTTTTCGACAACTCCAATACGCCAGAATCCTGGGAATACCGAGAGCTCAGATGGCCGATTCTAATTCCCTTGCTGCTGTTACACAAGTTGGTAATTCCTTTGCTGGTATATCTCGCTCTGCGAGTCCTTGGGTACTTGACTCTGGGGCCACCGATCATATCACTGGTAATAGATCTCCTTTTTCTTCACTATCTACTTCCGGTTATTTACCCTTTGTCACCATGGCAAATGGTTCTCAAATTCAGTCTCAAGGTATTGATATTGTTCATCCTTCTCCATCTCTTTCCATTCATAATGTTCTTTATGTTCTCGGAGCCCCCTTTAATTTGTTATCAATAAGTTAGCTTACTCGGTCTCTTGATTGCATCGTCTCGTTTACTAAATCTTCTGTGTCATTACAGGACCGGAGTACGGGGAGGATGATTGACTTCGGATATGAGTCTCATGGCCTATACCGATTTCACCAGGCCTCTTTTGTTGGTTCAGCGATGGCATATCCACTTGTTATTCATGCTCAGTTGGGGCATCCTAGTCTTGATAAGTTAAAACAATTACATCCTAGTCTTTCTCACTTAAAGTCTTTATCTTGTGAGTCACGTCAGTTAGGCAAGCATGTTCGTAGTTCGTTTTCTCCTCGCATTATAAGTCGGGCTACGTCTCCTTTTGCTTTGGTTCATTTCGATATTTGGAGTCCGAGTCGTGTTTCTTCTACATTCGGGTCACGATATTTTGTTACCTTCATAGACGATTTTTCCCGTTGCACTTGGTTATATCTGATGAAGGATCGTTCAGAATTGTTTTCTATCTTCCAATCTTTTTTTAATGAAGTCAAAACATAATTTGGTATCCCTCTTCGATCCTTGCAAAGTGACAATGCACGTGAGTATCTATTTACTCCGTTTCAGACCTTCTTAGCGTCTCAGGGCGTATTACATCGGACGTCTTGTCCTCATACTCTCCAACAGAATGAAGTTGCAGAACGCAAGAATCGTCATCTTCTCGAGACTACCTGGACTCTTCTCCATCACTCTCATGTTCCTCTTCGTTTTTGGAGTGAAGTTGTACTTACTGTATGTTATCTTATCAATCGCATGCCTTCATCTACTTTACATGGTCAAATACTTCATCGTGTACTTTATCCAAATCAGTCTCTTCATCCTTTACCACCTAAGGTCTTTGGTTCTACATGTTTTGCTCATGCTCTTGATCCTGACATTGATAAACTCTCTCCTTGGTCGCATAAATATGTTTTTCTTGGGTACCCACGGTCTCAGAAAGGGTACAAGTGTTATTCTCCTACTCTCCGTCTGTATTTCATCTCTGCTGATGTCACGTTCTTTGATTCGGTTCCTTTCTTTGGACCTTCAGAGTCGTCGTCCAAGTTTCCTCCTGTGCCTACGCCAGTCTTTTATCCTCCGGAGGACTCTCTATCACCCCAGCTTCAATTTCTCCTCCGTTGTAGGTTTATCATCATCGTCTTCAACCTGTTGTGCCGCCGTCCAACACTGACTCTACCGTTGAATCATGTCTGGAGCCAGATCCTTCGCCCCTTCCTCCGGTACAATCTTCTGAATCTGATATTCCCATTGCATTTCGCAAAGGTATACGTTCAACTCGTAATCCTTCTCCTCATTATGTGTCTTTGAGTTTTCATCACCTTTCTTCTTCCTATTATTCTTGTCTTTCCTCCTTGTCGTCTGTTTCTCTTCCGAAAACTGCAGGAGATGCATTTGCCCATCCAGGATGGAAACAGGCTATGCTGGACGAAATGAGTGTCTTACGGAGCTGTGAGATTGGGACCTCGTCCCTCTACCACTAGGAAAATCAGTTGTTGGCTGTCGATGGGTATATACGATGAAGGTTGGTCCAGACGGAATGATTGAAAGGCTTAAGACTCGTCTTGTTGCTAAAGGCTATACTCAGATCTTTGGATTGGATTATGGGGATACTTTTTCCCCTATTACTAAGATATCTTCGATACGTCTATTCATGTTCATTGCTGCGATTCAACACTAGCCTCTTTATCAGTTAGACATTAAGAATGTGTTCTTACATGGTGACCTGCTCGAAGAAGTTTACATGGAGCAACCTCCGTATTTTTTTGCTCAGGGGGAGTCTTCCGGTCTTGTATGCCGCTTGCGAAAATCTTTATATGGTCTCAAGCAGTCACCTAGAGCATGGTTCGGTAGATTCAGTATTGTAATTCAACAGTTCGGCATGACTCGGAGAGAGACTGACCATTCTGTCTTTTATTGTCACTCATCTACTGGTTGCATCTATCTAGTGGTTTATGTTGATGATATTGTCATCACAGACAGTTATCATCTTGGGATTTCACAGGTGAAACAACATCTTTTCAAATATTTCCAGACAAAAGATCTCGGCAAACTCAAATATTTCTTGGGGATAGAAGTAGCACAGTCCAGAAATGAGATCATTATATCCCAAAGGAAGTATGCAATGGATATTCTAGAAGAAATAGGAATGTTAAACTCAAAGACAGTTGACAACCCTATGAATCCTAATGTTAAGCTCCTGCCAAATCAGGGGGAGCCTCTACCAGATCCCGAACAATACAGGCGATTAGTAGGGAGACTAAGCTAACTTCATTGTACTCGTCCCGGATATCTCGCCGTAGTAAGTGTAGTAAGTCAGTTTCTCAACTCTCTATGTAAAGAACATTGTGATGTTGTGATTTGCATTGTCCGATATATCAAAGATGCTCCAGGAAAATGTCTTTTGTTCGAAAACAAAGGACATACTCGAGTCATAGGATATTCTGATGCAGATTGGACAGGATCTCCAATTGATAGGAGATCCACTTCTGGTTTTTGTATATTTGTCGGAGGTAACCTTGTTTCTTGGAAAAGTAAAAAGCAGATTGTTGTGGCGAGATCCAGTGCAGAGGCAGAGTATCGAGCTATGGCCATAGCTAGTCAAGAGCTTATATGACTCAAACAATTGCTTCGGGAGCTCAGGTTTGAAGATGTTACACAAATGTCACTCATATGTGATAACCAGACTGCCATGCATATCACGTCAAATCCAGTTTTTCATGAGAGAACAAAGCATATTGAAGTCGACTGTCACTTTGTCAGAGAGAAAGTCATATCTAAAGAAATATCTACTAGTTTTGTTAACTCGCATGATCAACTAGCAGATATATTTACTAAGTCTCTGAGAGGTCCCCAAATTGACTACATATGTAACAAGCTGGGTGCATATAATTTATATGCTCCCGCTTGAGGGGGAGTGTTGGAATATTGTAAATATGTTAGGGATAATTATTTATTTTCTAGGATAGAGTTTGATTTATTCTTATGATAGAGTTTTGATTTATCCCTTTGAATAGACCCTAATTTTGGATATAAATAAGGTTGTTTTCATGTAATAAATTGATTTGTATTTTTTACGAAATAACACATCCAATCATACACCTTGTCCACCATTCGGAAGATGGTAATCCTTGTGGACATTTTTATTAATATTGTGCCCCAGTATGCCCAAAATCCAACTATAAATCCCATAACATCAAAGGCATAATCTAGAATTCTTTCAAGTATGTCATTGAATTCTTCATCTGCTGCTTGAAATGGTGAGTATTCTTCATCTGCTGCTATCAAATAGAAATATTTCTTTCTATTTGATTACTTGAGGGATTGAGTTCTTTCATACTTGTGTTAGCTCCTATTGCATCTAGTAGCGAACAATATGATAGAGCAAGATGTTCTAGGCCACTACGATTAATTTGGTGAATCCAACTATTTGCTAAAGAGAAGAGATCGACACAACTGAACATGTCTGAGTATTCTAGACAAGTTGGGTGGGAGGGCCAACAGCTAAGGTGAGGAAGCGTAGGTGAGAAAGTTTGCCCAATTGTTGAGGAATTAATCTATTAAAGTTTGCATCAGAAAGGTTAAGATATTCCACATTGACAAGCGAGAAATCATACTAGGCACATGGATTCAGAAGCCATTGAAGCTTAAATCCAAATATTTTAAATGCTCAAGTTCAAACATTTAAGGATTTACCTTACTTTTCTCTAGAAAAAAATTTATATCCATCATCTGAGCATTGAAGGTCAAGCCTAGCTAATGACATGGTGGTGTTGTCACTGACGTTCGACTTCTCTCCACTTGCAGCAATCATGACCAACCCATGATAAAAGCTTGTGTCCAGAGTTATCCAAGTTAGACTCTCTCCTTTCACTCTCCAAGCGATTGTTCCGATCTTAAACATATGTGGATGCATCGTCACAACAAGCTCTAGTGACAGACAATAAGATGATTATAGGAAGATAGCAACATGCTTTGAGGAACTAGAGTTTCCCTTGCAACTACAATTAATAGCCATAGAATGAATAGGGAAGAGTAACTAGCTAGACTGAATCATAAGCTGAAGGGAAGATATACTGTGATTGCGACTATGATTAATTTATATCATTTTATTATAATTGTCGATTTAATTATAATTTAATATTTCTCGATTAAGATTAATTAAGTTAAATATTTTATATTATATTTTCAGAAATTAATCTTTTATATTATGTGATACCAAATCTGCATAGGACATATCTTTGTCTTTTTCTTACAAAACTCAGCCATATTAAGAGTGTAAGTGACACCTCATTGACTTGCGGCATTATTGACCTGAAGACAACCCTGAAAGAGAGTATCATCTCTGAATCACAAAATGGGAATGCAAGTCATCATCACAAAATCTATCAAATATGCTTTAATTTAGTCCCTCACAAAATGAGAATGCATGTCATCATCACAAATCTTTGCACCAGAATCTATGAAACATACTTTATTCCCTGCACTATGTGAGACTGCAAGTCTTCAAGTGGAAATCTACATCCATTCCATTTTGAATATATTTATATATATTGTACATCTTGCATGCTGTGAAATCAGATGCATCTTATCTTCCCCCTGGAATTTCACTCCCAATAAATTTTATTTTTTAGGAAAATAAAAGTAAAAGACTACAAAAGAAATAAATTACTAAATACTTGAAAGTTCAAGGGCTTGATCTCTTGCAAGCTTTAGCAAGAGTTGCATATACATCCAATCCTAAGAGAGTAATCCTTGTGGACTCTTTAATGAATATTGCGCCCTAATATGCCCTGAATCTAACTACAAATCTCATAACAATAATGGGAAAGTATGGAACTGTTTCAATCTTGTCATTGTCTGAGCATCAGTCATGTTGAGTTGTAATGAATTTGATGAGATATCCAAGGAAGTGGTTGCCCCAATCAATTTATTGTCAGGAATATGTAAATATTGTAACTTGATACTTATGGATATTTAGAAAAACCATTAAGTAGATTTATTAATTCACCACCAATATTATTCAAAGACAAATCCAAATAGATGAATTAAGTCGTGAAGTTTGCCAACATCCAAAATTATTAGATAGGAATAACTCCACCAAATAGATGAGATTGCACAAAGCATTTGATAAATGTTCAAAAAATTCATTATGTGGCACATCCAAATTTATCAATCCGATAAGGTTGCTCAAAGCATCTGCTATAAGTCCAAAAAAATTCATTATGTGACACATCCAAATGCACCAAGCTATTGATGTTTCCAAAAACATTTAGTATTTGCCTGAAAATTCATTACTAGTGAGATATTTCTCCAGTGATTTAATTATACCTAAATTTAAATACTCCAAATGGATAAGATTGTTCAGGTTCAAAAGTACTATCTCTCCAGTGATTTGATTATATTACAAATTTAAATACTCTAAGCGCATAAGATGGCTCAGGGTCAGAAGTATCTCTGTAGTCATCATGATTTGACTATACTACAAATTTAAATGCTCCAAGTGCATAAGATGGCTTAGGCTCAGAGGTACCTTTCAAACGATTTCATTATACTGCAAATTTTAATACTCCAAGCAGATAAGATTGCTCAGGCTCAATGGTATATATATCCCTAATGATTTGATTCTTAGACAAATCTAGATACTCAAGTGTATAAGACTTCCCATATCGAGTGGAAATTTTGTTAAAGAATTTTCAGCTTGGTGCAAGAAGTTTTTGTCAACGTGAAATCTAAGAAAAGAAAGGATTGATCTAATGTACATAGTCTTATCTCACTTTGTAAGAAGAGATTTAAACCCATGATCTATAGATCACACAAACTCATACTATAAGAGAGTAAAAAATGTGCTCCATGCCAATATAATAATTGCATTATTTTATATTCGATATGATTAAATTATAAATATAATATAGGCATCAGTAATTATAATTTTGTTACTATCTTTCCGTGCTAGTGAGGTGAAATAGAGACAAAATCTGAGAGTACATTTGCACATAACAAAGTCAAATTCTTCAACTACTGCTTGCTTCTCTTCTGGATGATCTTAATACTTTCCAGAATCAAACTTAATTAAGAAGAAATATATGATTACCCTTGAGTGAAGAATAATGTGCTGTTTATAATTATCAGGAATAAACTACTCTTCTTCTTTTCAGGTTGTGCAAATATGCAAAGGTAGATGGTGGTGCACTGCAGAAACCATAGAGATAGGCTTGGTGTCAGCCAAAAACACAAAATTGCCCGAGAAAATGGAGATGAATAAACTTTATTAGAAATTAATTAATGGCACATCAAAGTACTCTGCGTGATTCATAATATGTTGAGTGATTACCAGTTACCAAAATGACAATAAAATAATAAAGAAGTTCAAAATATTAAATTACATCTATATTCACATTTTTTGGTAGAGGAAAATATCACAGGATAACATCATTACACCATGCGAGCTTCAGCTTTCACTACATTTTCATCCTACACAATAACATTCACAACTAAATATGACCAACTGTAAGGAAGCAACAATCCCTCTTCAGTACCTGAAAATTCAAGGCCTTAAGCTCATTTTGCCATTTCATGTTTCAGCTTTGCAATCTTCAATGAGAGTTGCACATAAATCCAATCATACATCTCGTCCACCAACCGGAAGAGAGTAATCTTTAAGGACTTTTCATGATAATCGTGCCAAAATATGCCCAAAACCAGCTATAAATCCCATCACAATGGAGGTATAATTCAGAATTGTTTCAAACTTGTCATTGTTTTCATTTTCCCGTATTTGAGATGGTTGATGATCAGCGTCATCACCAAGACACTGCGGAAGTGGCGCACCGCAAAGGTCCTTGTTGCCTACATAGACCGAGTCATTGAAGGTTGAAAATTGACCTCCTGCTGGGATTCTTCCTGACAAATTGTTGTAGGAGAGATTCAAGAAGCTGAGAAAGGTCAAATTAGATAGGTCCAAAGGAATTTCTCCCGTGAGACGATTCGTTGACAAGTCAAGAGATTCTAATTCTGTTATAGCACCAATATTTTCTGGAATCTTTCCTGTCAAATGGTTGTTGGATAAGTCGAGGAAGCGCAATCCATGCAACTTCGTAATCTCTTTTGAATCTCACCAGAAAGCTCATTGTTTGACAAATCTACACTTGCCACTGCACTAAGAGCTTTAGTGTATACATTGGTTGACCCTTTTGCAGTTACCATAATGTTATCATCGAGGAAATAGCCCTTGTCACCACCCATAAATTGCAAACAGAATTTGCATCCATCAGAATCAGAAGAGTTGCCATTAAAACGCAAAAGATAACTGTAGTTTTGTTTCACACTCATAAAACTGAAATTTGCAATAGTGGATGGTATACTGCCAATAAATTTGTTGGATGAAAGATCCAAAACTTGGAGCAAAGTAAGATCTCCTATACTCACTGGAATAGCACCGTGGAATGAATTTGAGCTCAAACTAAGAAACCTTAGCATCGGGAAGCTCCTTCCCACCCATTTTGGTATTGCACCAGAAAATTTATTCCCTCCGAGATTAAGAACAATTAATTCTTTAGAATTTCTCAAGGCGTGAGGAAATGGTCCGGACAAATTATTATTGTTCAGGTGTAGGGACTCCAAATAAATTGGATATGAACCATGACAATTTGGGACTTCGCCAGATAAATAATTGTTGGATAGGTGTAATAAATATAAACTAGTTAAATTGCAGAAGAAGGCCGGCAAACCACCATGAATATGGTTATTAGACAACTTTAATACTTGGACATGTTCAAAATTTGCATAGCTCGATGGAATTGTTCCTTCTAAGGAGTTATTTGATAGATCCATAAAGCTAGATAAAGTAGAAGGTAACTGACCACTCAAATTGTTTGAGTTTACATAGAGATGAAGATTTGAATTTTTCAAAACGAAATCTGAGAACCAACCTGGAATAATTCCATAAAGTCCAACTCCAGATAAATACAATTCTTCCAAATTTGTTTGCGTTTGAATCCAGGAAGGGAATCTAGCACGCAAATGACAATAGCTCATATCAATATACTCAGCATTAAAAGGAGGAAGCCAATCATCTGATAGAATCAAATTCAAGGAGTTATAAGATATATCCAATTGTATTAAATCGGTGAGCTGGGAGAAGTGAGCATCAGTCATGTTGCCCTGTAATGAATTCCATGAGATATCCAAAAATTGTAGTTGAGCTAATTGTCCAAGACTAGAAGGGATTGACCCACTCAACTTATTGCCATGAATGTCAGAGTAGCTTAACTTGGATCCTTGCGGACATTTAGACAAACCATCAAGTAGATTTGTTAATTCTCCACCAATATTATTCTGACATAAATCCAATGTCTCCAAGTTGCATAGATCACCCAAACTCGAAGGTATCTGCCCCATCAAGTTATTCTTTGATGCATCAAAATGCCTTAAGTTGTGAAGTTTGCCCATATTTCCAGGTATTTGACAAGAAATATTGTTATCAGATAGTTGTAATTCCTCCAAATTGACGAGATTACCCGAAAAATTTGGTATACATCCAAAAAAATCATTAGATGACACATCCAAATATATCAAGCTAGTGAGGTTGACCATGTCTAGAGGAATCTCTCCAACGATATCATTATCAGACAAATCTAAATACTCAAGATGGAAAAGACTTCCCAGATTTAGTGGAACTTTTGTTAGAGAATTACCAGCTAATTCGAAATGCTTCAACTTCATAGTGGTATTTACTGAAATATTTTCTTCTGATAAATTGTTTGTGTCAGCTCCTATTGCAACTTGTAGCCCACAATATGACAAAGCAAGATGTTCTAGGCTATTATAATTAATTTGGCGAAACCAACTATTTGCTAAAGAGAGATTGACACAATTCATGTCTAGATATTCTAGAGAATTTAGGTGGGAAAGCCAACTTAGGTCATTTGACCATAGTGAAGACTCCCAATCACAACAACTAAGGTCGAGGAAGCGTAGGTTAGAAAGATTGCCCAATTGTTGTGGAATTAATCCATCGAACACGACATTGGAGAGGGCAAGATGTTCCATATAGACAAGCGAGGAAATCATCTTAGGCATGGGGGATGCAAAGTTGTTGAAGCTTAAATCCAAATATTTTAAATGCTTCAGTTCAAACAAAGAAGGATTTACCGTACTTTTGTTGGGAAATAAAACATATTGATCGATTGGGTAGTGAAGATCAAGCCTAATGACATGGTTGGTAGTATTGTCACACCTAACACCTCTCCACTTGCAACAGTCGTGACCGATCCAAGAAGAAAGCCAATGATCAGAATTATACAAGTCGGACTTGATGGCAAGTAAAGCTCTCCTTTCACTCTCCAAGCAACTGATCCTCTTAGATGTATGTAGATGATCGTCACAGCATACTCTAGCGCTAAACAATAAGATGATTAGAAAGAGAATAGCAAGCTTTGAAGAACTAGAGCTACCCTTGCAAACAAAACTAATAGCCATAGAGTGATTATGGAAGAGTAACTAGATCAAATCATAAGTTGAAGGAAAAGACATACTCAACATGTATATATATACACGCATGGTCCTTTCAATTGTGAGAAGAGAAAGTTAGATTTTTTTTTTTTGTTTGGTTGAAAAATTAATTGGATAACTTTATTGATTTGAATGGATTTGCTTTTGACTTCCACAAAATATTTTTGCATAGTACATATCAATATGAATATAGGACATGTCTTTGTCTTCTTTCACAAAACTCAGCCATGCATAAGGTTGAGTACAAGTGGGACGCCCTGTTGACAGTGGCATTGACTAGATCACAAAATGAGAATGCAAATCTTCATTACAAATCTTTATACAAGAATTTATTCCCTCATGTTGCGACTGCAAGTCTTCAAGTGGAAATCTACAGCCGTCCACTTTGAATATGCTTTATATCGTTTTATCTTGATGCAGTGACCACAGATGTATCTTATCTCCTACGTACTGACATTTCACTCACAATAAATTTTATTTTTAAATAAAAAAAAAATTTTAAAAAAAAGACTACTTGAAGAAATGTATTACTGAAAACTTAATAACTAAGTGTTGTTCAAATGATCTTATAGTTTATTACCATGATCCTAGACCTTTGTATAAGATTACAATGGGGGGTTGGCTAGTAAAAGAGGGATTGCTCAAATCGTCATAGGAGGGGAGGTCTTTCTAATCAATTGGATAGGTCGATTATATTAGGCATAAGGTTTGAGCAAACAAATTAATTTTATTTTGGCAGTAGTCAATTAGATACCATTCATGCGGATGCATGCGAAGGTAGATCAATCTATCAACATGTTAGATCTCGGTAACTGTATTTGATCTTTCGATCAATTAAAGATATTAACATATCAATTGATCAATTCGAGGTGGCCAAAATAGAATTGTTGGAATGCTTATTATTTAAGATCTTAGAGAGCTTTAGGCACTTGAGGTTGAATGAAAATATGAAGGAGACATCTTCCGAGTTGAATCTTCTTGTGCTCTTGTGCTAAGATGTCGATCGAAATGGAAAGCTATCGCAATGCGAATCGGGCAAAATCCATAAGTGCTCTTGAATTAGAGACAGAGCCATCCTTGGACTAGGGTGGATTCCACTCCTATCTTTTTTTTAAAAAAAAAAAATTAATAGTTTTGATTTCATTTTTTTCAGTCCCACCATAAATTTTAAAATATCAAATTAAAATAATTAATTTTAAAAATAAAAATGACAAATTTTATAATATCATTATATTATTTATAAGTTCATAAACATATTAGTTCTAACCTGTTTAATTTTTTTTATACTACAAATTTATCTGTAACACGGTCTCCTTTAATTTCTTCTTCACACTACTCTTCTATCTAAGGAAATAAGTTAGTGAGCTAGGAGAACTGATCAGCAGCAATCATGATGAGATATCTAATTAATGATGGTAATTGAGCTAATTGCCCGAGATTTGAAGGATCCAACCCACTCAACTTATTGTCATGAATGAGTAAGAGTTGTAACTTGGTTCTTTGTGGACATATAAACAAACCATCAAGTAGATTTATAATTAGTTCTCCACCAATATTATTCTGAGACAAATCAAGAGATTCTGAATGGAATTTTAGTTAAAGAATTCCAAGCTAAATACTAACGCTTCAACTTTCTAATGGAATTCACAAAAATATTTCCTTCTATATATATATTTGATTTCTTAATGAATTAAGTTCAGTGTCAGCTACTATTGCTTTTGTAGCAAACAATTTTAAAAAGCAAGATATTCTAGGCTATTATAATTAATTCGATGGAACCCACTATTTGCTAGAGAGAGATTGACGCAATTCATATCTAAATATTCTAGAAAAGTTAGGTGGGAGAGCCAACTTAATTATGTCATTTGACCATAGCCGAGGAGGATAATAATTACAACAACTAAAGTTGAGAAAGAGATAGCATGCTTTGAGAAATTAAAACGGCTCATAATTAAAGTGATTAAGAAAGAGTAGCTAGATTGACTCAAGTCGAAGGAATAATCATACTTATCATATATACACAAGGTCCCTTTACTCGATTATGGAAGTAAGTTAGAGTCCTTTTTTATTTTGGAAAATGAATTGAATGACTTTGTTGCTACGACCATAACACAATTAATGATTATATCGTGAAGAAGGGGTTTGCTTAGCTAATTAGCTTCCATATAATTTTTATCACTGATGGATCATAGATACGCAAAAGGAAGTTTCAATACCTTTACTACGATCGTGATTAGAAATAACCTCCATTGTGTTATGTTGTAATCGTTGAAAATGATTTATAATTTAATATGTCTATTATGACTAGTTACATATTAAATATTTTTCACAGTACAAATCTATGGAATACAACGCCTCAAAGAGGTGTTTGATTAATTAGCCTCCTTAACAAACACTGTGATACTCTACCTTATCATTTTAACTATACGTACATATATTCACAATTAAATATGACCAACTATAAAGAAGTGACCCTCTTCGCTACTTGAAAGTTCAAAGTGCTTAAGCTCATTTTTTCCATTTCATATTCAGCTTTGCAATCTTCGACGAGAATTGCAAATATATATATCCAATCATACATGTTGTCCACCAACGGGAAGAGAGTAATCTTTATGGATTTTTTCATGATAATCGTGCCAAAATATACCCAAAAACCAGCAAAGAACCCCATCACAATGAAGGTATAAATCAGATTTATGAGTATGATTCGGAGTCCTTTATTTTGGCTAAAATTAAGCATCAACTGCACAAAACGAGGGTCCTGTACTTTGTATACACATTGATGTTAGCTTCAGAAATGTTATTCTAGCTACTAATATTGTATATAATTCTAGAATACGGTCTTCCACATGGTTTCCACACTGTACAAATATTAATACCTCACATCATGTTAGCAATGTGCTGATAATTAACAAATTTGTCACTGACCACATAGATTTAGGGTAAGGGCTTTATGTATAAGATATTGATACTTCTTCAAAATTCTTGTGATTCTATGGACAAAATTGAGTTGCGGGTGTGATATAACCCTTTTAACACAAATTCAAGCATTGCCACTTCAATACTCCAGGTTAGCATCCAAAATCCCTTTATATCGATCGTTCCGGTGGTGTTGTTCTTTTAAGATTATTCTAAAAATCCAGTTTTTTTTAGTATTATATTGTTGTATCTTATGCAATGCATTTTTAGCGATGCAAAACCTTGGGGCTGTTCCTTGAAGACCAATGCTCGATATATAGAATTTGAGACGACAAAGAAATATTGAATGGGTGCAGTGCTTTATGGGTCTTTATGCAACTTTTGTTGTGTTTCTTGTTTGCTTTTGCTGTAGTTAAATTTATGGACATCTTGTTGTTATAATCAAACTATTCGGATGTGTATATTCTACAAAGGGAGAAAGAACTTGACATTCTCGCATGCCTTAAGCTAAGTCGGCCGGTATTCAAATTGAACTCATGTAAATTGGAATGAATCTTTTGAAATCTGGAACGAAGGGCGAAGGGTTTGATTTGCCACGGAGATCCTCATGAGTTTTTCCAGTTGAATCAAACCAGAATTTTCTATTAACAGGACAGAATTCGATGGGTGAATTCATTTCTAGATTATGAAAACAATTCATGCATCCTCGATGGAGCATGAAGATTGTGCGGGATCTCAGCAACATGCTCTAATTTTCAACTCTCCACGGGTCTTTTCTTTCATGCTTGAGCCTGAGACGAGCATTCGACGAGAACAAACCAGCAGGGAATTGTGGCGTCATCTACTGCACTGGTGACAAATTGATCTAGGTCATAGAGGTCTTGTCACTCAACTCAACAAACCAAGTTCATTTGGCACGTTCAGCTTGCCTGGTTTGCTCGACTTGAGTCTTGACCAATGATCTTGCCTGCCATTCGCAACCAACCCATGGGATCCGCTTGGTCTATTGGCCTTTCCGTCTTGCTTCAAACTTTCATAAATCAAAATTGAAGAGCCAGACCTGGGTTTCAGACTTTGTAAACATCAGCTTGAAACTTCTGCAGTGGATATTCATACCATAAGGGAAAGACTAGATGACTTTCAGGATGCATAGATGAGATCCAATGGAAATGGACTAACAACGGAGTCTATTCTGTCGAGTCTGCAAATAAAGCTCTCGCAGTGAGATGAAATAGAAACAGAAGCTGGGATGCATTTGCACCTAACAAAGCCAAATTCTTCTATTACTACTTGCTTCTGGATCATCAAGCTTTTGAAGAAAGGGTTACCCTTCGATGGAGAAGCATCTGAACATGGAACATGCAAGGGTAGGATGATGGTGCATTGCAGACACCATAAGGATAGGTTTGGAGAAATGATTGGATCTATCTTTCTATGGTGAAAAAGGAAGCTTAATTTGACAAGACCATGCTTGGACCTGGATTGTGTGGCTCCAACGCAATAGAATCAGCTCGTCCCTTCGAGAATGGCTCCTATGTCAACACTGGAAATATATATAGATTATAAAGGGATAAAAAAAAAAGGAAAAAGAAGAAGAAAGCTCAAGCAGTAACAAGGATAGAGCCAACAACTATCTGAAAACCTGCTTCATGAATTTTGCTGCAACCATTTCATCTAACTTAATCACATCATGTCCCCTATTAGATTGTTATGTTTTAAGTTTCAGTTTTATATTTTTTTTCTCTTAATATTTTGCACTATACTTTATATAATATAATTGTGGTATGAATCTCTGCTACTATTTTACTTTTTTTTTTAAAAATAACATTCACATTTCTGTGAGAACGCAAATAAATAAACTTTACCAGTGATTAATTAATGACACAGCAAAGTACTCTACCAACACATAATATGTTGAAGTGATTTGTAATTACCAAAATGGCCATGCAAACACTGTACTTTCACTGTACGCAATAACATTCATAGTTAAATATGACCAAGCATATGGAAATGGTCCCTCTTCATTTCTTGAAAGTAAAAGAACTTCAACTCATTTTTGCCATTTCAATTTCAGCTTTGCATACTTCACTGCCATCTGCTCATAGGATCTTGTTCCAAATCTTGTCCACCCACTGGAAGAAAGTAACCCTTATAGACTTTTTCATGATGATGCCAAAATATGCCCAAAAACCAGTTATAAACCCCATCACAATGAAGGTATAATTCAGAATTATTTCAAGTTTGTCACCATCTTCATTTTCTCCTATTTGAGATGGTGGATGATTAGCGTCATCGCCAGGACACTGTGGAAGTGGCACACCACAAAGGCCCTCGTTGCCAGCATAAATCAAGTCATTGAAAGTTGAAAATTGACCGCCTGTTGGGATTCTTCCTGACAAGTTGTTGTAGGAGAGATTCAAAGAGCTGAGAAAGGTTAAAGAAGATAGTTCAGAAGGAATTTCTCCCGTGAGATGATTCATCGACAAGTCAAGAGACTGTAATTCCGTTATGGCATTAATATTTTCTGGAATCCTTCCTATCAAATGGTTGTTGGATAAGTTGAGGAAGCATAATCCATGCAGCTTAGTGATCTCTTTTGGAATCTCACCAGAAAGCTCGTTGTTCGACAGGTCTATGCTTGTCACTACGCTAAGAGCTTTAGTGTATTCGATGGTTAACCCTTTTGCAGTTATTTTAATATTATCATTGAGGAAATAGTCCAAGTAACAAGATTCGTCGCATCCCTGTAAATCAGAATAGTTGCCACCAAAATGCAAAAAATCATTGTAGTTTTGGTTCGCACTCATTGAACTCAAATTTGCAACAGTGGATGGTATACTGCCAGTGAATTTGTTGAATGAAAGATCCAAAACTTGAAGGGAAGCAAGATCTCCTATACTAGCTGGAATAGCACCATGAAATGAATTTGAGCTCAAACGAAGAAACCTTAGCATGGGGAAGTTCCTTCCCACCCATTTTGGTATTGCATCAGAAAATTTATTCCCACCGAGATCAAGAACAACTAATTCACTACAATTTTTAAGGAAAGAAGGAAATGCCCCCGAGAAATTGTTATTGTTCATGTGAAGGGAGTGCAATCCACTCGGATATGAACCATGGCAATTTGGGACTTCACCTGATAAGTAATTGTTGGATAGGTGTAGTATATATAAATTAGTTAAATTGCAAAAGAAGGCCGGTAAACTACCATGGATTTGGTTATCAGACAACTTCAATACTTCCGCATGTTTGAATTTTGCATAGCTTAATGGAATTGTTCCTTCAAAGGAGTTATTTGATAGATCCATAAAGATAGATAGACTAGAAGGTAGCTGACCATTCAAATTATTTGAGCTTACATCGAGATAAATAAATGAATTGTTGAAAATAATATCTGAGAACCAAAGTGGAATATTTCCATAAAGTCCAACTCCAGATAAACATAATATTTTCAAAGTTGTTTGCGTGTGAATCCAGGAAGGAAAACTTGTTCCCAAATGACAATGGCTCATATCGATCCACTGAGCATGAAAAGGAGGAATCCAATCATCTGATAGAATCAAATTCAAAGAGTTATAAGATGTATCTAGAATCTTTAAGTCAGTGAGCTTGGAGAAGTGAGCATCAGTCATGTTTCCCTTTACTGGATTCGATGAGATATACAAGGATTCCAATTTAGCTAATTGCCCGAGACTGAAAGGGATTGATCCACTGAATTTATTGTCATAAATATTAAAGTACCTTAACTTGGATCCTTGTGGACATTTAGACAAACCATCAAGTAGATTTGTTAGTTCTCCACCAATATTATTCAAAGGCAAATAAAGAAATTCCAAGTTGCATAGATCACCCAAACTCAATGGTAGCTGTCCCATCAAGTTATTCATCGATGCATCAAAATGCATCAAGTTGTGAAGTTTGCCGATGTTTTCTGGTATTTCACCAGAAATATTATTATAAGATAGGTGTAACTCCTCCAAATAGACAAGATTTCCCAAAGCATCTGGTATACGACCATAAAATTCATTATATGACACATCCAAATGTACCAAGCTAGTAAGGTTGCCCAAAGTATCTGGTATACGATCAGAAAATTCATTATGTGACACATCCAAATGTAATAAGCTAGTGAGATTGCCCAAAGCATCCGGTATATATCCAAAAAATTTGTTATGTGACAAATCCAAATGTAACAAGCTAGTGAGATTGCTCGTTCTCAAAGGTATCTCACCAGTGATATGATTCCAAGATAAATCTAAATACTCCAAGTGGATAAGATTGCTCAGGCCCAAAGATATCTGCCTATTGATTTGATTACCCTGCAAATTTACAAATTCTAAGTGGATAAGATTGTTCAAAGGTATCTCTGAAGGGGAAAAAACTTTACGAGACTGTGATACAAACTATAGGAATAATTTTTCACAAGATCTTATTATTGTCAAAAATCATACCAGAATGCTCTTCAATGATTTGATTTCTAAACAAATCTAGATACTACAAGTGTATAAGGCTTTCCATATCCAGTGAAGATTTTGTTAAATAAAATCCAAATGCTTCAACTTCGTATTATCGTTTACTAAAATATTTCGAATTAAGTTTCACCGTACTCGTGCGAGATCCTACTATCCTACTAAATCTTGTAGCAAACAATTTGACTAAACAAGATGTTCTAGACTGTTTAATTAATTTGGTAAATTAAAGCTAATTAGATGTTGCAAAGAGATTGACATAACTCATGTCTAGATATTCTAGAGAAATTATCTAAATATTCTAAAGAAGTTAGGTGCGAGAGAATGTCGAGGAAGTGTACGCTAGAAAGATTGTCCAATTGTTGAACAATT
This sequence comes from Wurfbainia villosa, assembly GCA_025175895.1. Classification (NCBI taxonomy): domain Eukaryota; kingdom Viridiplantae; phylum Streptophyta; class Magnoliopsida; order Zingiberales; family Zingiberaceae; genus Wurfbainia; species Wurfbainia villosa. The sequence continues at coordinate 26,612,546 of CM045991.1, read as the reverse complement.
AATCCATTAAATATGACATTTGTTAAGATGTTCCACATGTATAAGCGAGGAAATCATAATAGGCACATCGATTGAGAAGTCGTTGAAGCTTTAAAAAAGTATTATAAATGCTTCCATTCAAATAAAGAAAAACTTACCTTACTTCTGTTGGGTAATAAATCATATTGATCAATTGGATATCGAAGTTCAAGTCTAATGACGTGATTGGTGGTGTTGTCACAGGCAACTCTTCTCCACTTGCAACAGTCGTAACCAGTCCAAGAAGAAAGCCAGTGGTGAGAGTTATACAAGTTAGACTTGATGGTAAGAAGAGCCTTCCTTTCAGTCTCCAAGCAATTGATCCCCTTAGACACATGTGGATGTTCTTCACAGCATGCTATAGTGCTAAACAATAGGATGATAAGGAACAGAGTAGAAAGCTTTAAGGAATTAGAGCTGCCCTTGCAACCACAATTGATAGCCATAGAGTGATTAAGAGGAAAAGTAGTTAAATTAACTCACAAGTTGAATGAAAGACCACACTTGGCTTTTATATATATATATATACAAGGAGAGAGAGAGACAAGTTCCCTTCATTGATAAGTCAAGAGACTCAAATTCTGTAATGACATCAATATTTTCTCGAATAAGTTGAGAAATCATAATCTATGTAACTTCGCGACATCAATATTTTCTGGAATAATTTGAGAAATCATAATCTATGTAACATCGCGATCTATTTTGGAATCTCATCAGAAAGCTCATTATTTGACAAGCCTATGCCGTGTAGACAGACAAACAAATAAATCTAGAGCCACATGGATGAGAAATAGGATACATGCCACTGAAATCCAATCCATATTCAGTGTAGTTTTGTTTCACACACATAAAATCCAAATTTTTGACAGAAGAAGGTATACTGTCACAAATTGATTTCTCCCGCGAGACAGTGTACCTTCACTTGCATGGGATTTCTCCCGTGAGAGAGTTCATTACTAAGTCAAGAGACTCCAATTATATAATGACATCAATATTTTTAGAATCCTTCCTAACAATTGATTATTGGATTAGTTGAGAAATCATAATCAATGTAACTTCATGATCTATTTTGGAATCTCACCAGAAAGCTCATTGTTTGACTAAGTCTATGATAGATTGTGTTATTGTTCATGTGTAGGGAGTTCAAATTAATTGGATATGAGCCATGACAATTTGGGACTTCACCCGATAGGTAATTGGTAGCTAGATCTAGTACAAATAAATTAGTGAGATTGCAAAAGAAAGCGGCCATGGAATGGTTATCAGACAACTTTAATATTTCAACATGTTCAAAATTTGCATAGCTTAATGAAACTGTTCCTTCAAAGGAGTTATTTAATAGATCCATAAACATAGATAAACTAGAAGGTAACTGGCCATTCAAATTGTTTGAGCTTACATCGAAAAAAGGCTGAATTGTTCAGAATGATTTTTGAGAACCGATTTGGAATATTTCTATAAAGTCCAACTCTAGATAAATACAATTTTTGCAGAGTTATTTGCGTTTGAATCTAGGAAGGGAATCTAGCTGCCAAATGACAATAGCTCATATCAATCGACTAAGTATGAAAAGGAGGAAGTAAATCATCTCATAGAATCAAATTCAAAGAGTTATAAAATACATCCAAACTCCTTAAGATGGTGAGCTGGGAGAAGTGAACATCAGTCATGTTGCCCTGCAATGAATGCCGTGAGATATCCAGGAATTATAGTTGATCTAATTATCTCAAAACTAGAAGGGATTGACCCACTCAACTTATGCCCATCAATTAATAAGGACTGTAACTTGGATCCTTGTGGACATTTAGATAAACCATTAAGTAGATTTGTTAGTTCTCCACAAATCCTCCTAGTTACGCAACAATGTTTGAGAGATTGTCCAATTGTGATACGCAACTATGAAACGTCAACCTTGAATGTTGCAATACGCAACTAAGTTTGAGAGATTGTCCAATTGTTAGGAAATTAATCCGTTTTGAAAAGGTCAAGATGTTCCAAATGGACAAACAAGGAAATCCTCTTAGGCACGTGGGTTGAGAAGTTGCTGAAGCTTAAATCCCAATATTTTAAATGTTTCAGTTCAAACAAAGAAGGATTTATCTTACCTTTGTTGAACAATAAAGGATATTGATGAAATGGGCAGTGAAGATTAAGCCTAATGACATGATTGATGACGTTGTAACAAGCAACTCCTCTCCATTTGCAACAGTCATAATCGATCCAACAAGAAAGACAGTGGTTAGAGTTATACAAGTCAGATGTGATAGCAAGTAGAGCTCTCCTTGCACTCTCCAATTGCAATTGATCCTTAGATGCATGTTGATGGTTGTCATAATATGCTCTAGTGTTAAACAATAAGATGATTAAAAAGAAAGCAGCATGGCTTGAGGAATCAAAATTGCAGTTGGAGTCACAACTAATAGCCAGAGTAATTATGAAAGAGTAGCTAGACAAAATTATAAGTTTAAGAGAAAATCATAATTATTTTATATATAAATACACACACAAGGTCCCTTTAATTGTTTGGGGATGCAAGTTAGATTTTTTTTGATGGGAAATTAATTGGATAACTTTGTTGATATGAGTGTGACAAGATAGCTCATTCTAAAGATGTGGCCTCCTTAGCTTCCACAAAATATTTATAATTTCATAGATATGTATGTGAAACTTTCAAGTGTCTTAACTATGAATATGATTGAGAATAGAAATAACTTTGACATGGTTTATTATAATTGTTGACTTGACTTTTAATTTAATATATCTCTATCAAGATCAGTCGCATTAAGTACGTAGTACATTTAAATATGAATAGGAAATGCCTTTGTCTTGATTTACAAAGTCCAATCACCTGTCACTTGGTTATAGAGTAGTCTCCTTGAACATGACATGTCTTTGTCTTGGTTTACAAAGCACATTCATGTAATTAGAGTAAAATCAAAGTCTCCTTTATTTAATCAAAGTCTTCTACTTTTTTTTACGCGTTGAAATGATCCTATATTCTAATTTAATAGCATATAATAGGAATACATATACTTATTATTTGCTTCTGCGGAAAGAACTTAGTGGCTAACACATATAGATATTACATCATAGGATAACGGATCAATTCCTCATAAATATGAGAGTGTTATTTTTCCATGCGCTAGTTATTAGTCTCAAAGGTCAAAGATCTACCGTGATTTACCTCCCTTACGATGGTTCAAGAACGGACTGATATAAAGAGCTAGATTGATGGATTCCAATCTTTTTTATCATGTATATACTTATTACTTATTAGTTGTTGACTTGATTGGACTCTAAAGATATATAAAATATTGGATACCCGGAACTTACCCAAATATATATATATATATATATATATATATATATATATATATATATATATATATATATATATATATATATAATTTTTAAATGCACCAAAATGCAAAAAGCATATAAAAATGTGCTCCATTGCCGAGACAATAGTTGCATTATTTTTTATATTCGATATGAATAAACTATAATATAATATAGGTACTTGAAACTTAACATAGTGAAATTATAATAGAAGGCTGACAAACTTCCACTGAAATGGTTATTAGACAACTTTAATTCTTGAACATCTTCAGGATTCATATAGCTCAATCGAATTGTTCTTTCGAAAGAGTTATTTGATAGATCTATATGTTAGAATTTATATTGAAAGTCTAGTTTTTTTTTATGAACATTTTTATTTTGAAATAAGAATTACATGATCATTGTTTCCACTTTATATATTTATTATATGTGTGCATATTGTCTAATATTTTACATTGTAGATAACATGGTACTTGGTGTGGCACAAAAGATCATGTTATCAGTCCCTTGTAGAATATAAGTAGAGGCTCACAACCAAGATGATTTTGAACAAACCATTGATATGGTTGTAGTGTAGCTTGGTATTGTTTTGTCTTGAACATAGAATTACACTAGTACACTTAGGTGTATTGAGCAGGACCGACATAGAGGTGATTCAATTTATTGCTGACTACATAATTGAATCGGACCTCGGATATTATGTTGTACATGCTCTTAATCCCAATATAATAACGGACACATGTACTTAGTATTTATTTCTTTGATTTACCAAATGGTGAGATTTAGATGGATTAAATCAATATGTCCGGTAAGTTGGGAAATGATATTATTTACATGGTGTGCCGTTAATTATAGGAGGAAACCGTGTCCTATATATTAGGTTGATGATGTCCCCTTGAGGAGCTCATAAGGTTCATCATGTAAACTCAGCTGGTTGACTTAGTCAACATGATGATAAGGTTGAGTGATACTACTCGAGGAGTTAGATATTAATTGATTGATGGTCAGTAAATCAATTAATTAACGGACATTCGATATCTTAAACACGGGGAGATGGATGTACAAATAATATATGGAGCCCATATTAATTTATGGGGGTTGGTGAGGTAATTCAATGATGATCCTCTAGTGGAATGGAACATCATTGATGGATCAAGTTTGTGTGTTCCGATCCATCGGTGGCAAGATCCAACTCCTCCTCACTGGTCCCTATCGCAGCCTAATATAATCCTTATAAAGCCTAGATCCAAGGATGTAAAACAAAGGTTTAAGATTAAATCTCTAGATCGTGGTGGAGATTAAATCTCTAGAACCGACGGTTAAGATTAAATCTAGAACCGATGATTGAGATTAAATCTCGAGATCAAGCGGTTGAGATTAAATCTCTAGATCACGGTTGAGTTTAAATCCCTAGAACCGATGTTGGAGATTAAATCTCTAGATCCGACGGTTGATATTAAATCTCTAGATCCGACGGTTGATATTAAATCCCTAGAACCGACGGTGGAGATTAAATCTCTAGACCCGACGGTGGAGATTAAATCTCTAGAACCGACGGTTGAGATTAAATCTCTAGAACCGACGGTTGAGATTAAATCTCTAGAACCGACGGTGGAGATTAAATCTCTAGAACCGAGTTAAGATTAAATCCCTAGAACTGACGGTTGAGATTAAAACCCTAGAACCAACGGTAGAGATTAAAACAAGGCTTAAGCCTAACTCTATAAAAGGGAGACTTAAGTGGGCGGCAAGGATGGTTGGTTTTTTAAGAGATTAGGGTTTTGCCTACCTAAGTTTGGGCGGCAAGAAACCCTAAGGGAGTTCTTGGTTGGGCGGCTAGGGTTTGGACTTAGGAGTAGGCGGCAACAAGAGGAGAAGATCCCTTCTTCTTCCTAAGGTATTGCCGGCGCCTATCCCTCTTCCTCCTTTCAACCTTGGCCGACGCTCTTCCCTTCTTCCTCTTCTCCTTGGCTGGTGGAAACAAGGGCTAGGGTTTATCCTTGGAGCTCTTGGCCGACGCCCTCTTCTTTTCTCCTTGGTGGCCGGCGGCAACTTTGCTTCAAGGTTGGCCGGCGCTCAAGAAGCTACTCCTTGGCCGGCGGTTATATCAAGCTCCTTGGCGTGGCGCTTCTAGATAGGAGAAGGAGTTTTTGTTTGGTTCTTCTCTTTGTTCGGAGCGAGCAAGGAAGGGAAGAACGTGATCTAGGATGCTTCAACTCGTGGAAGATCTTCGCCCACACGACGTCCATGAGGAGGATAGGACATACGATAGAAGATCGAGAGGTATAAAAGTTTTACAACTTTTATTATTGATCTTTGCATATTTTTATCTTTATGTTAGTATGTGTTGATTATACTAGTTTGCATTTGTATGTATTTGTATAATCATGGACCCCGAAGATAAACATAAAAACCGATGATCAGTCTGTCTCTTCCGGCTAAACGACTAGAAGAGTTGTGTTGCTTGAACAACTAGTTTGTTCAAGCGATCACTCAAGTTATTAGCACGACGACGAATTGGTTGCGCTTAGGAAACTCATCCTATCCGGATTAGTTTTCATTAGTGAAAATTTTAATCCGGGGACATGGGAGCCGATGAGCCTCCGAAGCAATTCCTACAAATGGTATCAGAGCCACGGTTTCCGGTTTTGTGTGTTTTGGATTCGGTTACTTTCATGCACATATCATATATTGAGTATGCCGGATAATAGTAGGATGTGCGTAGACTAACTTTTTGGTTGCAGGCATAAGATCTGACTATTATGGCTATATGTGTGTATGTGATTGGTTGTGTGTGATTGTATATTATTTGAATCCTCGGGGTTGACGAGGCTAAATTAGTATTTAATTTTTGTAATTAAATACGACATTGTTTAGCCACTCATTTTAGTTTACTTTCGATCTAGATTATTTGTACATTCCTTCGTGGAGTATAGGATCGATGGATGTAAATTAAAATAGTTTGTCTTGGCTCGGATCTCTTTGGTGACTTGCGCACGGGAAAAGGTGGAGTGGACGAGGTGACGACACGACGGGACGCATATTGGAGAACAATGTCATAATAGTTGAAAAAATTCTGATTTTTTCCATATTTATTGCTGATTTGTTTTATATGCATATTGTGTATGCTTGAAAATTCCTCACTATCAATTTACTAAGTGGGAGAGGGACATTTTAATTAATTCCCGCAGCCTCCATTACAATTTGACGTGTGATGCAACAAACTTGCGCGTCGGCTCTGAGTGCCTTCCTCCCCATCGAATGAGTTTGTTTGCGGATCACTAGGTCAAATAATGGTTATAGGAAATTATTTAGGAGCGTGTGTACTTCCCCATCGGTAAGGCACATAATCCGAGATAATTCCCTTAGTATCGTGTAATGGTGCACACTTAGATGCAAATAAAAAGTATCCTCCCCATCGGAGTCACTACTTTTATTTGTAGGGCCAAAGAGGAACCAACTATTAATTTTATTTGTCAAAAAGTAAGGTTGACAAGATAATAAAATTAATGGGTAAAACCTCCTCTTACAAATGTAGAATTCGTATACGTCCACACTATCGTGGCATGCGATATTCTCGGTGTTTTGAGGTGTTGGTTGATTTCGAAATTTTATTGTTTGAGGAATCAATGATATTTGAAATCTAATATTTTGATCATTGTGATTCTTAGGATTTTCAAATGGCTTTCAATCCACTTACTATGGTACTAAAGGAAACAAACTTGCTGTCCCCAAACAATATTGATTGGAAAAGAAACCCGATAGTCTTAAGGAGTACATGCATTCACTCTTCAAAGAGTGTCCTCAGGCCATCGTTGCTCAAAAGGTTTCTACTTCTAAGCCGAAAGGCAAGAAGAAGAAGAAACAAGGTGAAGCAAAGATGGTGAGAGGATCTCAAGGAGGAGTGAAGAAGTCGAAAGGCAAGTACTTCACTAACAAGCAGGATGGACATTGGAAGAAGGACTGTCCTAGTCCAAAACAGAACAAAGGTATATCCTTTGGTCTAGTCGTTGAAACATGTTTAGCGGTGTTATCTACCAGTACCTGGTGTGTAGATACAGGAGCCACTGATCATGTCTGCAATACTTTGCAAGGGTTCCAGGAAACCCGATGACTAGCTGAAGGAGAGATTACCGTCTACATGGGCAATGCTACAAAGGTGGCGGCTATTGCAGTGGGAGACGTTCATTTATCGTTTGATAGAAATAAAGTTTTGGTTTTGAGAAATTGTCTTTATGTACCTACATTTAGAAAGAATTTGATTTCGGTTTCTAAATTGTTTATGGATGGATATTCTGTTTCTTTTAATGACAGAGTTGTTATAAAAAGAAATAGAGAGATTATCTGTTCAGGTACATTGGTTGGCAATTTGTATACTCTTGAACCAAAAGCTCCCACGATGCATATAGAAGTGAATAACTCATCTTCTAATTCCAATAAGAGAAAAGAACCTTCGAAAATGAACCAGACATATCTTTGGCACTTAAGACTTGGTCATATTAACCTGAGTAGAATTCAAAGATTGATAGTTGATGGACCTTTGGGTTCATTAGTGGTGGAGGATCTCCCAACCTGTGAATCTTGCTTGGAAGGTAAAATGACCAAGAGGCCTTTCAAGGCCAAGGGGTATAGAGCCAAAGATGTGTTAGAATTAGTTCATTCTGATCTGTGCGGTCCTATGTCTATCCAGGCTAGAGGTGGCTTTGAATACTTCGTCTCTTTTATAGACGATTATTCAAGGTATGGATACATTTACTGTTAGGATCTTTGTAACGGCTAGAGGGGGGGTGATTAGCCTTTCTTCGTTTCTACAAGCAAGTTAGCGGAAGCAATACAAATACGAATAAGAATACAAGTAAGAAAACGATGAAAGCAACGCTAACACCCGATGTATGTGGTTCGGAGATGACGCTCCTACTCCACGGCAATCCGTAAGGTGGATTAGTCCTAGCCAAGCTTCACTATATTCTCCTTTGGATGAACCAAGGTGGAGAAATCTTTCTTACAATGCTCTCCTCTTCTTTACAATGATGGATGATTAAGAACTAGAGAAGAGGAGGTTTTGAATTGCTAAAATACTTGGGAAAGCTTGGTGAGCACGAGGGTGTAGTTATGAATGAGAGCACTAGCTTCACCAAGCTCCCCAAGGCCCCTTTTTATAGAAGAGGATGTTTTTCCCGTTGGGCCTCGATCGATCGTGATGCTTACCATCGATCGGTTGTCGTCAACAACGACCGAACCGAGATCTCGCGAGATTTGTAGCCGCAATTTCAACGGCGGTGATCGATCGGTGATCCCTCCATCATTCGGTGATGAGTGATCAGTCGAGTGATCAAGGCAGCACTCGAGTGAGACTGCATTCATGGCGATTTTCTCATTGATCGATCATTGCGCCTGGCGATGGTGATCGCAACATCGATCGCATCGGCCAAGGCGGTCGGTGATAACGTGGTTTCACCGACTCGATCGAGCGCGACGGTCGGTGATACATCGTATCAGTCGACTGATACTCATCAAGTATGAGTAATTCACACTTGATTTTACACCCTAGACCTAGACTCAACCTTCTAGCTCCTCATTAAGCCTTGTGCCTCCAGGATCCATCCGAGTCCGCGACTTGTTCATCCTTTGCGCTTTGCTTCCAAGAGCTTCCTTCGGTTTCGTCATGTCTTGGGTTGTCAAATGCTTGGACTTTACGCCGCCAAGACTACAAGCTTGGACTTATGCTGCCAAGACCTTACTTTGGACTTCCTTTGCCAAGGTTCACTTGGACTTTACGCTGCCAAGACTACAAGCTTGGTCTTACGCTGCCAAGTTCATCCCTTGGACTTTCCTTGCCAAGATCATACTTGGACTTCCTTTGCCAAGGTTCACTTGGACTTTACGCTGCCAAGACTACAAGCTTGGTCTTATGCTGCCAAGTCCATCCCTTGGACTTCCCTTGCCAAGATCATACTTGGACTTCCCTTGCCAAGATCATACTTGGACTTCTCTTTTACCAAGTCTTCATCCTTGGATTTCCCTGTTACTTAAAACATATTCGCAATTAGATCACAAGATATTGCCTAACTTAGATGATTATCCAAACATCAAAACATATAAATGCTTGGAGCATTGTTGCACCAACAATCTCCCCCTTTTTGATGTTTGACAATCATTTAAGTTAGGTCTTTAAAGATACACACATAATCATCTAACTTAAACATTCCTTCTCCCCCTTTGATATACATCAAAAAGAGAAGGATTCAAAAATGAAAGAATTAAAGGTGTTGGATCTTGGACTAAGGTATAAGATTGAAATTAAGCTCCCCCTTAATCCAAGATAGGATGTGTAAATAATATTTGACGCAAAGCATAATCAAAAATTCAAAAGTTAAGTCCTAACTTTGCACCAACAATGGTTTTGGGGATGAAAAAGATATAATTTATGAGACTCCCCCTAAAACACTGCATTAATCAGTCCTAAAACTTTATGTATACGCAATATTATCATACTATAGTTTTAGGACATCAAAGATACACTAAATACCAAAACATGTTATCCGAAAATATTATATCAGTCGATCGGTTTCTGAACGATGATCAAGCTACTCAAATCGAAATTTCAAATTTTTCAACTTCAATCGTAAATGTTAGAAATTCTAGAAACCTCGAAAAATCACGAAATTTGTGTACACATTTCTGGAATCATACTTTATTAAGGAAAAATAGTTTGAAAAATATATGTTTTCCAGATTTCAAGATTGATACAAACTTGGAACCTACCAAAAGTTCTAAAGATTTTGCAAACTTTGTATCACTTTTGTGTTCCACTTGAAAACTGTTTTTCAAAATATGATGAATATAGTTTAAAATATATATGATTTGGAATTTCCAACCATGTTCTTAGAGCTATGTATCCATTACTTGAATACAAGCCTTCCCAATGATTGGTCCATAAGGTATTTATATCTCTAGGTGTGTCATTGGCTCATAGTAATGCATCATAACAAGCATGATGAGTCAAGTACACCTTCCCTATCATCTCACATATTTCTAAGTGGCTCAATACAAAAATCAAGGTTTCTTAAGGCTTTTGTGAGATGTATCAAGATATAAAGCTTAACATGGGATCATGCAAACCTAGACTTTTACTCTACAAAGCACATACCAAGCTCTCTCCTTAATGATGAAAATTCGATTTCGGGAAAAGCTTTTGTGAAGATATCGGCAAGGTTAGACTTAGATTCTACATAATTAAGTTCAATGTCCCCTCTTGCCACATGATCTCTTATGAAGTGATGTTTCACTTCAATGTGCTTGGTCCTAGAGTGATGTACCAGATTTTGGTCAAGTTGATGGTACTCACATTGTCACAATAAACTTTAATGTTAGAGTAGTGTAGCTCATAGTCCACAAGAGTATGTCTCATCCAAAGTAGTTGAGCTACACAACCACCCATAGCCACATATTCGGCTTCGGTGGTTGATAAAGCAACACAATGTTGCTTCCTACTACTCCAACTAACTAGGGAGGACCCAAGAAATTGGCATCCACCACTAGTACTCTTCCTATCCAATTTGCACCCGGCATAATCAGAATCGGTATACCCAAGCAATTCAAACGACCTAGTCCTAGGATACTAAAGCCCTACATTTATGGTGCCTTTAATATATCTTAAAATTCTCTTAACGGCTACTAAATGTGATTCTTTGGCACAAGATTGATATCTAGCACACATACCTACTGCAAATAAGATATAGGATCTACTAGCGGTTAGATATAGTAGGCTACCAATCATACTCCTATAAAGTTTAAGATAAATTGATTTTCCTTCATGATCACTATCTATTCTAGTGCTAGTGGCCATAGGAGTGGTTACAATTTTGGCATTTTCCAAACCAAATTTCTTGATCATTTCATTTGCATATTTGGTTTGATAAATATGAATACCCTCATGGGTTTGTTTGACTTGTAACCCTAGGAAAAGTTGAGCTCTCCAACTAAACTCATTTCAAATTCATTTTCCATGTTTTTTATAAAGTCTTGAAGAAGATCATCATTTGTTGACCCAAAAATAATGTCATCAACATATACTTGGGCTATGAAGATATCTTTTAATGTTGACTTTATAAACAAGGTTTGATCTACTTGGCCTCTTCTAAAATCCTTAGAAATTAAGAAAGATGACAATCTTTCATTCCATGCCCGGGGAGCTTGTTTTAATCCATATAATGCTTTCCTAAGCTTATAAATGTGGTTTGGATAATCTATGTTCTCAAAATCGGGTGATTGCTCTACATATACTTCCTCCTTAATATAACCATTTAAGAATGCCGATTTAACATCCATTTGGTAAAGTTTAAATCCCATGTAGGAAGCATATCCTAAGAGAATCCTAATAGATTCTAACTTAGCAACCGGGGCATAGGTCTCATCATAGTCAAGCCCCTCAACTTGATTAAATCCCCTAGCAACCAACCTATCCTTATTTCTAGTAATATTTCTTTGGTCATCTAGCTTATTCTTAAAGACTCATCTGGTAGTAATTATGGTGCTATCATTGGGTCTAGGTACTAACTCTCATACTTGACTCCTCTCAAATTGAGCCAATTCATCTTGCATTGTCAAAATCCAATCCGGATCATGTAATGCATCATTGATCGATTTGGGCTCAATTTGTGAAATGAGAGCTACTTGACTGGTAGGAGGTCTATGAAATGACCTAGTTCTTACTCCTTGAGATAGATCTCCTACTACTTGGTCAAGTGGATGATCTTGATGAATTCTTAGGGTTCTCGAAGGGGTTTCAAATTGATCATTGTTATCTTCTACCCTCCTTTCATCATCGGAATCTCCTCTTCCTCCCCCTTGATCATTACCCCTAATGGTCAAAGTTTGAAGTTTTTGGGTGATGTCTTGATTATTTTCATTAATATCCTTATCAATGGAGGACTTTCTAGGGTAGGTACTAGTCGTTTCATCAAATTGAACATTGGAGGACTCCTCAATCCCTTGGGTTCTCTTATTATAGACTCGATACCCTCTACTTGTGGATGAGTATCCAACTAGGATTTCCTCATCCGCTTTGGATTCAAATTTTCCTAAGTTATCCTTGGTGTTTAAAATATAAACTTTACATCCAAAGACTTTGAAATAATGAATTGTGGGAATAGTCCCATTCCATAATTCAAATGGTGTTTTTCCTAAAAACCTATGGATTTGAACCCTATTTTGGATATAGCAAGCGGTATTAACCGCTTCCGCCCACAAGTAGCTAGGTAGAGAATATGCATTAAGCATAGTCCTAGCCGCCTCTTGTAGGGCACGATTTCTCCTTTCCACCATCCCATTTTGTTGAGGTGTTCTAGGACAAGAGAATTCATGCTTGTACCCTTGCTCTAAACAAAATTATGAAAATTTTGAGTTCTCAAATTCACCACCATGATCACTACGGATCCGGTTGATTTTGAGACTCTTTTCATTTTCAACCCTTTTACTAAATCCTATGATTATTTCTAAGGTATCATCCTTATGTTTCATAAAATAAACCCAAGTATACCTAGAAAAATCATCTACTATAACCAAACAATATTTGTTACCATTTAAAGATGGAGTACTATGACAATCAAATAAATCAAGATGCAATAGTTCTAATGGTAAGGAAGTATTAGTTAAGGTTTTACCTTTGTGTGATGCTTTTGTTTGTTTTCCTTTTGGCATGCATCACACATTTTGTTCTTGACATACTTGATCTTTGGTAGCCCTTTGACCAACTCCATCTTGGCTATCTTGGCTATGTTTTTCATGTTGATGTGCCCCAATCTGCTATGTCATAGCCAACTTTCTTCTTCTTTTGCAACAAGACACATAGTAGAAATGTTAGAAGCATATGAAAGATCAACATAATAGATATTTGATTTCCTATATCCAACTAACATACAATCATTTAATTCCTTGTGTCTAATCATGCATTTAGAGGATTCAAAGGAGACATGATAGTTTGCATCACAAAGTTGACTAACACTTAATAAATTAAATTTAATATTTTCAACTAGAAAGACTTTGTGAATAACAATTTTGGGGATACCTCAATTGTACCTCTACCTAATATCTTGAGTTTTCCACTATTCCCAAAGGACACGCTCCCTTCTTCACATACTTAATTGTGGAGAACTTGCTCACATCTCGGTCATATGTGTTGAGCAACCGCTATCCACAATCCACATACCTTGCTCTCCTACCTAAATCACATGAAAACACAAGCTTTTGGTACCCAAACATTTGGACCGTAACATTAAATAAAAACTTTTAGGTACCCATGCTTTCTTAACCTTTCCTTAATGGTTGCTTTCCTATTAATCAATGAAATATAAGCAACTTCTTTTCTTTTGGCTTATATCCTAAACCTTGTTGTAAACGACTCTTTGTTGACTAAGGATCATATCAAGACATTTTGAGTCATTTGAGAATTTCTCTAAACATGCTTTCAATTCACTAACCTCATCCTTAAGTTTGTCATTTTCTTCCTTAAGCATGCAAGAATCAACATGTGAAGGCTTTTCATTCCTAATGGCCTTTAGTTCTACCTTCATGCTCTTAACCTTAGATTTTGACTTATCTAGAGCCTCTTTAAGATAAGCAATTGATTTATAAATAAGCTTAACTTTGGGAGAGTTCATTACCTCATCGTCACTAGATGACGATTCATCACTTGAGGAGTCTTCTTAGCTTGATGTACGGAGTCATCTCCTAGGGCCATGAGTGTCACATGGCGTGTGATGTGACAAAGCTCATCATCGGAGGAAGAATCTTCAACACTTGGTGTGTCCCATGTGTTTGAGCCACCATGGCCTCCTTCTTCTTCTTCTCCTTCTTGTCCTTCTTTTCTTTTCTTTTCTTCCTTCTTCTTTAGCTCGCAATTTGGCTTTATGTGCCCCTTCTTGTTGCAAGCATGGCAAATCACATTATTATTGAAACTTGAATTACCACTAAACTTACATTTTGAAGAATGAGACCCTTCCTTGCTTTTCTACTTGAACTCCCTTGATTTCCTATAGAGCTTCTTGACGAAATTTGCCATCTCACTAGATGAGTCTTCATCACTACTTGAATCATGCTCCAATTGGATGATGATGATGCTTCTTTCTTTCCTTCTTCTTCTTTTCCTTCTTTTCAACAAATAGAGCTAAACCCTTTTCCTTAGAGGACATATTAGTTTGCTCATGTAATTCAAACTCACAAAATAATTCATCAATTTTAATTTGAGAGAGATCCCTAGTTACCTTAATGACATCAACTATAGAAGTCCATAAGGAATTTCTAGGAAATGCTTGAAAAATATACCTTACCAAGTCCCGGTTGTCAACTCGCTCACCTATGATATGGAGTCCGTTCACAATCTCCTTGAACCTTCCATGCATTTGGCTTACAGTTTCATGCATTTTCATTTGGAAGGTTTGAAGTTGTCCAATTAGTAAGTCCTTCTTGGCCCTCTTTGACTCCTTGGATCCTTCATTTAGCTCAATGAGCTTTTCCCATAACTCCTTGGCGGATTCGAAAGGCCCCACCTTGTTGAGTTGCTCCATTGTAATGCCGCATTGGATGGTGAGTACGACTTTTGCATTTGACTCGAACTTCCGGTTCATCTCCCTTGTCCAATCCTTGCTTAGAATAGGGTTTCCATGTTCATCCACCGGTTCCTCGAAGCCATCTACAATACTATGCCAAATTTCAATATTGCTCATAAGATAATACTTCATCCTACCTTTCCAATATGCAAAGTGACTCCCATCGAAGACCGGTGGCTTGGCGGTGCTATATCCCTCTTGAAGAGCCATTGATGCCTTGGTTGATGGTGAGATCTTCCAAGCTATCCGGGCTCTGATACCACTTGTTAGGATCTTTGTAACGGCTAGAGGGGGGGTGATTAGCCTTTCTTTGTTTCTACAAGCAAGTTAGCGGAAGCAATACAAATACGAATAAGAATACAAGTAAGAAAACGATGAAAGCAATGCTAACACCCGATGTACGTGGTTCGGAGATGACGCTCCTACTCCACGACAATCCGTAAGGTGGATTAGTCCTAGCCAAGCTTCACTATATTCTCCTTTGGATGAACCAAGGTGGAGAAACCTTTCTTACAATACTCTCCTCTTCTTTACAATGATGGATGATTAAGAACTAGAGAAGAGGAGGTTTTGAATTGCTAAAATACTTGGGAAAGCTTGGTGAGCACGAGGGTGTAGTTAGGAATGAGAGCACTAACTTCACCAAGCTCCCCAAGGCCCCTTTTTATAGAAGAGGGGTTGTTTTTCCCGTTGGTCTCGATCGATCGTGATGCTTGCCATCGATCACGCCGGCCAACGACCACGAACCGAGATCTCCACGGAGATTCGTAGCCACAATTTTTAACGGCCAGGTGATCAGTCGACTAATCCCTCCATCACCAATGATGGAGTGATCGATCAGTGATCAAACGGCGATCAAGTGAGTGCGTTATGGCGATTTTCTCCTTGATCGATGCTACTGAGCGATCGTAATATAACATCGATCGCTCGACCAAAGCGATCGTGATGGCACGTTTCACCGACTCGATGGAACGCTGACGATCGATTGATACATCGTATCAGGTGACTGATACTCATCAAGTATGAGTAATTCACACTTGATTTTACACCCTAGACCTAGACTCAACCTTCTAGCTCCTCATTAAGTCTTGCGCCTGAGATCCATCCGAGTCCGCGACTTGTTCATCCTTTGCGCTTTGCTTCCAAGAGCTTCCTTCGGTTTCGTCATGTCTTGGGTTGCCAAATGCTTGGACTTTACGCCTCCAAGACTACAAGCTTGGACTTATGCTGCCAAGACCTTACTTTGTACTTCCTTTGCCAAGGTTCACTTGGACTTTACGCTGCCAAGACTACAAGCTTGGTCTTACGCTGCCAAGTCCATCCCTTGGACTTTCCTTGCCAAGATCATACTTGGACTTCCTTTGCCAAGGTTCACTTGGACTTTACGCTGCCAAGACTACAAGCTTGGTCTTATGCTGCCAAGTTCATCCCTTGGACTTCCCTTGCCAAGATCATACTTGGACTTCTCTTTTACCAAGTCTTCATCCTTGGATTTCCCTGTTACTTAAAACATATTTGTAATTAGATCACAAGATATTGCCTAACTTAGATGATTATTCAAACATCAAAACATATAAATGCTTGGAGCATTGTTGCACCAACATTTACTTGATGCGCCGCAAGTCTGAATGCTTTGATAGGTTCAAAGAATTCAAGGCTGATGTGGAGAACCATCAAGGTAAAAGTATCAAGACACTACGATCTGATCGTGGTGGCGAGTGCCTCTTGGGAGAGTTTAGGAGTTACTTATCAGAGGTTGGGATTCAATCCCAATTGTTCGCACCTGTCACACCCCAGTAGAATGGTGTGGCGGAGCGAAGGAATAGAACTCTTATGGAGATGGTCAGATCGATGGTGAGTTATTCTGAGTTACCTGATTCGTTCTGGGGGTTTGCTCTGGAAACGGCAGCACACATTCTGAACTTGGTTCCATCTAAATCAGTACTCTCTACTCCCACAGAATTGTGGACTGGGCGAAAGTCTAGTCTAAGACATATTCGATTTGGGTAGTCCACATGTCTTTGAAGGAGATCTTGGTAAGTTGGAATCTCGCATGTAAGTACGCTTGTTTGTTGGCTACCCTAAGGGAACGAAGGGTGGTTTGTTCTATAGTCCTAGAGATCAGAAGGTGATCGTGAGTACGAATGCCAGATTTCTAGAGGAGGACTATGTGATGAACCACAAGCCCACGAGTAGGATTGTTCTTGAGGAGTTGATAGGGGAAGTCCCGACTTCAGCACCACCGGTACAAGAGGTAATACCACAAGTCACTGCACCGTGTGTCACAGAGCATACACAGGAGGCACCTCGTCGTAGTGGGAGGGTTGTGAGACAGCCTGACAAATTCATGTTCTTGGAAGAATCTTCTGATTTGGTCCCTGGCGAATATGAACCTGATCCCTGGTCATATGACGAGGCAATTTAAGATAAAGATGTAGTATCTTGGCAAAGTGCAATGAATGCTGAGATTGAATCTATGGATTCAAATTAGGTCTGGGAGCTAGTAGAACCACCCGATGGTGTAAAAACCATTGGATGCAAGTGGGTCTACAAGAGAAAGAGAGGAATAGATGGGAAGGTTGAGACCTTCAAAGCGAGGCTTGTTGCGAAGGGGTATACTCAGAAAGAGGGTATTGATTATGAGGAGACCATGCTTAAATCTATTTGAATTCTCTTATGTATAGCAGCTCATATGGATTATGAGGTGTGGCAGATGGATGTCAAGACATCTTTCCTTAATGGAAGTCTTGAGGAAAACATCTACATGAAGCAACCAGAGGGATTCATTGCTAAAGGCAAAGAACATCTTGTTTGTAAGCTTAATCGGTCAATTTATGGATTGAAGCAAGCTTCTAGATCTTGAAACATCCGCTTTGATGAGGTAATCCAGTCATATGGATTTATTCAAAGTGCGGATGAGCCTTGTGTATACAAGAGATGTGATAGAAACATAGTGGTATTTCTTGTACTATACGTAGATGACATTTTGTTAGTTGGCAACAATATCAGAGTGTTATCAGACGTAAGGGTATGGTTGTCCAAACAGTTTGATATGAAGGACTTGGGAGAGGTGAGACACATCCTTGGGATCAAGGTAATAAGGGATCGCAAGAAAAGGATGTTGTGCTTATCTCAAGCTTCATACATTGACACTATCCTTGCTCGTTTTAGCATGCAGAACTCCAAGCAAGGTTTTTTACCTTTTAGGCATGGAGTACCTTTATCTAAAGAGATGTGTCCCAAAATATCAAAGGAGATAGAGGAGATGAAGGAGATTCCTTATGCTTCGGCAGTAGGAAGCTTCATGTATGTTATGCTATGTACGAGACCAGATATCTGCTTTGCCGTGGGCATGGTTAGTAGATATCAGAGTAATCCTGGACAGGGACATTGGACTGCGGTAAAGCATACATTGAAGTACCTAAGAAGGACTAGGGATTATATGTTGGTTTATTGGGCAGATCAATTAGTCCCTGTGGGTTACACGGATTCTGATTTCCAATCAGATAGGGACAAGAGTAAGTCTACCTCGGGATTTGTGTTTACTTTTGGAGGTGGAGCCATAGTATGGAGGAGTGTCAAGCAGAAATGAGTGGCGGACTCTACCATGGAAGCTGAGTATGTGGCAACCTCTGAGGCAGCCAAGGAAGCAGTATGGCTCAGGAACTTCTTGATGGACTTGGATGTGATTCCTGGTTTGCCCAGAACTATCACAATTTATTGTGATAACAGTGGTGCAGTTGCAAACTCGAAGGAACCACGAGCCCATAAGGCGAGTAAACACATAAAGCGCAAGTACCACCTGATACGAGAGATCGTAAAGCGAGGAGAAGTAGCTGTCGCTAAGATTGCATTAGAGGATAACCTGGCGGATCCATTCACGAAGGCCCTTCCAGCGAAAGCGTTTGATAGGCATGTGGAGGACATGGGGATCAGATGTATGGTAGTGTGATGACAGCATAGTCTTTTAGTATAAGTGGGAGATTGTTGGAATGTATACTGAAAGCCTAGCTCTTTTTGTATGAACATTTTTATTTTGAAATAAGAATCACATGATCATTGTTTGCACTTTATATATTTATTATATGTGTGCATATTGTCTAATATTTTACATTATAGATAACATGGTACTTGGTGTGGCACAGAAGATTATGTTATCAGTCCCTTGTAGAATATAAGTAGAGGCTCACAACCAAGATGGTTTTGGACAAACCATTGGCATGGTTGTAGTGTAGCTTGGTATTGTTTTGTCTTGAATATAGAGTTACGCTAGTACACTTAGGTGTATTGAGCAGGACCGACATAGAGGTGATTCAATTTATTGCTGACTACATAATTGAATCGGACCTCGAATATTATGTTGTACATGCTCTTAATCTCGATATAATAACGGGCACATGTACTTAGTATTTATTTCTTTGATTTACCAAAGGGTGAGATTTAGATGGATTAAATCAATATGCCCGGTAAGTTGGGAAATGATATTATTTACATGGTGTGCCGTTAATTATAGGAGGAAACCGTGTCCTATATATTAGGTTGATGATGTCCCCTTGAGGAGCTCATAAGGTTCATCATGTAAACCCAGCTGGTTGACTTAGTCAACATGATGATAAGGTTGAGTGGTACTACTCGAGAAGTTAGATGTTAATTGATTGATGGTCAGTAAATCAATTAATTAACGGACATTCGATATCTTAAACACGGGGAGATGGATGTACAAATAATATATGGAGCCCATATTAATTTATGGGGGTTGGTGAGATAATTCAATGATGATCCTCTAGTGGAATGGAACATCATTGATGGATCAAGTTTGTGTGGTTCCGATCCATCGGGTGGCCAAGATCCAACTCCTCCTCATGCTCTCTATCGTAGCCTAATATAATCCTCATGAAGCCTAGATCCAAGGATGTAAAACAAAACTCTAGAACCGACGGTTAAGATTAAATCTCTAGATCCGACGGTGGAGATTAAATCTCTAGAACCGACGGTTGAGATTAAATCCCTAGAACCGACGGTTGAGATTAAATTTCGAGATCCGACGGTTGAGATTAAATCTCTAGAACCGACGGTTGAGATTAAATCCCTAGAATCGACGGTTGAGATTAAATCTCTAGATCCGACGGTGGAGATTAAATCTCTAGAACCGACGGTTGAGATTAAATCCCTAGAACCGAACCGAAGGTTGAGATTAAAACCCTAGAACCAACGGTGGAGATTAAAACAAGGCTTAAGCCTAACTCTATAAAAGGGAGACTTAAGTGGGCGGCAAGGATGGTTGGTTTTTTGAGAGATTAGGGTTTTGCCTACCTAAGTTTGGGCGGCAAGAAACCCTAAGGGAGTTCTTGGTTGGGCGGCTAGGGTTTGGACTTAGGAGTAGGCGGCAACAAGAGGAGAAGATCCCTTCTTCTTCCTAAGGTATTGCCGGCGCCTATCCCTCTTCCTCCTTTCAACCTTGGCCGGCGCTCTTCCCTTCTTCCTTTTCTCCTTGGCCGGTGGAAACAAGGGCTAGGGTTTATCCTTGGAGCTCTTGGCCGGCGCCCTCTTCTTTTCTCCTTGGTGTCCGGTGGCAACTTTGCTTCAAGGTTGGCCGGCGCTCAAGAAGCTACTCCTTGGCCGGCGGTTATATCAAGCTCCTTGGCTTGGTGGTCAGTTCTAGATAGGAGAAGGAGTTTTTGTTTGGTTCTTCTCTTTGTTCGGAGCGAGCAAGGAAGGGAAGAACGTGATCTAGGAGGCTTCAACTCGTGGAGGATCTTCGCCCACACGACGTCCACGAGGAGGATAGGACATACGATAGAAGATCGAGAGGTATAAAAGTTTTACAACTTTTATTATTGATCTTTGCATGTTCTTATCTTTATGTTAGTATGTGTTGATTATACTAGTTTGCATTTGTATGTATTTGTATAATCATGGACCCCGAAGATAAACACAAAAATCGGCGATCCGTCCGTCGTCTCTTCCGCGGCTAAACGACTAGAAGAGTTGTGTTGCTTGAACAACTAGTTTGTTCAAGTGATCGCTCAAGTTGTTAGCACGATGACGAATTGGTTGTGCTTAGGAAACTCATCCCATCCGGATTAGTTTTCATTAGTGAAAATTTTAATCCGAGGACATGGGAGCCGATGAGCCTCCGAAGCAATTCCTACACTATAGTGATACCCGTACAACTAAAAGCGTGGTTAGACAAACAGATTGAACTCGCCGCACCATTCGACTCATGACCAAGTGGTTATCTAGATTTCCCATACCAGACGCCTGTCTCTCGGCTCGATTCTCTTATACCGGGATGCCCTGCATCTCGGCTCGGATCCCTCTTATACCGGACGCCCTGCATCTCGGCCTGGATCCCTCTTATATCGGACGCCCTGCATCTCGGCCCGGATTTCTCTTAGGCGGAGGACTTTTCGTCTCATCCGTTGTATCTCCCGGCAAGGATGTGTCATCTCTGATGTGATGTTTTTTTTCATATGATCCATTTTATTATGAGTTAGCCCATTTAAAGAAGGAGACGGTCATTTAATTAAGCTGATGGGGCAATTCTCATCAGAAGTGCAATTCTCTGACAAGGTTTGAAGGAATGTCTGCGGCATTAATTGAGAATTATCTTCTATCAACCGCGTGGCGTGTATTAATTGCCGCCCATGCACAAGGGAAGATTTCCCTGTCAAGATCTCATAAGATTAGCCGCAACATTAAATAAGACTTGTCCTCCATCAACCACACGATGTGCATTAATAGCAGCCCACGCGCTGGATACAAATCAAATAACAATGATCATGATGTACGATCCGCTGGGGTCATATCGCTTCTACTGGCAGAGTCCCTTGAAAGGGGAGTTTCCTCTCTCTATATATGGTCCTCCTTGAGAAGAGGAGGTAAGGGGCACACGCTTATAATCTAGTTCTTTTCAATTTCTCCTCCTCTTCAAACTAATTTTCGCCTTGGCGCGGGAGGCGTTAGATCCTCTCGGCGCCCTGACCGCTTGTCGTGGGTTCCTCACTCGGCTCGATCTTCGTCATTCGCTGGCCATCCGACACAGCCGCATTCCCGCTATGCCAAATCGATCTTACACCTCATCTCTCCTCACAGAAGTCGTTGGCTCTTACCGTCTTCGCTACTAGGACACCTCACTATCACCGTCTCTACAGGCATCATAATTGGCGTCGTCTGTGAGAAACTACTTATATAATCAACGCCTGAGACAAAGATGGAAGACCAAGGAGTGAATTTCGGCAACCACAACTCCACGGACGGAAGTCTGACGAGGGAAAGCATCATAGCCCTCGTCAAAACCACCATGGAAGACGTCCTGCGCGATCTCCTCCCTCGGGGAAATCCTCCACTGCAAACTTCCCCCAGCCCAGTCCAGGGCCCTACTCCAGCCTCTATTCCATCTACTCCATCTACCCCCAGATCGACTCCCACCGTCTTGTTACTAGCCGAATCATCTTCTACCGCCTCGCATTCACAATCCTCCGAGGAAGCACCCTCACATACACTACCTAAGATGGACCCCAAAAAGGGTAAAGCTCCCGCAGTCAATGCTGAATCCCCTCTCGCACCCAGCATTATAGCTGACAAGATGCCTAAGTCCTTCAAGCCAGTCTGCATAGGGGAGTATAACGGCTCGGCTTGTAAAATACCGAGAAAAAATATAGAAAATGCCCTTGTTAATTAAAGAATTACCTTGGGAAAATTTTCAGGAATTTTTAGAAATTTTTCTAGATTTAAACAGAGGTTCTATGAATATTTCATGGGGATAAAGCGAACAAGCTTTTGTAAAGCCTGTTTAAACTATCTTCTACGGATGATCCGTTATCCCCAAAAACCCGACCCATTTTCCCCTCTGTCGTTTTCCTCTTCGCTGCAGTTTCTTTTCCGCGAGTATCCTTCTCCCCATTTATCACCGCGCGACTACTCGTTTCATTTCCTCGATTCTTCTTAATGCCGCAAACCTTTCTTCTTCCTCCTCACTTCAAGGCGCCACCCTCACTTCGCGCGCCACCCTCCTCACCTCATCGTCGCTGTGCAACCAGCCAGGATTGCTCGCGACCCCCAGACTGAGCATCACGCATTCCAGTCGCCCTGTTCGTCGTGTGCACAGGATCGTCGATGGCCGCCCCTGCGCACACGGCTGGCGACCACCACCCTTGGCCATCGCCGTTGATCTCCACTACGAGCACATACTGCTGGCTGAGGGTTGCCGATCTCTTCGGTCTCGAGGATTAGGGCTGGACCTCCGCTGCCAATGGACAGTGCCGACGCCAAATCAAATCCTCCATCCCGTGAGTTCAAGGATCGGTTGGAGTCGGGTGAGTAGGGGTTGTTTTCTTCAATCTTGGCTATGATTTTGTTTCAGATTTGAGCTTGATCTATTGAAATTGAGCAGGGTCTGTGGTCGATGAACTGAGAAGAGGAAGGAGTATCGTCGGTGGAGTTGTTAGGATTGGTAAGCATAATTCATCTCTTTCATTCCTTTGCAGTTGTTAATTTAGATCAGTTGTGAAGATCTATTGGTAAATGGCTTGGTTATGGCTGAATGTGAAGGTAAGCTCCATTTACAACATTGAATTAGGTGTTGTCCAGCTTTCTGCTATTGTTTCAATTGATCTGGAGTGGTTTAAGACTGGCTGAGAATGATAGGAGCAAGAATAGGTAAGCTCAAATTCCAGAAAATTGTAGTATATGGTTATTTATATATGTAGCTAATTTGATATTTGTTCAACAAATGATGGTGAACAGGGGAAAATTAATATAATTGTGATTACGGAAGATTGACAGTAGGTTATCTGCCAGATAAGTTGTGGGCTGTGGAAGCTTCATGGTATTGGGCTTTGTTGATTTTAAGTCAGTGATGGAGCTCGATCTGTGACTTCAAACCAGGGATCAAGAAGCGATGGAAGCAAGGCTAAGTTGGGTAATCCTTTGTCCTATCTCTGTTTTGATTTGAAATAGTTGATGAATTTGTGTGGATGCTTGTTTAGATCGGCTGTGTAATTATGGAAATGGATTATAGGTGATTGACATCGGATTATTCTTCCAGATAAGCTATGGGAATTGATGCGGTGTAAGGGATTAAGATTGGATTAGATTCTTGGACGCATGGACAGCTAGCACGAGCTTGATAACAGGTGGGTAATTCCTACCCTGGTCAGGTAGTTTAATGCATTCAGATTTAGATGCATGATCATCTTATATGATCATGTTACCTTGACCCCGTTCTTATTTATCGTATGTTTGATCCTTTACCGTTGGCTATTAACTCCATTGCTGATATCATGTTTATTTTATCATGATTAGGAGTTATACATATAGGTGATGCAAGTAACTTAGAATTTGTTTAAGTTAAGTGTAAATAGTAAAGTCCGGATGACAACCTGATTGTACATTGGGCAAAAAGGTCATCCGTAGGTATATAATGTCTTTAACCTAGGGTTAGTTCTAGTACCCTTAGGTTGTGTGTTACCACCGAACATATATTGTGTAAATGGTCAGAGGAATGATACTTAGGGTATCGCTACGGATCGGTGGTCCTAGCTTGTTATAATCAGATGAGTACGACTCTCTACAGGATAGAGAGTGTGTCCATCAGTTGAGTACGACTCTCTACAGGATAGAGAGTGCGTCGATTAGATTGGTATGACTCTCTACAGGATAGAGAGTATTATGATCAATTGAGTACGACTCTCTGCAGGATAGAGAGTGCGTTGATATGGTTAGTATAATTCTCTGTAGAATAGAGAGTCTATGGTGAATGTCTGTATGTGAGACATTGCATTCATGCATTTGTATGCACGCTGGCGACGAGGTCTCCCTTGTGGTCGAGAGTGTCGTCAGTCATCCCGCCTCCACTGCTACTCATAGGAGGAGTCACTCGTGAGGCAGAGCATTACAGGCCGCACTCTACCACTATAGACGGTGGTAGTTGGATTTGCGTGGCGTAGTCCTGTGTGTGTGGCACTCGACCACTCATGGGTAGTGACTGTCGGAGTGGCCAACAGCAGGGCCCCCATCGTGTAGCTTGCTCTTTACGCTTATATGCTACTCGATCATACTGCCCACTCGGCCACTCGAGAGTAGTGGTTGGTGTTGAGTTGGGACGGTTGTCATGCTCGAGCCACCGAGGCCACACTGGGGTCGTGGTAGCTTTAGGGTGAGCCGACATGACCATGCATGCTGCATTGCCGACTTATGACATTTTTGTATATTGTCATATATATACATATATGCATGTATATATATATATGGATGATTGTGATTAGCATACATATATAGATGCAGTTTATATATATATGCTTATTGTGATGTTGCATTTGATTGTATTATGCTTGTCGTGATTTGATTGTACATCATATTCATGCATGTTTTTGCATATGTTA